>CM044398.1:30885000-32085000 GCA_024322285.1 Musa beccarii | reverse complement strand
TTTCTTTGTAGATAAATAAGATTTAAGTATTTTATTAAAACTTCTCTAAATATCAAATAAATTATAGATGTCATGTGTGTCACATTAACTCTAACAAAAGTATAGCCAAAAGCTATTTAGAACTCTTAGCGCCACTTGGTTTTGACTCATTGATCGAGTGGGATTACTTGTTCTTTGCTCACAGACTTCATATATACTTACTCATGAGAGCTAATTCTAGCATCAATTTAGCTCCTCAAACTTGCAATTATTGCCTCGCCTTTGAACAAATATATAAACACTTCCCTTACATCACAGATTGTGTCAAATCGATTAAGGTTTATATATATTTGACTGGATATCAATTAGACTTGTTAATCGTAGGTCAAAGCTAAATATATATCATCGGATTCTTTTAATATTTAGTGATATGACTCTTCTCCTACTGGTCATCTTTCAATCTCTATATTACACTTGAATATTTTCCGTCTATCTTTTCCAATTCATATATGGCTTGGTTAATATTCCTCTTATTGATAAAGGTAGGTGGAACTATGGTTTGAAGCCTTTTTTTTCCGTTTGGCTACTTGCAATATTTATTTTCTTTTTTTTAATTTTTGATTCGCTCATTTTTCTTCAACCTTGGCTCAAATATCGATCATGAGTCTGAATCAAACTAATGAAGATCAACATATATTGAATAAACATTAATTCAATCTAAAATGTAAGCTTATTAAGTTGTGGACGTATCACGTGTCTTTTTCAATCTTAAGCAATACGGGGCTATTTTTTTTAACCCTCATCCAATCTATATACGGAATATTTACCAACTTATGTGAGAGTCGGAGATTTGTCTATAATTTTTTATGATCATTGCTTGGAGCTATTAATTGTACATTATTTTTTTATTGAAGAAAAATGGAGTATGAGGGTAAAAGTAAAATAGATTTTTTTAAAATCATAAAATAAAAAAAAATGTTAAGTAAAAGAGTATTGAACTTTATTTTAAGGTTCTCTCACTAGTGCTATTTGTAGCATTATAATTACTACAATCATAACTAACCATGTGGACATCAACCCAAAATAATGGTCTAGGGAATATGTTGCCTATATTATGAAAATGAAAAGCCTAGGAAACATTTCACTTGTACAACAAAATATTCTTCATAGTTTATCGATTATTAAAAGTAATTTGGGACATAATGATTGAGGTCAGTTATGAATTTATTAAAATTATTTCTCTTTCATCGATTTATGACTTAAGCATCGGAGGGATCATGTCGAGAAATTCGTTCGACCTTAGTCTTTGTGTAGGTTAATTATGGAGTAAGCATCTAAATCCACCCCTACTATCATTGAGTATTCAAGCTTTTGACCATACCAAACTTCCTAACCATACCAAGCTTCCTACTTCCTACGCACGTTAGCCTAAACTAAATCGAGCCAATCCAAACATCATCAATAGCATAGTTATAATTTTGGCGTTAAGAGGGTTCCATATTATAGGAACATGATCTTGTTGACCCGGTCAAGTGAGGTTACTTTGCCCCCGACCCATAATACTTTTATCTATGGTAAACAAAAATTGGCATTTCTAATGCTTGTCACTTCTATCTTGATGTAATAATAGATTATTCAATGACCTTAATCTACGGGGACTACCACATGATAGTCCCCATGGAGTCTTCTAAAACCTCACTCAATAGGTTTAGACACTGACTCTACCAATGTCAATCGAGGTCCCTTGATTGGTTACGATGCCTATTGTCCTTAAAAGCCTATAGTCGATCAATCATTTGATGAATGAAGTGTCATAATACTCAAGTTTGATGTCTAATAAATGGATTTCATAGAATATACCATTTGAGTGCAATTGCAATAGATGGACCAATACTTGGAAGACATACGTCGGGAGTTCCACTTGGCAGAGGGGGATTCAACTAGTATTGCTTGAAAGACATACATCATAAAAGACCTATAATCAATCAATCATTTGGTGGATGGAGCACCACAATGGAGGACAAATCAATTGATTTCATAAAAGATACCCTTTGAGTGAAATTACAATAAATGGACTAAAGCTTAGAAGATATATACAAAAGATACCCTTTGAGTGAAATGACAAAGGGGGATTTAGTCGATATCACTTCAATCCTCCATCTAGAGGGAGAACATATGCCCCACATCTAGCATATTGATGTATATGCAAAGGTACCTATATATCTTGTTGATGGGGCATTGTTTGGGCTGAGGTACTTACGTCTTATACTCAACTAAAATGGAATATCAGACATGCCAGTGGTCCAAATTCTCTAGGGTTAAAATAAAATCTTGATTGTAGAAAATCTATATAGTCTAAAGATCTCTTACAATCTTGGAATCTATTGTTGCTAACCCTCTTGAGGAGGAGAAAGTTAGGACTCCTTCCATCTTTAGACTATTCGAGGATAGGACTTCAACTCTCTCAACAATTATTTGGCTAATAGATTAGGATTCAAAAGAGAGTAAGGAGGAAATTTTCTCGACCTAAGGTTTGAAGTGAAAGGAAAAGTGCTTAGAAGGTCCAAGATGCTCGAAGGTTGTGAAGGGCTCAAGATGCAAAGTGAGTCTCACCATCATAGAGATAGGACTTATATCCTAGGGCCACCTCTTTGACTTCCAAAAGTCCCATCATTAGTTTTTCGCTTAACATTCATGTTAATTATCACTTGTTTGACCTGCCTGCTCAATCGATATGACATTTTCACTCATCAAATGTTGATCGATTGTTGGAGCCAAACTATGATACATCTTTCTTAGGTTAAGCATCCAAGAGCAGATCTATTAATCTTAGGTTAAACATCCAAGAAGACCCAATGCATTCTTCTTAGGTTAAGTATTCAAAAGCACTCCATGTGCCTTTATTGAGCAGAGTATCTAAGAGTACCCATTGTGCTCTTTTTAGGCCAAGTATTTAAGAGCTCTCGTTACATCTTTCTCGAACTAAGCATCCAAGAGTGCTCATTGCGCCATTCTTAGACAAGGCATCCATGATTGCCCAATGCACCCCTCTTGGGTTAGTCACTAGGGGCCCCTCAACGCAACTTCCTTAAATCAAGCTACTAATTCATGATGCACCAATGTTGACGTATTGAGTCACCACTTGGGTTATACTTTTGAATTACTCTATAAGAGCTATTGAAGCATGTCTTTCATGGGTGGGATAAATGATGGTGGGAATATTAATCTCCACTCATAACTCACCACGTGGCAATATAATTAGTACTAAAAAGATAGGATCCAATAAACAAATAAACCACATGGATACTTGTCCAAAATAACAAGCCGAGAGAATATTTTATTCGTATCATATAATTTTTTTTATTTATCCACTATAAAATTTATCTAAGGTATGATAATTGAGGTCAAGTATGATTTGCTAAAATTACTCCTCTTTTATTGATCATTAACTTAAATTTTAAAGGGACCACCTCGATAAATCCACCTGATCTTGATCTTCGCACATGTCAAAATTATTAGTTATAGGTGCCCTACAAGTCAATCACGTGAGTGATGACACTTGTGATATGCTGCATCGATCTTTTTGCTCATTATTACTGGTATTTTTTCACATTATCTGGATAAATATTATGATGTCCTTAGATCTGTGCAATGAGAATCGAATCATGATGAGATCACGATAATGAAATCGATATACCTTTAAACACATATCCTAAATCATCGTGGTCATAAGTTACTCGAAAAGGATATCGAGATAACTAGATAGACTGATGCGCTGTATGCTCGTCTATATGATAGAGGCGATTGATCTTATAGTCACTTATATAGGGACACTAGAGGTATAGTACAGGTGCTCATTGGAAATAAGTTCACTGATTGATCCGCTTACAGAATGTTAGATGGTTAATGATACCTGACGTCAGACAACGATTTCGTAGTCTCAGTTGTGTGTATAGTCATTAAACTTAAGACACCAAAGATGTCTTGTATAAGTACTTCATTCTTTCATGTTGAACTTACAAGTTTGGAAAGCTCTAGATCTGATACAATCGATTCTTGGGAATGGTAGCCAATATTACGAAGGTAAATGAGTGTCAATAGAGGATCATCCACTCTCGGTATCATGAGAGGAGTATCTCGTGTGTGCTCGCTCAAACAAAATCCCTAGTCAGAGTCATTTAGATTGAGAGTGGAATTCTCTAGGAGACTCTGATTAGAGCGAGACTCGGACATGATTCTACATGGGTCTAACATTACCATACCCAATTTATGGTCTTTGGGATATTAGATAGATGAGAGACCATAGATACATGGTAACTGATGACAGACATGCTAGTTATAGGTACCCTATAAGACAATCACGTGAGTGATGACACTTGTAACATGCTACGTCAATCTCTTTGTTTATGATTACTGATATTTTCTCACATTATTTGGATATATATTGTGATGTCCTTGGATCGGTGCAATGGGAATCGGATCATGATGAGATCACGATAATGAGACCGATTCACTTTTAAATATAAACCCCTAATAATCCTGGTCATAGGTTACTCAAAAGGGACATCGAGATAACCAGACAGACTAATGTGTCGTATACCCGTCCATATGATAGAGGTGGTTGGTCTCATAACTACTCATATGGGGACACTAAGGATACAGTGCAGGTGCTCATTAGAGAGTGAGTTTACTGATTGATTTGCTTACAGAATGCTGGATAGTTATTGATACCTCACATTAGATAACAATTTCGTAGTCCTAGTAGTGTATCTGGCCTTTAGACTTAAGATACCAAAGATGTCCTATATGAGTACTTCACTCTTTGATATTAGACTTATAGGTTTGGAACTTTCAAATCTAGTACAATCGATTATTGAGAGTGGTAGCTAATCTTATGAGGGCTATTGAGTATCAATAGAGGATCATCCACTCTCGGTATCATGAGAGGAATATCTCATGTATTCTTACTCAGGTAAATCCATAGTTAGGGTCATTCGGATTGAGAGAGAAAGAGTTCTTCGGGAGAATCTGATTAAAGCAAGACTCGAGTGGAAACTATATGGACCTAATAGCACCATACCTGATATACGGTCTCTGAGATATTAGATAGATGAGGGATTATAAGTATATGGTAACTAAGGATAGATAAGTCCAAAGAATTGGATTCCCTTGTATCGTCTGGGGACTACGGCGTAGTGGCATAGTACATCCGTAATCGATGAGTCGAGTGAATTATTATAGAGATAATAATTTACTGAGTCAGAATGAGTTTTGATAGGTATGACTCATGGCCAGCACGAAATTAGGCCTAGAGGGTCACACACATATGATAGGTATTGTGACTCGTAGAGGTTCGGATATGAGATATCTACTAGAGCCTATATCTTATTGGATATCTAATAAGCCCCTGTATTATTGAATCTCATGGATAAGATCCCATAAGAGCTAGATTATTAGGTAGAGCCCTATTAATCTAATAGGCTTGGGTAATTGGATGAAGATCCAATACCCAATAGGACATGATCCATTAGGGTTTACAGGGGGTCTGTATAAATAGGAGGGAACCAAAAGTCCATAGGCTATGGGTCTTTTTGGTAGCTACCTCTTATACTCCTTTCTTAAGAGAGGAGCATCTTTACAGCCCTTACTGTGTAGATCACCACTAGAGTGGAGGATGCTTGACCTCCTTTATCCACCCAACGGATCTGTAGAAATTCAATGATATACAATCTCCCTAGGTACTATCTTTTCTATATACATAGTTTTCGAATTTGTGGATTTGTTTTTACACAACGATCTTCGCATGACGATGAAACTTTGTGAGGAAATCTAGGACGTTTTGTTTTCTGTTCTTCTACTGCACATGTGATGTCGCCCCTAGATTTTCTAACAAGACAGGTTCGATGGATTAGATCCCCTGTACCGTCTGGGGGTTATGATGTAGTGGCATAGTACATCCATAGTCGATGAGTATAGTGAATTATTATCGAGATAATGATTCACTATATCAGAGGAGTTCTGAGTCAAAAGGAGTTCTTATGGGAGTGACTCATGACTAGCTTAGTATCAAGCCTGGAGAGTCACACATATTAGGTAAATGTTACGACGAGTATGTTAAATCTCGAATTTTGATGATGAAACTAATTGATTATGTTTTAGTGATCTAACTACGTTTTGAGTCATGTAGGTCTACTCTCGATCAGGATTAGATAATTGAAGTAGGAAGAATCGATGTTGCACTGGAGGAAAACATGTCAGAAGATTAAATGTCGAGCTGGAGGTCCGATCGACAATCGGCAGAAGGCTTCGGACAAAGAAATCGAGCATCGGGCTAAGAAGAGCAAAGTTGCACAAAGGAGATCGGAGTTGTAGAGGTCAACTGCCGATTGAGCAACAGGCCGCAAGAGAGGATGATGCACTGAAGAACCGGATGAAGCATCGATGGACCAATGACGTGCCAGACAACAGAATGTTGATTCGTTTTATAATAATTATCTAGATTGAAGTAGGATTAGGCTTAATTTGGTTAGAATTGGGCCTATACCCAAACAGGTTTGGGCCGGACTCAAGGCCCAAATAGTGTTCCTGAACCCTGTCTAATGATGGCACCACTAAACTGGAGCAGTGGTACCGCCCAAGGTTTAGTCTCCCAGGTGGTCTAGGCCGTGGTACCATCCAATATTAGCATGCCTAGGCAGTGGTACCACTGACTAGGCAGTGGTACCACCCAGTACACTAGCAGACCAGTGTGCCCAAGTAGTGGTACTACCCAGTGTTAGAACCCACTAACGGTGGCACCGCCAACATTGGCGGTGGCACCACCAGTACCTAGAAAACCTAGGATGGGATAAATTTTGGCCCTAAGTTTGAATCCATTTGGAGCCTATAAATACCTCTCTCATCTCTGAGTAGATTACACAAATACAAAACGTTTAAAAGTGAGAAAACTCTATAGAAATCACTTTAGAAATCCCCTCCTCTAGTCTTCATTTGTATTCAGTTTAAAAGAGAAGAGTGAGTGCTTGTAAAGGTTCTCTCTTGAGCCTACCAAAAGGAGAAAGTGTTGTAAGGGTGTTTAATCTTCGCTCGTTGAAAAAAAGATCGACAGTGAAAGCTGGTAGCCTCGACGAAGGAGGAATCGGGAGTGGACGTAGGTCGGATGACCGAACCACTATAAAAAACTGGTTTGCATTTACCTCTTGCTAATTATCTTTTTGTAAACCATTTTACTTGTTCCTCTACTTCCTCATCATCTGCAAACATTTTTAAAGTTGAGCTTTTCCAATACGATTTCACCGATACAGCTTTCATCATATGAAACATTTATCGTACGAGTTTTTTGAAATCGCTAAATTTGACGTAATCTTTAATGCTGCACTAATTCACCCCCTAATATCGAACTAATCCTAACAAAGTAGAGGTACGAATATGAGATATATACGAAGCCCCTAGTTTGGATCTTGTGGATAAGATCTAATTTGATAATTGGATGAGATCTAATTGAATGATTAGATAGAGATCAAATTAGATAGAGATCAAATTGGATGATTGGATAAGATCCAATCGAATAATTGGATTAGATCCAATTGGATAGAGATCCAACTAGATAATTAGATAAAGATCCAATGTGGATAGGATCCATTAAGGATAAACTTCATGCATCTCTATAAATAGGAGAAACTTCTTGATTTATAGGCTAGAGCTATTGGTAGTCGCCCCTTCTATTCTCCTCAGCTTCCTCTCCTCCTCCTTGGCTCTAGCAGCCTTATTGTGCATGTGGAGAGGGAGATCCTACGGTGATTTGAGGAACGTCATCGCTGCGTCCGTTGCGTGGATTACCGCTAGAGAGGAGTACACTAGTGTTCCTTCATCCCCTTCATCAAATCTAAAAATTTCAGAGATATACGATCTCCCTAGGTGTTAATGTCAACAACTTTATACCGTGGCCTCTGGACGGGCTGCTTCGTGTCGTAGCCTCGGGGCCGTCGCGGTGCGATTCGGGCCGAATGTAGAGGTGTTCCCCTGGGACGGGTCGTGGAGGCCTGTGACGAGGGAGAGGACTCGTCTGACGGACGTCACTGGCTCCCATTCCTGCACAAAGGTCGGGTCGAGTTGAACTTCGCCCGACCCCTCCGACGCTCAAGTCAGTCTCAGGATAGTAGTGAAAGTTCTTGCCCTTGTGAGGTAGAAGGTCCCTAGAAACGTGGTCCCTCCGGGGTTTATATGGACCGGATTGCTGCTGCTTCTCTGATTGCATCTAGGAACACTGCACGGACCTGGCCCTGCAGGTGGTGACGTTCCTTAAGAGCCGCGGAGCTTGGGAAGACCAATAGGGGTCACGTCTGTTGGTCAACCCTGGCCACAATCGGGCGTTCGGGGGGGCAGGGGCGTCATCCTGACGTAGGCGGCATGGACTTGCGTCACGTCTCCTTTATTACCCCTCGAGGGGCAGGGGCGTCATCCTGACGTAGGCGGTATGGGCTTGCGTCACGTCTCCTTTATTACCCATATCATTCTCCCCCCCCAAAGGAAGCCCCTTGGGGCTTACCCCATGGTTCGTGGTTGGCTTTGACCCGTGGTGGGACCGGAGGATTCCGATCTGGCAATCGGGTCACGGTTGTGGAGTCGCTCGAGTATGGTGGCTGCGGCATTGCTCGGGCTTCTGAAGCCGAGGCGCCGCTCGGTGCTTGGTGGCCGAGACGCTGCTCGGAGCTTTAGGGGCCGAGACGTTGCTCGGAGCTTTTGGGGCCGAGACGCTGCTCGGAGCTTTAGGGGCCGAGACATTGATCGGAGCTTTTGGGGCCGAGACGCTGCTCGGATCTTTTGGGGCCGAGACACTGCTCGGAGCTTTAGGGGCCGAGACGTTGCTCGGAGCTTTAGGGCCCGAGACGCTGCTCGGAACTTTTGGGGCCGAGACGTTGCTCGGGTAGCGTTCGGAGAGGAGCACTCGGACGGTCGACGGCCGAGCGACGTCTCGGGCAGGCGGGCTACACAGGGAAGTACTCAGGCGGTTGACGACCGAGGTACGCACTCAGGCGGGCAGGCTGCGCGGAGATGTACCCGGGAGGTCAACGGTCGCGGTACATGCTCATGCAGGCAGGCTGCGTAGAGATGCACTCGGGCGGTCGATGGCCGCGGTACACGCTTAGGCAGGCAAGCCACGCAGGGACGTACTCGGGCGGTCAATGGCCGCGGTACATGCTCTGACCGGTAGGCTGCGCGGAGACACACTCGGGCGGTCGATGGTCGCGGTGCCACTCGTCCTGGGATACTCTTCCTCTCTCTCCTCTTCTTCAGGGCACGGGCAACAAAGGGCTCTTTAGCCCGTGTGCCGCCTCGGGAGCTGGTTGCACGCGTCAGGCGCTGGAGCCGAGGCGTCCCTGGCATGCTGCCCAAGTTACTTGCCCGGGGTTCGCCACGTGGAACCCTCATTTATAGCGGGGCGTCCTTTAGGTTGCCCGATGTGATGTGGCTGGGGGGTAAGTGAGGCAATAGGCTATCGCCCACTCCGGGAGATGAAAGGGCGCTGCCTTTTGGGCGGGATCTCACCTTTAAGTAGTGCGCATCGCGCCTCTATTCTGTTTCTTATCAGTTGAGTTTTCCGCCCCGGGCCTCGTCGTCTCTCCTTTGCTTCTGCGTCCTTTGCCTCCCTCGAGTCGACTCCCTCACTTCCCCTTTCGGAGATCAGTAAGGATGGCCTCCTCTCCTCTTCCTTCTTCCTCTTCTTCTTCTTCCTCATCTTCTTCCTCCGACGAGGAAACGGCGCGGGCGCTTGAGGCCCTGATGTGGCCGCATGATTTGGACTCTACTATGAGCAGTGTGTCGCTGAAGACACTCCGGGAGCGCTACGGCATCCCAGAGGATTACGTCCTCCTGGCCCCTAAACCAGGACAATGGGCATATGACCCGATCCCCAAGGGTTTCGCGCTAACCCTAGACGCCTTTGAGATGGGGTTGCGCCTCCCTCTACATCCCGTCATTGTCTCCTGCATCTCTTGGTGGCGGATCTCGCCGTCACAGGTGGCGCCGAACTCCTGGCGCTACCTGGTGGCATTCCTAGGGGAATGTCACCATGCCAATATAACCCCAACCAGCAACCTCTTCCTTTCTTGTTTCCCCTCTTCAAAGGGTCGGGGGGGTACTTCCTATCTGCCCGGAAGGGCTTCCGAGTCGGCGGAGCTCCCTCCAATAACAAAGGGTGGAAAAGACGATTCTTCTTCGTCTGTTGTGAGAGGGATTGGGGTTTTGGGGTTCGGTGGTCCGTAAGGGCTATCGACAATGCGACCCCAAGCCTGGGCGCCGAGGAGCGCCGGGATCTGGAGAGGCTCAGGGATATTCTTCCCTCCTCTCAAGCTATCCGCAATATGACAGAACGGTGGTTGGTCGAGGTGGGGCTCAGGCCATCCCCACTAGGTTGGTCCGTGTCGTCTGTCCTCTAGGCGTCCCTGATGCTCGTCAGACTTTGACTGCTTTGCTGTTCCTTGCAAAAATGGTGAATCTGCATGCTCTCCGCGATGGACGGACTTCGGTGCCCTCATCCCCGCGCCCTGCATCCGATCCGAGGGGCAGCTCAAAGGACTCTCCACTGGAGGTGGAGGTCGGCCGCCCCAGGAAGAGGTCCAAGACCACTACCACAAAAGGACCCGAGGGGGTCACGCCAAGGCTGGTGGACACAACCGCAGAATGAGCTAGGCGAGCGGGCGTGTCTCCTCACCCCAGCGAGGCTGGGCCCAGCCGAGAGGTGGCTGGGAAGGGCCCTCGTCTTCCCATTATGAGGGATTTGTGCTGCCTTTCACTGGGCAAGGAGGAAAGGCAACCCTTCCTAGCGTGGGCGATGTGCGAGCTCCCGGGGGAGGCGAGCGATCCCTTGGTCGCCCGTTGGGGCGGGCTGTGCTGAGGGGATAAGGTGTGGATTGGGGGAGAGCCTTTAGCCACGTACCTCCGAGGGGCGCTTCATCCCAACATAGCTCAGGATCTGTACTCTCTTCCTTCGGAAGCCCTCCTCGGGAAGTCGTCTAAGTCACTGATGTGGGTAAGTGTCGTCCCTTTCGCTCCTCATTAATTTCTTGGTCGGCTTCACTCTGACTTCATTATATGCTTTTTCAGGGCCTCCATTATACGACCGCGCTGATGGACCGGGTGCGCGACGCCGACCGGGTCATCGAGGGCTTGTGCGAGCGCAACTCCGAGTTGCATCGCCAAGTAGAAGAGGCCCGGGTCGGTGCCGGCCCTGAGGCGGTTGCGGCGGCAGAGAAGCAGGCGTCCAATCTGGATGTGGAGGTGGCCTGCCTCACATCCGAACTCCAGGCAGCGAGCCAGGCAAACGATGGACTCCAAAAGCTGCTGAAGATGGAGTGGACGGAGCTCCGCCTGCGGAAGACAAAAGCTTCCACCCTAGCCGCGAAGTTAGAAGGGAAGGAGGTCGAGGCGAAGGCCGCCTCCGAGGCCCTTGCCGAGGAAAGGCGTCTCTGTCCAGAGAGGGAGAAGGAGGCGGTGGAGGCTTACAAGAAGTCCGATGGGTTCCAACTCGGGCTAACCCAGACGGGCCAGGTGTCTTATGAATATGGATACAGGATCGCCCTGGCCCACTTCCGAACGCGGAATCCAGGTTCTGAGGTCGAGGAGGACCCCTTCACCTCCTGTCTCGAGGATCTGGAGGTGAACATGCTGGAGGAGATCCCCTTCGATGACAGCTTGGAGGAGATGAAGGCTTAAATAGTGGCCTTCTATTTCTCGTTATATTGTAGCCTCCTCCAAGGGTCTGGTTGGTCTGTAAGTCGGTCAAGTCTTGTAAACAAAGTCTTACTAAACAAAGTTTCCTTTATTAATACTTGTCTCTAATGTGAATTTTATACAAAATATTTTCTAACATTTTGGATGTTCCATGTTCTTGGTAAGCGTTGTCCCGACATTGTTGCTAGTCGGAACGCACCCACCCGGATGACTTTGACGACGCGGTAAGGTCCTTCCCATTTCGGGGCGAGCTTACCGTGTGTTCGGGTCGGGTCACTTACTTCAGACTTGTGCAAGACTAAGTCTCCCAACTCGATGGGCCGAGGGCGCACGCCTTTGTTGTAGCTTTTAGCAATACTTCTGTTGTGGGCAAGGGTCCTAAGGTGAGCATTGGCTCTGCGTTCCTCGAGCAGGTCTAGCCCGGCTCGGATCCCATCGGCCGATCTTGCTTCATCGAAAGCCTCCACCCGAGGGGTGAGGATGACCACCTCGGTGGGCAGAATTGCTTCTGTACCGAACGCTAGGCTATAAGGAGACTCCCCGGATGTTGCCTTAGGAGTGGTTCGTAAGGACCACAGTATGCTCGGCAACTCGTCGACCCAGCTAGATCGGGCGGCGAGGGTTCTCTTCCTAAGTCCGCCTAGGATCGACCGGTTGGTGACTTCTGCCAGGCCGTTGGTCTGGGGATGAGCCACCGAGCTGAACCTTAGTTGTATCCGGTCGCGCAGAAATCCTTAAACCAAGTGTTGGCAAACTGGGTTCCGTTATCGGTGACAATGGCCTTGGGCAGGCCGAACCGTGTCACAATATTCCTCCACACGAACCGCTCGACCTGGCGCTCCATGATAGTGGTAAGCGGCTCAGCCTCCACCAACTTGGTGAAGTAGTCGATGCCAACGATGAGGTATCTTCGTTGCTCCGACGCCGGGGGAAAGGGTCCAAGGAGGTCCATTCCCCATTGCGCGAAAGGCCAGGCGCAATCCAAGGGGGTGAGCGGGACCGCCGGGTGCCAAGAGGCTCGTGCATGTTGCTGACACGTGTCGCATCGCCGCACGTAAGCCCTCGCGTCTCGGTGCAAAGTGGGCCAGTAGTAGCCCTGACGGAGCATCTTGAATACCAGGGCACGGCCGCCGATGTGCTCCCCGCAAATCCCATCATGGACTTCGGCGAGAACCGACCGAGCCTCGTCGGGATCCAAACAGCGTAAAAGAGGGTGTGAGAATGACCTTCGGTAGAGTTGGTTGCCGATCTCGCAATACCATCCTTGGGTTCGGCGCAGGCGCCGAGCTGCGGCCTCGTCGGGGGGTAGGACGCCGTCTTGCTTGTACTACAACATCTCCTGCATCCAGGTGGTCGGCGCGCCTAGCTCAACCACCCCTACGGAGGTGACGGCTCGGTAGGGAAGCTTCTCGACCTCGGGCTGCTCCCTGGGGACCGATCTCGAAGCTAGTTTTGCCAACGTGTCTGCTCGCCCGTTCTGACTCCTGAGTATCCTGAGTAATGTGAAGCAGGAAAAACTAGCGATGAGGGCCCTTACCTCGGCTAAGTGCTTCGACATGATCGGATCCCGAGCTTCGTATCCTTTGCTGAGTTGTTCGGCGATGAGCTGCGAGTCAGTGAGAACGCGCACAACGCTCACCTACATCTCGGCCGCCAGCCTGAGGCCCGCTAGGAGCGCCTCGTATTCTGCTTCGTTGTTGGTGGCCTTGAAGCCAAAGCGGAAGGAACGCTCAAACAAGCGCCCGTTGGGAGCCTCCAACACTAGTTCGGCCCCAGCGCCCTTTGAGCCGAATGACCCGTCAACCCGCAAAATCCATTCTGCTCCGACCTGCTCGGGGCCCTGCTCCCCTGGTGTGGTTAACTCCGAGATGAAATCGGCCACAGCTTGTGCTTTGATGGCGGTTCTCGGCTTGTACTGTAAGTCGAATTCGGATAGCTCCACCGACCACTTGAGGAGGTGACCTGCTACATCGAACTTTGATAAAACCTGTCGAAGTGGTTGGTCGGTTATTACCTCGATCGGGTGGGCTTGAAAGTAGGGGCACAGTTTCCGGGCCGTGAGAACGAGCGCCAGCGCTAACTTCTCGATGGGCGGATAGCGCTCTTCTGGTCCCCTCAAGACGTGGCTAGTGTAATAGATCGGTAGTTGTTCCCCAGATGCCTCCTTGACCAACACGGAGCTCACCGTGTGTTGGGAGGCTGCCAAATAGATGTAGAGCTTTTCCTGGGTGGAGACCGAGGTTAAATGGAGGGGGAGAGGATAGGTGTTGCTTCAGGTGCATAAAGGCCTCTGTGCACTCTGCCGTCTACTGGAAGTTCCTCGGATCCTTCAGGGCTCGGAAGAAGGGGAGGCACCGGTCCCCCGATCGGGATAGAAACCGAGATAGGGCGGCAAGCCTCCCGTTGAGGCGCTGAAGGTCCTTGACCATTCGGGGTGCTTGGATGTCAACGATCACCTGGACCTTCTCCGGGTTAGCATCGATTCCCCTTTCGTGCACGATGAACCCGAGGAATCTGCCTGAGGTAACGTCGAAGACGCATTTGGCGGGGTTGAGGCGCATACCATACTTCCTTAGTGTGGCGAACGTCTCAGCCAAGTCGGCCAGATGAGCTAGCCCTGACCGGCTTTTCATGATCATGTCGTCGACATAAACCTCCATGTTTTGCTCTATCTGATGGGCGAACATCTTATTCATGGTCCTCTGGTAGGTGGCTCCGGCATTCTTTAGCCCGAACGGTATGACCTTGTAGAAGTAAGTCCCTCGGCTTGTGAGAAAAGCAGTGTGTTCTTGGTCCTCGGGCGCCATTCTGATCTGATTGTAGCCGAAGAAGGCGTCCATGAAAGAAAAGCGAGCGTGTCCAGTAGTTGAGTCGACCAGCTGGTCGATTCTCGGGAGGGGATAACAATCTTTTGGGCATGCCCGGTTGAGATCGGTGTAGTCAACGTACATCCTCCAGCTGCCATTAGATTTCTTCACGAGGATTATATTTGACAACCATCGGGGGTATTTAACTTCCTCGATGAAGTCTGCCGCTAAGAGTCGCTCCACCTCTTCTCGGACAGCCTGCTGCCGCTCGGGCGCGAACTACCGAGGCCTTTGCTTTACAGGGCGTGCAGTCGGGGAAATGCGCAAGTGATGCTGAGACACCCTTGAGTCGATGCCTGGCATTTCGGCTGGAGACCAGGCGAAGACGTCAGAATTCTCCTGAAGGAGGTTGATGAGCTGAGCCTGCTCCTGTTCGTCAAGCTCCGAGCCGACCTTGACTGTCCGATCAGGACGACTCTCCTGCAGGGGCACCTCAAGTGCAGGCTTCGTTGGCTCAGGGCGCTGGGCTAGTCGCTTGGCTTCTCGGGGGTCGTCCATGGGCTGTTTCGACCTCACCCTCTTGTGCAAGGAGACCACCGTCAAGTAGCATTGCTTGGATTCGCGAGGGCTCCCCCAAACTTCCCCGACCCCGGCGCGAGTCGGGAACTTCAGGGTCCGATGATATGTGGAGATGACCGCCCTGATTTTGTTGAGGGTGGGTCGCCCCAGGATGGCATTGTACGCTGTGGGGAGGTCGACCACTAGAAAGGTGGCCATCACCGTCATTGTCTTCGGCGCATCCCCGAGATGTCACACACTTAGCAAGAATTGCCTATGTGGTGAGGCACCCTTGCGGCAAGCCACCGATTTAGCTGAAGTTGCCTAAGTCAAGAATCGCCTTTGCGCCCACTTCGGTCGGACTTAGCTTGGATTGCCTAAGTCTTGAGGCGCCCTTGCGACATATGCGTCCGAAAGGGTCACTGAGCTGCAACTCTCGTCACAGTCCCGTAGGACTGTAAAAAGAGAAGTTGATTAGTTGTTGGAACGAGCGATAGACAAGTCCCGACGCTCGCGAAGAGGGAAGCTTTACAAGCAATTGAGCGAGCACTTGGAGTGCAAGAAAGCAGAGAAAGAGAGGAGGAAAACAAGGACTTTAGAGGGGTGAATGAGCAGCTGCAAGTCCGCAAACAACTACTCCCAAGTGCCGGGCACGAGGCAAGTTCCGTCAAGTTGACGTGCAAACTTGTGAAAGTGTTCAACGCCCGACACTATACTGAAGCCCCATCCACCATGTGCCACCTGGGTGGTTCCAGGTCTTGAGATGGTGACAAAATTTTCATGGCAGCGCGCGGCTGCGAAATCAGCCGCGCATACTAAAAACGGAGTTGTTTTTGGATTTACGGCGATCAGTGAGCGATCGTTCTCTTGCTATTTTGCAGGTCGCTGTTTTCGCTGTTTTACAAGGAAAAACACACCAAAACATGGCAAAACAGCTGCCAAGGATATGTACAAGCATGGGCAAGCGACGAACGGAGCGTTGAACGGTTGCTCGAGTGTCGCGACGGCCGTTCGTGACATTCTCCCCACTTAAGCCGCCGGCGCCCTCGTTGGCGCTCTTTGTAGGCTTTGATAGCGCTTCTTCATGTCGGAGGGTGTCTTCTCGGTTCCCAACCGGCCGGTTTGGGAAGTTTCGCCACTTCACTAAATATTCAACTGCTTCACTCCATTGGGTAGCGTTGTCCTGCGATCTGCTAAAATGGTTTCAACTCGCTTCGTAGGAATCTTTGGTGGGAGGTTGACGAGTTGAAACGCCTCGAGAAGCATCTTGCGATCGGAGTGGTAGGCTTTCGTTGCTTTGGCATGGAAAACATTATGCATCTTGAGCCACGCCGGATTGCAACTTGTAGGAAACATTGCCCACCCTATCGAGATGGTGGGAAGGGGCCATCATACTTGCGCGCAATCCTTTATGCACCTTGTTTCTAAAGAATGAGTGATGTTTGGTTGAGCTTCACCAACACCAAATCGCCGATTTTGTATTCTGGGGTCGCCTTCCCAAGTCTGCCCACTTCTTCATCTTTATGGCCGCCTTCTCTAAGTAGGCCCGCAATATCTGCATTTCGATGTCATTCTTTTGCCAAGTGATACGCGACGGACTACTCCTCGTATATCCAATAGCCAAAGTGTGAGGAGTCGATGGTCGTTGTCCGATGATGATCTCAAAGGGGCTCTTGTTGGATCAGAGCTCGCCGCAAGTTGTAGGAGAATTGGGCTATGTCCAACAACTTCACCCAATCTGTTGATTGGCACTCACGTAGTGCTTGAGATATTGCTCTAGGAGCGAGTTTATTCTTTCAGTTTGGCCATCCGTCTGGGGGTGGAGGCTTGTGGAGAAGTATAGCTTCGATCCCAACAATTTGAACAACTCGGTCCAGAATCGTCCCAGAAACCGAGCATCTCGATCACTTATAATATTGTGCGGGACTCCATACTTCACCACATTCTTCATCATTAGCTTCGCTTTCCTCTGCAGAGCGATGTAGGGTGCGGCAATGAAGGTTGCATATTTTGAAAATCGGTCGACCACCACCATGATCGATTCGAGTCCCCTCTTTCGGCAAGCTAGATATGAAGTCCGAGAAATGCTCTCCCACGGCCTTTCCGGTACAAGCAACGGCTCTAAAAGTCCCAACCTTCCGTTGCTCCACTTTGTCTTGTTGATAAGTTAGGCACGTCCGAACATATTCCTCCACATCCGTCCCCATTTTTGGCCAATAGAAGGCCCTCTCCATGAGAGCCAATGTTCGATGAATACCCGGATGTCCTGCCCAAAGGGAATCGTGACACTCCTTCAAAAGCTCACGCCTCAGATTATCCACCCGAGGAACATAGACTCTATTCCCTTTGGTGTAGACGAGTCCCTCCTGGACCCAAAATCGTCGTGCCTTGCCTTCTTGGATCAATTGCATCAAGGTTACTGCTTGGGGATCACCGCATCCATCCTTGATTCGGGAAAGGAAGTTGATTGCAATCGACTTGTTTGGCCTCTCCCTCTAGTTGCATAGCATTCACGGCTTCCACTTTTCGACTCAAGGCATCGCCTCGACATTTGCTCTTCCGGGCTTGTACTCCATTGCCATGTCAAATTCTCGCCAGAAGTCCTGCCATCGTGCTCGCTTTGGGAGAGTTTCTTTTGAGTCTCAAAGTAACTCAAAGCGATGTTGTCGTTCTTAGTACAAATCGCGATCCGAGAAGGTAGTGTCGCCACACCCGTAGCGATGGATCACCGTTGTCATCTCCTTCTCGTGACCTTTGATACCGCCGCTTCGGTCTCGTTGAGCTTACGGCTTTACATAGGCCATGGGTGGCCCTCTGCCGCATAAGTACTCCCCAGATAGCGAAGTCTCAAGCATCTCAGATGGACTTGAAGGGCTTCCCATATTCGGCAATTTGAGCACTGGTTCTTCCGGAATGACAGCCTTTAGGTCTTGGAATGCCGCTTCACATTTGTCGACCATCTCCAAGGTGCTCTTTCTTCAAAGAACTCTCGTTAGTGAGTTGCGCGCTCAATACCCCAAGATGAAGCGTCGATAGTAGTTCACAAACCCAAGGAAGGATCTCGATTCGGGCACCTTCTTTGGAGTTTGCCACCCTAGCGCTTGCACTTTTGCTTTATCCATCTGAATGGAACCGTCGCCGATCCGATGCCCCAAGAATAAGATCTCTTTCTGAGCAAAGTAGCACTTTTCTCTTTTCACGAACAACGAATTCTCCCTGAGAACTTTGAAGATTGTTCGGAGGTGTTCAATATGCTCCTCAAGTGTTCTTTGTGAGCGGCGATATATCGCAAGTAAACAACCACAAACTTGTCGGATACTCCTTGAATAGCTGGTTCATAAGAGTGCAGAATGTGGCCGAGCGTTGGTTAAACCGAAAGGCATCACCAGGAACTCAAACGCTCCATACCTGGTCACACAGTAGTCTTCGCTTCATCACCTTCAGCAATACGCACCTGCCAATACCCCGACCGAAGGTCGAGTTTTGAGAAATACTTTGCTTTGCCCAGTTGGTCGAACAAGTCCGCAATGAGAGGATGGGATACTTGTTCTTCACGGTCACCTTGTTAAGGGCTCGATAATCGGCGCATAGTCGGAGACTCCCATCTTGTTTCTTCGGAAGAGAACTGGAGCTCAATGGTGCTTTGGGCGCGGATGAGACCACCACTTAGCGATTCATCTAATCGCTTCGAGCTCGCTAACTCGGGAGGGGGCATGCGGTATGGTGGTCTTGCTTTGGAGGCTTCACTCTTGGCTCCAGCTCAATAAGATGGTCTCGCCTCTGCGTGGCGGCAAAGTTTTCGCAACTCGGTGGCATAACATCTTCGAACGCTTCGGGACATTTGCCACCGCGCACAGTTCTTTACGGGCCCCCATCGAGTGTTTCTAACTTCATCGCAGCCCAAAGGTTAACTCTCCTGCGTACCCCTCTTCAATTGCAACGCCGATAGTTCTTTGAGATCTGGGTTCCTCTTCGAGTGACAGAAACCACACAGGGGTTGTCACCTCCCATTAGACATATGGAGTCTAGGAACGAATCGGCACCAACTTTGCTGCATGCATGAACTCCATTCCAAGAATCACTGAAGTCATCCAATGGCACCGCCATCATGTTTGTCGCCGCTCCACGATCCGATCTTGATGGAGACTCCTTTGCCCGGCCAGATTCGCTTTAGCCTCCGAGTTAACCGCTTCATTCGACTTGGGTTCTTCTCTAAGATTAACCTAAGCCGCTTTGCTTCCGGCGGCGATGAAGTTGTGAGTAGCACCCGTGTCCACCATTGCTCGGGTGGTTTGGCCATTGAGTCTGATGTTTACGTACATCAGCTCACTGCTTCCTGTTTTTTGTTGCTTCGGCTTCAAGTTCTCCCCCACTTGACCCCGCAATGCGTTCAACAAATGCATTGCACCCATTCGGGGTCCTTGCGACTTCTCATCATCAGGCCCGACTGAGCTACTCGAACGAGGGCAAATCGCCTTGCCCTTGTCGGCTTAGGGGTTTGATAGAAGCCGACAAGGCATTGAGTGCCTATTTTTGCGGGCAATCCCATACATTGTGTGGTCCTCCGCATAAGAAACATCTCCTAGGTTTTGAGGTCCTACTGTTTGAGTTCGGCCCCTTGTGGAAACTCTTCTTCCTTTGGTCACCCCTAGGTTCCTTCCCAGGAGGGTGCCTTGGTTGGTGATTTCAGTGGATCGCTTCTTCTTCCTCGGGTCCTCTGAAGAAGCAAAGTCGGTAAGCCTTTCTGCGGCTGCAATTGCTCCGACCAAATCAATGACATTCCGTCGGTGAAGTTCCTGTTGAGCCCATAGCTTCAGGCCATCAAGAAAGCTGAACAACTTATCTTTCTCAGACATATCTTGAATGTCCAATATTAGTGCAGAAAATTGCTTCACATAGTCCCGAATGGAAGTCGTTTGGTGGAGCTGTCTCAACTTCCTCCTTGCAACGAACTCAGTGTTCTCGGGAAGGAATTGAGTTCTCAACTCACGCTTCAAGTCGTCCCATGTGTCCACTCGGTACCGACCTTGTCGAATCTCTTCCCAACGGGTTCTCCACCAAAGTTTTGCATCACCGTTCGGATACATAGTCGCTTCATCGAAACTTTGGTGTCCTCGTAGTCCGGCCTTGTAGCTCGAAAGTCTTGCTCCATATCAAACAGAAGTTCTCGAGCTCCTTTGCATCTCTAGCACCCCATAACAATGTGGGTGGCAGCCCTGAAGCTTTGTGTTGGCGCAACGCGGTGTTGCTTCCCCACATTCAACGCCTTGTGAGCATTGCCACTTTGGAAGTGAGTTCCGTCACCATTTCTTGCAAATGTTGCACGAGAGTCCTTTGTGTCATCCGTCGCCGGTCGACTAAGGCTTCAACCTTGTCGATCCGGGATTCACTTCTTCTTGCGAGCTCTCTACGCCAAGAAGCCTACTTTGGCCTTGGTAGAGTTCATCCAAGCTCGCTTCAAGAACATCCAAGCGGTTTCCACCGCCGTGACCCTCTCTCTATGGCTCTTTCTTCCGGTTGGCACTCCAGATTGCGCCTCCTGCTCGTGGAGAGTAGCCCACTTCTCGCTCCTCATGCTCACGCCTGCCTCCTCACGAGCGGCTCTGCGGCGAGCGAGCGAGTTTGCACATGCAGCCCTCTGCGGCCGCTTGGGGCAACATTCCTGGCTTGCCCCATCTTGCTAGATTCACCACGTTGTTTCGCCATGGTGAGATTGCGAAGTTTCTTCGCTTGCTTGCTCAAATTGCTTGCCCGCTCGATACCACATGTCACACACTTAGCAAGAATTGCCTATGTGGTGAGGCACCCTTCTGCGACCGACTTAGCTTAGCTTCCTAAGTCAAGAATCGCCTTTATACGCCCACTTCGGTCGGACTTAGCTTGATTGCCTAAGTCTTGAGGCACCCTTGCGACATACGCGTCATGAAAGGGTGAGTCAAGCTGGCAACTCGTCAGAGTCCCCGAGGACTGTAAAAAGAGAAGTTGATTAGTTGTTGGAACGAGCGACGGACAAGTCCCGACGTCTCGCGAAGAGGGAAGCTTTACAAGCAATTGAGCGAGCGGTTGGAGTGCAAAAGCAGAGAAAGAGAGGAGGAAAACAAGGACTTTAGAGGGGTGAATAAGCGCTTGCAAGTCCGCAAACAACTACTCCCCAAGTCGCAGGCGCGAGGCAAGTTTCCGTCAAGTTGACGTGCGGCAAACTTGTGAAAGTGTTCAACGCCCGACACTATCTGAAGCCCCATCCACCATGTGCCACCCGGTGGTTCCAGGTGCTTTGAGATGGTGACAAAATTTTCATGGCGCTGCGAAATCAGCCCGCGAACACGCTAAAACGGAGTTGTTTTTGGATTTCGGCGATGCAATGAGCGATCGTTTTGCTCGCTGCAGTGTTTTCTTTTTTTACAAGGAAAAACACACCAAAACATGGCAAAACAGGCTACCAAGGATATGTACAAGCATGGGCAAGCGACGAACGGAACGTTGAACGAAGTTGCTGCGAGTGTGCGACGACCGTTCGTGATAGAGAGTCAAAGGGAGGGTGACAGCACCGAGCGGGGAGATTGAGTTACCGGTGAACCCCGTGAGTGCCGAATGCATGGGCTCCATAGCACCCTCGGGGAGTCCGAGCTTCTGAAAGGCACTGAGGTAGAGTACGTCGGCCGAGCTCCCAGTGTCGACCATGATCCTTTTTACCTGCGCGTTGGCGATTCTAGCCGCTATCACCAGCGCGTCGTCATGCTCCATTGGTCTAGCCCCCTCGGCCGGGAACGTAATTTTCGGCTCGGCGGCAAGCTTGTGCTCTTCGAGCGTGGCGGCACGAGCGTACACCTTTCGCCCGGATGTGCTGCTACCCCCGGAAGCCGGATCGCCTGTGATCACGTCGATGTGATGCTCGACGGGTCCCTCGGGATGGGGAGAGGACTCCTGATCCTGCCGGAGGTAGCGGCCCAAATGGCCCCTACGGATCAGCTCTTCGATCTGCTGCTTCAGCTCGCGGCACTCTTCAGTGTCGTGTCTATTCTGCCGATGGAAGCGACAATACCGAGTTCGGTCGGCCAGCTCCCGCGGATTCTTCATTGGGTGGGGAGGCTTGAACAACCCTTTCTCCTTTATCTGGAGGAATACTTGGGTCCGAGACGTATTCAAGGAGGGAGGCGAGTGCCCCGGCACAGAATGATCGGGGCGATCTAACTTATGCCTCGGTGGTACGGGTTGTTGCCCACGGAGGGGTTCCGATCATCCCCTCTTGTGCTCTTCGCACCTGCCGGACATCCAGGCCTCCGTCGAGATGTATTGATTCGTCCGTTGGAGCATCTCAGTGATCGAGGTTGGGGATCGCTCCATAAGAGACCAAAAAAATCTCGAGGGGCGTAACCCCACCATGAATGCCTGCATCAACAACGAAGGGTAAGAGTCAGATAGCCCCTGTATCTCCGTAGTGAAGCGATGCATGAAGCGGGAGAGAGGTTCGTCCTCCTTTTGATTCAGTCCTAGGAGGGCAATGGATGGCTTCGAGCGCGTGTACGCCAGGAAGTGGAGCTCGAACTCTTGGCGAGTTGCTCGAAAGAGGTGATCGTCCCGCCTTTCAGGGCACTGTACCAGGCATGGGCGGGCCCTCTTAGCGTCGTGGGGAACGCCCGACACATCAGGGCATCGTAGGTTCCGTACAACACCATCTGAGCTCAAAAGACAGCGACATGATCCGCCGGGTCGCTAGCACCATCATAAGAGTTGATGGAGGGAAGGCGGAAGCTTGGGGGCACAGGGTGCTCCTGTATCTCGATCGCGAACGGGGACCCCCAGCGGGGATCCTCCCCTTGCTCCTCCTTCGACTTGCGGATTTCCCTTTGTACTTCATCTAGTCGTTGGCTGACAAAACGAAGCTGGGCCCAGAAAGAGTCCGTAGAGTCGGAAGAAACCACCTCGGTCTCGGGCCAAACACCCGGGTTTCCTGGGGCCTGGTCCCTGCCCAAAACTAGGTGAGCCAAAGGCGAAGCGGGTAACACGGAAGGCGTGACACGGGCCTGGGAGGGAGGCTCAGGCTGCTGGGGCGGTTGGGCCGCTAGCGTGCTCGTTGATCGAGAGATGAGCGGGACGATGGTCTGGACCATCTCTGCCAGGGCTCGGACCTGGTGAGTGAGGTCGCAAAAGGCTTCAGTCGTGATGGACGAAGAGGCGACGAGGACGCCCTCAGGCGGGAGCAATCCCGAGTCGTTAAACAGGCGCCAATAGTGTTCTGAGGTTAGGACGGGGTCGTCCATCCTCGATCCGGCAAGAAGGGAGGCCTCTGCTGGGGCCCCTTCGGGATGGAGTCCCTCGCTCAAGCGCTCGTCCTGGTTGATCGGGTGATCCCTCGACATCTAGACCCTCCTTCTAGCACCAATCTGTTAATGTCAACAACTTTATACCATGGCCTCTGGACGGGCTGCTTCGCGCCGTAGCCTCGGGGCCGTCGCGGTGCGGTTTGGGCCGAATGTAGAGGGATTCCCTTGGGACGAGTCTTGGAGGCCTGTGACGAGGGAGAGGACTCGTCTGGCGGATGTCACCGGCTCCCGTTCCTACACAAAGGTCGGGTCGGGTTGAACTTCGCCTGACCCCTCCGACGCTCAAGTCAGTCTCAGGATAGTAGTGAAAGTTCTTGCCCTTGTGAGGTAGAAGGTCCCTAGAAACGTGGTCCCTCCGGGGTTTATATGGACCAGATTGCTGCTGCTTCTCTGATTGCGTCTGGGAACACTGCACAGACCTAGCCCTACAGGTGGTGACGTTCCTCGAGAGCCGCGGAGCTTGGGAAGACCAGTGAGGGGTCACGTCATTGGTCAACCCCGCCACGGGCGTTCGGGGCGGGCGTCATCTTGACGTAGGCGGCATGGGCTTGCATCACGTCTCCTTTATTATCCCTCGAGGGGCAGGGGCGTCATCCTGACGTAGGCGGTATGGGCTTGCGTCACGTCTCCTTTATTACCCATATCACTAGGTAACGCTTTCAACATGATATGAGCGGTGTTTTTTGGATTTATGATTTTTTCGTGCACCAATCGTTACACAATGATCAAGTACTTAACTATTGAAAATCTGATCTTATTTTTGTTTTACGCTATGCATGAGATGCTGATTCACAATTTTCCAACAAAAATAACTATTCAAATCCACCTCAATTTCTGAGGGAGCTTTAGATTATTCAAGAACACTAGACTTGTATAGGTAGGCTTATACCAAATCAGTCTAATCCAAATATCACTAAAATCATCAATATCATATATTTAAATAAAACTAGTCAAAGATGATCATATAGAGTGTGGAAAGATTGACTTTTTTTTGGGGGGGACAAATAAAGTAATAAGAAAACAAGAAAAAAAATCTTATAGTTGATAAAAAAGGAAAAAAAGGTCATCTTATGATTTTTAAAAGGACTATGGTTTTCTTTGAAAAATAGTCACATAAGTAATTGTTTTATCCTATTAATTGTCCAAAACTTTTTTACCAATAAATAAACAATGATCAAATAATTAACCTATTAAAAATAGCATGGATAAAAGATAAAATACAATGAACCAAAAAATAATTATGTTTAGCACTAATAAATGGAAGAAAATAAAGAGGAATAAAAAGAAAGAAATGGGAAAAAATAAGACGCAATAGATTATGTGATTTCTCTCTTTGGCCACATCAAAGCAACAATAAAACGAGGAAAAGAATTTTCAAAATTGGTTAAGAGAATAAAGAAGAAATAATCGATTCAGTCTTTTTAAGCAGACAAATATTTCCTTATTTAGTAATTGCTTAGTAGCCAAAAAAATTTCATTGCTAATATACAAATAAATAAATAATCAGTCTATTAAAAATAGCAATCAAAATGATCAAATGCAATAAACAAAAAAAAACTATGTTGAAAAAGAAGAGGTAAAGAATATGTTCTTCTCTCTCTCTCTCTCTCTCTCTCTCTCTCTCTCACTCTCTCTCTCTATCTATCTATCTATCTAACACATGCAATTTACACTGAATCAGTGTGTAATAGAAGACATATACAAATGAGTTCTACAACAATAAAAAGGAGAATAATGGAAGAAGGAAACTCTCTCATGAAGTTACCTATTCAACCCAACACGTAAAGCATTTCACTATGATATCATCTTATATTTGGTGTTGTTAGATAAGACGTTATCTTAATTTATATTTGATGTGAGAGACATATCATCTTCATCTGGTTGATGTATTATGTACATCTAACTGATACCGTAATCTCATTTAGTTAACATATCATGTCAAGTGTAGGGTCAATGGCATGATGCCAAAAAATAGATGTTGACTTGACTTTATGATATTGTCACGTAACACTGATGGGAAGGTTGACTCGCTAAGTTGATACTTCATATCTCTAGAATTGACGCATGATTTTATGATCCATTGATAATAAAATAATACGATAATCATTCCGATATTTATCATGACCTTAACTCAAACGATCATCTTATTATATAAAAAGGCTCCGAGGTGCGTTCTTAGTTAAAACACTGAGTGTTATCAAGTACACTCGTAAAGCTTTTTTTTTTTTTTAGGGTCTTATCTTAGAATTTTCTAATCAAAGACATACTTGAATGTACAACTCGGTTTCTGTCCAACATATAACAGTAGATTATAATTCTCTAATCGACGGTAATAATAACCGATCTCTCTCATCCTTCAAAGACCTTTTTAACAGCTACGAATCACATAGTATGTATCAATTCCAACCACAGCATAGTTGCTTTCGTTGTGTTGTCCGCGCAAATGCGTACAGCTATCGATCTCAGATTTCTCCATCCGTCACATAGCTTCTGCGCAGATACGGGCAGCATGAACGCGACGCACAAAGACGATCCTTCCTCGATACAACCATCAACGACGAGGACCTCAAGGTGTTTGCTTAAATGCCTCGCGCTCCATCGCCTTCCGAAGGATCAGCCACAGATAACGTACCCATGTGCACGCCATAACTCGGCTCCCGGTGGTTCGTAGAACGCTGTCGGTACTTCGCGGGGCAGACGAAAAGTCCGGTCCTGTTCATCTTGTGGACAAAGCATTTGTTGCACTCAATGTTCCACCGATGATGTTGTGCTTGCGTAAGATAGATCACATCAAATCGGTGGTCGAAATGTTTGAGTTTGAGCTCATCTAATTCTATCAACCGATTGGATTAATTTGTCAGAATCCGATCCGATAACTGATTTAATTAAAATAATTATTATTATTATTGTGACATCACCCTATCGTTGCCGCATCAACGTCTCACTTGCCGATGTCCAACGACTTTTGCACCCTGGAAACTGTTCGTGCATGAAGGTACCACGTGGCACAGCGCAAGTGGGCCCAGATGAGTCCCGCTGGGGCCCATGAGATGGACCCGTCGCCGGGGCAGCTCGGCGCATTTACTACCTCGAGAGACATGCACACGCGGAGGGGAAGAGAAGGGGGCGGTATGGGGACGCCGATCGGGCGGGGAGAGAAGAGAAGGGGGAAGAGGAAAAGGACAAGACCTTGTGGAGGAGAGAGAGCGTGGCCAAGATGTAAGAGCGGGGTGTTGCGCTTGTGGTCGGCAGCAAGTCGCCCGTCATCTCACCCCATTAAATGCTGGGCTGTGCAGCCAACCGAGATCCATCCAGGAGGAGTATTGCCACTCCGCCGATGGCAGCAGCGGCTGTGCCATAAAGATCACGCAGAAGGGAACAAGAAAAAAAAAGCCGGAGCTTTAGTTTGTTGTGTTTTGTCGCCGTGACTTCGTGTTTTCTTGAGATATATATTTGGGTCTCTTGTTTCACACATTTCATCAAACATTTGGTTGGCGACGGTGGGAGAGAAGGGATTGGAAGGCAGCGCGATGTCGATGGAAGAGGAAGGGAGCGGGGGAGAGGTCGCCGCGCCAGCTCGCGAGGTCCTCCTCATCTCCGCCGGCGCCAGCCACTCCGTCGCTCTTCTCTGTGAGTTGAAATCTCGTTTCTTGATGTCGATTATGTCGCTGTCGCGCAGCTATAACTTGTACGGAGTTTGAGTTTTTCTATCGATTTGGGGCTGGGTTGCGTTGATTTGCTTGCGTTTTTGGGTGATCGGGAAGAAGCAGTTCCCGCTGTTTGATTTGAGTTGTGGACATAGTTGTTCATGCAAGGCTATCGGATTTGTGAGACGCTATAACTAGCGGAACCCGCTATCGGGTGCATCGCGTCACGAAATGCTGCTAAAAAAATCTTCCATCAAATTCTATTGTCATTGTGTTGAAAGTTCACCTTTACTTCGAAAGATCGCACTTAGTTGAGTGCTGCTGAATGTGCACAACACACTGTTCGAGCATTTGAGGCTGACGTTTTGGCAGTATAGCTTGCATGCTGTTTTTCTGCTTAATTTAGTTTTTTTCTGATTTGTGGGATTTGTTTCGGCCATGGTTCTTTACTGTTTTCTCTGATAAATTTATATTTCTGCAACATTTTTCATTTTCTCACTTCCATGAAAATATGGTCATAATCATGATCTAGCACAATAATTTTACCCTAAATTGTTCATTCTACCATGGAAATGCCTGACAGTTTCAAGTTTTTGACACATGACCAATGATCAAACTCAAGTTAAGTGCTTACAAACAGCAGGCAGTTTAGATTCAGCTGGAAAGTTTGTTTGAACAACGAATTAGTTGCTGACTGTCTGGATCTTTTACTCGTCGAAGAGTGACATCCTTATGACATCACAACTCTAACTTTTTGCTATTTTTTAAAAGCTGGCAATGCAATGTGCTCCTGGGGAAGGGGTGAAGATGGACAGCTGGGTCATGGAGATGCTGAAGACCGACTTTTTCCAACAATACTGAGTGCCTTGGACAGCCAAGGCATAGTGTCTGTCACTTGTGGAGCTGATCATACAACAGCATATTCTGAATCAGATGATCAAGTTTATAGTTGGGGATGGTATGCTTGGTCTCCATCTTATTCTGTCATTGTACTTCTATATCTTCTTGTCAATTTGATGTAGGACAAGTAGGAAAAATATATTTTATTTATTTGGGATTAGAGGAAAAGAACAAGAGAGAAGAAAAGGATGATGATGATAATGAAGATAATAAAAGAAACTGTTATTCTTTGACAATTTTCAACAGAGCCGAGCATACCTGTTTGCTCTTCATATGATCTTTGTGGGCTAATACTTTCCAATACATGTCTTAAGTTTGAAGGAGACTGTGCTTTCTCTCTCAGTTATATCCACTGGATATCATTACTCATTAGTTTGACTGTTTTTGTAATTCAGGGGTGACTTTGGAAGGTTGGGCCATGGAAACTCTAGTGATGTATTCACTCCGCAGCCAATCAAGGCACTACAAGGCTTGAAGATTAAACAAATTGCTTGTGGGGATAGCCACTGTTTGGCTGTGACTATGGATGGAGAAGTACAAAGGTTAGTCACATCTTGAGTTGATTGTGCAGGTCTTATAGTGTTTCTCCTTTGCTGATTTAGACTGTTGCTTTAGCTGTCTGCTACATTTTGACTATTGATGATTGTAGTTATCATTTGACTTGTTTGTTTCTCAAAGCTTGATTAATGACATTTTGAAAATGATACTATAAAATTTGCAAGATTAAGTGGTTCCCAATTTGGTCCTAAAACTACAAAAGAACCATGGGGACCATAACTTATGATTTTGGCTGGGATCGAATGAATACTCAAGAAACTATGTCTTAGTAATACAAAGAATCCTCCAAAATTTTTTATGAATGCATAATTATTTTTCAGACTTCTGTTAATTGAATAAATTACATTTACCAATAACTATGAAATATTCACAAACAATTTATTTGCGACCTTTTGTTACTAGAATGAGTTACATTTACCACATCTGTAAAAGATATGCAGACAAGTTATGTGGGCTTTCAAAAGTTTACTTTTAAAATATCGTGAAATGAAGTAGACTGGATATGTAAGGAGATGCAATAGCTAACATGCAAGAGATTATAATTTCTGGCACTATCTATATCCAAGATTCATATGTTTGTTGATCATATTTTCATCTCTCCAGAGAAGTCAGTTGTCATGAAGCACTGCCCCAGCAAGGACTATATCTTAATAAACCATTTCCCCTGAACTTTAAAGGATTAAGCTACCGTAGTTATCATTGTATTGCTGCTTTCTTGTTTGACATCAAATATGCAGCTCTTCTTTTTTCTTCAGAGACAGCTTAGTTAGCCTCTACCCATTCGTTTTGAAGGTAGACTTGATATGAAAGGAGCAATTGAGAAACAACTCCTTCATGTGTATTACCAAGTAAAGCATAGGAAATAGATAGAAGCCCTGATATCAAACAATCCAACCAAACTAGCATGCAGTATAACTCAAATTCAGGTGCAAATCCTTTAACCTTTATAAAAAAAGAAAACCAGTCTAATATTTCAGCACTTCTTTTTGTCTCTATCTTTAGTTGATTTTCCTAAATTTCAATTATTCTATCCATTGCCATAAATAGCTATGTAGCAAGCACGAAGCCTAGTTATTCCCCATTCTAGTTTTACACATTGCCTTAAAGCTTTGTACTGGCTTGGTTTATACATAGTTAAAACTTACTGTAGTTCTGTGTTTCAACTTTCAAATAAAATCAGGCAGTTTAGTTTAGGTCTATTTTGGTTTTAATTATTTTCTCGGGTTTTAATTGACTTGAAGTTATCTTGTAAACAAAAAGTAACTTAGTAGTCCAATCAAAATCAATTTAGATTCAGGTTTGTGTTTATAATAAAGTTGGCCAATTTAGGACAGATGTACATGGTTTTGGCAAGTCATGCCAGTTTCAGCTGATTTGAAGTGATGTTGGCAGTAAACACCAAAATGGGAACTCTGGTTCAATCTAAACCAAATATAGATCCAATTTTGTTTTTCATCACTAGTTTAGACCAGTGATTTAAAAAGCACTAGGCGCCAAAAGGCGTCAAGGTCCAAAAACACCTGAAGCGCTAGGCACTCCCCCGAGCGAAGCAAGACGCTAAAATATAAAAATATATAATATAATTAATAAATATAATTATTTAAATAAAAATCTAATAATAATTTCGAATAAATAAAAATTAATAGTATTAAAATCAAAATAATATATTATTAATCTAATAAATAAAAAATATTGTTAACAATTAGCAAGATATCTTTGTTAACATATCATTAACGATATCTTGGCAACGTATGATGATACTCACTTTGCGGAGGAGCTAAGGCGGCGAAGGAGCGAGCGGCGGTGACAATGGTAGCGCGTAACGGCAAGCGAGAGCGAGAAGCGGCAACGATGGCGGCGCGCGACAATGGCGGCAAATGGCAGCGGCGGCGGAACGGCGAGCAAGGTTAGGGTTGGGAAAGACGCGGGAGAAAGGTGCTTTAGTTGTTCAACCCGAACCAGCGTTTTAATGTTGGTTCGATCGCCCGGTTTAACCCGGGCGCTTGCCCGAAACCCCCGACGCCTGGGCTCAGGCAAGCGCCCAGGTGGCGCCTCTTTGAAGTGAGGCACCTGGAAATGAAGCGAGGCGCTCGGGCCTCGCCTCACCTCGCCCGAGCGCTTAGCGAGTGCCCGAGCGTCTATTGAAATCACTGGTTTAGACAGGCATAGATTGTTTTTTGGCTAGTTCTGCTGGTTTCAGACAGTTTGTGGTGATTTTGGCAGAAAAGCCCAAAGAGGAACTCAGTGGTCTGATCTAAACTAAATCTGGGTCCATGTCATGAAGCAATATCTAGAATATTGTCATTATCTCATCATACTGATTGAGTATAGGAGATAAAGAAGCTAGAAACTTAGTTGATGCTATGTTTCACATTTTGAAAACCTGAACTTGAACCACTTTGATGGTGTGAATGGACATTGGTCATTACTGAGCCTCATGATAACTATTAATATGCATCTATTCCTATACATACTAATAATCTTGATGTCAGTTTCATTTGTTTGTACATGTTTTTTGTTATGTTTTGTACCATGTTGTGGAACATGAAATTTTATTATGATGATATGAATTTTAAACAATTTTTGCAACCCTGAACTCCTAGATCTTTTTGATCAAGCATCTTTATAAGACAGAGTAGTCTAATAATATTTTATTTCTTGTATTCTCTAAAGTTGGGGTCGGAACCAAAACGGACAACTTGGTCTTGGCACAACAGAGGACTCTCTTATACCACAAAAGATTCAAGCATTTCAGGTACATTGAGAAGTTTGTAATTCTTATTGTAAAATACAATTACTTCTATATGATTGAATTCCAGAAAAACAAATTTCTCCGAGTAATTGAAACCATAAGATTAACTGACTGTCTGGACGGGTCTGTTTTCATGGAGACTATTAGATTATCTAACTAAATAAATAGTTCATTTTAATTTGCTATTTCTTTTTGCCTTGTATAACATGATGATAATACACACTGAAATTTGTGTGCTGTGTCTCAGAAATTCAAAATTTCTCTCTGATTATATTTCCTGTGGTGATTTACTTGCACATAGTCGCAGGTGTTTTATCTCACATTAATAACCTCTTAGCTTCTTATGGTCTCAGTTGCAAATATGTCTGCTATTGTTTGTCGTATCAGCCAATTCCAGTTCGGTTTTTGTCAGATCCATATCTGTATTGTCTAAGGCTGATCCAATTTTGGCTGATTTCTCAGCCTTATAGTTAGAAATCAGTTGTAGTTGGCTTGTTCAATCAAATACTAGCAAAATAGACCAATTCAAGCCAATTTGACATATACAAAAGAAAAGAAAAAGGAGAGGAGCAAAGGAGAATTGGGGAGTTGAAATGAAAGAAATATAAATAAGCAACCTGTGTTTATGTCTGTGAAATAGAGTAGAAGATGCTGCAACTATTGCGTTTGTGCTTTCTATCAATGGTACCTATTGTGTTTGCGATTTCTATGAATGACAGTGAAGATCTCAGGTTGATACTTTGAAGACACACTTTATCTGTTGTGATAGCTTTTCGAGAATGCTTCTATGGTTGTCCTCTAGTTATCTTTGTCTTATTCCTTATTGTTGATTGAGCTACTGTCTGAAATTTTTGTGCAATTCCTATATTTCATAGATGTATTTATCCAGCAACCTTGGAGGACTGCTTACTTGCTGCATCAGTTAAAACCTAATCATTAAAACAATGATTTTTTTCTCTTCACATTAGACCAGCTTATGGAGAATGCCTTTCTTACCTAGATTTTTTACCTGTGATTGAGCATCACTGAGCATGGGTTTATGTCTATTCAAAATTTATTAAATTGAAACAGGTAAGATGAAAACTTTCTTCTGGTTGAGGCATATCACAAATATGCCTCATGTTGTGCTTCATTCTGGTTTCTGAAAATTATACTCCATTATGATGATATTTATGATCATGGATGAACAACTGAAGGCATATTAATTATTGACAAATTAAGCCACTATTAGTTTATTTTCATTACTGATATAATATATATATATATATCTAGTTTCTGAATTTTGATTCTCTTCTTTGGAGGTGTATGATGCTCCTGTATGGATGCTTTAATCTTTTTACACTGTTGGATAATCATCAGGGTATATGTGTCAAAATGATCGCTGCGGGTGCTGAACATACTGCTGCAGTTACAGAAGATGGTGATCTCTATGGTTGGGGTTGGGGTCGTTATGGAAATTTGGGTTTGGGTGACCGTAATGATCGCTTGATTCCAGAAAAGGTTGCTTCTATCAAGGTATAGTGTGCTTTCTTTAATGTTTGCTTTTTTGAAGGAAAAGAGATGTTTTGCACTCTAAAATATGGTAACCTGAATTACAATTCAGTCCAATGTGAAAACTACCTTCACTAGACAGTTTAATTTGTTGGTGTCTCACTTCTCAATGTAACTTCCCACCCAGGATTTTTCCTTTTCAGTCTGTACTGAGTTGTGGCTGATTGGCAACCAACATGATACATTGGCAGAGAGCGAATTTTCTATCGGATATGAACATTGATGTGATTTTAAGGGTTAATGAGCAAAATTTTTAATTCTGAGGATCAGTTAAATATAAAAAGATGTAGATGTAGATGGAATATTATGTAAAATCCCTGAAACAAAATTGATTAATTAATGAATGTGTGGTAAAAAGACTAGGTTGCATTTATTATGTTTTACTATATCTTTATTCTAATCTCGAACAAAAGGTGTCAAAGACATTGATTTTCTGATTCAGATTCCAATGAAATACCAAAAGCCATATCCCATTTTTAATCGTGAAATTCTCTTATGGTCTTCATAAGGATCATATTAAGCCTTTAAATGAGGAAAATCTTAACACTTATATAATCTTATTAATTTAATACTTATGGTGATCCATTGTCAGAGGTTCTCGGTCTTGTACTTCTTATCTGGGAAATTGAATCTACTTTCAGAGAGACACTGTCAATTAACCTTTATATTCATGTGATCTTTAGAGGTATTTGATATTCTCTTGTACTTCAATGACTATATGCAGGGAGAAAAGATGGTCCTCATTGCATGTGGATGGCGTCATACTATTACTGTCTCCTCCTCTGGGAATTTGTACACATATGGTTGGAGCAAATATGGTCAATTAGGACATGGAGACTTTGAGGATCACCTCAGTCCGCAATGGTTGGAAGCCCTAAAAGATAGCTGCATATCTCAGGTTCTAATAAGCGTTTTTCCTAACATCATATATGTATCCCTTTGCAGAAGTGAATATCTTTTTGCCTCTCAGTTATTGTTTCATTTATTTCATCATTCGTACCATTTATGTCTGAATTACCTTCTTCACTTAATGCTATGTTTGTGCTGAAAGGTTTTATACTGAAAGTTCTACAACATTGATAATATGGCATAGATCTTATTCTTGTTCAGTAAAACATAAGGTCCTACATTTTGTTTAAAGCCTTGTCAATATCCTCTGGCTAGTTTTATTTAAGCTTCTTTTTGTCAGCTGATTATCTTCATTGTGTTCTCAATCAAAACTGATAGACTGGAACTATTGCCATCTAGTAAGGGTAATGTGGAGCTTGCCTAGTATCATTATAGGCAGTCTTTTCCTGATTACTGATGATTTTAAGGTTGAACTATGTTGCATTATTCTGCTTTTTTTCTGGTGCAATAAGTAGTCCATTTAAGATAGCAACTAGGAATAATGGATCTCCTGGAGCTTTATTCTCCAACAATGATGATTCCATTTATTAGTGTTGGGTAACATAATTTGACTTTGTTTAATAGTTCATTTTCTCTATTTGCATAGTAGTCCAATTTTATTAGCTTGCACTTTACAAATTCGTCTTTTTCTTTTTCTTCAGATTTCAGGTGGCTGGAGACATACTATGGCACTCACATCTGATGGAAGACTATATGGTTGGGGATGGAACAAGGTTTGCTTCTTTATTCTCAATCTTGAGCCCACTCAATTCCCTAATTGTATGCTACCTCATATGTCAGTCTTCATTTTGTTACTTTTTTAGTGAACTACCATAGCCAGAACAATTTTGTTGGAAGTTGGAATTCTCTTGCTTGTAAAACAAAAGCTTCTTCAATGTTCTGTCTTAATACATCCACTTTGCACTATATATTATAACGACGGTATATGCATATATATATATATTTATTTATTTATTTATTTGTGTGTGTATATCAGCTGATATTGGACAAAGCCTTAGTTGATATTAGACAAATACCTATCAAGTTTATATCTATTCTACAGTTTCCATATTGCCAGGCACTTATGTGGAGATAACAGTATCGAATTGGTGCACCCTTGTCATTGTGATCTTCCAGGTTTCTCATGAACCAGGTTGGATGCTGTAAGCCAGACAGTTTAAAATTTGATATCTTTGTGTTTTTGGGGAAAATACTAAAAATGATATAAAATTCTTCCATTATGGGATATAAATGACTGTCAGAGTTAAAAGACACAATGCTGACTGGATGCAGAGGCAGCTTATATAACTCATCAATATTTAGGCAGCATGATGCCTACACTATCATATAATAATTTGCTAGTAAAGCAACAACTACCCCATCTTGTATCCATTGGATTCATATCTATCTCATTGTATTTTGAACTTTTTTTAGCAACAATCATGTATTAGCAGTATTCTAAATCATGCTAAGTAAAAATGACAGCTAATCAGGAATTCAAGAGATTGATGGTTAACTACATGTGTTTTGCTTCTTGTTGGTTCTATAAATGCAGTAAGTAAAATTCCCCTATAACCTGATGAGTAAAAGAGCTGCAGTTATGAATTTAGGTTTATCTTTGATCTTGAAGTTCTTGAACGGCTTAGATGTTGAATAGTTTTATTACAACATTCGAATTATTGTGGTTTATGCTGTAGTGGAATAATTTGTCCTGTTCTTGCTGTGGTTCTTACATTATGTCTTTTATCTAGTTTGGTCAACTTGGTATTGGCGATAATGATGATCACTGTTCTCCAGTACAAGTTAATTTTCCGGAGGAACAGGTACATCACTACTTTATATGTTCTTTAATGGCTAAACTTTGATAATTGATGCATCATTGAGCTCCTGGAAATGCTATCACCTTTTTCCTTGCATAACAAGACTGCAGCAGAAAAGGCTATACAGATGCTGACTTATTCGTCACAATAACAATCATCAGTTGTGGTTATATTTTGATAGAAATTATGCAGCATTGATCTCTATATCATCTGATATATCTCTCAAATCAATTGACAGAAGGTGAAGCAAATTTCCTGTGGATGGAGACACACCCTTGCTCTTACAGAAAGAGGAAATGTTTTCTCTTGGGGCAGGGGCACAAGCGGACAGCTTGGCCATGGTGATATCGTTGACCGGTATGCTTGAAACTCGGCAAACTTAATCTGTTGATATGAATATAATTCTCTTAAACAATATCAATCTTTTAACAATCTATGACTTCTGCCCTCAGGTATGTCACCACATTTTCTGTACAATATGTTATTTTGTACAATAAGGACCTAATATACAAAAAGCTGGTAGGAATGCCAAGTATTATCATCTGACATGGTTTGGGCTATGTGAATATAATGTAGATCATAGAAGATACGGTTGTGGTAACAGTGAATAAAATCAAAAGAAAAAAGTAAAAAATCTGGAAGATTTGAATCTGGATTTGAACAATATATTGTCATGGTCAAACCTTTTCACTGATTGGTGTCCTTGATGATGACGCTTGTTTTTGTTCACTTGTATACAAACTGTTATAAGAATGCCTACATACCTATGTTTGTTTTCTGAGTGATTTCATGTGAATGTTAGGTTGCATCTTCCTTTTTCTCTTTTCTGGCTCATTGTTTTCAAAGAGGGAGGGAAGATTACAAATAGCTTGTTTTATGTCTATCAACCATGAACCACAACTAACAAGAAATCTGACATTTTAAATGTGTTTGCTAATTTTCTAAGGAATATTCCCAAGATGATAGAGGTAATAAGCAAGGATGGATTAGGCTGCAAGCAGATAGAATCCTCTAAATTTTTACCTTCATCAGGTAACTATGCTTTATGAGACATGATTCTACAGATAGCCTATAGCTACAAACTATCGTGCTGCCTTCTTATATTTCACAGGCAAAATCTGGGTTTCACCGTCCGAAAGATACGCCATTGTTCCTGATGAGAATGTAAGTCTTGGAATATCTCGAAAAAAATTCATTAAATACTAATAATGATTTGGTCGGCTAATGATTCTGGGTTTTCTTTACAGATTGCAAAGCATTCGAGAAGCCCAATTAAGGGTAATGGAAGTGATGCAAACGTCCCAGAGAATGATGTTAAGAGGATGCGAGTGTAGCTCTTCACTGTGCTCCCTTGTGCTGAATATTATGCAGATGTAAACCACCCTACCTTATTTTCCTTTCCTTGAATTCTAGGCGATCTTAATCACATTAAGATCTTACTATATGTCCATACTTATCTGTAAAATCTAGATCTCTAATTGCCCTTGTGGCAGTAGCACTCGTTATGCTCTTGAGATGAATTCAGATGAACAGATGGTGTTTAACCTTCGCTAATTTTTCATCTTTTCACTAAGCTAACGTCAAAAATCTATTTTAACAAATACTACGATATGTACATTGACACCATTTAAAATGCCATTTATGCAATTATTTTATGTAATTGTATTATCTTCAAATTTTTTATTCCAAGGGCACGTATGTTGGGCAAAAACCGGTTGACCATTATATAGTGAATATATATAATTTTTAATTTTGACTTAGTAAAACTAGCAGCAGCACAAAGCGATGAAAAATAAAAGAATTTGTAGAGATGCAATTGACTTAAAAATTAAAAATTTATTTAAGAAAATCCAGGTGAATTGGAAAGTTTCCAGGGGTGAATCAGCTAGGCTAAGCAAAACAGTGTTCCCCGGCCACTGAGTCATCGCCGATCCTAATCCCTGAGCTTATTGGGCCTACGATTACGGAGCTTTAGCCGACCAGTTATTTTGGGCCCCTGGCGAGTATACCAACAGATAACGACCGACTGCGGCTTTCGATCGAATTAGGGTTTCGAGGAGAAAAAGAACGGTGAAGACGAAAGGATTCGCTCCGTCACTCTTTCGTTCTCTTCCTTCGCGGTTGGAATCGCAGCAATGGCGGCGGAGAGCAGGAAAGAGCGCCTAGATCAGCCCTTGAAGCCCTCCTTCCCCGAGAGCCTTCTCGTGAACGGCAAAACGACCGCGCGCGGGACACGAGGCCGCAAAGCCGCCGCCGCCGCCGCCACGAACGGAGACTCGGTAGTAAAACCCGTCATGGCTGCGATCCCGCGAAGCCAAGTTCTCGGCAAAGTGAAGGACTTTTTGGGGGTGATCGCTGAGGCCAACGAGAAACTAGAGGTTGACGTGTGCGCGAGTTCTCGCGCGGACTACAACGTAGAAGTGCTCACTGGGAACGAGGAAGAGTACATCGAGATGGATTTGCTCCTGGGCGTCACCGATCTGCACACTGCCGAAGCCGTGGAAGCAGCTGAGGCTGCCATGAGCGGCTTCCGGCCGTCGGCACCCTCCATTAGCAGCAGCTCCTCTGACTCAGATGACGACAGTGATGACGACGCAGAGAAGCTTAAGGTGGGGAGCGATGAGTCTGTGCGCAGTGACACGCGAAGTAAGCGTCCAAAAATTGTTGTGCTTGATTCAAGTACGGATTAGAGTTGGCCAAGAGACAAACACTGCAATGGTAATGGCCAAGAATCAGCGTTATATACTCTCTTTATCTTTTATTGTTAGTGGTCTCGTGATGTTCCTAATCACGCTTACAACCATTTGTTGCAGAAGATGCATCTTGGTGCATATCAGGTTCGAAGAATTATTCCTGGGGACCTTTTTACTTCATAATGCAGCTGTTGGATTCACGAATGAGTATGTTTCTGCTCCCAACGTGCTGCATTACCATAAGAGCCATTGTGTTTCAGATATCTAATTTTCTCTTCTGTCATTAAAAATTATTAACTTGTCGACTATGCGAGTAGAGTTGAAGAATGATGTTTCGAATGTCGTTGCTGGATAACTTTGCCTTGTCCTTTTCTTTATATTGATAAGAAATGATGCAATCCCATGTATGTAGAAAATTCACATTGCCTTGATGCTGTCATTGATATGATGCACAAGCAGCAATCTGTTGAACTTGTCTATGTGGAAATCATTTACTTGCAAGAATTTTTGCATTAAGCTGAGTACAAATCATTAAAATGGCATTGGATCTCACAGGCTATTTTTTCTTTCCATTACACTGTCCTATATATTTTCGTTAGTGGCAATTTCATGCAAGCATCAACAAAGGAATTCTAAGGCTTTAGTTTAATTGCTGATTTTATCTCAACTGATAGTTTCCCCTACGATGATTCTGAAAAATGTAAGTAGGGCTGGAGTCTTTAAGTTCATGTGGTATTGACATGACTTGATCCTATACGCATGAGATCCATCATGGAAACAAAATTCTTGCAGAGATAGAAAGTTGAATGACTAACCAGAGGACACTGTTACTGGAAAATCTTTAGATACTCTTCAACATCATGTGGTATGCCAAGCCTAACCTGGTATTGTGCATGAGATCCATGTTGATATCAAAATTTTGCAGTCTTGTAGCGGTTGAATCTTAGAATGACTAATTACAGGACAGTGAGAAATTTTATAGAAAAAGCTGTACCTTGGAAGTCTGCAAACTATATCATATGGTCCAGTGAATAACCTTGGTACGTCCAATGAGTTTTAAGCCTGCATCTCAAATCTTGTATTTTTTCCCTTTTTGTCTAGGGCAAAACTCCCTTCTCCGTTCCTCTGGTTTTTTTGCCACTAATAAGTGGAATTATTTTGATACTTCTTAGGCAACCTACCTTGTGCTGCTTCTTTTGTTTATCTTTTCTACCCAGAAGATCTTGGTTTGGCATCTTTCATCTATGCTATTGTCAACCAAAATGATGATAAATGAGGAGATCAATGTCAGGATTAGATAGGATTCCACTTTTTAGTCATAGTAAGTTACACACACAGCAGTGCTGATTTAACTTTTTTCAGCATTACATAATATTGACAGAGACTTAGGAGACTCTTTCCACTTCACATAGTTGTACTGTTCGAAAGTATGATTTCGCCCTTTATGAACAACCCCCTGCATCACATCCTCCTGCTGATGACCTCCTCAAACACCAAGTCCATCTGTGTCAAACCTTTGAAACCCTTGGTTTTGCTCAAATTCTGGTCGTCTGTTTTTTTTTTTTGACTACCCTGCTGCCTCATTCACCATTTCATGCTCAACCAAAGAAACTCCCAATGATCACTGAGCTTGAAGTCTGCTCATAATAAAAGGCGACTGACTGATTATGTAAACATCTCGGTGAACAACCGTCGGCATTGGCTGAAATAGGAGAGAGAATATTGCTGAAACAAGGAGCAGTGACAAGATTTTGATAGTAGTTTTAGCAGCCAATATCACAATAGACATACTCTTCTCATCTCTTCCATTGCCTGTGTCTAAATCTTTTACATTCAAAATTTCCCCGGAGGCTTTCTGTCATCTTCCGAAATCAAATTTGTCGTAGAAGTGTCATCCTCACACAGTTCGTCGACTGCAAGATAGAAGTGTCATCTTCACACAGTTAGTTGACTGCAAGATAGAAGTGTCATCTTCATGGTTAGTTGACTGCGAGGTCTACTCCACAGAAATCTAATAAACATGCATACTTTTATATATATATATATATATATATATATATATATATATATATATATATATATATATATATATATATATATATATAGAGAGAGAGAGAGAGAGAGAGAGAGAGAGAGAGAGAGAGGTGATGAATTGAAACTTGTGGATAGCGATGATATGTAATCTTATCTTGTGATGCAAAGAAAGGTGGGAGTGCTGTTGATGCCTAGTTTTGATTGAGAAAGGAAATTAGAAACAAAGGAAGAAGAAGACACCAAAACTCTTGTCCAAGGACTTTTGAATATTGCTCGCAATCCCAAGATAGCATTGTTTATCCTGCTTTCTTGGTCCACCTTGTTTTACTCGTTCATCGTTCAAGGATATATTATAAGGATGAGATAACAAGAGCTACACTGTGATGGCCAAGAAACAATCTCGTTGGTTGGTCTCTGAGGAACACATCCGTGATTTCTTAGAACAATATCATGACAGCAAATGAGTCATTTGTACTGTATTGCATTCACTAATCATATGCAGTAACTTAAACAATGGTAATGTCAAACATAATTCGTGTAATACAACAAGACCGTGCATGGCCATTAATCAAAATCTCCCCCCAAACGATGCAGACAACGGGCTGGTAGAAATTGAATCACCTGCTTGTGTGGTTTTTGTTAGTGCTATACAACATCAAAATTCTTGAAAACAAGCTCTGCAATCGGTGTGTTACTACTTTCCGTTGATTATACCATCACCAGCCAATCAATGAACCAATCAATGAAATCTGTACATCTGTCTACTGTTAACTATCCCGCAAGGCGATTCATTTGGAGTTGGGATGCATCCTCTTGGAGAACCTCACTTGATCCAAACGTCCCAAGCGAAGATATAGAACAAATCAGAGTCGGGTTTGTTTGCAGTGCAGTTGATGATAGAGGCGTCAGTTGAAACAGGATAACACGGACAGACAAATTCTTTCTTATGCCCCTCCTCTGTTGCTTGTTCTGATTTCACTGTAAACATGCAGTGCCTCTGCCGTAAAAGTTTCCAATTCTTGGACAATTGGAAGTAAACCACTTGGCAAAATGCTGGAAGCAGCATCTTGAAGTCGTTTTAATGTTTCCTTGTGAGTCGATCTCTTCTCATCCAATCTCTGTCTCAAGGTGTACAATGCCATTAAGGAATCATCTCCGTTCTTCGGCCGGCCCTCATGGCCTGACAGAATCTCTAGATGCCCATTTGTCTGATTTGCCCGCCTAGATTTTAGCCGTCTGTCATAAACTTGCAACAGCCGCTCTTCTTCAAGTCTTTGCCGTCGTTCCTCCTCTTGACTCTTCCGTATCATGCGGATGATCTCTGCAAAAGCACGCATCCTTTCAAGAACCTTTTCCTCTGAGATACTCCTAATTGCATGGTGCCAATCGTTAGAGATGATAAATGCAGATGGAGCCCCGAGCCTGGTTGGGGAGAAAGGTGCGAGTCCATCAGGGGTTTGCTCTTGTTCCTGAGGAAGCCATTTCATTAGCCATCCATTGAGGGCTTCAACGTAAGCTCTCTGGATTCTTATCCACTCATCGAAACAGTTACACCAGTTTAGCAGCTCCAGCTCCAATTTCTTTGTCGCCTTTGCAGCAGGTCCTTTTGGGCTCGTGGATTTCATCATCGAGCTATGGCTTTTCCAGTTGGACACAGCACGCAACTGCTTGTGATGGCAATCCAGCACAGACTTCCACATTCTTATATATCTGCATGAAAGGAAGATGGAAACTATGATCATGTTCTAGAACATACAAGGCTAGCCAAAAAAGAAGGGGATTTCAAAGGAATATATAATTAATCAACTTTTTTAATAATTAGATTTACAAGAATTGATATGCTAATAACATCCAGAAAATTAACAGATCAGTCTTACAGTATTGAAGTTAATGTCCCAGTAAAGAGTTATGCAAAATGCTCGCTTCTGAAGCATCAGATGACTAAATTTCTACTGACGCTGCCAAGTGATTTTGAGATATTTGCATTGTGGAACTGTGGTGTGTTCTTTAAATATCTCGATCATCAGATTTACTGGATATCAACAACTTGATCCGAGAAACAATTAGCTTACACTTCTATCACCAAAAGTGACTAAATACTAAGATATCAAACAGAGCATTTTGATGTGAGCAAATATCCACTGTACAAAGAGGTTGGAACTTTCATACCCTTGGATGAGTTCGATAAGCAGGGGCTGCAACTCTTCATCTCGTATCTTGTGCATCCTGCTTGAGATAGCATTAGCTGATTTAATGATAATGCTTATTTTTGTACCCAGCTTTCTTACGGATGCCCAGGTCAAGTCAATCTTGGAGTTCTCTGCCCCTCTATCGTCTAAAGCTCTGAGCCACTTGTGCTTCTTGTCATAGCTGACCCGTAGTTTTTCTTCATCCTAGAACAAGCACCTAAGCCATTTAACATACATGCCGATTCTTCAAAGAATTCAAGGACAAAGCAGTTATAAAATAACAAATCATAATCTTATCATCTACTGTCATTCAATTTATCATAAATATGCAATCACAAAAGTCTTAAGACCATGATCGACATTATGCATTCAGCACCTGTAACCTAAGGTCAATAGACGGGTTTCAAATTTTACATATCAATACATGGCACATTTGATGTTGCAAAATTGTTGACAAGTCCAAATGATATCACACAGAACCAACATGGCAGCTTGAAGTATGTCATCTCGAAACTACAAGCACAGCTTTAGAGATTCCCATTACAGTCCTTGACCAAACAAAAAAGGACATGAACCAAAAATATGACACAATAGCATTTTATTCTTCACTATGAAGATCATTCAGTACTTGATGGTTTTGATTTGAAATATCTATGCAAGACTATCAAGAAATTCACATAAGCAACAGTCTAATGACATGGCTTTTTAATTCCACAAGCACTATGGAATTATTCCATCTGGTTATCTCAAATTTCATCCTGGTGTACATTCTATAAAGTAGATCCATACCTTTTCTTTTCCTTTCTCATGTCACATGGAAATTAAGTTTCAGTAGTTTTTCTATATCCACATGTATTTGTGATTGCATTGGAGTGGGATAGATACAAAGACCAAGTAGCATCTCTTCTCCTCTGGCCAGGCAATTGCAGAAGAGCTTTAATACCTATATTATGAAAAGTAGCCTGATTTCATGCTTAACAGTTTGGGAGTACAGAGATGATAACATTAATGTCATATCTTTGTGACACTAGATAAGTCAAACCCTTGGCCATCAGCTCCCAATCATCCAATGAGGAACTATATAAACCAGTTTGAACTGAACTCATAATGTATGTGCACAGCAGTATGCATGACTATTACATTTATCTTAATGAAGGCTGGTTGGCAACTTAGCTCAAGTCTCCTGACACCTGACTTTTCTTTTTTTGAAAACTCACAAGGTAAAATGTTAAGGGATTCTCTGATTTCAGCCAATGAATTCTAAGGAAGGTGTGATACCTTTTCATCCAACTTTTATTTGAACAACTCATCAGCATAACAGGATAAATACACATATCCTTATTTTTTTACAGAGAGACAAACTATTTGAGCTTTTGGCCCATAAATCCCAAACGCTTTTTATAAACTTAATATTTAAACATTATATACATCCCCCTATGTTTTTTTTCAGTAAGAGACAGTTAAATTTGGCCCATAAATCTCAATTTCCTTACATTCACAATTTTTATCTATGAATTGGACTACTGAACTAAGCAACCTTATTCTATTCTAATAGCAATAAATTGCAGTCAGAAAATAGTTTAGGTTCGTTCTTGTAGATTAAGCATGTTCCAAAATAATGCAACAAAGCAAAAAAGCTACCATATGAGATAATGACTAAATTTCTAATGCAAAATCGGAGAGCAGTTTTTAGGTGGATTCTTGTAATATGAGCTCTACCTTGACTTCGCTGTAGAGTTTCTTCTCCCATACATACAACTTCTCCAATGTTGATGAAAGGCTGCCAGATCTTGCAACAGTGCTGTTTTGAGCAACTGCATTGCCAGCTTTTCTTCTTATTGTGCTCTTACTTGAATGCCGTGACGGAGAAAGGCGTGAACGTATCAACCAAGGCAGAGCCATGCGATCCCAAATCCTGGAAGAGATGACTGGAACGAGATTTATAAGATTTACAAACTCTGTGTTCATTCTAGATTAATCAGCCTCCCCAAACTAGAGATATTCTTCCATAATTATGTTACAATGATCATGCACTAAAATTTAGCTTCTTTAGAGTGCCAGTCTTGCAGAAAACAATTAAAGCATCTATATAATACAGAAACAATGACTGAAGAATATTATAAGAAATTTTAGAATGCTTAATACCACTATGGCATAATGTGATGCTTGAAACAAAAAAACAAAAAAATTATGAAAGCATGAAGATAGAAGTTGTCTCCAGCATCTGCAAAGAATTTTCCTAAAGATACTAATGATCAAGAGCACAGCTGAAATCAGAGGATGAGACCATTAGTTAATTTATATTGAATTAACATAGGATCAACTAACAAAGGCATTAAAGTGTTGCACTTCACACCAAAAAAACTCAAGTACTACAAAGCAGATAGCAGAGCACCTAGGAAAATGCAGTGGTTAAACGTGCATATGATTGAATGTATGTGATAATATGCTTTTCATAGTTTCTTTCAAGTTCAGTGGCAACATAAGGCATCCAATGAAGTAGAACATAGGAGCCAAAATTGAACTCATACCTAAAAAAAAATTAATATGATCATTATGGAAGCCAAAGAATTCAAACAGTGACTGCAAACAACAGGACAATTTGGATAAGCAAACAAGATATGAGATAATGTAGATGTAGAAAATTTCCTTTTTCTTAACTTGGATCCCTCGTGCCTTCAGTAAGTGCACAACCCTGGTCCAGATAATGTAAATGTAGAAGTAACCCCACCCATGTAACCCTATGGCTTCTCTTTCTCAGCTCCAGTTTGCAAATTTCTTCGACATGACTAGCACAGAACATGAAACCAGAAACAGATGAACCAATCTAAATCTTACCTCTATGCATTTTACTTCTTGATCGGTATGGCAACTTGCCCAGCTCAAGCATCTGTGATATGTCTTCACCACAACCAGCAGCTGAACTGAAATGCTCCTCAATCTCCTGCACAACTTCCATCACATCCCTCGCACCTTCAACAGGCAATGGCTGATCATCACTATAAGCAGACAATGGTTTCTCACTGCTGCGCACGCTCTCCTCAGTAACATATGAAACATCCTCAAATGTCACCCCTTTCTTCTTCCCACTGGATCCTGCATCCTCCCCACCACTTATCGTTTTACTGCCTGCCGAACTGCTCCTGCTCTCTTTCTCTTCCAACTCAATCCCAACCTTCTCATGCTTTCCTCCAATTTCACGAGTGGGACCTGAATTTGAGCTTCTAGAGAGAGAGTCCTTCTGTCTCAAATCATCATCTGCTTCCTCTTCAAGATCAGGAATTCCTTCCTGCTTCCGCACCTCGCTCAAATCAGTACTGCTTATGGAGGAGCGTGTACCATACTTTCCTCCGGAATAATAGGGCAAGACCTCCTCGTAGTAATTGAAGGGGTCGAAGAAGTCCCAAGAAGAGGCTTCGTTAGGTGGTGGCTGAGGTGGAGTACCGGGGGCAACCGCCGGTGCCGAAGGACCTGCCCAATCCTCTCTTTCCTGCGGCGGAGATCCAATTGGAACACCATAGAAAGGATGCCCATATCCATCATACGCAGAATTCGGCCAAGGTGATGCGAACGGATCCTGGTAGACCATTGTGGGGATCGCCGTCGATGACCTGATGAACGTAGAATTAGGGCTCGTAGGCGAAAAGCGATGATGAGAGGAAGATGAAATCTCTCCTTCACCACTACTCCCGACGCTGCTGGCCTTCCGGTCGGCGAACGAAGTGGAGCCGCCTGCATCCTGCGGGCTCGCCTCGGACTCCGAACCCGAGGACAGAGGCAGGTGGGAGCCCTCTGGCGACAGGGAGTGCGTGAGTGACGTCACAGACGAGGAAGTTGATAAGGCAGCGGCGGAGGTAATGGCACTGCCTCGTCCAGTCCTGGCCTTCCTTTTGCCCTCGGATGAGGGGAGGACGAGGTCGGGGGACCCCGGCGGCGAGGCCGGCGCCAGCTCCTCGTGGACGAAGTGGTGGAACGCGTCCCCGACGGCGACGAGCGCCCGGAAGTAGGCCGCGTGGGCGGCAGCGAGGGCGTACCGGCGGTCTCTCGCCGCGCGGATCAGCTCCGTCCGCTCCCGGCAGAGTGCGACCAGTTTGGACTCCTTCGCCTTAGAGCTCCCGCATCCCATCTCCCACCGCCGCCGAGGAGGATAAGAACCTTAACCGCTCCGTCGTCAACCGTCATCGCGTTCCGACATAGACGAAGGCCAGCGATCACGCACCCTAAACCCAGGTGGATCGCTTCCACACCGCCTCTTCGTCTCCATCCATGAGCGCGTGCCAATTCCTAAATAACGTAACGACTCGCTTGTAACAGTCCGCTCGCGGGATGAAGTCTACACGAGGCGGTCAACCGCTCCGTCGCCAACCACCATCGCGCTCCGGCATGGACGAAGGCCGGAGATCGCGAAACCCTAAACCCAGGTCCACCGCTTCCACACCGCCTCCTCGTCTCCATCCATGAGCGCGTGCGAACTCCTAAATAACGTAACGACTCGCTTGTAACAGTCCGATCGCGGGATGAAGTCTACACGACGCGGAAGAGGAGGCGTCGGAATCGTGATCCCAGACGGAATCGGAAACGGCGAAGTAACAGCAGTTGTGATGAAGAGCGAGAGTGGCCGGCGCGACCGGGGCCGCGAAGACGAGAGCCGGAGGAGCTTCGCTCCTCGCTGACAGGGATGTGAACGTGTCACATCGGGGACTTGCACAAGGAGCAGACGTATTCGTCCGTTACGCTGGTCAGAGTTGCATGGGTCCCATTCGACGTTCATCCAGTGATATCGCGGGTAGTGAAATTGAGTGAAGGCGACGGGGAGGAATAAATCGTTCAGGCAGGCGGGCTTTCTTAGAATTAAGAGTAAAAAGAGAATTGACCATTGGAATGCTGACAAAAGTCAAACTTGATGGGGTTGGATGTTTGACTGCACCGTTCCAGGTTTTGTGATCGCGTAATATAATATAAAATGCCGCGGCTTGATCATGGAATACGGTCAAGGCCATTTCCGCGTTGATAACATTTTGATTGGGTGATTATTAATTCCAAAATATTAAGATTTCTTTAAATAGTTTAAATTAAATACATAAATATAGTGCAACTTAATAAGTTTTAGTGTTTTAGATTCTGATATTATAATATCTCCGTGTATAATAATATCAAATTAGATAAAAACGAAAGATGCTTATGGAAAAAAAAAAGCATTTCTTAACAAGGGGGGAAGATGTTCAAGGATCAACAACCATCATGTATCCTCTAAACCTGAAAAGATGATTATTCCAAGAGCTACATGACCTAATCAATTCATATTCTTACTGAGTTTTGTTTGATCGTTCTACAGTGATATCCAACCAAGAAAATGAATAGTTCATTATGTCTTGTCCAAATGTGTATCGTCTCTATCTAAGATGACTGACTATATATGAAGGCCATTATGCTGTTAGGATATAGCCTGGCAAATTGAGTTAGACCAACCTCGTGTCCACCTGCACTGCTAGAACGCATCGGAAGGAGTTGGAGAGCTACGAATCGCCCTTTTGATGCAAGTAGATCATCATGGGGAGGAAGAAGTTCCAGACTTGGGAGGCCAATCACAGGCTGCACGGACCCATCCGATCTGCTGCCTCTCGTTGTCGTAAACCACCATGAGGTCTTGCAGAGAGATGTCTGTGAACACCCAACAAGCTCATCAAAGTCAGTCGGACGAAGAACGTGGAGTTCATGATGCCATGTTTACGAGCCATGTACCTCCGATGACATTGAGATTTCCGAGTCCGACTTCGGTGCCGTTGAGAATTCCCAAGCACGCATTGCCATGTTTCTGCGATCAAGAACAACAGAGTCCAGCAATTCAACCTTTCCTGTCTCAATTGTCCAGTTTACAGAGAGAGGGAGAGAGGGTTGTGATGCTCACTGTGATGATGAGGTAGTTCTCTGGGGGTACTTCGAGCAACGTTCTCTTCGCATTCACAAAGCTCAGAGCTAATGTCTTGAAGTACTGCTTGACATCATTCACAGACTTGAATGGCTTCTGCCCTCTCCAGCACACCGCAAGAGATGGGTCGTCGAACACCTCCTTCAGCGGCGTCTTCGACAGGTCACTCTTCACCTGCAAGAGGTCAAACCGTTGATTCTGGAACAACTTAGCGAAAGAACTGAAACGAGTTCCTACTTACAGCTGATAGCAATGCTTGGTATGGCTGAAACCCAAAGTAGGTGTAGGTGCTCCCCGTATCCAAAACCACCTCCTTTTGGTTCACTCCGAGAGATCGAGTCCCCCATTGGAGGTTGGCTGACCCGAGCGAGTAATAATTCCTAATGCAAAACGAAGTTAGAGGACGGCAGATGAAATCCAAGATTTCCAGCAGAATGCAGCTCACCGGGATCCAATCCGAGACATGGGCGCCCAGGTCATCCGAGAGCTGGGCACCAAATCATCGCCGAAGAAAAGATAACCGCCTCCCTTGGCGCTGAAACAGTGGCCGACGACGTTCTTGGTCGCCCCTCGATCGCTTAGCTGCGACAGAACACTGACCTTCCCGGTGCCGAGCCCGAGAACTCCGTCGGTGATCGCTGGGATGTTCGGGCTCGTAAGCTGCTGATTGTACCCACACCTGGACATGTCTCCATGACACGTTACCGAGCAGTCTACAGATTGGAAAGATTGAAGTTTTATGGAAACAATGGAGTGAGATTGCTGACCCGAAGGCGAGTATGGGGCGGGCGAGGGTGCGGCCGATGGAGAAAGCGTCGGCGACGAGGACGCCGAGGGAGGAGCCGCGGTCTGCGTATTCGATCTCGTAGTCACATTGGACGCAGTTCTGATCCTGGGCGGTGCCGGAGTGGAGGGCGGCGCAGAGGGGGTTTCTGCAGGGAACAAGATTGGTGCGCTTGGGCCGGTACCACGGGTGAGGTCCCTGAAGTCGACGAATCCAAAGGAAAAGGATCGGATTTTTCTTGAGAATCTTACGAAGATTTTTGGGAAATTAGAGAGGAATTTGGGGAGGATTGGGAACAAAGATTCGACCTTGGAGCAGCGAACGCAGGGGGCGTCGCATTGGATCCAGGTGAGGTCGCTGCCGGTGTCAACGTCCAAGAAGTAGGGCTTCGGCGGATCGCCAATGTTCATCTCCACGTAGTACAGCCTGCGAATTCGACAAAGAATCAGGCACAATAATACATAAATCTGCATAAACCCAGTTCTTGAGATGTACCCGTGCGGGTAGACATCGCCGTGGATAGGAAAGACAGCGGAGGAAGCGTCTGACGCCTTCGCCTTCTTCGGCGAGGGGGTAGTGACCGCGGCGGAGACGGAGGAGATCGCAGCGGCGAAGACCAGCGAGGCGAATAGGAGCCCTCTTCGGGCGGCCTTCCCGCCACCCATCGTCCACCGATTGAGATCGTGGAACGAATCGGAGGTGAAGAAAGCGGCGTCGGATGGTCGAGTCTAATTCTCCGCCGTCGGCTCTGACGCAAAAGAGAGAATGGAGAGAGGCGGAGGGGGACGCTTCCGTCGACTCAACGCCCAACTTATAATCCTTGGCCTGGCGTAAGCATTGATTATACCTCAAATTTACCCTTTTTTTTGTTATTGTTATCTGCATCTATAATCCGCATATTTGATCCTAATTATTATAATTATAACTATAATGTTTATTATAACTATCATTAATGTGGTTAACTATTTACAGAAGCCCGCTAATGATTAATAGTAAACAAAATTAATCCCATTTTTTCCCCGCAGCTTCGTCTGTGACTCAATCCGCGTAACCGTGATGTGGGTCCCACATCCGACAGCGAACCCAACCCTACGCGGACGTCGCTGGGACCCACATGACTACGCTGGCGAGAGAGCCGGATAAGAGGAGAAAGTTCAGGGGAGGATTTGACCGGGAGGCAAAACAAAGAATGACGAGGAAGAAGACAAAACTAATGGCGTTCTTGACAAAGAACACTTGACCACTAAGTTGTGTTAAGATGCGTCTGAAATATAAGCACATGATCAAGTTCTTCCTTGTTTTTGTTGTTGGTCTTAATGTGCAGATATAAACACTATTTACAGAGGTAAAACTATGTATATCATCAAATACTAAGCTTGCATCGAATCAAGAAGGTTTGATCATATCACACACTACAGATGACAGAAGGTGTCCCCTTCACCTCTAAAGGGAGAGGATAACAGGAAATGCAAGGGTGTTAAGCCTGCAAACCTGGGGCTACTGCAAAACCCAAAAGTTCGATGGCCTTAAGCACATCAGTGTATACATGGCTACAACCACCAACTTTTCAAGAAAAAATAAGTTCCTAAAAGGTTCATGATGTTACACGGTGTAGCAAAACCTAATTAATCAAAGCGCAACTCCTCTGGCAAGCCGCAAAGAGCTCGTATTGTGTGACTGGCCACATCCATTAGCTGCAGATACTCGTCTGCCCCATCGATTAAGCACTGCAAAGGAGTTAATTGTAATTAAATAATTATGAGTAATCAAGCATTTTAATGCTTCCATTTTATATCTATCCTATTATTATAGATCACTATGAGGGCCTATTTGAAGCTGGAGACAACAGAACCTCGCGAAAGAACATTTATAACATGTAGAAAACTACACGGATGATTACAAGAAAGAAACATATGATTAACTCTATGAGTAGGGCTGTGGCTTTATGATAAAACAAATAGGAATCTGGAGGAGATCAAGAAAAATGCAAATGATCAATGGGGATGCCTCAAGGTTTTCCATAATTACCTAGGTTATGCCGTGGGTTTATAATATGTACAAAAACACCGGGTCACGACTAAGATTTATATAAACAAGACACTCAAAAGTTCTCTGTATCTACACATGCTGTGTGAGCAAGTATAGCCATTAAGAACTAGCACTCGCGTTGTATGCCTATATTCATTGAGGTCCAGTCATAATATAAGACCAATAGAACAGATGATTAGACAGAAGCATTAATGCTAACCTTGTCTGCTTCACCCAACTTCTTGCAGATTCTTGCCTTCTGTTCATCTGATATGTCATCGTTGTTAACTATCACCTCTAGTAACTGTCAAACTATCTTGAATCAGTACCATATACAACAAGAATTATGATTGCACAGTGAAAGTTAGTTGTAGGTGAGATACAACCTGATACAGCATTTGAGAGACTGGATATCCCTCAGCAATTACATTAGTAACCTCCTTGTTTGCAACATCAAAATCACCAGATTTGCAAGCTGTGAATACTGCCTGAACTACTTCTTGAGGGATCACCTAAACAATCATGGTAGAAACAGTGATCATAACAGAAGCACAAAAGATAAGCTACTAGTCAAACAAAAAAAATATTCTGCTTTAGGCATGACATATTATTGCTTTAAGACTCATGTAATAGTTGCATGGACAAGAGCCAGTGTTCATTTGAATAAAACAGTAATGTATAACGGTGCCCATTACCAAAAGGAGTTGGAAAAAATCAAGAGTGAGCTCACAAAAAGACCATTACAGTCATCCACTAAACACTAATATATACAGCAACAGATCATCAAAGTCCTTTAACATAACCCACAAGCCTTATCCAGCTACACCATCTGTGTAGAAGAACTTCATCCATCAGGGTTAGTATTTGAAAATATTTTAATAAACTATCCAACCAAACATTTGACCTTGAAGTGAGAGTTATGAAGTTTATGAACTAAAGGAAGACCTAGTACAACATTTAGTTCAAGAGAATGTTTGGTGGTCAAAACTCAAAAGCCAACCATTGTCACCCTACTGTTGAAGTTTTAGAGAATGACCAGGAATTTGGTTGTGATCAATTTTAACCAAGCTCAACCAACCAACATATTCATGGCATATTCACCTTGTTTGTACAACTAGACATTCATCATCAACTATTGGACCATAAAGGTTAAGGATTGTGTTACTCATTTTCAATCACATGAAATGAAATTGAATTCCATAAGAGAAAAGTGTTTGGTGTACAAACCATTCTATATTTATTTGTCTTTTTAACATTTTCTCCATTTGAAGGTTATATGACAGATGTAATAGTTACCATATAGTTTATGTGTGACTACAAAAAATAATTTGAAAATGATCCCTAGAGAGAGAAACTAATCCCAATCAATGATTTGCTGATAGGAAGATTGTCTCCCAAAATAAATGAAAATAAAGATTCTCAAAATTGAAAAATTGGATGTCTGACCTGATTAATAATTGATTTGAGATCATTATTTATTTACTTTATTATTTGTTTAGCTTTTCTTCTACTTGTAATTGATAGACTATTAAAGGGGAAAATTTGTAAGCGATGGGAAGGTAGATCAGTGGAATGTATAAACATAGAAGTCATGCTCTCCCTGCTGGTGTAAGATCATTGTCCATGTGAGGTGTGTCTAGTATGAGACTACGAATACCTAGGTCAATGACTGGGAATTGGAAAACATCTAAAAATCATGGATTATTTCTTCTCTTATTTCCTTCTGCATAATTTCTCTGTTTTCCACTTGTGCTTTTCTTTCTTTTTTTAATAACCCATAGTTGCTGCCAATATAGAACTAAATGAATTGCCAATTTATGTCAATCCTGGTAAAATTACTTGGTTATAACTAGGATCACAAAAGTTTTTGTGTTTTTTGACAAACTGACTGAAAAATAGAGAGCTGCCTAATGCAATTTTTCTAGAAGATACATGAAATAAAATGTTAAAAACAAGTGAGAGAAAAAGTACCCCAGAGACACTAATGAGGTCCTTGGATGTAATGGATGATCCAAACAAGCGAGCTGCACTCTGAAAAGAATTGAACAGAATAGTTTTGAGACATCATAAAGTGTTGGTCTCATTGCTAAATTTCTGCATGACCAACTCCTCCAATCTTTCCTTTTCCTCAAAGGAGAAAAGTTACAACAATAGTAGATTAGGAGCACTTTAATGCCAAGAAAAGCTTTATCACTATGATAAAAGCAAACAGAAAGTAAAGAAAAAAAAATACCTGCAGGTATGTAATAGCACGGCGAAGATCTCCCTGAGAGATTGAACTCAAAGTAGAAAGAGCCTAGTTGGTTTTTATAAACAAAAGTTAGTATTTAATCACAATTTGTGCATTATGCAGATATCCTTAATTCCAAGGGAACTACTAGGTAACTGAAAAACACAATTCAATGGTCTGCATACCTCAGAATCCAGAGTCAGGCCTTCTTCACTACAAATGTGCAAGATACGACTACTCATTATACCCTCAGAAAGAGGTTTAAACCTGAACTTTGCACACCTGGAAGCAAGTGGCTCTATGATCCTATACTCAGAAAAAGGATAAAACTGAAGGAAATTAGATTATCAACTATTTAAACGAAGAGGAGACAATTGTTATGTTACTGCAAAAATGAAATAAAATGAAGGGAAAATACCTGCTGATATAGTTACATATAAAGAAGAACCTAGTTACTTTGGAGTAAGTCTCCATGGTACGTCTTAATGCATTCTGTTAGGATAATTTACATCAATTCAAGAACTCAAATGCGAGGTTTTATTGATATCAGAGGAAACCCAAGACGAAGAAAACTAATAAAATCATGGACCTGAGCATCTTCTGTCATTGAATCAGCTTCATCTAGGATAATGATCTTGTAAGGTGGACATGGATATCTGCTAGAACACAGTAACGGATGAAAAAAAGGAAAAAGGGCACAAGAATTTACAAAGTAAAGTAAACAGACATTGTCTTTTTTATCTTAATAAGCAGAAATAATACAAACCCTTGACGAGATCCTGAACCCACAGCAACAGCTGCAAAATCTTTGATCTTTGTTCGCACAACATTAATCCCTCGATCATCACTAGCATTAAGTTCTAAAACTCTTGATTTATACAGTTCTGGCCTGTTGACAAGGTGAAGGCAAAATAAATGACACTTTAAATAATTCATGTGATTGGAAGCTTATCAGATAGTAGTACCATGGAATAAATAGACCTTAGAGCTTCAGATATAAATAGTATTAAAACTAGAGAATAAACATTATATAACCACATCTATTGGTCCAAAATCTTGCAATGTTTCAAATGTTGGATCATGTAAAATAGTTGAGGATTAGATTCCCTGACTGATCTTTCTCTAGTTTAATGAAGAGAATAAGACTTTAGATAACACGTCAAGTATATGCATATTAGAACAAGCCTTTAGATAACATGTTAAATATATACGTATATACACATTTTTATAATAAAAAATATTAAAATGCTTTCAACAAATCACAGGTCACAGAATTTATTAAAATTTCTGATTTTGACATGCTATCTTTTGACTCTTTTTTATGGCCCTCCCTCCCTCCCCTACCCTGATTCTCCTATGTTTCATGCCGCCTGTTGTTCACCGCCACCGACCATGGCTAGCTGTTTGTACAGGTTTCGCATCAAAATTTTAAACCTTAGTCATCATACACAATTAGCAGTCATTATAATCATTACGCTCCTGACTAAATCCAAATTGCAACTTGACATAAAGAAAAAGAAGCTAAAATCTCAGTTCCACTTTGGTCATCCTGAGTAATCGATCAATCACATTAGTAGATTCCTATGGAACTTTAGTATCTAATACCTTGTCAATCATATCTTGGTGACTAGAATAACTCCCAGATATGGATGAGAATAATTAAATATAGGGGGCAAGCCTTAGCATCATGGTGAGGTTGCTACTTTTTTCGGGTAAGGTTGTAAACATCAGCCCTACCTAGACCACATATTGATAAGAGCTCATGTGCTAAGTCATTCTTTTTCAATCAATCATAAATGTATCTCATACAGAAAAATGTAGCTGCCACTTTTTAGTTAAGTATAAATGTTTCTCATTCATAACAATAGAACTATGTTAGGACAGCATCTCCAACATGACAAACAACAAGCAATAGCTAAATGGTTGTCCTTCTATAATTAATTTATCTAATACAGAAGCATATAGCTTTAATAGGGCACCATCTCCTACATAACAAGCAACGAGAGCATCGGCTAAAAGGACAAATCAAGAAGTAATATTTCAAAATCGTTTTATAAACCTAGTGTCAATATATAATTTTAAGTCTAAACATTATCTCCTCAGCACAGACTTACATGATGAGCATTACAGCAATATTAGACCAGTTAAATCAAGCAAGAAGCCACATCCATTCAGATACAAGTTGTTTGAAGTAAAGCAAGAAGAAAAGTTAATTAAACTCGGAGGCGAGTAGTAACTACCCAAAGAGTTGGTGAGAAATGGCAAGGGCGGTCGTGGTCTTCCCTGTTCCGGGCGGCCCGTAAAAAAGCATGTGAGGGCACTGTAGAAACAACTCCAAATAAAAAAGAAAAGCCAAAAAAAACCTCCTTTTTTTTTTCCGATGAGAGACAAAAACAAAAAATAAATGGGAAGGAGAGGGAACTCTCACGTTGGCGGTCTCAAGGGTGTTGGTGAGGACCCGGACGACCTCGTCCTGGTGCGCCACATCCTTCACCTGCCTTGGTCGGCTGCGCCGTCGTCGTCATAATGTTCCCAGAAGAGCCGACGAGAGGGATCAAAAACGGGACAGAGTTGCCACCAAACCGAGAGAAATACCAGAATAGAAAGAGAGAGGAGCGACGAGAAAAGGAGAGGGAAATCGTACTATTTCTCCACCCACGGCTGGGAGCTCTGAACTACGGGCGCCATTGCGCTCTCGGCGGAGGCAATCGACGCAGCGCGACGGAGGACGGGGAGCGCGCGAGGGGGCCGAAGCGATGTAATTTGGGGGCTTCCAGCATCAACAGGGCGCGACGAGCTTACCACTGCACGGACCTAATTGGCTGGACCGGCCCATATGGGATCAATCTACGGCCCAATCAAACCGGACCGGGCCACAAAATTATGCCAACAGAACCGCCCGAAGTTTGTGATTCGACCACACCAAATCATCTCTATGGTGATTCACTCAAGCTATAAACCATTTTTCATATCGTACAATAGATTTAGGTGGAGAAATTTATGATTCGGGTGGATTTGGATGCATTTTAAAAGTGGCAATTAGAGAGAGGATTCTGTTATTTATGTCATATTCTCGAGATATTACTTCTGTCCAAAATCGATATGATAAAAGAATAAATAAATTAAGACGAGAAAAGCATGGAAGGAGAGAGTAGAAGACAAAAAAAAAAAACATGACAATAGGGTATATGATATTAAGTAGTGAGAAAGCATGTTATATATTACATTATGACCTAAAGGAGGGAAGAATCACACTGCAATATCTGAAATGTATCGTTTAAAGACCTATAACTAATTATCTCGTTGCCTATGATTCAAAGAAAATTTGAAATTTCCTAAAAAAAAAATTTGAAGAATGGATATACGAAATCGTTGCTAATTTCGTTGTTTTTTTTGTATGCAAACCTGAAGAATATACTAATGAAAAACGAAATTATTTTTAAATTATTTATTGCATTGTCCTACAATCATATAATAATATCGGATTAGTATCCATATTCAAATGCAGCTGTATCACTAAGTTATTGTTTGATATCCGCATCAAAATAAATATCGAACAATTAATAATTGATATAAATACAAACCTTACCACTTTCAGTGGCTGATGCATTGCACTGTTCATTTTACATCGGTAACGAGTTGCGCATAAAAAGGCAGCCTAAAAAATAAATTTAAAATGATAGATATATATATATATATATATATATATATATATATATATATATATATATCGCTGTGGAATCAAAGTAAATTATTTTTCCTAGTAATTCGAGCGAGAAGCCGAAGCAGAACCTGAGATATGTCGGAAGGATATGCCATGAGACGCCGCATTCGACTTTTCTCCGAACATGTATCGCGTTCGCGAGTCCCACGTGGAAATATCAGAAAGGCCAAAATAAGCCTGTCCGACCACCGCTGCACCCACCCGCGTGGGTCGTAATCGGAGAAACGTTTATCGCTTGGTGGGTCCAAAGTGTCCTTCAGCCAAATCTCCCATGGGAAGGCAGGTAGTTTCCCGAGTGACAAAAATATGACTTCCATAAAAGTAACACAACCGGTATAGTACACCAAGAAAGCTAATGGTCCACGCTCAATTCCCTCCTCACATCAAATGGGATATGCGCAAAATGTACAGACGGTACCGATGAAAGGTGAGAGTTTGATGGACGGTTTTGAAGAGCATTTCATCAGCTTCCCATGCAATGCACCCCGCACATATTCTCGTTTGTATGACGTCTAAATTCCAAATTTACCCCTCTACAACGACATTAGGGCAAGGGTGGGCCCTGATAATAGTGTGGTGAAAGCTCGGGTGAGACAGGTGGGTACAAACCACGTCTCTCTAAGCCAGCAATTACGAGCCATGCCAGCGTGACGTCAGGTACGCGGAGCACCACACCGCAGCCGAGAAATTATAAGAATTAATAGACGCCCACCCATCCCCCGAACGGCTCCTCATTATCGCCTGATTCAGTCCCGTCTCTCTCGCGCTCTCTCTCGCTCGCCCCGAAAGAGGATTTCTGTGTCTCTTTCTTCGAGGGTTTTGCGCTGTCGGCTCTTATGATCTTTGCCAGTCGTATCGGGTAAGAGCAAAAAGCACCGGTTCCTTCAGATCGCGTGCCACAAGTCCGATTTCTTGTTTTCCTTATGTAATATCCGTAAGATTAGATTGTGTAATGGATTCTACTCTCGGAGTAGGGGATTTTGGACCTTACGATTGGAAGTTTGGTTGTGGGACTTTCGACATCGATTATTTCCTCGATTCGTAAGATCGTTCTTGTGAACGGTCGGGATTAGATGGGCTTTGGGTGGTAGGTGCATTGTCTCGGGAGCTAGTCGGGCGTGTGATTCCCTTTAGGTCGGCAATTAGATCTAATCGCCTTTGGTTTTAAGATAGATCTCCTGCACCGCCTCTAAGTTAGAGTTTGTGTTAGTATCAGATATTGGAGCCTCTTTTTTGGCTTTATGCATACGGGAAGTGATCTAATCCGTCAGAAACTAGGGTTTCTGCTTCAGTTGAAGTATGAGTTGATTTATGAAAAGAAGGAAGTTTATGCATTTATACCAATATACTATAGATCCTAACTAAAATTAACGTTAAACATATGTTCTTGATATAAGGTAGCCTGTCCCAAATTTTAAGCAAGTACCTATTATATAATGGCTAATCTTCTAGTGCTTCAAGTTTATACTGCATTTTGTGCCAGTCTGGATGGGCAATAAGATGAATTGTGATGTCAATCTCAAAGCTTGTGGTCCCGGGATGTAGTTAGTATCTATATGTGCCTCCTATAGATGCATCACCAGAACATATAAGAATATTATTGTCACTCGTGGCATGCTTACTGGGTGGTAATTAACTAATTATTTTAACCTTGGTCGGCAAATTTTTTCTTATCCTGGAAGCTTTTTCAGGGTGTTGGCAGGTTTACCATTTTGATAATTTTGTTTTTGCTTTAAAATTGCTGGATTAATAATTTATTCTTTCTCCTTATTTGCTTGAGTTTTGATTGTTGTCTTGACTCTTGTTACATATCATGCATCTGACAGGTCTCATGTAACATGACATAACAAATTATGTGGGTAACCTAATTAAGACAATTGCCAACAGAATCATGAACATAATACGAAAAGATGCAAGGGAGCATGCTACGAGTAGCCGAAACTTTCTTTTTATTGATGATCAGCATACTAGGACAACACAGGTACTGGTACCTCAGGTTGGTATTTCTTATTAAAAATGTACAGTATATGATGATTCATATCGAAAGTTTGTTTTTCTTTAAGCTGGAACCTCTGATAAGATAAACAAAATGAGCATGGAATTTTACTATCAGTATTCGTGTTTTACTATCTATGCTATTTTTATTTGAGAAAGGTGGCCTTTAACTGATAGTCAAAGTGAAAATCAGTTTTGTAGTTAACTAGATTAATAATTCTTAAATGTAGATTTGCTTTGACAAAGGGTGTGAGCACAGCTGTAAAATTGCTTCATAACAACATTGAAGTCATGGTCTATGGGTTTGAATCAAGGAAGTTACCTCTTGAAATGTTGTGGTTGTGTTCCCTACATCTAACTTTACCTGGGTATCAGAATGGTGGAATCTCTTGCATTCCACTTCCCCTTTGTTTAGTTAGCGATGATCAAAAGTAAGTGCTTGACTCATTTCTATCCTAAATATAAAACATAAGACCATAAGGCAGAAACTTCATCTGAAGCTTTATGTGTTGTTGTCACATAATATTTTCATCATAATTCATAAGTAATTAATTTTGGCTAAATGGTTGGTGTTACTTTTCCTCTACAAGTGATTCTGATCTGGGAGTTTGTTTCCTCAAGTATTTGGCAATAGTTGTTTTATTCAGGTGGGCTTTCTTTTTATGTCCCTCTCAAGAAAAAATGAAGTTTTTTTGTTATGACATTGTTTTTTTACTCAAAAATCTTCTGTTCTATTAAGCACTCAATCTATTGGCTTGAAAAGATATCTATAATTTTTTTTCTTTCTTGGTGTAACAGTGTCAAACCTTCGGTCAAAAGCCCAGTGATTTCTGTATATTGTTGCATTATTCCTTCACAAGTTAGAAGAAGTTTCTCCATTCATTTAGCATAGATTTGTTTCGGAGATCTTCAGAAAATGCCTTCTCTGCAGTTATTGGCATTAACTGAGCATGGGCGTAGCCTTTTTGCATCTAGGAGGTACGTTAAGCTATTTTGCTTTTCTGTCATATTCTTTTTGTTGATGTTCTTGTTCACGTCTTGATCAAATATAATATTGCTGAAGTCAGAGCGTTCTGGTTCACATGTAACATACAGCTCTTATTAAAATGCTCCGTAACTCAAAGAAAGATAACTGAGTGAAGATGAAATGAAAGCGTTGATGAAGAACATAATACTGCTGCAATGCTACTTTCCTAAATAATGTGATATTTGTAGGCCTGGTTAATTGTTCAATCTTTGTTGGTTGTTGCAACTTTAAATTCTGTATGTTAGTATCATCAAGACCGTGACCTTGGTTTAAATGGAAATACATTATAGAGGTTGAAAAGAAATTTCATCTTTTGATTGACAACTGCAGATAGGTTTTTTCCTAATGATTCATGTCTTTCAGATTTGCTCTGTGAAACCTTGTTTGCTTCCCAGTTTTGAGCTTGTCTGTGAGAGATTAATTATCGGAATTTAGGTATGAGAAGATATCATCATCTCTTTGCACTTTTCTCATATCCATCTTAGCACAATGGATATGGAATCTAGTTGACCTGCATATATGCCATCTGTGCATCACATCAACACCACAGTATCATGATTCGAGTTTCCTGTCTATGATTTTAGAAAACATGGATTATTAACACGAGGTAAGTGAGAAGTGCTAAATGTGACAGAGTAAACACAGGTGATCAAGTGGCTGCTCTAAACCATGGACGGGTAAGATAAAATTTGGACAAACAATAGTTGGGTAAAATGTAATTGACCCTCTTTTTTGGATATTGCTCTGTTCAAGTTTTTGTTTTACTACTGTGATTTGATTAAGACTACAAAGTGTAGCAGCAACCTCATAGGGGCAGGTATTTTACCAAAACTGACTCGAAATAAATTGCTATTTCTCATTTTAACAGTAGAAGTGGTTGTAACTTGAGGAAATCCTATTTGCGGTTATCACACTGATTAGGCTACAGAACTCTGTTATGATTTGTCCCTGGTCAATTACGATTCATTGCATTATCTAGGTTTAAGAAAATCTATAGCAACATAAGAGCAGCGACCGGTATCATATTTGATAAAAAAAACTATCTATTATCTTTCAAAATGCCTTTCTTTTAGTGCTAGTAATAAGCTTTTAAATCTTGATCGGGTACTAGTTTTGTTAATTACCAAACCATGTACCAAGTGGTATACCAACTTGTACTTCCTGCTGTCGTGCAGGTTGGTATCTGTCAGAAATAGCAATAAAAAAATAATACTGACTTGTACCAGATCATATGGTCCTGTATTTATCCTTTGTTGGACCAGTAAATATCAGCCGGTACTCACCAGTATTTGAAACCATGGCTAGTAATATAGTGAAACTTGGAAGATGCAAATGGCTGTCTGTGCTTTTTGACATGAAATGTGTTCCATCTTCACTTGTATAATAATGCTTATCTACGGATTCGTTTGGTTCAAGAAGAAGTGATGGATCCTATCTTGTCATAACTTGCCAAAATAGCTTTGTGAGATATTTCCCAACTAGTTAAAGGGATTTACTTAGTTTACAGTTGTAACCTAACCATTGAAACAGTTGATTTGAACAAAATAGCAGTTATCTGCCCTCTACATTCATGCCACTAATTTGTCTGGTTGGGGGCAAGAAATTTATAAATCTTCCTATTTGTTATTCTTAATAAAACTGATCAGTTTAAATTTACTTTTGACTAATTCTTTACCTATATAAGAATGATATAACTAACTTATCTTGCACTTTACTATTGAATAACTTTGCTTATTCACTTGAGATTTATGCTTGCACCAAATGGACCCTATTATTTACAGTCATGCAATTCTACTCTCATGATAATATTTGAATTTTACTACTATGGCCTATTTTTCACCAGTATATACTTCATTTTCTCTGAGTACAAAGGTAATATGATTTCACCTGAAATCATCTTTTGTAAAGAATTGTGTATGAAATATGACTATCTTCACCAATATTCGGCTGTGATATTAAGCAGGAGGACATTGGCAGCAGTGTCAGCTGTCTTAGTGGCTGGTGGAACTGTTGCATACATGCAGTCACATCGCTGCAGAAAAATCCCCAAATCAGAAGAATCTTCAAATCACACCATATCAAGAGAGAATGGAGAAAGCTTGAGCCGAAATGGTGTTAGTGATCATCCAGTTCGGGTGGCAAGGCCAGGAAGAAAGGGATTGAGATCCCTACATGTTTTAGCTGCAATCTTGCTCTCCCGGATGGGCGCAAATGGCATACGGAATCTCATGGCCTTAGTGACTACAGCTGTGAGTTTCTTTTGCTATGTATTTGTTGCAGACTGTTTGTTATGTTTTTCTTGCACCATTGGTCCACTGTCGTGGATTTTCGCCGTCATCACTCAGATACATATTTTTGCGTTATGTGTGTGTGTGTGTGTGTGTGTGAGAGAGAGAGAGAGAGAGAGAGAGAGAGAGAGAGTTGGATATTTGTCAATTTCTTTGGACTATTAATTTATGACTACACAGCTTGACATGAATTAAGCACATCAAACATTTGCAGGATGAAAAATGTGACAGTTGATGCATGTTCCCAGTGGTGTTGTAGTATCTATATAGGATCCTTTGTCTTGATGTTCTTTCTTATTGCATTCTGTTATTTGCTCTTTTATTAGCATGAATCAATCTTTAATAACATGGTCTTATTCTAGAAGCTAATAACTGTAGATAGCCATCACTTCTTTCCTGTTGATCGTTCAATTTTTTACACTTTTTTTATCTTTCTTTATATAGATTTAATTTTTTTTGAATAGGACCAATCCATGTTAAAGTTTAATGAATGGCTCAGCCCAAAATAATTAAGAAATAAGGGCATTGAATTCAAATGGGCTTGTTGAGCCCTATTCAGAGGTGCTACTTTTACCAAGAACCAAGTGTTAGGTATCAGTAGTGGCTCAGCTTGACATGTTTCCTGATTTAGGTGATATCGGGTGTAACTATCGGGCCAAAAGAATGTCCTTTTCCAAATATTCATACTTTAGTAGTTATATGTTCTTCATTCAATCATTTATATCTCAAGACTTCTTTTTCTACAAAATATGTTAGTTTTGTAATTGAACTTTTAGGACTCTAAGCTTGATTTGTGTTTTAAAGTCAGGAATTATGGGATTGGAGGGAACTAATTTGTGGAATAGGCAATAGGTGAAAGATTTTCTACTTGGCTGAGTATAGGATACCACTTATGCTATATCCCAATTTCACTTGTTATGTGACAAACAATAGGATCTCATTCCATGCATGTCATTACTGTTGGAAATGGCATCATGCTATTTGAAATTATGCTAAAGCTAAGGTATATTTTTGGAGAATTGTGTCTGTAATCTTATATAGTTCTCTTGAAACATATAATTCTAATGATCTATTTTCTATTGAAATGCATTTGACTGCTAAGAAATCGTGACTAATTGTATTGAAGTGTACTAAAGATATTTAATTATATTTTATCATTCAAATAGAGGGTAAACATTTTAGTTTTGACATGCAGCAACAGTCATTCATCCCAACCACTGGCAATTTGATACTTTGGTTGACCTTCTTCTAACCACATGATCTATGTCTTGAAGAATTAGATGCTTAAACTTTTTTGCTGATACCATCTAGAATTAAAGCACTTGTTTTTACATGTGATATTGAAATTATAACTTTTCTTTTTCAAACTTAAATTAGGCTCACTCTAATATGCATATTGCTTGTTGAGAGATAGTGGGATGTGACAATGGAATACATAAACTTGCATAATTAGATTTAACGTTCAACTAAATAGAAAAACCTTTTAGTTTATACAAGAAGCTAGAAAAGTCTTTTTTAGCCCCAACAATTGGCATTTTGAATCTTTATGTAATCATCCTCTAATTGCTTTCTCATGTATTGGAGAAATAGACACTGTTCTCTTTTTGGTAATTTCTTATTGAGACTGCACTTTTGATGTTAAATTGATTCCCCCTGTTTACAGGTTTGCTGTGTACATGCAAGATATTAACAGATTGCTGGTATCATTTTCGTGGATATGTAGGTTGTATTCACTAAGTTGCTTAGCGTCAAACTTCAAAATTTTTGCAGGTTTTAAGAACTGCCTTGAGTCACAGATTGGCAAAAGTTCAAGGATTCTTGTTTCGAGCTGCTTTTCTTCGGCGTGTACCCAATTTTTTGCGCCTAATTGTCGAGAATCTTACATTATGTTTTCTCCAGTCCACCTTATATTCAACATCAAAGTACTTGACAGGGTCCTTAGGTTTGAGATTCAGAAAAATATTGACGGACCTCATACATGCAGATTATTTTGAGGTCAGAACAGCTGTTTTCTAAGTGAGGCTTTTGAAGCATATTTACTAATTCTTTATACAAACTGAATTATATTGCAAGATCAGCCCTATAAACAAACTAACTAGATATGTGAACTTTTTTCAGGGATCTTGTGACAGTAAATTGAGTTATTCTCTATGTTATTGTAGTCGTGCATCAAATAGGTAGTGTACTTTTAGGCATGGTTCTAAATTTTGAATACTGGTAGTACCAGTCCCTTTCTGGACTAGTACTGGTTTGAAATGCATTGTCATACCAACACATGATATGACCACCATACCGGAAGTGTGGAGGAGGTGAAGGAGGAGAGGAGTACCCATCAGGCTGGTGGCAGATAATAAAAACCGTCAACAAATTTACATATGCCACTGCCGATGACATTGATTAGGAAAAGCCAGGTTAACTACTTCTGACTATTGTTAACAATAGTTTGCTGGAGTTGAAGAAGTATATAATCAAATTACCTAACTACCCCTAACGTTTTAAACATCATAATAAGCTTGTAAAGGGTATTAATGTAAATTAAAGTTTCAACTAACATAACTTATGGGTTGGAGATTAGTTACAATGGTGGATGTGCAAGTTTTTAAGTGTTGGAGGGATATATATTGCTAAACTTAATGTAGAGGGATACATATGAAAATTATTGACTTTGGAGGGATATATATGCAATTTTTCCGTAAATAATTTAGAAACTTATTTAAGTCTATTAATCATGTTATGTTAGAAAAACTGAAAGCCAATGTGAAAAATTAAAAGAAGCATGAGAAAAAATTAATTATTGTACATAACAAAAGTAATCAAATCATAACTTTCCTTTGGTTTAATATAGGAAAATTTAGCACTTCTGATCAGATATTACGATTTTTGAATGCTGTTGAAACTCAACCTGTATCTATTCATATAAAAAAATCTGGATAGTCAATATAAATATGTATACAAATATTCAACAGATACAATAAAGCCCATTTCAGGGTTTTCTATCTCATTCAAAGGTTTATGGATAATTTTTATTTTAAGTCAGTGAAGAGTTTTATTTAGCACATAACATATACTCACGATCCTTTGCCTTTGTATGTTCGATTGAATTATTTGGAAATTTTATTAATTTTTTTGGTTGAATATGACTATAATTAGAGCCAAGATAATTAAGTTCATTTTTTGCATCTATTTTTGTGCTTCTAACATCGGCATATAAACATATGCTTACTTTTGTTTTTAAGATGCACTTATTTTTATATCAAGTTATGTTGTGAAATGCAGAATATGGTGTACTACAAAATATCACATGTTGATGATCGGATCAATAACCCGGAGCAGCGGATTGCTAGCGATATACCCAAATTTTGTTCTGAATTGAGTGACCTTATACAAGAAGATCTTGCTGCAGTTGCTGATGGCATAATTTATACTTGGCGCCTCTGTTCCTATGCAAGTCCAAAATATGTGCTCTGGATACTGGTAGCATCTCTTTCTTTGCTGCAATTATTTTATGAATTAGTTCTTATTTCAAGTCATTTCCCAACTGTCTTTTTTAGCTTGTATCATTTATTATTGATATCTATTGATAACTTTTAACGCAAGTTATTTGTTGGTTTTCAGGCATATGTCATAGGGGTGGGTGCTGCTATTAGGAACTTCTCTCCTGCTTTTGGAAAACTTATGTCCAAAGAGCAACAACTGGAAGGGGATTATCGGCAACTTCACTCACGATTAAGGACTAATGCCGAAAGTGTAGCTTTCTATGGGGGAGAGAATAGAGAAGCATCTCATATCAGGGAGAAGTTTGAGACTCTTATAAAACACTTGAATAATGTACATCATGATCACTGGTGGTTTGGAATGATTCAAGACTTTCTCTTGAAGTACCTTGGCGCTACTGTTGCAGTGGTTCTGATTATTGAGCCATTTTTTGCTGGTAGTCTCAGACCTGATGCTTCAACACTAGGAAGAGCAGAAATGTTGAGTAATCTTCGTTATCATACAAGTGTGATAATATCACTTTTTCAATCACTTGGAACTCTCTCTATCAGTTCTAGGCGGCTGAATCGTCTCAGGTTATTACCTAATAAATTCTATTAATACTGCACAAGGTCATGCCATTTGTGTGCAAATATAATATCTAATATATCTTTTGAACTTATAAGAATGGCAATTTGGCTATAAGGAATGGATATTTTGTCTGTACTCTGCATGCATGAATTTAGTGAACTTGTCGAAGTGATTAGTAGGCCATAAATTTACATATATCTTTCCCATTTCTATACAAGTTTCCTACCTTCCACCTCCTATGAAATGCTGTAGTTATTTTGAATGTTACAGCTTGCAACATCTTGAAGAACAATAATTTTGACTATGAGTAGTTGGGACATTACAGCTTTGTTGTTGTGGTGGTAGTGTTGTTGAAGAGCCATTAACTTTGACTAATTTTAGTTAGGCTGATTTTATTCTCTTAATTTTTGTAGTACTACTCGAGGTTTGCCGTACCGTGACATACCACTCGGTATAGGCAATACGTATCGGTCCAACAGGAGACCAGTATGCGCGATACATTAGTACACCTTCCATGTATCATGTGTCGGTATGTTTGGTATGATCTGATATCGCTTGGTACATACCGTACCAATAATTGATTGGTACACTAATACGGACTTGTCAGACGAATCATAGTACTACACTATATTTGAAAGCTTAGTCCTTTTTCTAAATTTTGTCCAAGGTCCATCATGTGAATCAGTATAGGTCAGTGGGTGAATGAAAAAGTTAATGGAATTTTGCCAAGAATTCAGCATACTGTGACTGCAATTGTTGCAATAAGAAAAATCAAAGATGCAAAAGTTGTTGTTTATTTAAAATAATATATTGGGAGGAATTCTAATGGAAATATTATGGGAAAACCTCAGGTACAATATCCCTTGTGAATTTTTTGATGAAATAAGGGAAGCTTGTTGAACTCTTAAAGAAGATTTTTCTGAATTTAAAAAGTAATCAGCAAGTGTAAAAAATATATATTCAATATTATAGAAGTTATTAGTTGGAATATTATGGTCCAAGGAAGTTGAAAGCCAAGATAAGTGTACACTCAAATATACAAAGAATTTGCAGAGTAAATAGCACCAGCAGCTGCAATGTCCTTTTGGTGACAACCTCTATGATCATTGTATAATTTCCAGTTCTACAAATATTTTGTTATTCACTTTGTTTTGGTCGTATTGGGACTAAAATTTTGCTTTCAACGTTTTTTACTGCTAGCCGTACATAACTAACATTTGATGCTTCATTTTTTTAACAATTCTTCATAGTTTAGCCTTGATGAGTTACTTCTAGACATCTTAGTTTGGTGTATAGGCAGTTGAATGTTTATGGATGTGATTGGAATAATCTTTGGTTGTTTCCAGGTTTTCTTTGTTGTAATTGTGAGTAAATTTTGCAGCATTTTCTAAAGCAATTGAATTAATTTTTGATATTTTTCCCTTCTGTTCTCTAATTTTGATATTTTTTATTGTTTACCTTTGCATATGTTTTGAGCAATTGAATTTCAATAGTTATCATTGGATTAATTTTTGCTTATTTGTTTTTCGACATTTTTATTTTAGTTGTGGTTGTCATGACTTTTATACAGCATTATTCTGAGCAAAGAGACAATTCATAATTTTCCTTGCTATGCTTTGTGTGATCATCCTTGTATCTACTTTATGTAGCAGCACATGACCTAGTACTTACCTTTCTTGAGCATTAAAATTGAACTATCATTGTTTGTTAGTACTTATTCAGTATATCAAATCATGAACCAGTAGACAGGCACAAAAAAATAGTGGTGGCATGAATGACAAGCCCAAGAAAAACAGGAGAGCTGTAATTCATACTCGGGTTCAGTGACAAGGGCCAATAGCAAATAACAGATGTTAGTAGTTGAAGAAGTAGAAGGCCTTTGAACTTTTCACACAAAGTGAATCAATGGTTGTCATTTTGTCTTAGTGTGGTAAAGAACTATTAATATTGTATTATACTACACAAGCTACGGATGTGAATCTCAATATTATACCAATTTTAGTAACCAGTCAGACTGCTACGGTATATCATGCATATACCGACCCATGGTGCTCCATGCCATTTGGAAAATAAACAAAAAAATAAAATACTGACCGGAACCAACCAATATGGTCCACTACCAGTCCTTGGTTGGACAGTTAAATACTAGTCTGTACTCTGTGCAGATCATGTACAACTGAAACTTGATTCCTTGACCAAGCCCTGGAGGGGTCAAAACCAGTCATCCTACAAAGTTTTGTTTCATCTTCCAACTGAGGGAGCTTAGGTTTCATTTGGTTGCAAAGAAATTGAGGGAAAGTGTTTTCCACTAGAAATCCTTTATGATGGATGACAAATGCAAGTTGTTTGGATATGGAAAAGGGAAATGAAAAACTAATCATTTTATTTTCTTTACATTGGAAACGAAGATTCCCATGAACTTTTTTGTGCAATGAAACACATGTTTAAGTTGTATTAAGAGCTCAATTTTTTTTTCCATTAATGCCTTAAAATCCTTATGCATGCCATCCTTAGGAAGACTTTTTGAATTTGTATACTTCTCTAGGTTCATGTATTGTAGGCTTGCGAGTTGGTTTGCTCATAAGATTGTTGTTTAGTTTCATATCTGGAGTTTGTAATGATCTTTTATGCTTATTACTGTTTGTTCTCTTCAAATTATACTTTCTATGCATTACACACTTTGTCTTGAGAATAACAGATGGGATGATCTCCCACCAGGAGTACTGGTGTGCATTGTGGTTTTGTTTATTTACTTATATGAATAATCTACTGAGTTTATAAGTAATGATGAGTTTCTATTTAATGTATTCTCTAGATTCTTTTCTTAATTTATCAATAATTAACATGAAATTCGGCACATGAGTTTATTGTGGTGCTGTATTCAAATTTCTTGAGATAAGTATTCCATCTGAATTTCTTTGTGCAGTGGTTATGCTGACCGCATTCATGAACTAATGACTGTTGCAAAGGAGCTATCCGCTGTTTATGACAAATCATCGGTTCAGAGAACTTCCAGTAGAAATTATATCAGTGAAGCAAATTATATTGAGTTTGCAGGTGTTAAGGTTGTTCCTAACTGGAACATTGTCCATTTTTTCTTAATTTTTCTTGTCCTATTTACTAATGTTGAATGTTTCCAGGTAGTTACACCAACAGGAAATGTGTTGGTGGATGATTTGAGCCTTAGGGTAGAATCCGGTTCAAATCTTTTGATCACCGGTAAGTATCTTTTCCTTAATTTCTTGTTAATGTTTAATCTCAGTCTGCTCAATGATATGAAGTTTTCAACACAAGCTTTCAGATTAAGTCCTAAGTTCAATCTCTCATTGACACTGTGTTTCCTTGCAAAATATTTATATTGTTTAGAAGTTGGAATGCCACACAATAATTGTTACAAGTTCTTGCTTTCTTGCTTTCTTTAATTATTACAAACTCCTGTTACAAGTTCTTGCTTTCTTTAATTGTTACATTTAGTTTTCAGAATTTGGATATATGTATATAAATGTATGTATCTATAATTTACTTGGCCATTTAACTATGTGTACTCTCTATAAATAAGTCTCTTGTTGTAAAGTGCATTTATGTGGCTTCTGTGCTTTGGAGGCCATATTTTTATGTTAGAAAAGCATTGTTCATACTTCATAGCATAAATGTTAGCGGTCTATTGCAGTGAAATGTTGTTTGAGCTTAATTAGAATTTCATATTTTAAAGGTTTTGCTTATGAAGCCAACAAGGATCTCATTTCAACTCATATTGCCCCTCAGAAAGGCCTAAGCGAGAATTCATCATTCAAAGTAACAAAGTATCCAAGTACAATAGCTTCTGGATATTGTCCAAATATTGAAAACCTTTTATTGGTAAAAATCCCATATGACTAAGGACGGAGAGGGTTGTTTAATATCATTCTTGTTAGTGTTTTTAATTAACAATAATACAAATTTAGAAATGTAGGGATGAATGTATGGTAATGGTGATTTTATTTGGTTCTTTTGAAAACTATTCTACATTTTGTTTATCTTGTAGAAAATTTCTTCTTCTGAAATTATGAGCTTAGGTCCCTTCTACCCAGGTGCTCGATGACTTGTAGAGATTAAGATTCACGTTATCACTAAAATTGGGTGACTGATGCTTTTAATTTTTGGGACTGGTCCCTTTCCCCCTTTCTGCCCCAGTCTAGGATACACATTGTGATAAATTGCCTTCTGAGATTCCAACTGAATTATTAATTAATTCTGTTTAATATTCAAGCTTCCATTATCTGCCCCGTTCCACCCTTTATCTGTTTTTCTCTCCATGCCATAGCTAATATTTTTAACCTTTTATTGGTCTAGAAATGACAGTTGAGTGATATCAAAAAATATTTTAGAAAAAACAGAAACAGAAACTATGGAAAATAGTTTAATGTTCCTACTTCCACAATATGAAAGGAAACAGTGCTGTACACCCAAACAAATTGTTATATATGATCTTACATATTGTTTTATATACTTTTTTGGCAAAGCTGCACGCTTAGATTTTTGGTGTGATTCTGCTTTGGCTGGAATTAATGGTTCCTTTTAATAGATGGTTTGTGTTTCTTCTCCTTTTGGTTTTCAGTTGTAAGAAACTTCAACCAGTCCCTTTTGTTGCATGGATTACCTATCTAGGGTAAAATAACATTACTTGAACTCCAGACATATTTTTGAATAATTCTTTATTATGTCGTTGGTTTCAGTACAAACGAAATCTAACTTTTGTTGAATATAATAAAAAACTATGAGCTGGATTTTATAAAGCAGATCTTCTATGCTTCAAACATCTACAGGTTTCTGATAGTTGCGATCCTTTCTGTTTTCTTTTTCTTGATTAGGTCCCAATGGAAGTGGGAAAAGTTCTCTCTTCAGGGTTCTTGGAGGTCTTTGGCCGCTGGTTTCTGGCTACATTGTAAAACCTGGGATTGGTTCAGATCTCAACAAGGAGATTTTCTATGTCCCACAACGACCATATACTGCAGTTGGGACACTTCGTGACCAATTGATCTATCCTCTTACAGCAGATCAGGAGACTGAACCACTCACTCATGAGGGCATGGTTGAGTTATTAAAAAATGTAATATTTTCTCACTCTTCTTAATTTGCCTATCTTTTCCCTCACAATTTGCCTTTCATTTATAATCATTAAAGTGTATATTACTGTGGCTTCTTCTTAATTTACAAACTATTGGATCTGAGTTGTTGAAGGTAAAATAGTGAGTACAAAGTACAAACTTTCATTTGGCAGGTTGATCTTGAGTATTTGCTGGATCGTTACCCCTTGGAAAAGGAAATTAACTGGGGAGATGAGCTTTCTCTCGGTGAACAACAGAGACTCGGAATGGCCAGGTTATTTTATCATAAGCCTAAGTTTGCCATTCTTGATGAGTGTACAAGTGCAGTCACAACCAACATGGAGGAACGCTTCTGTGAGAAGGTTCGAGCAACGGGCACATCATGTATCACAATTTCACACCGACCTGCTTTAGTTGCATTTCATGACATAGTTTTGTCTTTGGATGGTGAAGGAGGGTGGAGAGTCCAGTACAAGAGGTTAGAGTTAATGATTTGTTTGACCCTTTTGGTTCTGCACAAACAACAGATAACGGTAATCGGAATATATTGAATTTGCAGGGATGGTTTGTCTCTCCCTTCTGAGGCAAGTCCTGGTTTAGTAAATTCATCGGAAACAAAGCGCCGGGATGACACACTAGCTGTTCAAAAAGCTTTTTTTACCAGTGGAAAGGTTTAAGATTAAGCCAAATACCTTCATTTGTTTTGTACATGCAACATAAGGAAATCTTCTGATGTTCTATTTTTGCAGGGAAAAACATCATCAAAGTCAGAGGTGCATTCATATTTAGCCCAGGTCATTGCATCATCACCTGGCATTGACAAGGATGTTTCAGTTCCTATTGTTCCACAACTCCAGAAGGTTCCAAGGACATTGCCTCATCGAGTTGCTTCAATGTTTAAAGTACTGGTATGCATCTGTGTGTGTCTAGGGCATCCCTTTCCTATATTTGCTCTCACGGTAGATTTGCTCATAGTAAATTTGGGAAAAATAATTGTCATTATATGATTGGTAAAAAACCTCAAGTGAAAACCTGATAATGAAATTATTTAATTGCGTGGAAATGTTGCAGATTCCCTCCCTTTTTGATAGACAGGGTGCAAAGTTGTTTGCAGTTGCTTTACTTGTTGTGTCTAGAACATGGATATCTGATCGCATTGCTTCTTTGAATGGTATGTGAGTACGAGTCTTATGTTATGGATCCAGAAGGAAATCTGTTTTCTTCATGTGTATTTGACTTTTACAGGAACCAGTGTGAAGTTTGTCTTGGAACAGGACAAAGCAGCTTTTATTAGATTGACTGGTATAAGCATTCTTCAAAGTGCTGCAAACTCTTTTGTTGCACCAACATTGAGGTATTAATTTTTTTTAGTTTGTTGTGACTACCAGTTATGTAGTATAAAGATTCTTACTGAAAAAGCCAGAACAGACCTGTTTTGCTCTATACCCTTTATGTCAATATCTCATTGCTTTTCTTGTCTAATTTAACTTAGAAACTCATTGATATGACAGTTGAAGATAGCCCCAAAATTTACATGATTTGTTTTGCTAATAATGATTTATAAGAACCTTTTGCTACTAATGTGAGCTTCTTAGTGCACATTAAGAAGTCTGTATTAGCATTGGTCCTAATCTGAGCTACTTCTCTTCGATGGAATGTAGTGCTTAACAAGAGAATGAGAGGTCAAGGGGAAGGTAATTAAACCAGGGTAGTTTGTTATTAAGCAATTTGGAAGATGTCTAAATCATATCTTTTGGGCTTGTGTATATGAGTCATGGGTGTATGTGAATCTCATCACCCAATAAAATCCTACTAAAAGAGACATCAAATATTACCCATGATAGCAAACAGCATGCCTAGACTTTCCTACAATCATATTGGGATTCATAGACACCAAATAGACTTAATAAGACTCTACAAACAACCTAAAATAGCTACTAAAAATAACGATAATAATTAAATAATATAACAACAATGTAGATGAACAAAAAACTTAATCTTTGATCTGCTATAATTTTAAGTTTAAAAGTCACTTATTATACTTAGCATAGACCTTATACACATTGCTGAATCAAGGGTGAGCATACTCCTGCTTTGATTATTATGGAACATAGGCTATCTAACTTAACATATAGCCAGAAAAACCTTTGACAAAGTCTTCAGATTGTTATAATGTTTAGCTGTATGACTCTCTCCATCTCCTCTCTCTCTTGTCTACATCCATGCATACACACAACACATGCAATCCCGTCTTTGAAACACTAGCTCATTGAATGCGCCACCCTTTATTGTGAGTGGACCATCAAGACTCGATGGGTGATGGTGCTGAAGAGGATGGGTATATCGAGTACCTTGCCCTTGTGGCCTTCTCTGGGAGGGTCTTGAAAATCTAATATATGACAATAGCCAAGTCTAGTTAACACTAACTGAGCATACAGCACCAAGTTAATCGTGTGGTTTTTTACTTGTTTAGTGTTTTTTCTATAAAATCAGTGCATATGTTTTTTAAATTGAAAATTCAGGATTATCAAGATTAAAAATTGTCGCTTTTTTCCTTAGTGGTCTTCCTTCAGACTAGCAAAATTGTCCAAGTTTTCCAATATTTGTCCTGTACATTATTAAGCTAAAATTATATGCCTTAGAGGAGTAGTTGTGGCTTTTTTCTATTGCACATGTAATAACTAAAATCTAATTGTACTACAATTAACATTTTTGAGACCTTAATTTTGCTTTTGCTGTTTCAGGCATCTCACAGCCAGGCTTGCCCTTGGATGGCGAATTCGATTGACTCAACATTTACTGAAAAATTATTTGAAAAGAAATGCTTTTTACAAGGTAATTCTATCCCTTTGAACTTAACTCTTCACACATTAATCTATGTGATTTTTAATTTTTTAGATTTTTTAAATTAAAGCAGGTATTTTTGCTGAAGTAATTTTTTTAATCATGCATTAAGTGTTAATCATATCATGGCAAATTGAAAATGGAAGGATTTTAAGGTAGATGAAACTCTTATGTTGAAGGCTCAACTCACAGGCTGCTAGAATTTAGAGCACTGAGGTGAAAATAGTCAAACCTAAAAATACAACAATGATTTGCTGTTAAAGTTTGTTTGACTATAATGTGGTTGTTATGATGATAGGTTCATCTTTTTGTTTGTTGATATTGTCTCGACATGCATGTTCATGATAGCGAGTGATGATGAAGGTGAGGATGCCACACCAATTTGGGCATAAGGTGGATTTTGGAGGGTGGGAGAGTTGTTATGGAGCATATTTACACCTTGCATGCCCACATCATTAAATTTCTCATTTAATCGTATCAGTTTGAAATGACTGGCCAAATTGTTCAAAGCTGTTTCTTTGTTAAGAACTTTTCCTGTCAGCGTTTTTCCCAAGGCTGTGGGCTCATATTCTTTTCAGCATGCTACACTTGTCGTTAAAATTTCTAAGTAGACCTACTTATTGCATGGATCAAGAAAAATAGTTAGTAGTACAGACCTGAAGAATGTCTGTCTTCTTTTCATAATTTACATTGAGTTATGTGCCTGTGTCAGTTAATGGGTAGCTTCCTCGAATGGCCTGTACCTTATTTATGACCATTTCTTGAGCTGACCTCTTTTCTTCCCCTATGAAAGTCATGCATGGGTTAAATTTAAAGTGTTCAAGTACTTGAGATAGAGGAACCACTCCTTTGTTCACAGATGAGAAGTTTCCATGCTGACTTTTTGATTCCACTGAGAATAAATGGAACTTTTGTTGACACCTTCTCTGTGTTGATACTTGATAATCTTGAACAATAGATGACAACTTACATATGACATTCGCCTCTTGTGTCAATGCTTATGCTGTGAAATTTCATCTGGTTGTGTTTATTCCAGGTGTTCAACATGTCAGGAAAGCATATTGATGCAGATCAGAGAATAACACATGATGTTGAGAAGTTGACTTCTGATCTCTCAGGATTGGTTACTGGAATGGTAAAGCCCTCTGTAGACATTCTTTGGTGAGTCATTTGGTTGTTTGATAATTGGTCAAATTCAAACTTTATTTTTGCTCTAGGGAACCATTCAAAAAAATTTAGATTCTAACTACTACTTGTTTCTCTGAACAAATACAGGTTTACATGGAGGATGAAACTCCTAAGTGGACGTAGAGGAGTCAGTATTTTGTATGCCTATATGTTACTTGGTTTGGGCTTTTTGAGAAGTGTCGCTCCTGAATTTGGTGATCTAGCAAGCAGGGAGCAACAGCTTGAGGGGGCCTTTAGGTATTTGTTTTTTCATTCTCTTGTTCCATGATCCTTGCAGTTCTGCTGTTAGACTTGTTTCCCTTTTGTTTGTATTTATATTTTTTGTTCCTTATTAAGCATTTATGATATTGTTCACTAGGTATATGCACTCGAGACTCCGCACACATGCTGAATCTATTGCTTTCTTTGGTGGTGGTTCTCGGGAAAAAGCTGTAAGTTCATTGCATTTCTGGTATCAGGTTCATGTCAAGATGCGAGTCTTCTGTTTTAATTTCATCTTGTTGATTTAGTTATATCAATTTTAGTTTTTAAAAGATATGATGCCCTTTATGCCACTGCTTCTCTGTATGGTTCATATGACCAAACTGCATTAAGGCCTTTTGTGGTTTGATTGTGTTGTAACCACATATGCAAGTTATGCAGCTACAGATATGGTTGTGGACATGTATGCCGGTCTTATGTGATCTACGTAAGAAAATTCGATGGCATTTGTGTCTTATCGTTCTGTTAATGTGGTTGATGGTAAAATGTAGTGAAGCACAGTTGAATATGTTTGTTATAACTTATTGCTAATATAATTTAAAGTGAACCAATATAATTTCATAAGTTTGTAAACTGGTCATTGTATATATCTGTGTTTTTAAATACATTTTCTATTTGTACATGATTAAGTTAGTAATCATATTTATATGAACTGCATATGCACTCAAATCTAGGTTCGCATACCACATATGTGCTCTTGTTACCTTGATTGCCTGCATATAGAAATCACTTTTCTAGAACATTGCCCTCTCCCATATTTGCTTTAATCTGCCTGCAGACTAAAATGACCATTTGATAACTTTTTTTGTTTGACCAAATGATTGAAACTACTGGTACATTGCTCTGTTTATATGTATGTCAATCTCCATCCATATTTTTGTTTTGACAACCTATTTACAAAAAACCTTTAAGACTCAATTAAAAACTTAAATTTAGAGTTTATGGGATTCTGCCTGATACAGTTCTTGATCCTCAAATTTTAGGTTTATCAATCTAATGGTAAACCTAAACTCTTCTTGTTCACCCTTTTCTTTATCTTTGGCTCAAATCACAGTGAGAAGACTCCAATTCATGCGGCATGCTGTTTCTTTTGTATTTCAGCATATGAACTATTGTTTTGCGGCAGACAATGTTGGTACCTTTCTGGTACTACACAACTGTATGCTCTTGTGTCAGCTGACATAAGCCAAATCTGGCCCAGCCGGCATGCAATGTTTTGGCACATTTTAGGCATGATATGTTTAATCCTATTCTGATCACAACTGTTTTTGTTTTAATGCATTTGCAGAATCATTCACTCAAGGTTGTTTAATCTTTCTATATGACTTTAAAGGGAATATTCATTATCTTAAAATCTAGATGGCTTGATAATGGACTATGTTTTCACATGGACTTTTCTCTACATCAAATGCAGTTTGACCTAATATTTTATGATGCCAAACTTATGCTGGTGTACTTATTTGACGTTGTTCTTTATCTTTAAAATGTCATTATTGAACAGATGGTTGATTCAAGATTTAGACAATTGCTTGAGCACTGTAAAGTCCACCTGAGAAATAAATGGCTCTATGGTATACTTGATGAATTCATCACGAAACAACTCCCGCACAATGTGACATGGGTACTCAGTCTTCTGTATGCTTTGGAGCATAAAGGCGACCGTGCATTGACTTCTACTCAAGGTTGAAAACAATGATATGGTTATTTTGGTTAATATAGTAACTATACTCGTCTATTTTTAACAACTATAAATTCTTTCTCAGGGGAACTTGCACATGCACTACGGTTCTTGGCATCTGTTGTGTCACAAAGCTTCTTAGCATTTGGGGATATTCTTGAGTTGCATAAGAAGTTTCTTGAACTCTCTGGTGGTATAAATAGGATTTTTGAACTAGAAGAACTGCTTGATGCTGCACAAAATGGTAGGTAATGTACAGTTATTACAGCTATATATATTCTCTTTAGCAACTTCATGTTGTAGTTCTCCTGATTTATATTTACATCTCTGGCATGTGGCATGCCTGCATCAGATGAAATCCTTTTTTTTTTGTCATGGTCAGAAGATATCTGCACTTCTAAACATCAATATAGGTGCTATTCAAAAAAGACATACCTTACGGGCACATCTGCTTCACATCCTGATATCACTAAAAGTTCAACTAGCAAATCAGAGTTCATGACAATATGTGATCACTATGATTTATTGGATGTTTATCATGTAACATATGCCATTGCAATTTTGGATATCATGTATGCCTAAATTTTATATTAAGCAAATTAATTTAAACTAGCTGAATATGCATGTATGTTGGACCACGGCTCTATGTTTTGCCTGGACCTGCACATACCAAGTGGTATGAACCGACTTGATGGTCTGTTGGGTTGGTGGGACAGACCGCAGTGCATGTCTCCCAAAACGTGGATGCTCAGGAGATTTTTCGAGGCATAGGCCGGCATATCATGTATCAGTACGCTGGCACATACCGGACCCATACTGGACCCAATGGGGACTGACATGGCTCTGGTATCTGAACTTGAAACCATGTGTTGGACTATTGTGGTATAAATGTGGGGTACACAGGCATATAATTATTCTGCTGTTGAGCTTTTTATTGTTATGTTTTGGTCAATTTTATTGAGTATTGCATAATTGATTTTCCTCGTCTGTGTTTTTAATTTACCTCTGTCAGGAAACTTATATGCCCACTTTTAATAATTAAGAAGATACATCATTTACAAGCAGCTCTTTCTCTGTATTTTTTTCTTTTTTTCTTTTTTTGTTTCTTGGGTAGTTGGTGTCATTAAATATTGCCTTTTGTTCCATGATTGTGTTTTTTTTTTCTAAAAAAGTTGAATATATCTAATCCAATCATTCTGTGCTAAATTGTGCAAACATACAGAGGCTTCTTTAGCTGATCCTTCTGTGTGCTCCGATACAAACAGTGTGCCTGCTCAAAACATTATTTCATTCTGCAAGGTGGATATTATTACTCCATCACAAAAGCTACTGGCTAGGCAATTGACTTGTGATATTGTACCTGGGAAAAGTTTACTTGTTACCGGTAAGTGTAAAGAATTTCATGAATTTGTTTTTTTTTTAACCAATAACTTTTTTTTTTATCTTTTGAAGGTCCAAATGGAAGTGGAAAGAGTTCCATTTTTAGAGTTCTTCAAGGCTTATGGCCAATTGTATCTGGAAGACTTGTGAAACCCAGCGATACTGTATTTTATGTACCACAGAGACCATATACAAGTCTAGGGACTTTGAGGGATCAAGTCATATATCCTCTTTCACGTGAAGAGGCTGAACTGACGATGATTACTATGGTGAAAACTGGTAACTCGCTGATTTCGCCCCAACCTACGTTCTATATATTTAATTGAACTAGCAACCTCAGTAAAGTATTAAATAAAAAGTTGCAGACTTGATCTGGCTAAAAAGAAAGTATAGGGACAAAGAAATTAGCTTTTTGCATGCATGACTTCAAGGATGTATTACATAAAAGATTCATTTGCTGATTGACATGGTTCGAACATATGAGTGAGAAAGTAAACATCACCATTTCAACCTATTCCAAAGGTGCCAACATATGACTAGTTTTGAACTATGTTGACCATGCCTATAGGCATGACACAGTTTTATGTTGTGCCGAAAGGGTGAATCCTTGATTGCATGTGTGGACCTTTGAGTTTTGCTTCTTTCATTCATCTTGCAATAGCACTAACTTGCTTCTATTTGACTGAGAACGTCTGGCTCATTTTCTCAATGTGAATAGTGGAAAAGACTCATTTGACTGGTTTAGTTTGGGAGATATCTTGGTATTCTCCATTTTAATGCCAACCACGGTTCATCATTTTGGGTACCAGACCCATTTTGGAGATTTATCAGTATGGTACATACCGGTCTGTACCACTGTAACAACACACGGTATGCCGGGGCATGTCGATGGGGACTCGAGCGAACCGCGTCTCAGTGGCAAGTCAGACCCCTATGTACTGCCTATACCATACCGATTCGGGTGGTACAGCAAAAATTGATGCCAACTATTCGAGAACTGCATTATCTTACCAAACTGTAGAAGAGTACGAATACAACAACTCATAATGTCCCAACTTTTGGGGTTGTCTCTTTCTGATGTGAAAAACAAGACAGGATCCAATAACACATGAATGAGGTATCATGTGGACGGTAATTCTATGACTAGACATGTCATCAGCACAGTTGAGAAACTTTCATTGAACCTCAACAAATTTCATTGAACCTCAATTGTGAAACTTTCTGGAAGTAAAACTCTTCCAGTATTATCTCGTTGGAATAAATTATCTTGCTTTTTCAGAAGAGAGTTCATGATGTTTTTACGAGTCATACTCCAATTTCAGACCCTTCTTCGGTAAACCTTTCTCTCTACTATAAATAAAGATGCACTGTCTGAAACAAAACTATTCTTAGTTTCTGTTTCTTTTTCGACCCTTATCATCTGCAAGGTGGCATGGAATCATGCTATTTGATCATCACGTCGTCTTTTGGCTAATTGTACCAGGAAGGCTACGGAAGGGGCTTGTAGAAGATAATCTAACTAATCCTTGGGAATGGTTTTTACGATTTTTTATTTTTAGAACAGTATTGACATCATGGTTAATATTTCAGATGCTTGAGTAGACTTAGTGGTGGTTTGAGTTTTCCTGGAATAAGTTATGGGGCTTTCTTTATACCATGCCTTTTGAACCGCTGCTTTCTTGAATAATCTGATCTCTTAAATTTCATCTTTATGAATGATGTCTTTCTTCTGTTATGTTCCTGATATGTAGGTGACGACTCTGATGCAACTCGTCTTCTGGATGCCCGCCTAAAAACTATTCTTGAGGGTGTTAGATTAGTTTATCTTCTTGAACGGGAAGGCTGGGATGCTACTGCTAACTGGGAAGATGTTCTCTCTTTAGGAGAACAACAGAGGCTGGGAATGGTGAATTTATTGATCTGATCATGTTGAACATTCTTATTATGTTTGCAACCATTGTTCAGTTACTCACCTATATACTAATTTTGCATCTTACACATACCTTGTATATTCTTTCCAGGCCCGCTTATTTTTTCACCACCCTAAATTTGGTGTCCTCGATGAATGTACGAAGTATGAATCAGTCACCTTGCTGAAATTTGAATTTTTTTTTATTGGTTTGTATTGAAACTTCAGGTTTCTTAGTTCCTTTTCCTTGTTACAGCGCCACTAGTGTTGATGTTGAAGAACACCTCTATAGACTAGCAAATGATATGGGAATTACAGTTATCACATCATCTCAGGTAAGGACTGGTACTAGAATGATTGTGATTTATTTCATCACAAATTTTAGCGTCCTTATACTTGTCTAATCATCTCAATATTTTTTTTCTAGCGACCTGCCCTCATACCATTCCATGCAATGGAGTTGAAACTTATTGACGGTGAGGGCAAGTGGGAGTTGTGTGCAATCAACCAGTGATAATTTCTATATGTTAAAATCTTCAGTTGTCAGTGCATTGCTAATTTTGGCAATTCATGACAATAATACATCAGTGGAGATGCCAAGGCTTCACAGACCACATACTTCAGCTAGTTGCCATTAAGTGTTAGCCCAATTGAAGCCATGAATAAATTGATCCAGATCAGCACAACATGTGAGTATTCTCGAAGTTGCAGGGATAAGATCATTGTCATTTGAGGTATGTTTGAGCGAGAAGGCAGCTGTGACTTGGATATGTAACAGTATCTGGCAATATGCTCCTTAAAGGAATGCATGTGCCTGGAATGTGCTAGAGTCATTTGAGGTGGTGTACATATACAGTTAAACAGGGATTTGCATTTTATCTGCCGGAATATTAATATCGACATGGATGCCGATGATGACTCCATGCTCACACAACAACTTTGTTTAACAATAAAATGTCACTCCTTTGACCGACTGGAATTTGTTCTCAACGTCAGCACCCATTACCAAACATGAAAGGTTATTAATGCAAGTCTAGGTGGAAAACCAATCTGTGAAGTCATGCCACGAATACTACTCCATGGATTAAATTTTTATTTTCCTTCACATTCTGTTGTTTCTTGGAGCAGTTGTATATCTTTTGCTGGATGTCTTTAGATCCAGCCGTACTCCAGAATGATAATAATTGTCGGCAGTTTTCTGTCGATATTAGAACTTGTGTTCTTTGCTGGTGTTTCTCTCTCATGACGCAGGATGTAAAGTTTACAGTCTGCACCACTGATTATTTTGCTTTCATGGTTTCTTCGGTGCATTAAACCTGAGTGACTGATCCATTTGTCCTCCGTGCAAATTTTATTGGTTAATATGAGGCATTATCTAGTGAGGTTTTTTCAAAAGCTTAATAATGTCTACTCTTATCATTTAATTTGCATCTGTCGTGGTCAGACAAAGGCTTCCACTCCTATCACTTTCATGGTTTCTTGATTTCAGATTTGTAATCGGGCGTATGTCTCGAGTGTGACTGTTACAACTGGACACAGGAAAATATTTGCAATCCTTTTTTATGCTATCGTTTTCTTTGAATTATCATGTGCTGATATAGTTTCTAACCCATTAACTTTTTCTCGGTTCTTTTGCTGCAGGAACGTGGCGTACTTCGACGTGGTTGCATTCATGGTTTGCCTCCTGTAGCGGAAGGTGCGGTCTTTCTTCCATGGTCATTCGACAAGCGCATTGAATGATCATGTTCATGCATGTGGACAATGCAAGCAATTGTCTTTATGCACAACTTCGTCGAACACTAATACATAATTTAATTTACTTACCAATGAGTCTAATACAACTGAAAAATATAACTGTAGCTGAAAAGGTGTACATCATGAGTTGGTATCAATCTCACTTCCATGATTGCTAGAAGGGCATGGCGCCACTACAAGAGTCAAAACATGATAACAGTTTATATGATGAGTAGGCACACATTTAGGTCTAGGCTACGACTTTAGACTCAATTGGTGGGTGTCTTAGAAGCAGCATTGTTTGATCATCGGTGGCGCATAACTTCAGCATATCTCTGAGACTCGGTATTTTGTGAGCCTGGGCAGGATCAATTTGGTTGGCATTCATGTGAAGAGGAGGACAACTGAGAAATCTGCCTCCGGTATCTCCCTGTTACAAGCTTCGGCTCCAAGTTATCTAGGTAAGAAGTCTCTCCAATTCGTACATGGAATCAGATATCAAGTTGACCATTATTAGCCGTTCCCAGGGCTGGGGCTTAGCTTTTCCATCGGTGGACTCCATCCAAGCGCTCAAGAAACCCAAGTTGTCATGCTCCGTGAGGCAGGACAAGTTGTGGGGGATTTTTTTTTTATTGATTTAAAGTGTTAGTTAAGAGGATTATAAAATAATATTATTAGAATAATAAATGTTTGTCATGCGTGGAAAAAAAAGCATTATTTATCGGTTCATTTTTAATCTATTCCACTCACTTTTACTTCAAAGGATTTTTTTATATTCACTTAACCTATTGCCCCAGTGACAGTCATTACATTTGGACTCCTCGACCCTCGAGAGCAACCTTGGTTTGGTTGGGGAAAAGATATGACATTTAATAGTGACATCCAAAGTCAAACTCTGTACTTCAAAATTGGAATCAACTCCCAACTTTCTACTATATATCTTTCATCATGTATGGTCAAACTAAGCAGTCATATTTGTGATCCTAGATGTGATTCTATTATTTACATTTTCTTCAAGTGTATTTTTGGTTTGGAATTTCTTTCCATCTCACTTGAGTCACTTTACCTCCATTTAATCTTTGCTTTCAAGACAAGTAGCTTGAGGAAGGTGCCAACCTCCTAGATCTTGGATTCTGAGCTTCATAGCTAACACACTATGATGGTTCGCTAGATTTCGCAACCACAAATCGAAGGCTCTATCTCTATTCTAGAAATCCGTCTTCTTTACGATCAATTACCTCATCAGTCTGAGGAACATTTGGTATCTTCTCCTACCTCATCAACTCTACTATACACACAGATAAGTCACCCTAACATTACTATTTTAGAATGTGATGCTTCTTTCAATCTTAGATATGGCTCGGCAGCAACTGGATTCGTCTTCAAATCTCCGGACACTGACATCATGCCTCTCCATTTTGCCAAGTCTCTTTCACTGCACCATCTGATTATTATTTATTTGGATGCTCTCAACATCATCAAGTACATCAATCTTCAAGAAGAAAAGATTCCATGGCAACTAAAGTCCATTATCCTCGACATTCAGCATCGATTTAGGATGCTTAAACGCCCAGTATCTCTTATATTCCTATATATCTAAATGTAAATGCCCACTTGTTATTTATTTATTTTTCTTTTTAGGAAAATCCACTTGGTCTCGGGTTTTTGGAGGACAAATTCCCCTCCTCCTTACTCTTTTGATGTACTTCCTTTTCCTAATTAATTTATACTTTTTCTTTTAAATTTAACTGTATTCAGATTAAAAAAATAAACTAAATCTCTCTTTATTTGTGCACATAACATCAATTAATATTTCATATCATAGTCCTTTTGTAGTCTAGACACACAAACAAACAATATTCTCGTGATCACCAAATCAAAATCCGTTTTCCACTCAGTGCTTAATTTAAAAATTATATAATCCTCGCTTTTCATTTGGTTCTGTTTTTTTCACACGTTAAACCTAAACAAACAAACACATGTAAAAAAAAAGAAAAAAAAAAGATCTTCCCTTATAGTTTGACTATCCAATCGAAATCCTTATCATAGCATCCATCCATCTTCAATATATATATATATATATATATATATATATATATATATATATATATATATATATATATATATATATATATATATATATATATATATATATATATATATATATATATATATATAAAATATTCATTATTCATTTTAAATTATAATATATATATATATAATTTAGTTAAAAAAATATTCATATAATATTCTGCTCTTTCCTAACAATTGATTTTTTATTAGTCATCATTTCCTAACCCAAATCCTGATTTAACAGTCTTCTCACTCAAGACTCGTTCTCTTTCTTTCTTTTAAGCTTTGCAAGGCACTTTGTGACTGTTGTCGAAGGGCATTGAGAGAATGATGTCCAAAGCTGGGGGTATATTCCATCTTGATAAGAAGAAATAATCCTCGCAAGTACCACCTTTTGGCAACACATGCATGTATGCTTGAGAAACTCTCAGAAAAATGCTGGATAGCTACTGAAAAGAACCACTACCTCCCCTTCACCCTATCACCCTGCCTAGAATTGAATTGGAATCGCAAAAATGTCAACAGCTTTAGGTCTTTATTAAGGGATCCTATCTATGATTTAATATCCCTCCCATCTTACCCACCAATGTACACATAGATACTCTGTGAATATTTTTACTAAATATTAAAGAAATAAATCTTTTAATCCCCAATTTATAGAGGTTCATAATCCCAAAAGCTTGCCCCTAACTGAAGCTAAAAAGATCCTTGCATTAATCTCTTATTTAATTATAATTTTTTAATCTGATATTTCAACTCCCCTACCATTATTTCCAACTGGCTTTGCTCGTACCATTATGACAGTCTACAGTGATGACGAGAGCCATTCTGCCCGTGAAATCGAGCGTGGAATCGAGGTAGGGCGGCAGTATGTGATCATCATTATAGCATGTCATGATGGCCTCCCGAAATGATGACGCTCACATGGGCTGACAGTGCCGACAGAAATGCCACTGTTGGCTTCTCGAGCCTCCACGATCCGTTCGACGAAATGTCCAGACATCAGCACGCTCCTCTTGCCACACAATCACCAAACCACGACTGCCACACTTGCTTCCACCATCTGTTCGACGAAATGTCCAGACATCGGCACTGAATCATCGATCCGCAAATGCCACGGTTAGCTTCCACGATCTGTTCGACGAAATGTCCAGGCATCGGCGCGCTCTTCTCGCCGCAGAGTCATCAAGCGGTGCCTGCTTCTTGATGTTTCAGCTGCCACCAGAAGGAATGCCAGACGATCCAGCAGCAGCGGGTGGGCTGGTCCGGGCGGGGGGGCACAAATATAAACAAGTGGCAGCAGCCTAAACACACACGCAGCCCCCCACCAACACCATTAGCAAGCAGACAAATAAAAAGGGCTTTCTTTTCCCCCCATGCACGGGTCGCCATCTCCCAATCTCCTCGCGCACATTCCCACACCCACTAAAGTAATCCAAGCAAGTGCACATCACGCTCGTAAGCAAAGGAGAGGAGAATTAGGAGCTGTAGCACTAATCTTAAAGCCATCATACCTTAGAGACATAGCTTGCTAATCTTCTGTTATTATCGCTAGAGACGTACATTATATGGACGGATCTGATTAGGCGTGGATAGGAGGGGCGGAGGCGGCGTCGCGGGTGGCGGGGTCCGCGGTGGCGGAGTGGGAGGCGGAGGAGGAGGATGACGAGGAGGAGAGGTGGCTCTTGTTGTTGTGCATCCAGACCTTGAGGACGTGCCGCTTGACGCCGATCTGGAGGCAGAACTCGTCGAGCGCGACGTCGTCTTGCTTCTGGACACGCCACCCCAGCTTCTCCGCGAAGGCCTGCATCTTCTCCTTCTGCTCCGCCGTGAACTTGGTGCGGAACCGCTTGCGGGACCCGGACGCCTCGGCGGCCGCCTCCTCGCGCCGCGGCGGCGTCTCCGAACCCACCCGGCAAGCCCGATCCGGCAACGCCTCCTGGCACGGCGGCGGCGGCGCCGCGGCCAGCGGCGGGGGCTGCATCGCGTGGTACGGAAGCGGCATCGGGGGCGGGAGGAAGGCCGGGAACTGCGGCGGCGGCGGTTGCTGACCTAGTTTGCTGTGATCCCAAGCGGTGGCGGAGGCGCCGGGTCCGTAGAGGAGGAGAGGCGGCCGGGGGCCGGCGACGGAGAGGCCCTCCCGGCGGTGGAAGTTGCGGTGGCAGCCACACGCCGCGCACTTGAGGGCCTCCAGGCTGCCCTCCTCCCCGGCCGGCATGAACTCGCCGCACCCGTCGTAGGCCTGTCCCCCCATCGCCGCCGCATGGTTGCGGAGGCACTCCCGGTACCTCGCGCCGCCGCCGCCCGCTTCCTCCTCCCTCCCCCCTGTGTAGGGTACCACGCTTAAGTCCATCACCTGTCGCTTTCTTGTTAAGCGGAAGCCAACCCCAAAGCAAGGGTTTTCGCCGCACTCCCCGACGCCGAAATTAACCTTTTATAATGGTGGAAACAGGTCTTCTAGCTTCGAATTTTCCACGCCAATCGAGGATCCGATGGCTTAATCCCCTCGCCTCAAACCTCCCCCACCAACTGTTCGGTAATAGTACCCTCACTTCTTACCCTTTCATCGCGAGGTAGAACCCCCTGCTCGACATTCATCGATCGCTGCTGCGCGCGCGGAGGGGATGATGCGTATTAAAGACTACCCACCGATGGGATCACGTGCCACGGGACACGTGGATGAAGCTGGTCGGCCGCCGCGAGCCCCGAAGGGCAGAACCCCTTCGAGAGAGGGGTTGGGAGGGGTATGTCGGTACGTGTCATCCGCTGATTCGGAGAGGAGCTTCTCTTCTCGGGAGGCTGGACCCACCACGTGGGAGAGTGTCTTCAGCGCGGGGTGGGCTACGCACCGTCCGACGGACCTATCCAACGGTTGGGTACGTGGCTGTCTGAGCTCCGCGGGTCCCACTGGGTTCCGCCTGACGCGGGCCAATGGTCGGGCGATCCGGGGCCCACCGTTTCGTCCTCTGTCCTCACGCCGATGCCCATGCCGCGTTGCGGTGTCGCGGCGGGGCAAGTGGGCGCAGGATAACGCCGAAGCGCACGCGGCTTATGATTCGCCGCGGTAGTGGGCCCCATCACGTTGACGTCACGGGAGGTCGATCGAACCCCCGCTGACGCAGGCACGTTTTATCTAGATTTATTACCGCGGTCACGTCGGCTCATCGTCGCGGGTAAACCCGGCCGGGTAACGCGATAGGGAGGACGGTGAAAGGGCCAGAGGCGACGGGGCCCACGCGGCGCCATCAATCACAGGGGCGAAAACAATGCCATGCCCTTTCGCGTGCGCCTTTATTCCGTTGGGTTTGTTTGTTTCCTTTGGACGGGGGCGGAGGCGAGCATTGACCCAGCCGTAGTGAGGTTCGGCCGCGTGCACAAGAGTCCAATCTTGGGTTCGACTCCCTGATTGCGGCTGATTTGACCCGATGTCTCGATACCGTGGTTGGAACGGTCCGGCGGAGATGAGCCGATTCGATACGGAAGCTTGTTGAACGGTAATTAATGCTTCTCGAGGGCGGTTAGTGCATCGAAAGCAGAGCACATGAACCGTCTATTTTAGTTTAAGTTCGATTAATAAATATTATAAATCCGATTTAAATAGACCTCGGTCGTTGACCTTCCAGTGAAGCACGAACGATGGAGGGTCAAACGCACGACGATGTCCGAAAAAGAAAGAAGAGCGTGGGTTTCTTTTTCCAGCCACATGACAGGTCGGAGTCGTGGTGGGCCAGGATGGGTGTCGTCGGTGGAGCGATGAATGGGTCAGGCCGAGGAGGGTGGTCATGTCATGGACCGAAAGCACGGGGTTCGTCAACTGCCGGGAAGATTGAAAGCAAATGATCGATCGCATCGCATATGATGGCCAGCTATCGAAGATTATCTTGAAGAGGCAACTGAGGTTGACTTGGTTTGCCCCAACCATGACGAGAGATCAAGCTACTCCGAAGCTAAACATTGATAGGGGTCTTAAATGTGACGCGACATCGGATCCTGTGTGCTGCGTTCGGATGACATCACCGCCCCTCCTGCGCCAAATTACTCCCGTGATTGACCCCCCAACGTCACTTCGCCCCTGCGTTGCCTCACGTTCATGCTGAGTTGACCACGCCACCAGCCTGCGAGGTCAAGACCGTACACCACCCCTCAAATGCAACCAGAAGCGCGCCATCCGCCCGACATATTTAAGCCACCAAAGAGTAAGGTGATAGGCAGGTTGTCTCCTCTAAACTCTTGAATTAACTTGGGGGATCGGAGCCTTTGGGAGGGGGCTGACTTGAGCGTCGGAGGGGTCGGGCGGAGCACCCTCCGACCCGCCTTTGTGCAGGCATCGTTCCCGGTGATCTCGCCCGCGGCGACCGATCGGGGCCCAACTGGAGCAGGAGCCATCGATGAGCCCGAACCTTACCGAGACGACCCCGGATTCTCTGAGCCTCCGGGTCATGGTAAAAAGTTGTTTGCACTAACAGATTGGCGCTAGAAGGAGGGCCTCGTCAAAGGATCACCTGCTGAGCCTCGAACGACACATGGACAAGAGACCACATCCGGGAGGAATGTCAACGGAAGCCCCGTTTCCCTCCAGACCCTGGAGGGACGATCCCACCGCGATCTCAGAACGATATTGGAGTTTGTTCAATGATCCAGGACTCCACCCACCAGACGGTGCTTCTCCGCTCCCTCCCCCAGTCACCGCGGAGGCTTTTCAGGACCTAGCCCAGCAGGTCCGAGCACTAGCAAGCGCCGTCCAGGCCGTAGTCCCCCATCCGCCTCAGGGAACAGGAAGGCCGAGCCACTAGAGACCCGGACCCTCCCCACGGGCTCATGAGGGGCCTCTCACGACACCATCTTCCCCGGCGTCCCACCAGGTCCTGGACGGAACCCGGGTTCTCGGGAACTTGGGCGTCCAGCCCGAGCCTTAGGCGATATCCTCGGACTCCACGGATTTATTCCGAGCCCAGCTCCGCTCCATCTCCCAACGCCTGGATGAAGTACAAAGGGACGTCCGGAAGTCAAAAGAGGAGCAGAGGGAGGAGCCTCACTGGGAGTCCCCGTTCGCCAGCGACATACGGGAATACCCGGTGCCCTTAAATTTCCGCCTCCCCTCCATCGATCTCTACGACGGAGCTAGTGATCCTACGGACCATGTCGCCGCTTTTCGAGCGCAAATGGCCCTATATGGAACCTAGGACGCCTTGATGTGCCGAGCGTTTCCCACTACGTTGAAGGGACCCGCACGGACCTGGTACAGCACATTAAAGAGCGGGACGATAACGTCCTTCGAACAGCTCTCCAAGGACTTCGAGTTGCATTTCCTGGCGTTCGCACGTCCAAAGCCTTCGGTCGTGCTCCTCCTGGGTCTGAAGCAAAAGGAGGATGAACCCCTCTCCCACTTCGTACGACGATTTACCATGGAGGTACGAGGGTTATCTGAAGCTCACCCCTCACTGTTAATGCAGGCGTTTATGATAGGGCTGCGGCCCTCAAGATTTTGCTGGTCCTTGGTGGAGCGGCCCCCCACGTCCATCGCGGAAATGTTTCAGCGGGCAAATCAGTATGTGGCGGCTGAAACTTAGATGTCGGGGAGAAAGGAAGAACGGCCGAGGGAGCGCCCAACACCAGCCCGAGCGGGAACGACGACCAAGCGGCAGTCTCCGCGACGGGGGTGCTAGGCGGGGCATCCCGACTGCTATGCGTCCGAGCTCCCGCCTCCCCCCTTGAATACATCACGGACACAAATATTTCTCCAGATAAAGGAAAGGGGAATGCTCAGGCCTCCCCGCCCGATGAGGAGTCGGCAGGAGCTGACCGATCGATCCCGTTATTACCGCTTCCATCGGCAGAATGAGCATGACACGGAGCAATGTCATGAGCTGAAGTGGCAGATTGAGGAGCTGATCCGGAGGGGACACTTAGATCAATGCATCCAACGCCCGCGAGAACCTTCCTTGCGTCCCGAAGGCCCGGTCGAGCAACGTATTGATGTAATCACTGGGGGACCCGCCTCTGGAGGGGATAGCGCCTCGGGCCGGAAAGCTTACGCCCGTGCTGCCACAGCCGAGGAGCGTCATCCTCCCTCCGAGCCAGAAATCACTTTTCCCTCGAAAAACCTGGGGTGTCCGGAGCACGATGACGCGCTGGTGGTATCGGCCCGAATAGCTAATGCGCAAGTTAGAAGGATCATGATCGACACAGGCAGCTCAGCCGACATCCTTTACTTCGACGCTTTCTTGAAGTTGGGATTGCCGAAGGAGGCCCTGAGGCCCCTACACTCGGCGCTCACCGGATTCACCGGCGACTCGATCTCTCCGCAAGGTGCGGTCACCTTACCCTTGACTCTCGGTGACTCTCCGAAGACCAAAACAGTCTTGGTGACCTTTTTGGTGGTCGATCTCCCCACCGCATATAATGCCATCCTGGGCCGTCCCACCCTCAACAAGTTAAGGGCGGTTATCTCGACATACCACCGGACCTTGAAGTTCCCAACCAGCTCCGGGGTCGGGGAAGTCCGGGGAGATCCCCATGAATCCAGGCGGTGCTACTTGACGACGACCTCCCTGGGCAAGAGAAAGAGGCCAGGGCAGCCTCTTGAAGACCCGCATGAGCCCCGACACCCGACTCAGCATCCCAAGCCGACGAAGCCAACAATTAATGTTCCGCTGCGGGATGACCGTCTCGACCAGACGGTCGGGATCGGTTCGGACCTAGACGAACAGGAGCAGGCTCAACTCGTCAGCCTCCTCCAAGAGAGCGCTGATGTCTTTGCTTGGACAGCGGCCGACCTCCCGGGCATCGACCCGGGAGTTTCTCAACACCACCTGAGCATTTCCCCGACCGCTCGCCCAGTGAGACAAAGACCCCGGGCTCAGGCTCCTGAACGCCAACGAGCTGTGCAAACAGAGGTGGATAAACTCTTGGCGTCCGGCTTCATTGAGGAAGTCAGATACCCCCAATGGCTGTCCAATGTAGTTCTCGTGAAGAAGCCTAATGGAAGCTGGAGGATGTGTGTCGACTACACCGATCTGAATCGTGCTTGCCCGAAGGATTGCTTCCCCTTGCTTAGGATCGACCAGCTTATCACGGACTTAGCTGGTTTTGCCTAAGCCGTGCGGCACCAATGCGTATCACCGCAAAGGTCAGCCTCCCCGAAATCTCCTACAATCCCTTAGGACCTGCAAAAGAGAAGACGAGAAAGCGCTTCACACGGGATCCGCAAGCCATTCTTTTAGCAAACACTTTATAGCCGATGCACATTCCAACCATGGATATTACAAGCTCAGAACAGTTGCACAACAAAGGTATAAAATTGGTTCACTACAGACCGAATTCTATTACAAGTATTCCCTCGACGCGTACTTTATGTACAAGCCTACAATGGCTGTTAAACTCACTCAAATAGGGCATTTTGCCTTTGGGCAAGCCCTTTACAAGCTTTACATTATATGACAAACCAAAAGGTACACGGACAAGCTTCAGCATTACACGAACAAGCCGTTTACAATTTTGTCCGTGACATTCTCCCCCACTTATTCCTTCGACGTCCTCGTCGAAGCCTTTGCTGACGCTGCAACTTCTTTTCTTTGTTGGATCTTCGATCTTCTGCTCCTGCTGCGATGCGCCTCTTGGCTCCCATTTGTTCTCCGGTTGTTGTTGTTGAGTCGTCGAACTTTAATCCGCCATGCTGCTTCAACTCGCCAATGACTCTGACTTTGGTGTGGGGTTGGCAGAGTTGTGCTGATCCTTGCTGGCTCTTGTGAATTCATCTGATGATGGTAAAAGACCATTATTGATATGCACCAGTCTTCAAATTCTTCTTGTCTCTTGAACTGGATAGATGCTTGTTGGAGCTTTAACAAGCATCGCCTCGCAACCTTTGAAATTTTCAGGTCCTTCCTCCGCAAAATTTGCCCATCGAATCTTCTTCCACTTAGTTGTCTTCGAAGGGTCTTCAAATCTGTGCAGAGCTCCTCTGCTGGATAACTAAGAGAGCTGGGGTACTCGGTTTCACCCATTCTCTTGGGAATTGAGAAGGCAAAGGTTACTTGACTTCGCCCGCCTCCTCGAGGTTGTACTTCGGTCGTCAAGTCGGTTACTAGACTTCGCCGCTCTTAGCTCACACTTCCAAGCACTTGAAGTGTTTGCAATCCTTGCGCTGAGTCAGCTACTGTGATTCACCTTCTCATTGCCATTGAACTTCTGGAATGCAAGAAGTTATCACTCCAACTTGGAGTAAGTCTCCGATAAGATTTGGTCGCCTTTGGGATTGTACCGCCTTCTCCATCATTTCTGTCGCCGACTCTTCTGAGTAGTAAAGGTACAGCACCGCGTACTGTCTGCTTCGATCCTTGGTCATGCACTCTTACATAGACCCGAAGTCCTTCACTCACGGCTATCTTGATGGAAAGTCTGTGACACCGGGTCTTACGGTTCTCTCGCTTCTGCCCTTCAGCCTTGTCTTGGTACATGGAGTTTGCCAAAGCATTCTCCTCCTCCACGGCCCATATCACGACCAAGTGCTCTCCCTCTAAGAGAGCAAGGGATTGATGACTCCCCGGAAGTCCCGCCTCAGCGGTACCATGGCACTGCAACGCCCATGGCACTACTATCCGTTGTCTCGCATCTGCATCCCTTCTTCATGATCGGTAGATCCGCCTCTGCGGCATTATGACACTCCTCTGAGTTCACCTTCAATCTAACCGATGATTGATCTTGGGTAGCTGAGTCCCTCTTGGACTCGTCATTGCTTCCTCGCCATATTTCGACCACCTGCTTCAACACCTATGTGTTCTCTGGGCAGTTCCACTTGGTCACTGGAAAGACAGACTACAACTCCCATGTATGGCCACCGCCACTCATGTTGCAGGACTTGTACCATTTCTGTTCTCCTTAGCTTCATTGGTTGCAATGTTCGCTTACTCGGCCTTGTCCTCGGACTTGTCGGGCTCCCTTAAGCGAATGTGAGCTTTGAAGTAGTTCCACTCTTCAGCCGCTCCGATCATACCTTTGCATGATCCAGTCCTCACATGGGACTCACTGGTACTTGCATCTGAACTTCTTCCTCGACAGGTCACAGCCCCCATAAGCTGATGTCCAAGGCTTCCATTCAATGCAATATTCGGTGCACGCACGGAAGACCCGCCTCTGCGGTACCATGGCATTCACTGCTTGAATCCATAGCTCTTCTTACCGTCGTGTTGTTCACCGACTTGGAGCTCCTAGTCGCGCTCCCGATCATACCTTTGCATGATCTACTCCCCCCATGGGACTCACTGTGTGTGTCGACTTGCCACGAACCATTCCACCACGATCCGCTGCATCATGTCATCGCCTGGTGACATCTCCTTGCATTCTGATCCCTGTGGTATGAACTCGAACTGCGATATCTCCATGTGTGGACTCCGCCAACACATCGCAGGGCCTTCGCCAACTTCGATTCTGTTCGCTCCTTTGGCAATCAACCTTCGTCCACCCACTCTCGGGTCACACTCGGACGAAGCCTAGCTCTAGGACAGTCCATCGCCTAGTAGCTCCTCTGAAGTCCCCTGACTTCGCTGAAATATGTGCACATTTGTCTGGATCCTGGGACTCTGCCCCTACCAGAACAATCTCCGCTGCGCACCGCTTTCCTCATGGCAACTTGAATAGCAACACTGTGGCATATTCTTCAAGAGTATCTGCCTCTACATCCTCTTGCCCCGTGCCAAGGCCTTCTAACATAAACTTTGCCACTGCAAGTTGTATCACCTTAGTTCCTCCGTCAAATGCTTCACCGAGATGAGGTGCATATGCCCCGAAGTTCCCTTCGTCTTTAGCACCATACAAGATGAGTTTGCTCTATCAGAATAGAGAACTCAAGGAACGACATGATCCTACTCTTGTCTCTGCAAGAGTCCATGTCCTTGACTTCTGTCTAAGGAAAGTTCCAAGCCTCCGCTCCACATTCCATCTTCTAAACCAACTCCCTTCATGCGGCTTGGGTACTTCACCAAGTTACCCACAAGTTGCTTTGCTTCTCGATTTGCATTGTGTTAATGGTGGCCCTCACGCCAACCATTCCATGGGTTAGCTCTCTGTTGAGTCCAATCTAGCTATCGGCTCCCAGTGTGCCTTCACTTTGTGTTGCCTGGGTTGCTCCCCCACTTGATCTCGCTATGCGTCCACCAACGCATCACCACTTGCGAGATCATGCAATGACTCCTTACCGCTCACTCGATCCATCGAGCTTCATCTTGAGGTACTCCTCAAATAGTGCGGTTCATTGCGCATAACTCTGCCTCTGCAGAACCGGGACTTATCCCTCCTGGATATCTATCCCGTTGGAGCAACTTCGCTCTTCGCATTCTTCCCTTTGGAAGTTTTGGAGACCACCATCCTCTTGGACTACTTCGCCTCTGCTGAACAAACTGTGCCCAATTCTGCCTTTGCAAATGCATTTGCTAGATTGTGACACTTCACCAATACAGCTCGCACTGCACCCCTCTGGGTCTAGCAAAATGCTTAACCTGCTGCACACTTCAGCCTCTTACGAAAGTATCTTGCACATGCAGAAGAGAAAGTTTTAATGCTCTATGGCGCCGACCTTCGGTCGCCTTGGGATGGCCGCGAACAATCTATCGTCCGCATGCAAGACCATGCATGAGTATCGGATTCCTTGAGTTTATAACTCTTTCGATCGTTGAACAACCCACTCCACCTTGCACGGTCTCATTCTTTGCCAAGCACTCCGCTTGCCTCAAGCACCATCAAGGTTGGGTGTTAACATCGAGCCACTGCTCGAACTCGGTCATCCCGACCTTTGTGCGCTCCGCAATTCTTCTTAGCTTGTTGTACTCGTGGTGCCTCGCTAGGTCCCCCACGTTTGCATGCTAAGTGTTTGTAAGTGGGCTTGTCCCGCTCTGATACCATCTGTCACGGACTTAGCTAGTTTTGCCTAAGTCGTGCGGCACCAATGCGTATCACCGCAAAGTCACCTCCCGAAATCTCCTACAATCCCTTAGGACCTGCAAAAGAGAAGACGGGACAGAGAAAGCGCTTCACACGGGATCCGCAAGCCATTCTTTTAGCAAACACTTTATAGCCGATGCACATTCCAACCATGGATATTACAAGCTCAGAACAGTTGCACAACAAAGGTATAAAATTGGTCCACTACAGACCGAATTCTATTACAAGTATTCCCTCGATGCGTACTTTATGTACAAGCCTACAATGGCTGTCAAACTCACTCAAATAGGGGCATTTTGCCTTTGGGCAAGCCCTTTACAAGCTTTACATTATATGACAAACCAAAAGGTACACGGACAAGCTTCAGCATTACACGAACAAGCCGTTTACAATTTTGTCCGTGACAAGCTGGTCGACTCAACCGCGGGGCACGCCCGCTTCTCCTTCATGGATGCCTTCTCCGGTTACAATCAAATTCGGATGGCACCCGAGGATCAGCAACACACAGCTTTCCACACCCCCCAAGGAGCTTATTTTTACAAAGTCATGCCATTTGGATTGAGGAATGCAGGGGCTACTTACCAAAGGACAGTGAATAAGATATTCGCCCACCAGATAGGGCGAAACATGGAAGTTTATGTCGACGACATGATTGTAAAAAGTCGAACGGGAGCCGCCCACCTCAGCGACCTGAGGGAGACCTTCGCTACGCTAAGAAAATATGGGATGCACCTTAATCCGGCTAAGTGCGTCTTCGGCGTAGCGTCAGGAAAGTTCCTAGGATTCATCATATACGAGAGGGGAATCGATGCCAATCCGGAAAAGATCCAAGCACTCATCAACATGAGAGCACCCAGAACGATGAGGGAGCTTCAATGCCTTAATGGGAGGATAGCCGCTCCTGTCTCGATTTCTGTCCCGATCGGGAGATAAATGTCTTCCCTTCTTCCGGCTCCTGAAAGATCCGAAGAATTTCTAATGGACGCCGGAATGCGAGGAAGCCTTCGCACACCTGAAGCAGCACCTGGCCGCACTCCCACGCCTTATCTCGGTGTCTACGCCGGAAAAGCTTTGCCTCTACTTGGCGGCGTCTCAACACGCAGTGAGCTCTGTACTGGTAAAAGAGGCCACCGAGAAACAGCACCCGGTTTATTACACCAACCATGTCCTGCGCGGGCCGGAACAGCGTTACCCCCCCCATTGAAAGGTTGGCATTGGCGCTCATCCTGGCGGCTCGGAAGCTCCGCCCCTATTTCCAGGCCTATACCATTGAGGTAATGACCGACCAGCCACTCCGTCAAGTTCTTTCTAAGTTTGACGTGGCAGGGCGCCTCCGAAAATGGTCGGTGGAGCTATCCGAGTTTGATCTCCACTATAAACCGAGAACCGCCATCAAAGCACAGGCACTGGCCGATTTCATTTCGGAGCTAACCCAGCCGGAATCGGAGGGCGTAGAGCAAGTTTGCCAAGACTGGGTCCTGCACGTAGACGGGTCATCTAGCTCGAGGGGTGCCGGAGCTGGACTCATCCTGAAGGACCCCGAGGGACGCTCTTTCGAGCGCTCCCTCCGTTTCGGCTTCGAGGCCACGAACAACGAGCAGAATACGAAGCCCTCTTGGCGGGTCTTCGCTTAGCGGAGAGATACAAGGTGGCGATCCATGCCTCACGGACTCCCAAATCGCTGGCGAACAAGTCGGCGGGGAATATCGGGCACGGGACCCAACCATGTCAAAATACCTAACAGAGGTAAAAGCCCAGACCACTAACTTTCCTCGTTTTACCTTGTTTAGAGTACCCAGGTCCCAGAACGAGCGGGCAGACCAGCTCGCAAAGTTAGCCTCGGGAGCCGAACCCGAGGAGCACCCCGAGGTCGAGGAGCTCACACACCGGTCGGTGGCTACCACGGAGGTAGAGGACCTCGAAGTCCCGGTGCCCCCGCTTACATGGATACAGGAAATGCGGAGATACAAGCGTGAGGGCATTCTTCCCACGGACGACGTCAAGGCACGGCGTCTTCGCCGAACTCAGGCGTGGTACTGCAAAATCGGCGATCAGCTCTACAAAAGGTCATTCTCTCGTCCCCTGTTACGATGTTTGGATCCCAACGAGGCGGAAGTAATCCTCGCGGAGGTCCACGGCGGGATCAGCGGGGAGCATATGGGGGGACGATCTTTGGCCTTCAAGATACTACGTCAAGGCTACTACTGGCCCACGTTGTACCAAGATGCCAGGGCCTACGCACGGTGGTGCGACGTGTGCCAACGTCATGCCCGAGCCCCGCAGCACCCTGCGGTCCCGCTCGCCTCTATGGATTGCACCTGGCCCTTCGCACAATGGGGGATGGACCTCTTAGGGCCATTCCCCCCGTCATCCGGCCAGTGGAGATACATTATTGTGGGAGTTGATTATTTCACCAAGTGGGTGGAAGCCGAGCCGCTGGCGACCGTTACGGACGGTCGGGTCGAGCAGTTCGTATGGAAAAACATCGTGACACGATTCGGCTTGCCCAATGTCATCGTCACCGACAATGGAACTCAGTTTGCCAGCGCCCGGTTCAGGGAATTTTGCGCGAATTATCGAATTCAGTTGAGGTTTAGCTCTGTGGCCCACCCTCAGACCAACGGACTCACCGAGGTGACCAACCGATCCATCCTTGATGGACTTAAGAAAAGAACTCTGAGAGCCCGATCCATCTGGGTCGACGAGCTGCCTAATATCCTATGGTCTTTGCGGACAACCCCGAAAACGGCCTCGGGCGAATCACCATACAGTCTGGCGTTCGGCGTGGAAGCGGTTTTGCCTGCCGAGTTAATCATTCCGACCCCCCGGGTAGAAAACTATGAGGAGTTAGCGTCGGCTCAGGGAGTCCGGGCCGGTCTGGACCTGCTCGAAGAGCGCCGGGCCGATGCGCACCTAAAAATGTTAGCCTACAACCGAAGTGTCGCTAGGAACTATAACAAAGGGGTGCGTCCTCGGCCCCTCGGGATGGGCGATCTGGTGCTATGCAAAACGGAAGTAAGTGACCCCGCCCGCTCGAGAGGAAAACTTGCACCAAAATGGGAAGGCCCCTACCGTGTCATTAAGGTTGTCCGACCGGGCACGTTCCGACTCGCGACAATGTCGGGGCAGCAAGTGCCGAGGACCTAGAATGTCCAGAACCTCAAAAAATACTTTGTTTAGAGTGAGTGCAAAGACCGAACAAAAGGGAGGGCGTTGGATTCAGATTGATGAAGCTAACTTACGAAAATCAGAGTTGTATTAACCAAGTTTTGAAATACAAAATGAGTCCCTAAAGAGGGAAATTGGCAATACAACCCAAAAAAGGGGGTAAAGAAAAAGAAGAACAAGGACTCCCTCAAGAGTTGGCCTCCGGAAGACTGTCGTCGAAGGGGACCTCGTCGGGCATACTTGCCCCCTGATCTTCGGGACGGGAGGTGAAGGGATCCTCCTCGACCATGGAGCCCGGAGGGCACGCCCAGAATCGCGCCAAGGCGACTTTGTACCCATACTCGTAGGATACCCGGCCCGTCCGGTCCAAGCCAAGGAGGAAGCCCTCCGACTTCTTGTACCGCTCGACTGCCTCCCGGTCCCTCTCCGGACGGCGGCCTTCTTCCCCCGTGAGAGCCTCCTGGGCGGCCTTTGTGACGGCCTCTTGAGAAGCCAGCTTTGCCGCCAACTCGAAGGCCTCCTTTGTGCGGAGGCGGGTCTCCAGCTTCTCAGTCCGTAGCAGCTTTTGCAGGTTAGCCTGCGCTGCGGACGAGGCCTCGAGCTCGCGGTCAGGCGGGCCACCTCGGTATCCAGCTCGGCCGCCCGCTTCTCGGCTGCGGCAACCGCCTCGAGCCTGCGCGGTCATGAGCCTCATCCAATCAAGCGACGCGCGACAAGATTGCGCTCGCCGAGGCCGCCTATGATCCGATCGACGTCGTGGGCGCGGTCGATCAAAGCCATGGTGTAGTGGAGATTCTGCACAAGAGAGAAACAGTGAACGACAACAACAGAGGGGAAAATGCAAAAGGAAGCATCTAGGATGGAGCTTACCCACAGAACCGACTTCGCTGATTTGGCGATCAAGACCTCCGAGGGGAGCGTATATAAATCCCGAGCCATGTCGGGATGAAGCGCCCCCCGGAGGTAAGTGGCTGAGGGGTTCCCCCCAGTCCACACCTTGTCCCCTCGGGATAGTCCTCCCCATCGGGCAACCAGGGGGTCGCTTGCACCCCCGGGAGGGATCTCGCCCATCACCCGCGAGAAAAATGGCTCATCCCCGCCCGCCGGAACCCGGCACAGGTCCTTCAAGGACGGAGGACGAGGGGTCTTCCCAGCCACCCCTTGGCTGGGCCCGGCCCCCTCGGACAGTGCGGGCGCACCCGCTCGGTCAAGGCGTTGTTCGGGCACCCCCTCCGGAAGAGGCACCAGCGGCTCGAGGTCCACCACGTCTTTCGCCTTTGGTTTCTTCGGGGGTCGTCCTCCTTCGGTTACCACGGGAATCTCCCCGCTCGCTTGGAAGCTGCTGGAGCACGTGGAGATGAGCCCGCAGGGGTGCTCGCGCCGTGGAAAGACCACAAGTTCACCATTTCTACAAGGAACGAAAAATCGGTCAGAATAAGGAAATGGCCGAACCCCAAAGCGTCGAGCAACGATGACCTACCCTGAGAGCGTGGGCTAAGCCCCGCTTCCACGAGCCACCGCTCCGACATATTGCGGATGGCTTGGGAGGAGGGAAGGATTGCCCTCAGCCTCTCCAGGTGGGTACGCTCTTCGGCGTTAAGCTTCGGGGCCGTGTTATCGATAGTCCTTGAGGACCACCGAACCCCGAAGCCCCAGTCCTTTTCACAACGGACGAAGAAAAAATGCCTCTTCCAGCCCTTGTTATTGGTAGGGGCGCCGCTAACGCGGAATCCAGCCCGGGCGGCAAGGAAGTATCCCCCCGACCCCTTGGAAAGACGAAAGCAGGAGAGGAAGAGGTTGCGGGATGGGGTAATACCGGCATAATGGCATTCCCCCAAAAAGGCTACAAAATACCGCCAAGAGTTGGGCGCTATTTGTGACGGCGAGATACGCCACAAAGATATGCAAGACACGATGAGGGGATGAAGGGGAAGACGTAAACCAGCCTCTAGGGCATCGAGAGTTAGGGCGAAGCCCTTGGGAATCGGGTCGAAGGCCCGTTGCCTCGCTTCAGGGGCCGCAAGGATATACTCCTCCGGAACACTGTATCGCTTCCGGAGGATCCCTACGGAAGACTCGTCTAAGGTAGAATCTTGATCGTGCGGCCACATTATGGCCGCTTCCCCATCTGAGGAACGGTTGGAAGGTGGAGATGGTGGGGAGACAATAACTCGAGTAGTGACGGAAGGGGAGGAAGAGGACGAAGTAGAGGAGGAAGAAGTGGAAGAAAGGGCCATTTGGCACTGACCTACGGCGGAGGGGTTGACTGACGGGCGGCAAGAGACTCCAAGGCCAAGGAAGAAAGCTCGAAGGAGGCAAACGGTAAGACTCAGGACAGAAGAACTTCACTGATAAAAACTATGGAGTCTCATGACGTGCGCTATTTAAAGAAAAAAAGGCGCCACCCTTTCGTCTCCCGAAGTGGGCGGCAGCATGTCGCCGCGCGTACCACCCAACCGCATCACATCGGGCAGCCCAAGCGACGATACGGCATTAATGAGGACATGACGTGCCCATCACCCAGGCAGGTAACTTGCCCGGCACGTCAGCGACCCCTCGATTCCAGCAACCGCGCTTGCACGAACGATTTTCGAAGCGGCCCAACAACTGCTGGCAGTTCGATTTTCATGGTCTTGAGCGGCGCCTCGACCATTGGATTTCTGGGTCTTGAGCGATGCCTCGACCCCTCATCCCGAATGGCGGTTCAGTGTTATGGTCTTGAGCGGCGCCTCGACCATTGGATTTCTGGGTCTTGAGCGGTGCCTCGACCCCTCATCCCGAACGGTGGTTCGGTGTTATGGTCTTGAGCGGCGCCTCGACCATTGGATTTCTGGGTCTTGAGCGGTGCCTCGACCCCTCATCCCGAACGGCGGTTCGGTGTTATGGTCTTGAGCGGCGCCTCGACCATTGGATTTCTGGGTCTTGAGCGGTGCCTCGACCCCTCATCCCGAACGGCGGTTCGGTGTTATGGTCTTGAGCGGCGCCTCGACCATTGGATTTCTGGGTCTTGAGCGGTGCCTCGACCCCTCATCCCGAACGGCGGTTCGGTTTTCATGGTCTTGGCGGTGCTCGACCATTGGATTTACAGGTCTTGGCGCCTCGACCCCTCATCCCGAACGGTTCGGTTTTATGGTCTTGAGTGGCACCTCGACCATTGATTTCTGGTCTTGAGCGGTGCGACCCCTCATCCCGAACGACGGTTCGTGTTATGGTCTTGAGCGACGCCTCGACCATTGGATTTCTGGTCTTGAGCGGTGCCTCGACCCCTCATCCCAAACGGCGGTTCGATTTTCATGGTCTTGAGCGGCGCCTCGACCATTGGATTTCTGGGCCTTGAGCGGTGCCTCGACCACTCATCCCAAACGGCAGTTCGGTGTTATGGTCTTGAGCGGCGCCTCGACCATTGGATTTCTGGGTCTTGAGCGGTGCCTCGACCCCTCATCCCGAACGGCGGTTCGGTGTTATGGTCTTGAGCGGCGCCTCGACCATTGATTTCGGTCTTGAGCGGTGCCTCGACCCCTCATCCCGAACGCGGTTCGGTGTTATGGTCTTGAGCGGCGCCTCGACCATTGATTTCTGAGTCTTGAGCGGTGCCTCGACCCTCATCCCGAATGGCGGTTCGGTGTTATGGTCTTGAGCGGCGCCTCGACCATTGGATTTCTGGGTCTTGAGCGGTGCCTCGACCCCTCATCCCGAACGGTGGTTCGGTGTTATGGTCTTGAGTGGCGCCTCGACCATTGGATTTCTGGGTCTTGAGCGGTGCCTCGACGCCTCATCCCGAACGGCGGTTCGATTTTCATGGTCTTGAGCGGCGCCTCGACCATTGGATTTCTGGATCTTGAGCGGTGTCTCGACCCCTCATCCCGAACGACGGTTCGATGTTATGGTCTTGAGCGGCGCCTCGACCATTGGATTTCTGGGTCTTAAGCGGTACCTCGACCCCTCATCTCGAACGACGGTTCGGTTTTCATGGTCTTGAGCGGTGCCTCGACCATTGGATTTCTGGGTCTTGAGCGGTGCCTCGACCCCTCATCCCGAACGGCGGTTGTTGTTATGGTCTTGAGCGGCGCCTCGACCATTGGATTTCTGGATCTTGAGCGGTGCCTCGACCCCTCATCCCGAACGACGGTTCGATGTTATGGTCTTGAGCGGCGCCTCGACCATTGGATTTCTGGGTCTTGAGCGGTGCCTCGACCCTCTCATCCCGAACGGCGGTTCGGTGTTATGGTCTTGAGCGGCGCCTCGACCATTGGATTATGGTCTTGAGCGGCGCCTCGACCATTGGATTTTTGGGTCTTGAGCGGTGCCTCGACCCCTCATCCCGAACGGCGGTTTGGTGTTATGGTCTTGAGCGGCGCCTCGACCATTGGATTTCTAGGTCTTGAGCGATGCCTCGACCCCTCATCCCGAACAGCGGTTCGGTGTTATGGTCTTGAGCGGCGCCTCGACCATTGGATTTCTGGGTCTTGAGCGGTGCCTCGACCCCTCATCCCGAACGGCGGTTCGGTGTTATGGTCTTGAGCGGCGCCTCGACCATTGGATTTCTGGGTCTTGAGCGGTGCCTCGACCCCTCATCCCGAACGGCGGTTCGGTGTTATGGTCTTGAGCGGCGCCTCGACTATTGGATTTCTGGGTCTATTACGGTATCTCGGCCCATCATCCTGAACGGCTCTGACTGAGATTTCAGCCGACCACCTGTGGGCAACCGGGTTTCACCGAACACCACCTCCTACCCACGAGATCAGTTCTGCAGGAGTGGCTTTTCGAGGGGGGTAGTGATAGGGGTCTTAAATGTGACGCGACACCGGATCCTGTGTGCTGCGTCCGGATGACATCACCGCCCCTCTTGCGCCCAATTACTCCCGTGATTGACCCCCCGACGTCACTTCGCCCCTGCGTTACCCCACGTTCATGCTGAGTTGACCACGCCACCAGCCTGCGAGGTCAAGACCGTACACCACCCCTCAGACACAACCAGAAGCGCGCCATCCGCCCGACATATTTAAGCCACCAAAGAGTAAGGCGATAGGCAGGTTGTCTCCTCTGAACTCTTGAATTAACTAGGGGAATCGGAGCCTTTGGGAGGGGGCTGACTTGAGCGTCGGAGGGGTCGGGCGGAGCACCCTCCGACCCACCTTTGTGCAGGCACCGTTCCCGGTGATCTCGCCCGCGACGACCGATCGGGGCCCAACTGGAGCAGGAGTCATCGACGAGCCCGAACCTTACCGAGACGACCCCGGATTCTTCGAGCCTCCGGGTCACGATAAAAAGTTATTTGCACTAACAACTTGAAGATCCAACTGATGGCCAGCTATCGATGATTATATTGAAGAGCCAACTGAGGTTGACTTGGTTTGCCCCAACCATGATGAGAGATCAAGCTACTCCGAAGCTAAACATGGAACACACATCACAGGGATCGATGACATCAGATCAACACAGCACGAAGGACTTATGTTGCTGCACTGCCGGGCTAAGCCAGAAGCCAGAAGTTCTTCTGCCATCGGGTGCTGACGAGGTAGCCACCGACGCCATGGCTCTGCTTCCTCACCGCCATCGTCTGGCACTCGGCCCTCTCGATGCACTGCTCCACGAACTCCTCGTGGCTGCTCGTCATCATGCTACAGTTGGAGGGGTGAGCAGAGTCAGACAAAGAGGTAATGGTCTCGACTGAAGAGCTCATGGAGTTACCAGCAGAGCGGAGACGGCTTGCTTTGCTTCAGCACCAGAACAGAGACGTCGAGCTTCTTGACTTGGCCGAGAACCGTGGCCAGCTTGGGCCCTTGGATCACCAACACCTCCACTCTCACCTGAACACAGGCATATATGGATACCAGATAAAGCTACTGCAAGATTATGACGAAGAACATGAAGGGGAGGGGAGGAGATTGCCTGGGGACGAATGGCCTTGCAGATCGACCCGAGGGAGTCGATGAGGCGGGAGGTCTCCTCCTCCCTGTGAGCAGAGCCGGAGCAGTGGGGAGGGAGGACGTGGAGGAGGGTGACGAGGTCCCCCTTGTTCGCCACGTGGGTCAAGGCCCACACCATGGCCTGCTCGGCGCGAGCAGTGCGGTCTATTAGCACCAGCACCCTTTCTTCTTGCTGCTGCACTCGCCACCTCTGTCCCAGCTCATCCTTCTCTTCTTCCTCGCTCTTCCACCGATGGTGATGATGAGCGAACGGATTGAAGTATATATCGCCTTCTCTTCGGTCATCGATATTCCCATGGTAATGTCACTCGGTTTCACGGCAAGCTGGAAAAGATTCTCTGGCATCATCAACTCTGTACGAAGTACTATGGCAGGAGCAAATTGTCAGCAGCTGGGGGAGTAGGAAGGAGACAGGCCAGTCTCCTTCAAATCCATTAATTGAAGACAGCTTAGACACACTTAACAGATAGCAGAAGACAGATCTGTCATGAGATGGAAACAGTAAGTTCAGCGACAGGGTGAGTTAGAAGCTCACGTAGTCCTCCTGCGCATGGACTCCAACTGCACACTGTTGTTGTTGACCACGATCACCTCTCCGAACGAGTGAAAGAACAACAAGCAGGGTTACACCCACAGCTTCGCCTGCACAAGGACAGGGAAGAGTGGGTTCAGTGATCCAAACATGCTGGGTTTTGCCGTACTCTTCGCTGCGCAGGGTGGATCCGTGACATGCCACCACGAGCTCAGGCTATCAGCAGGGCCAACAGCGGAAGCAGACAGAGAGGACACGGTACTAGTTGAGCCAAGAGAAGGCTTTCGAGAGGCTACTTCATGTCCTTGTGTCAGTTTGGCTGCATTCATGAGTGTTGGGAATTGTGGAGGAGGGAAACAGCTTGATCAATGCAGAATATTCTTTGGTTTTGCAGCAGCACACGGATACGCAATGGGTAGTACATAACCTTGGCAGGGGCATGTGAGGGGGAATGATTCCTACAATTAACTATTGTTCCACAGGATGGCTTCTCGGGGCTGGATACATTCTCGATCAGAACTTGGAATGAATTCTTATTGAGATGAGAGAAGAAGCATCGACTAGACTTGGGATTGAGAGATCCTCGTCTCTTGGACGCATCTCTCACCGACCTCTTCGTTGATATGGCTTTATGTGGAGGATGACAAATGAAACCACGTTGGGCCTTCAGTGGTTTGAGAAACTAACAAATAAACTATTTTTTATAATCATTTAATTAATAAAAAATCACATTATCATTATTTTAGAGTTATTCAAGTGTCTTGAAATTGAACCTAAATCGAATCGATTCAAAATCGGTTTAGTCCAAAATCGATTGATGAATAATTCGATTTTGAAGATTATTAATGATTTCAGTTCAATGATACTCTTTATTGGTTCGATTAACTAATTTAAGTAGAATCGATTTGATTTTAATTTAATAAATATCAATTTAATTAAGTTTATTATCTTAAGTCATTAATCGACTCAAACTGATTAATCAAACTAAACTAAAATTCTAATTTTACAAATAACATACGCCTAACTTCATAAGTCTTGTTGTGTCATCCAATTAGACTAAGTTTTCGGTTCAGTTCAATTGAATTGAATAAAATTATTTAATTTTTAAATTATTTAAAATTATAAATGAATTAATTGATTAATCGAACTAGACTAACCAATTTTAAATCAGATCAGTTAGATAAATCTGAATCAATTTTGATTTAGACTATTTTACATTAATTAAATTGAATTAAAAATTTGATTCGATTCAGTTCACCCTTAACGGTTTGATTCAACCCAATTTGAACACCACTAACCAAAAAAAAAAAATCTTAATTAAAAAACAAATATTGATCCATATACAAAACTAAACTTTCTAAAATAAAATTCCGATTTGTCTCCTTTACCCGCTTTACATACATGAGAGAGAGAGAGGGAGAGAGAGAGAGAGGATCAGACTCTAAATTTATAGTTCCAGAAATAATATTTTATATCAAGACATCAAATATATATATATATATATATATATATATATATATATATATATATATATATATACTTCACATCCTTAATCATTATGTTAGTATCTTTCATTAACTATAAGATTTAAGATATTTATTAAATTATCATTAAATATCATATGGAAAATTAAAGATTTTGGGTCATATTAATTCTAACATTTTAATTCCAAATAGAAGTGGTCAATAGTCAATAAAATCAATCATGAGAAATAATAATTGTGACTAAAATCAAAATATTCATGAATAAGATTGCAACGGGCCTAAACAGTCAAGGTTTTGGATCGACGGTAGACTCCCACGCGACTCGACCTCGTTCGATTAGTACAAATATGTGGAGAGATACTTTTAGCCCACATTGTTCTTTATTGAGCCCAATTTATGGAGGGAAGTTAATACATGGAAGAGGAAGAAAATTTTAAAAAAATGTTTTCTTCCCTTCCTTAAATCTTAATAGATCTTTTCCCATCTTAATGAGGAAAAACATTTATCTTAATATATTCATTCCGAAGTTGTTAACTAGCTTAGTTAAATGTTTATCATAAGATTCTAAGCTCGAGTCTTATCTTTGTTGTTTATCATTTACACCAAAAAAATAAAAAATCACCGAAAAACACCTTGAAACTTTTTTATGACATTGCATCTGCATCAGGAATTGGACAATGTCTTCTACATATAATAGGGAGGGGGAAGTAAGAGAAGGCAGACGAAAGGGTGGTGAACAAGAAGAGAAATGAGTGCATCTTCTTCTGCTGCACTTGGCCATGGATCATGCAACGGAGGGTTTCTACTGGTGAAGACAGCATCTCCTAAGCTGGTTTGACATCACATGCTGCTAGAGATAGACCTAAACTGTGTACCGATGCACGTCGGAGTACATCTCATCATATCATATGATGCATCCATAGATGTACCAACTTAGGCTGCTGCCTTCCACCTCATGAGATCTTATCGCCAGCACAGAAGTGTTTCCTCTCTCTCTCTCTCTCTCTCTCTCTCTCTCTCTCTCTCTCTCTGCATCAACCCGTTCACCAGCTTTCTTCTGATGCTTTCTCCAGTTGTGAGATGATAGATAATAGTCCATATGGATTCAACAACGTATAGAATGAAATTTACGAGTACTCTACTCACAAAACTACAACTTGTCACTGACAGGAATGTAAATCCACATCGTCAAAAGAGCGCAATAAATCCAAGTATTGGTGGAACAAAATGGGCAACCCACGAAACGAGAACGACTAAGAGAAGCAAGCATATAATATAAGCCTTGGGAGCTACAGATCAGCTGCATGCAGCGATGGTGAGTGGGCCAAACTAATAATTGCAACACGATGAATCCTTCAACATGGGATTGGGTATCATATCGTCTTCCTCAAGCAACCGACAGCGAAATCTACAACGATCGAGGGCTGATCTCGATAAAAAGTCAACACTGTTCGCATCAGCGATTGACAGTCCCGTCTCGTTGCCGTCGTCGTCACTGTTCACGCTGCATCCGGCGACAGCGAAAGGTCGAGATGGAGCTAAGACTCGATGAATCGGATCGGATCCTCGCCCGAACCCGCCACCTACGGAGACCAGATGGCAACAAAGATTCGATCGGACACTGGGAAGGCCGCGACCGGACTCGCGAAAGATTCACACAGACGGATGCGTCTACCGTAAGGTCAACGCCCAAAGCCACGTCAACATGGTCGTTCCCTCACTCTGTAAGCAAGACACGACGCCCGAAGGGAGAAAGGAAGGATAATGTGGCGCCCACCACAGTGGTGGGTCACGGAACAGCTAAAAGGAGTAACTACAAGTCAACCATGCAATCGCCAAGGCAGCGGTAGATCTCATGCACTCACTCGACCATTGGTCCTACTAATAATTAGATGCTGCTTATTAATTATCAATATTAGTGCACATAAAGCCATTACGATTTGACAGTTTGGATAGGGAACAAGCAGGGCGACTAAATTAATACACACAACAAATAACAGTATTATTCGGCGTCTAATTTGGGACGTGTTTGTATGCCAATCTCGAACCGTCGATGGTGGTTGAACCGGGCCGGCGGGCGAGCGAACCGAAGGAGCGAGCCCGGGGGAGACGCACCGTCGCCTCCACGACGGAGCACGTGGCCTTGCAGGAGCCGTACAAATCGAAGAGCCGGAAGCGGTCGGTCATGGACGCCACCCTCCGCGGGGCGTCGGTGGCCGCCCAGAGCTCCTCCATCTCGTCGCCGACGTCGGGAAGGCCCTTGGCGCACAGGGCGAGGGCGGCCGCGAATGGGTCGGGGGAGGCGGGGGCCCGCGGTGAGGGGCGCTTCTTGCGCGGGGTGGAGAGGTCGGACTGGGACCGGGCCGGGGGAGGGAGGGGGAGGAGAAGGTGGGCGTCAGTGGCGGCGGCGGGGGGAGTGGGGCGCTTTGGGGATGCCCGGTCGCTGCTCCCAGGAGAATGGGACGGAGGAGGAGCGGGGGGAGGGGGATGCGGAGGGGGAGGTGGCGGCGGAAGAGGAGGACAGGGAGGAAGCGGAGCCGGAGAGGGAACTGGCCCGGGACCGGACACGGTGGCGTACGGCACGGAGCTCCGCCGGGGATCCGGCGGCGGAGGCGGCGAGGATTTTGGAAGATGGCGGCGTCTCCTCCATCGGCTGACAAGAGAAGATTCGGAGGAGGAAGTGTAAATCTTACTCCCCCTTTGGCGTTCGTGTAATGAAGTGGGAAGGAAGGAAGGGTATTCTTAAAGAAGATTGTATGCTGAACGTGGACCGGCAAATATCATTCGATTATCTGGTTGGAGGGTGAATCGTGGCCATCGGATGATGATAGTGAGCGAATCTTGAAGCGAAGAGTGCGGCGCATGAGAAGCGTGGATAAATGGTTGTTGTCGGGAAGGGTTGATAATGACAATGAAATGACGAGAGTGGAGACAGGCAGTACGTCATTTTCATTTTTCTTTTACGTGGGAGATGAGTTCGGTGACTTTTATAGGCTATACAATACCATTATACTTTATTTACATCTTTCCTTTAATCGAGTTTTAAATAATTTCCTAAATTAGTTCTTGAAAATTTTAATAATAATAATAATAATATTATTATTATCTAGATTATCGTATACTTATTTATATATGATATAAAAAATTATCTTCTAAAAAATTATCATAATTAGATTTTCTTATAATGAATGATACTAATTTAATTAGAATCTTAATATATCTTAAGTAATTAATTTAGAATATAAAATCTAATAGATTTCACTCACTTACATTAGAATAAAGTATCTTGTTAGAAAATCTAGGGGTGACATTACACAATAGAAGAACAGAAAACATAAAATTCTAGATTTTCATGAAAATTTTTTTATCGTTATACGAAGATCGATGAGTAAAAATAAATCTATGAAATAAAAAACTACGTATATAAAAAGATAATACTTAGGTAGATCATATATACTTAAATTCCTAAAGATCCATGAGGAGGGATGAAGAAAGTCAAACGTCCTCCTTTATAGTGATGATCCACACGGTAGAAACTATGAAGATGCTCCTCTATGAGGAGAGGAGAATAAGAGATGGTTATCAGGAAACCATAGCCTATAGACATTTGGTTTCCTCCTATTTACAAAGGCTCCCTATTAACCCTAATAAATTCTGCCACATTTGGTATTAGATCTTTATATAATTATCCAAGCCTCTTAGATTAATGGGTCTCTACCCAATAATTACTTATTAGCACTTATTGGATCTTATCCATGCGATCCAATAATTCAGGGGCTTATTGGATATCCAATAAGATAGGGGCTCCGATGGATTTCTCATATCCGAGCATCTACTCGTCGTAATACATATCATATGTGCGTGACCCTCTAGGCCCAATATTGAGCTGGCCATGAGTTATACTTGTCAGAACCCCTTCTGACTTAGTGAATTATTATCTCCATAATAATTCACTCGACTCATCGACTATTAATGTACTAGGCCACTACGTTATAATCCTAGACGATATAGGGGAATCCAATCTTTTAGACATATCTGTCCTTAGTTACCATGTGCCTATAGTCCCTCATCCATTTAATATCCCAAAAATTGTATATCGGATATGGTGCTATCAAGCCCATACGATTTTCACTTAAGTCTCGCTTTAATCGGATTCTCCCGAAAAACTCTTTCTCTCTCAATCCGAATGACCCTAGTCATGGATTTAATTGAGCAAAAACATATGAGATTTTTCTCTCATGATACAAATAGTGGATGATCCTCTATTGACACTCAATAACCCTCGAAAGGTTGGCTGTCACTCCCATTCATTGGTCATACTAGATTTGGAACTTCCAAACCTACAAATCTGGTATCAAAGAGTGAAGTATTCATACAAGACATCATTGGCGTCTCAAGTCTAAGGACCAGATTCACTACTAGGACTATGAAATCGTTTTCTGACAATAGGTATCACTAATCATTTAACATTCTGTAATGAGCACCTGCACTATATCCTTAGTGTCCCCACATGAGTAGCTATGAGACCAACCACTTCTATCATATGAACGGATATACAATACATCAGTTTGTTCAGTTATCTAGATGTCTCTCTTAAGTAACCTATGATCAAGATTATTTAGGGTTAGTATTTAAAAGTGAATCGATCTCATTATCATCATCTTATCATAATCTGATTCTCATTGTACAGATCCAACGACATCATAATATACATTAAGATAATGTGATAAAATACCAATAATCATAAGTAAAGAGATTGATGCAACATGTTATAGGTGTCATCACTCATGTGATTAGCTTGTAGGACACCTATAAATAATAATCTCCCACTTGATCGAAAGCCAATCACCTAAGTGTCTGATCCTCATAAGACCTATATGATGCTTAAAGACAATACGAGACAATGGCTTCATTAAGGTTCTGCGATGTTATCTTCGGATAGAACTCTTTCTGCTACTATATCTCTTTAGGTCACTCTAATAAGCTGGAACCTCCTTAGAACACTTCTGATGAGACTCAAGTTTTCTCATTTGAGCAATCGCCTCGTAGTTATCGTAATATAAGGAAATCGACTCCTCGCTGCCCGACACGACTTCTAGATCTGTGATGAACTGCTTCATCCAAACTCCCTCCTTTGTTGCCTTTGTCGCAACAATTACTCCGCCTTTGTGGTCGAGTCAACAGTAGTATCTTGCTTGAAACTCTTCCATCATACTACTCCATTCAGGGTATATACTCTGAATTAAACTTACCATCATCAATATCAGACTAGAAGCTCGAGTCTGTGTAGCTCTCAACCATAAGGCTACTTTCTCTATATACTAGTAAAAGATCCTTAGTCGTTCTTAAGTACTTAAGGATACATTTTACTGTTTTCCAGTGCTTCAAGCCTAGATCCACCTGATATCTACTCATGACACTCGAAATATACGTTATATCAGGCTTGGTACATAGCATAGCATATATGATGCCCTTATGGCTGAGGCATAGGATATCCTATCAATATCTACCCTTTCTTCAAAATTCTTTGGGGACATACTCCTAAAAAGTAATAGCCTATGTCTCATTGGTATAAGACCTCTCTTAGAATTTTTTATGTCAAACCTTTTGACAATGGTGTCCATGTACTTGGACTCGGGACAAGCTAAGTTTCCTCTTAGATCTATCTTTACCAATATATATGATGCTTCCCTTAAGTCCTTTATAAAGAAATGTTAAAATAGCTAAGTCATTACTGTGAAGAGCATTTCTACATCATAACTAATGATTAGGATGGTATCCATATATAATATAAGAATGTGATAGTGCTCCCACTTATCTTCCTGTACACACAAGGCTCATCTTCATTCTTAACGAAGTCATAAGATCCGATCATCTCATTAAATCTTATGTTCTAACTTTGGTAAGCTTACTTTGGTCCATAAATGGATCTAAGTAATATGCACAACTTATTTGGACTGTCCTTGAACACGAATCCCTTAGGCTATATCATATACACCTCCTCCTCGAGGTTATCATTGAGGAATGTGATTTTCACATCCATCTATCAGATCTTATAGTGTTCTGTAATAGCTAATAGAATTTAAATAGATTTTAGCATGATTATGGGTGAGAAGGTTTCGTCATAGTTAACACCTTAGCTTTGACGATACCCTTTAACCACTAGCTTTGCTTTATAGGTTTCTACCTTTCCATCTACTCCGATCTTCTTCTTGAAGATCTACTTTCAACCAATGGGTACGATACCCTTGAGTGCATCAACTAGGTTCTAGACCTTATTAGAGTACATGGAATCCATCTTTGAATTCATGGCTTCTTGTCACATCCCAGAGTCTATACTCTTAATAGCCTCTTTGTAGGTCTGAGGATCAATATCTTCAACATCCTCACCTTTGATATGTCCCACATATCTCTCAGGAGGATGTGATACTCTTCTAAACCTACGTAAAGTCAAAACTTGTGTGCTAGGAATAAACTCTAGCCGTGAAATGGTGCTTGAGCTAAGTTTTCCAACCTCGCTCAACTCTATTATGCTCCCACTGTCTCCTCCAAGAATATGTTCCTTATCAAGAAACACTACTTTTTTGGCTACAAAGACCTTTTGGTCCTCGGGGTGATAGAAATAATACCAAGTCTCCTTAGGATATCCAACGAACTTACATCATTCTGTCTTATTGGGGTTGTGTCTCTTAACATGGGTAGAGCAGTCCTAAATCTTAACAACCTTAAGATTGAGCTTCTTTCCTTTCTATATCTCATATGGTGTAGATACTACCAATTTAGTTGGAACTTTATTCGGAAGGTAAGTTGCAGACTCTAGGACATATCCCCAAAATGAGATGGGTAAATCTGTAAAACTCATCATGGACTGTACCATGTTTAACAATATGCGATTCCTTATTTTGGATACACCATTTGTTAGTTATAGGTGCCTTATAAGTCAATCATGTGAGTTGTCATGAATGGTCATCGTACACTCATAGCAACTTCATTCAACGTACCATTCGTCACTTGCCCTTATTTGTACATATCTTTGGCAGCCTGTTTTGCCATACTTTTGGTGTATTTTCCATGTAAAAATGTAAGAAACAACATGTTATAGCGTTGCAGAATGACCGCTCGCTGCATCTACCCAAAAACCCCCAAAATGGCTTCGTTTTCGCGTGCCACGGGCTGATTTCTGCAGCTCGCAGCCATGCTTGAAACGTTAGCCATCTCAGCCCCTTGGAACCACTCGAGTGGCACAGGGCTAGATGCTGCTTCGGTATATTGTCGAGCATCGAACATTTTCACAAGTTTGTACGTCAACTTGACGGAAACTTGCATTCGCGCCCGGCACCTTGGGAGTAGTTGTTTGCTGACTTGTAGCTATTTATTCACCCTTCTAAAGTCCTTATTTTCCTCCTCTCTTTCTCTATTTTCCTACACTCCAAGTACTCGCTCAATTGCTTGTAAAGCTTCCCTCTTCGCGAGACGTCGGGAATTGTCCGTCACTCGTTTCAAAACTAATCAACTTTTCTTTTTACATGTCCTACGGGACCTGCATGAGGTTGCAGCTCGTCTGACCCTTTGCGGATGCGTATGTCGCAAGTGTGCCTCAAGACTTAGGTAAATCCAAGCTAAGTTTGATCGAAGTGTGCATAAAGGTGAATCTTGACTTAGGCAACTCCAGCTAAGTCTGTGGCTTACCGCAAGAGTGCCTCACCACTTAGGCAATTCTAGCTAAGTGCGTGACATTGTGGTATCAGAGTAGGCAAGCAATTTGAGCAAGCAACGAAGAAACTTTGCAATCTCGTCATGGCAAAATATCATAGCAAATCAAGTAAGATGGGACAAGCCGGATTGTTGCCCCAAGTAGCCGCAGGTGGGCTGCATGTGCAAACTTGTTCCCTCACTGCTGGTGCCGTTTAGGAAGAGCGAGGTAGTGGACATGATGAGCGAGAAGTTGGCTACTCACTGCGAGCGAAGGAGGTACAATCTGGAGTGTCGATCGGGAAAATGAGCCATAGAGAAAGGATCATAGCGGCAAAAACCTACTTGGATGTTTTTGGAGCGAGCTTGGAGGAACTCTACCAAGGCCAACATAGGCTTCTTAGGGTAGAGAGCTCGTAAGAGGAAGCTAAATCCTGGATCGACAAGGTTGAAGCCTTGGTCGACCAATTAACGGATGACACCAAAGACTCCATACAACATCTGCGAGAAATAGTGGTGGAACTCACTTCCAAAGTGACAATGCTCACAAAGGCGCTAAATGCGAAAAGCAACACTCGCATTACGCCGACACAAAGCTTCAGAGCGCCTGACTCACATTGCTATGGGGGTGCTAGAGATGCGAAGGAGCTCGAGAATTTCCTGTTTGATATGGAACAGTACTTCCGAGCTACGAGGCCAGACTCTGAGGACACCAAAGTTTCGATAGCGACCATGTATCTGAACGGAGATGCAAAGCTTTGGTGGAGAACCCGTTGGGAAGAGATTCAACAAGGTCGGTGTCGAGTGGACACATGGGATGACTTAAAGCGTGAGTTGAGAACTCAATTTCTGCCCAAGAACACTGAGTTCGTCGCAAGGAGGAAGTTGAGAAAACTCCACCAAACGACTTTCATTCGGGACTATGTGAAGCAATTTTCTGCACTGATACTGGACATTCAAGACATGTCTAAAAAGGATAAGCTATTCAACTTTCTTGACGGCCTGAAGCCATGGGCTCAACCAGAACTTCATCAATGGAATGTCACTGATGTGATCAGAGCAATTGCAGCCGCAGAAAGGCTCACCAACTTTGTTTCTTCAGAAGACTCGAGGAAGAAGAAACAGTCTATAGGAAATCAGCATCCAAAGTATCCTCCCGGGAAGGAACCTGGGGGCGAGCAAAGGAAAAAGAGTTTCTATAAGGGGCCGAACTCAAACGGCAAGGCCTCAAGACCTGACAGATGCTTCTTATGCGGAGGGCCACAACAGGTGTGGGAGTGCCCACAAAAGCAAGCATTCAATGCCTTATCGGCTTCCATCAACCCCCCCAAGCCAGACAAGGCAAGGCAGTTGCTCTCAGTTCAAGTAGCTCCGAATTTGATAGCGGCGATGAGAAGTCGCAAGGACCCCGAATGGGTGCGATGCGTTTGTTGAATGCATTGCGGGGTCAAGTGGGGAGAACATAAAGCTAAAGCAACAAAAAGCAGGAAGCAATGAGCTAATGTATGTGAACATCAGACTCAATGGCCAAACCACCCGAGAAATGGTGGACACGGGTGCTACCCACAACTTCATTGCCGACCGATAAGTAAAGCGGCTTGGGCTAATCTTGGAGAAGAACCCAAGTCAGATGAAGGCGGTCAACTCAAAGGCCAAGCAGATCTTTGAGCTAGCAAAGGGAGTTTCCATCAAGATCGGATCATGGAGCGGGCACACAAACATGATGGTGGTGCCATTGGATGACTTCCAAGTGATTCTCAGAATGGAGTTCATGCACACAGCAAAGTTAGTTCCGATGTCGTTCCTAGACTCCTTATGTCTGATGGGAGGTGACAACCCCTGTGTGGTTCCCGTCTCTCGAAGAGGAACCTAGGATCCCCAACAACTATCGACGTTGCAATTGAAGAAAGGTGTACGCAAAGGAGAGTTAACTTTCGTGGTGGTTGTAAAGCTGTAAACACTCGACGGGGAGGCCATTCAAGAACCTGCTGTAGTGGCAAATATTCTGAAGGAGTTCACAAACATTATGCCACCTGAGTTGCCGAAGACTCTGCCACCACACAGAGGCGTGGATCATTATATTGAGCTGGAGCCGGGAGTGAAGCCTCCAGTGAGACCACTATACCGCATGCCCTTGTTAGGATCGAAAAGGCACTAAGAGGGGGGGTGAATTAGTGCAGCGGATTAAATATGTAACTTTGAATCCGATTTCGTATAAAGACAAGTTAGTAGGAAGACTTCGATTCGTTGAAAGAGAACTTGTAAGAAGTTGCTTGAGTAAATGAAGCAGCAAGGAACTAAACAATTTGCAGCTAAGTAATGAAATGATTCAGAAAAGTAAACACTCACACATTCATGAACACAATGATGTATAGTGGTTCGGTCAAATGACCTACATCCACTCTTGAAGCCTTCCCGATGAGGCTCCGCACTTCCACTAGCAATCCTTTGAAGGGGAAGGACCAATACCCCTTTTTTACAACCCTTTACAAGAAGTTCACACTCTTACAAGATTTCTCAAGAAGAAGAAGGAGGTGAACACTTAGCAAGAACAAGACTCTTCAAGACTTATCAAAGACTCAAAAACAAGATTCTAACTCTCAAAAGGTTTCCTTTCAATGAGAAAGGGGGTATTTATAGATCCAAAATGGATTCAAATTGGGCTCCAAATTTGAAATCAAATTTGGAGTTCCTTTGTCTGGCGGATATCACTGTTTGAGGCGGTACTTCCGCCTAGAGCAGGCGCTGCTACCGCCTGGAGCAGTGTGGCCGGGCGGTACTACCGCCGCTCAGCCATGTGGCCGGGCGGTACTACCGCCGCTTAGCCATGTGGCCGGGCGGTACTACCGCTCCAGTCAAGGCGTAGCACCGCCTCAAAGACACTACGCAGCGCCCGTAGTATCTGCTTTGCACAAAGCGGCGATTCTACCGCCTGCGATCTGTTTCGCTAAATGGGCCTTATCCATGGCCCAAAAAGCCCAATAAGGGCCCTGGTTGGCCCATACTAATTTAAAGCAAGATTAATTGAAATCCTTGCCCTAAGTACATGCTAACTACGAAATTGAAAATATAATTAACAAAGTGATTTAAGCCGACTTTCTTCAAGTCTTATTCCGAGCTTTTAGTTGAGACTTCGGCGGTCCTCTCCGATATTTCCTCGGATTTCTTCCGACGGGTTCCCAGCATGCTCTCGACTTGTAAGACATTCTCAACGAGTCTTCGACAAGCTTCCGAACCTTCTCGGCAAAGTTTCGCGAACCTTCAACGATCTTTGTGATGAACTTCCGAAAACTTCGGCAAGTCCCTGATTCGATCTTGGTTGGTTCCGGCAACACTTCCGATGATCCTTCGGACTTCCGATGAACTCTTGAACACTGGACGGACTTGACCTCGGCAAATCACTTTATGTTTTTGACCCATCGTAGTTAATCCTGCACGCTTATCTTTGACAATATAGATTAGAACAAATATTTCACCAATTGATTTTATCATCAAAATCCGAGATTCAACACCCCTCTCTTGAGTTGGTAGAGCTCAGAAAGCAGTTAGATGAATTGCTAAGTGATGGTCTCATCTGTAGTTCCAAAACACCATTCGGTGCTCCAGTTCTCTTCCAGAAGAAACAACATGGGAGCCTTCGACTATGTGTCGACTATCGAGCCCTTAACAAGGTGATGGTGAAGAACAAGTATCCCATCTCGCTCATTGTAGACTTATTCGACCAACTGGGCAAGGCAAAGTATTTCTCCAAACTCGACCTTCGGTCGAGGTACTGGTAGGTGCGTATTGCTGAAGGCGATGAGGCAAAGATTATTTGTGTGACCAGGTATGGAGCATTTGAGTTCTTGGTGATGCCTTTCGGCTTAACCAATGCTCCGGCTACATTCTGCACTCTTATGAACCAACTATTAAAGGAGTATTTGGACAAGTTTATGGTTGTCTACTTGGATGATATTATCATCTATAGCCAAACCCTTAAGGAGCATATTGTCTACTTGGACTTGCAACTGCTCATTCATCCTTCTAAAGTTCTTATTTTCCTCATCTCTTTCTCTGTTTTTCTGCACTCCAAGTGCTCACTCAATTGCTTGTAAAGCTTCCCTCTTCGTGAGATGTCAGGACTTGTCCGTCGCTCGTTTCTAAACTAATCAACTTCTCTTTTTATAGGTCCTACGGGACCTGCACGAGGTTGCAGCTCGGCTGACCCTTTGCGGACACGTATGTCATAAGGGCACCTCAAAACTTAGGCAAATCCAAGCTAAGTCTGATCAAAGTGGGCGCAAAGGTGATTCTTGACTTAGGCAACTCTAGCTAAGTCTGTGGCTTGCCGCAAGGGTGCTTCACTACTTAAGCAATTCTAGCTAAGTGCGTGACAGAGTGGTGGCACCTGTGACATGTTACATTGATCTCTTTGCATATTATTATTGGTATTTTCTCACAGATGAATATTGTGATGTCCATGGATCTGTGCAATGGGAATCGGATCATGATGAGATCATGATAATGAGACCGATATACCTTTAAACACAGATCCTAAATCATCATGATCATAGGTTACTCAATGAGGACATCGAGATAACCGAATAGATTGGTGCGCTGTATATATGATGGAGGTGACTGGTCTCATAGTCGCTTGTATGGAGACACAAGAGGTACAATGCAAGTGCTCATTGGAGAATGAGTTCACTGATTGATCCGCTTACAGAATGCTGTATAGTTAATGATACTTAATGTCAGACAGCGATTTCGTAGTCCCAGTAGTGTGTTTGGTCCTTAGACTTGAGGCACCAAGGATGCATTATTTGAGTACTCCATTTGTTGACGTCGGACTTACAAGTTTGGAGAGCTCCAGATCTAGTATAGTCGGTTCTCGGGAATAGTAGCCAACCTTACGAAGGTAATTGCGTGTCAATAGAGGATCATCAACTCTCGATATTATGAGAGATATATCTTGCATGTGCTCGCTCAGGAAAAATCCCTAGCCAGGGTCGTTTGGATTAAGAGAGAAGGAGTTCTCCGGGAGAATCCGATTAGAACAAGACTCGAACAGGATTCCGTATGGGCCTGACTTTACCATGCCCAATACACGATCTCTGGGATATTAGATGGATGAAGGACTATAGATACATGGTAACTGAGGACAGACAGGTCCGATGGATTATATCCTCATGTACTGTCTGGGGACTATGGCATAGTGACCTAGTACGTCCATAGTCGATGAGTCGAGTGAATTATTATGGAGATAATAATTCACTATATTAGAAGGTGTTCTGTGTCAAAAGGAGTTCTGACGGGAGTGACTCACGACCAGCTTGGTATCAGGCCTAGAGGGTCACACAGATAAGGTGGATGTTGTGACGAGTAGAGGTGTAGATATGAGATATCTACGAAGCCCCTAGTTTGGATCCTATGGATGAGATCCAATTGGGTAATTAGATGAGATCCAATTAAATGATTAGATAAGATCCAATTGGATAAGATCAAATTGGATCCTGTGGATAAGATCCAATAAGATCCAACTGGATAGAGATCTAGTGTGAATAGGATCTGTTAAGGATAAGCTTCCGCCACCTCTATAAATAGGAGGAACCTCTTGGTTCATAGGCTGAGAGCTCTTGGTAGTCATTCTCCTATTCTCCTCAGTCTCCTCTCCTCCTCCTTGGCTTTGGCAGCCTTGCGGTGCACATGGAGAGAGATCCCGCAGTGATCTGAGGAGTGTCATTGTTGCGTCCGTTGTGTAGATTACCACTAGAGAGGAGTATGTTAGTGCTCCTTCATCCTCTTCATCGAATTTGAAATTTTCGGGGATATACGATCTCTCTAGGTAACGCTTTTGACATGATACATATGGATTTTTCGGATTTATGATGTTTTGCACATCAATCATCGCACAACTACCAAGTACGTAACTATGAGAAATCTGGTCTTGTTTTATTTTTCGCTGCGTATGAGATGCTGACTCCACGCGGATTTCCCAGCAGTGGTATCAGAGCCAGTGTTCATCGTGCGATGATTGGCTTATAAACTGCATGTGTTGTGTTTGATCGCGTTGAATTGTTTTACGCATTGTTGCTACATTTGACATGGTTTTTAAATCCGAAGAATGATCTTTCTGTGCCAAATTTGTTAATGCAAATGAAGGAGGTAAAGGCAGCAACTGTTGTTGCCTGGCGGATCGACTGGAGGTGGTGCGCATGACAGTAGCCCGTGGACGTGTGACGCGACGACTGCAATGGTTACGACCACCGGTGCGCGAGGCAGCAGCTGCCTGCGTGCACAAGCCAATAACCGCAAGGGGTTGCGTGTTAGGACTCTAGCTATGAGTCCTAATTTCGTTTCATTAATAAGGGCATTCATGTAAATCCTATCTAGCCGACCCCTATTAAAGAGGTGAAGAGGCCAGCTAGGTTAGGGTTGATAGCGGATAAGATTTCCTCAAACTGTATGAGGAAATCCTCCTGGTTGTTGAGGGAAATCCTCCCTCCTAACCTGTATAAATACAACTCATATTGTACTAATTAAAATAAACTTTCATGATTATATTTTTACTTTATCATGGTATCAAAGTATCTTGCCTAGAGCAAGCTCGCTCCTCACCAACTCTTCCCCCTCCGCCCCCTGCTTCCACTGGCGGAAGCTTTCTCTCCGCTATTCCGGCCACCTCCACTATTGCTGCTTCTTGGCCGTGACCTCTCCACCGCTGCCACTGCCAACGACCAACCCCACTGCCCTTACTCTTTCCCCCCGCAATCATCGCCATTGCAGCCACTTATCTCAGTAGCAACTGCTGCTGCTTCTCAGCCCACGCATTTTCTCCGTCGTTGCTTCAACCAATGGCCATGCAACCCATCGTCGTCGCTGCCCCCCCTGGTCAGTGATCTCTTCTCCCTCGTTGCCTTAGCCGCAATGATCTACAACTGCAGTCGTCGTTGTTCTACGGCAAAACAATACAGAAGAACGTAGCCGTCGCTGCTGCTCCCAACCGCGCCACCACCGTTACCAATCGTCGAGCCCTTGCAACGCTAGCATTCCCTTTTGCGGTGCGACAGAAGCAAAGCAGTCTCTGCTATCATAGTTCTATACACACCAGTGCCGCTCTCTATCAGATTCATTAGTTAGCTCATTCTCGTCGGAGCGAGGTACGTCCAGGGCGTCATGAGTCTATAGTAAGCACTTACCCTTGACCTCACGACAGCAAACTCTCTTCTTGCTATCTAACAATGATCATCAATCGAGGATCTGTACAATCTCTACTAGCCGAACGCATCCTCCTATTCCACCGAACCGACGTCGAGAATCCTCTCTTCTCTGCCTCGGCGCACCTCCGGTGGCGTTGATCTGACGCAACAAAGGCTTTTCTGCTACCATCACTTTCTTTCCTATGGCTATCATCCTGCTGCCCCCGCATCTACATTGTCCGGCTACTCACGACAACATCAATTTATGTCCTTCGACAAAGCATTGGGGAGTTCGAGTCTTTCCCCTCTAGCAGAAGAGCACCGTAGGGCACTCTATCTACATCGAGTGCACCTGTCTATCTTCTTCCCCTTGCTGCTTCATCACTCAGATATTCTGTCAACCTCTTGATAAACTCGTCACCACTCAAATCCTCCGTCACAAGATCTGCAAAACTGCAGCTATAGTGCCTCCGACAGAAGCACTGCTCCACGTCGTAGCTCTATTTCACCCCTTGTCTATAGTCGACAACTCCCTCAGTTGTGTATCCTCAAAATGTCTTCCTCAACTACATCTGCCACTCTAGTTATTATCCCTATAGGGAACCATAGTACTTCTCAACCTACAGGTCTTATTACCATCAATGCTACAGCGCTCATTCCCTTCAAGTTATCCAAAGGCGGCAACTACGCATCGTGGCATGCACAATTTTCTAATTTCCTATTTGGATATGATTTACTAGGCTACATCGACAACTCTTTTTATTGTCCACCCGCATTGATCAACATCACAGGAGAACCCCATCCAGTACCAAATTCAGCCCACAAGCTATGGCTACATCAAGATTGTCTCATTCTTCAAGCTATTTAAGCCTTAGTCGCTGGGTCTGTCGCCCCACTGATTTCTTCATGTACGATTGCTACAGAAGCATGGTATAAGTTGTAAACTACCTTAGCAAATCACTCGCGTACTCGCATGCTCAGACTTCTATCCAGTCTAATAAAAATAAAACAAGAGGGAAGTACTATTGCTGATTATCTACAAAATATCAAAGTTATTATCGATTACTTGGCTTTAATAGGTCATTCCATGACTGATGAAGAAGTCCTAGTCTATACTCTTAATAGCCTAGGAGGCGAGTATAAAGAACTAGCAGCAGTAAATCGGACACGCGACTCACCAATATCATTTGAAGAACTCTATGACAAGTTGACTAACTATGAGATGTATTTGAAGTGCCATGATAAGTCACCCGAACCAACTATCACAGCTCAGGTCAGTCAAAAATTTAAAAGGAAGAGCAACCAGTACAATACGCAAGTCAACAAAAGTCTGGCTCAGTTGCCTCCTGACCCTATGGGTCTCAAGCAAACCCCCTCTCATCCACATCATCGCTTTCAAGATGTCAACTTCAACACTCAACAGCCCTGGCGTCCTGATCGCATCAGCCAACAACAAGTTGTCTGCTAGCTATGTGATAAAGTCGGACATTCTACGAATTTATGCCGATCTCGACCCAAACTCCCTGCTCTATCACGATGGCCTCAGGCGAATCTCATGACTACTCCGACCACTAGTCAATCTAATTGGCTTATGGACTCTAGAGCCTCTCATCACATCACCTCTGATCTTCAGAACTTGTCCATCCACAATAATTATGGCGACAATGAAGATATCATCATCGGTGACGGTAAAAGAGTTCTCATTACTCATACTGGTTCAACAACGTTTAATTCACTTATAACAACATTTACACTTGATGATGTCTTATGTACACATCACATTTCATGAAATCTCATTTTCGTTTCTCAATTCTGTAAATAAAATAATACCTCCATTGAATTCTTTCCTAACTCTTTTCTTGTCAAGGATTTAAGCACGGGGGCATCCTTAGTCCAAGGCAAGAATAAAGACAACATTTATGAGTGGCCATCAGCTTCGTAACTTATCCAGCCCACTACTCACTCTTCAGTTGTAGCTCCAATTGATGTGTGGCATCATCGTCTTGGTCACCCCTCCTCCTTTATCCAGCATAAATTACTTTCTCGTTATTCTCTTCCTACTTTTAAAACCAGTAACGTTAACATGCATTCTTATGCTTGCCTTAGCAATAAAAGTCATAGACTATCTTTTGGAACATCCTCCATATCTTGCTCTAAACTGTTTAAAATTATTTATACAGATGTTTGGGCCCTGCCCCAACCCCTTCTTTTGACAAGTTTAGATTTTATGTCATTTTTTGTCGACTATTTCACCAAGTACATATAGTTATATCCTCTCTACCATAAATCTGACGTTTCAACAATCTTTACTAACTTTTAGAAGTTGGTCGAGAATTTCTTTTAGTCTTCAATCAAAACGGTTTACTCTAATGGTGGAGGCGAATATCAAGCCCTCACATCTTGTCTCTCAGCTTGTGGTATAAAACACCTTAAGTCACCCCCACATACTCTCCAATTAGTTGGTTCTGCTGAATGCAAACATCGGCATATAGTTGAAACTTGTCTCTCACTTCTACATCAAGCATCCATGCCCCCAACTTTTTGGTCAGCAGCTTTTCAAACTACAGTCTATCTAATTAATCGTATGCTCACTCCAGTCCTACAATACCATGTTGAATCTCAGATTTTGATGATGAAACTAATTGATTATATTTTGTTGTTTAACTGTGTTTTGAGTTACGCAAGTCTACTATCGATCAGGATTAGACAGTTGACGCTGGAGGAATTGACATTGCGCCGGAGGTGATCACGTCAGTATATTGGATGTCGAGCCGGAGGTTCGGTTGATTATCGACAAGAGGCTTCGAACGTCGGGTATCGGGCCAAGAAGTGCGGAGTTGCGTCATGGATATTAGGGTTGCGGAGGTCAACCACCGATTGGGCAACAAGCCGCAAGAGAGGACGATGTGCCAAAGGATCGGACGAAGCGCCGACCAATGACGTGCTGGGCAATTGAATGTCAATTCGTGTTGTAATAACTGTCTAGATCGAAGTAGAGTGTTTGGTGTTTGTTTGTGCAGGAGTAACTACGATAAGAATGAAGATGTAAAGCAAAACAAAGGGTCGAAGTCTAGTGCGATGGATCATTGAGAGCTCGAGTGTTCGATGGAAGTCCGAAGATTCGTTGGGAGTACTGCCGGAACCGGCCAAGAACGAGTAGGGAGCTTGCTGAAGGGTTTTCGAAAGTTCACCGGAAGGTTCATCGAAAGTTAGTGGAGCTTGCCAAGAAAGATCAGAGCTTGCCAAAGAAGCTCGGGGGAACTCGCCAAAATCATCGTGGAGTCCGAGAGCTTGCTGGGAGTCCGCAGGATGGTTTCCGAGGGATCGTCGAAAGACCGCCGAAAGTTCGCCGGAAGAAGACTTGACTTGCGGACTTTGTAATAGCTTAGGAATATCTTTAATTTTGTAGTTAGTATATTAATTTGGGTTAGGATTAGGTGTTAATCCTATAAACCCAAAGTAGGGGCCATTGGGCCTTGATTTGGACAAGGTTGGGCCAAAAGTTTTTGGCCCAAACCAAGCCAGCAGGCTAGGTGGTAGCACCGCCCAGCGCATGGAAAGCCAGGCGGTAGCACCGCCTGGCTGGGGCGGTAGTACCGCCCGACTCTGATGGCTCAGCGATAGCATCGCTGCTCTCTTTGTGTCGACGACACTTTGTGTGTGGTAGCACCGCCTCGACAAAGCGAGCATCGCTTTGACACCGGAAACTCAAAATGAATTCAAATTTGAAGCCCAAATTTGAATCACTTTAAGGCCTATAAATACCCCTCACATTCTTGGATGAAAGGTATCTAGAACTAAAAAAAAGAAGGGGGAAACTCTCTTGAAAGTGTGTCAAATCTTCCCTCTAAGTCTTAAGAATGTTCTAGTCCAAGAGAGGGGTAAGAGTGCTTGTAAGGGTTATCTCCTAAGCCCATCAAAAGGAGAAGTGCTGTAAGGGAGTTCATCCTCGCCCGTTGGAAGGAGGATAGCTAGTGGAGAAGCCGATGGCCTCAAGTGAAGAGGAATCGGGAGTGGATATAGGTCGCATGACCGAACCACTATAAAAATCTGGTTTACATTTACGTTCTCGCAACTTACTTTGCTGCAAATCATTTTCCTTTGCTGCCTTATTTACTCAACTTCATCTTCATCTTATTACATATGCTTTAAAGTTAAAACGCAATCTTTCCAGGTTCAAACGAAGCATTGCATTCATTCGTACGAAGTTTTCAAACTTGTTTTAATCGCTAAAAATTTATCGTTCCTTACCACTACACTAATTCACCCCCCCTCTTAGTGCCGCTCGATCCCTAACAATTGGTATCAGAGTCATGTTCTTTCTCTTTCAGATTTACACCTGTGAGAAATGGCTCTAAATGGTTTTCAAGAGGGCTTTTCGGTTTTTCGTCCACCGTTCTTTAACGGTTCGGACTACACATATTGGAAAACTCGAATGAGAGTTTTCATGCTTTCAATGAATTTGGATTTGTGGTATATCATCGAAAATGGCTTTCAACCTTCCTCTAAACCGACGAACGAATGGTCGGATTTGGAGAAAAGGTCTTTTTCTTTAAACACAAAGGCTATGAATGCCTTATTTTGCGCTTTAGGCAAGAACGAGTTCAATCAGATTTCAATGTGCGAAACGGCTTTCGATATTTGGTGAACACTTGAAATCATGCACAAGGGAACTAGTAGAGTTAAAGACTTGAAAGTAAATCTCTTATTGCCTGATTTTGAGCTCTTCCGAATGACACCAAGCGAAACTATCGGCGATATGTACACCCGCTTCACGGATGTCGTCAATAACTTGAAAAGTCTTGGTAAATCTTTTTTGGATTTTGAACTCGTAAGCAAGATCTTAAGATCCCTTCCAAAAAGGTGGGATCCTAAAGTAACCGCAATACAAGAAGCTATAAATCTAAATGACCTTCCGATTGAAGAACTAATTGACTCACTAATGACATATGAAATGAGCCTCCTAGAACATCTTGAACATGATGAACATATGAACCACCTTCTAAAGAATAAGAAGGTTTTGGAACTCTAAACTATGAAATGCCACTTGAGTGATGACTTAAGTGATGAGGACAATGAAGAGGACATTGAACTTTTAATGAATCTTAATAAGTTCATTAAAAAAAATCTAAAATGAACAATGAACTTGAATGGAGGATGAGGCCAAAGAAGAAGAAGAAGACTTGCAAAGAAGAATCAAGTAAAGAAGAGGCGAAATGAGCTTTGACGGTTTTCGATAATGAGGTAAGAAACTCACCCAAGTTGTTCTTACCTTACTTTAAAATTACATGATCCTTTCATGAGTTGCTTGAAATAGTTGGTAGGATTTTTTTAATGCTTTTTTCTTCCTAGTATTTTTGAAAAGTAAAAATTATGAATGATATTTGCATGATTCATGATATTGCCTAGAATTAATCCATGCATGTGTATCTTGATATTTCATTTCTAAACATGATGCTTGATGATTTTGTAACATGCATTAGTTTTTGAAGTAATATTGATTTGACTCTATGTCGTGGATTAACGTATTCATGACAAATTAAGATGATATTTTGAGATGATGAAATTTCATGTATACTTTCCATATCGGTTTTCAATCTTAAACATGATACATATCTATGTATGAATTTCTTGAAAATCTTTTGATGATAGATGTATGTATCTTGATTATAATTTGAAAACTTCCATCTTGGTTTAGTGGGTTTTAATCCTTTTTATGATGAAATTTTTATTGATACATGTCTTCATGAAATCAATTATAAAGACCCAACCCACAAATTTTCAAAATGAAAGAAATATGGTTTTGATGTTGCCTTGTGTTATATTTGGACTTAATGGGTTTCATGATGAAAGTTATTTTTTAGATTTTTAAAATGATATATGATTTTAGCAAAAGTTTGAGCATTGATCATCTTGTTATAATAAATGAAAGAAAGAAGTGAAATGATTTTAATGATGAATTCATTTCTAAATATGATGATGCTCTCATGTTTAAATATGATGCATGACATTGATCATTCTTATGAAAGATCAAATCACGTAAATTGAACACTTAAAAATAAGAAAATGCACTATCATAATGTTTTATTTTTGATGTGTTTGGTCTTAACGGTCTTTATGACGAAACTTACATCTTGCTTTGAAAAGTTGATACATGCTCACATGTAATCAATTTATGTTGCTCTTATTAAAATTTTCGAATAAAAGATTTTGATGCATTTGATCTTAATGGGTTTAATGACAAACTTGTATTTTGAATTTATAAATGATAGGTTCCATATAAATATTTGAACATACATTATGAAATCATCATTGAAATGAAAATATTTAAAGTTTGTTATCATGCTTAATGACTTTGTGATATCATATTTTGATGACAAACTCATGTTTTGGTCTTAAATTTGATAATCATTGTTTGAAATATAAGCACACTTGTTTGAAACAAAATGAAACATATTATCATGATAAATTGAATCTCATAATGTGTTATATTTTTATCTTGATGAATTTTATGATGAAGTTTGTCTTTCAATGTTGAATGTTGATATTTTTATTTTATTTGACATCAAAAAACAAAGGCATGCTCATATGAAATAAATCATACAATGGAAATACATGTTTCTTGAAATCTTTCAATTTTTCAAATAAAAGACAAGTGATAAATTCATTTATGATATTTTATAAATCACTTGACTTGTGAATGAAATTTTGATGATACGGTAATAACTTTATTCATGTTATGAATGTTAAAAATGATAATTTGATTAGGAGTTTCGAATTGACAAAATGAGTTTGAATAATTTTATGACTCATCTCTTGATCACTTGAAATCATGACTTTGAATTCTTGACTTGAGATATTTTTGCAAATCAAAATATTTTCCTCTATGATTGCTTCTTTTTATCATTTACCAAAGAGGAGAACAATTCAAGTTTATGTCATTTGTGAATCTCATAAATTATGTTAATGATTTTTATGATTCGAACTTGAATGAGCTTTATCACAATCAAACTCTTGATATCTTAATATTTGATACTTGGAATTTCTTATGCATGAATCAAGTTGTTCTTTGTACTATATCATTTTAAATGAATCATGAGTCTTATTATCATATATTTTATAATATAGAAATGACAAAAATTATTTGGCTTGTATGTCTTATGTGGTAATTGAAAAATAGATAATTGAAATAAAATTTGCCTTATGATGAATTAATGAATCATGACTTGATCTATGAGAATGATATATTTTTATGCATCATGATTCAAGATAGTATACCCTTTATCATGAATTGATATTTGCCATGTAAGCCTTATACGATTCAAAATTGATGTAAAAGAATTGTGCTTAATGATTGAATCATTAATTTATTCTTTTATCATGGCTTGAAGATGAATGAAAAGAAAATATGTTAGAACTTATAATCATGATTTGATCCTTGATATTGATATGCTTTTATATATCATGATTCTTGGTTATATGACATTTATCTTGAAATAAAAATTGATAAATATGAATCATGAATGATATCTTTTGGCTTTGATCCTTGTTGAATTATATATTGATATCCTTCATGACATGAATTCTTTGCATTGTTGTCTTATTTGCATCATGTGATTATTGAACAATTGATGTATATTTTTATTGATGCAAATTTATAATTGATATGAAAAATGGCTTGTATAATGATTAAAATTTTTAGCCATTTAGTCCTCTCTTCTTTTTGACAAAGACAAAGGGGGAGAAAAATTGCTACCTTGCAAATTCATAATAAGTTAAGGATTGCTATCTCAAAGGATGTAAATATTGCTATTTTAACTATCTTAAAAGAAGCAAAATGTAAAACTTCAAAAATTTGAAATGTTACACTTGCCATGCCTTTATGTTTGTATGTTTTAATGAAAAGTTAGCATATATGTTTAAAGTGATTATATATAATTGCTAGCTCATTGCAAACAAAAAGTTGATAGCATGCAAAAGTGAAACTTAGTTACAAAAGAGAAGAATTGAAAGGAAGCTAACTTGCGTGTCGTAAAGTATGTTAGCTTGCTTATCATTATTTTTTGCTTGCTTATCATCTTTTTCTCTCATATCATGATTTTTGCCTCCCTTGAATTCATGACTTAATATGCTAAAAATTCATGTTGTAAATTTGTTATTTTGTCATGATTAAAGCATTGACTATTTGTACTCCACTTTTTGACAAAACAAGGGGGGAGAAGATTAATTGCTAGCTTGTATATCGTAAAGAAAAATTTTGCTAACTAGAACATGCAAAGAAAGCAAAGAAAGTGCAACTTGCACATCTCAAGAAGCAAATAAAAAAAATTACCATCATTGCCCATCCTTAAAAACTTGCTATGATTGAATGGTATGATTGGATATTGTAATGCAAAGCTATGCTTAAATGTTATATGATGTATATCTAGATTGATAGCTAGTATGTTATAAAATTTATATTTCTTTTAAACTAGCTATGATGCAACTTCTCCTTTTTGTTGATGACATAGAAGGAGAAGTAGATTGATGACTTCATGCATTGATTGAATATTTTATATTTGCATGATGGTTTGATGATTCTCTTATGATGAATGTTGCTTGGATTTGGGATAATCCAAGGTTTCTATCAATGGCATATTGATAGGGGGAGTTTGTGTTAAACTCCGGGGAGTTAAGGTTAACTCCATTAGTCATCAATTAGTTGTCATCATCAAAAAGGGGGAGATTATTGAATCTCGAATTTTGATGATGAAACTAATTGATTGTGTTTTGTTGTTTAATTATGTTTTGAGTTACGCAGGTCTATTATCGATCAGGATTAGACAGTTGACGCTGGAGGAATTGACGTTGTGCCGGAGGTGATCACGTCAGTATATTGGATGTCGAGGCGGAGGTTCGGTCGATTATCGGCAGGAGGCTTCGGACGTCGAGCATCGGGCCAAGAAGTGCGGAGTTGCACCATGGATATTGGGGTTGCGAAGGTCAACCGCCGATTGGGCAACAAGCCGCAAGATAGGATAATGTGCCGAAGGATCGGACGAAGCAACGACCAATGACGTGCCGGGCAACTGAATGTCAATTCGCGTTGTAATAACTGTCTAGATCGAAGTAGAGTGTTTGGTGTTTGTTTGTACAGGAGAAACTACGATAAGAATGAAGACGTAAAGCGAAACAAAGGGCCGAAGTCAAGTGCGATGGATCGTTGGGAGTTCGAGTGTTCGATAGAAGTCCAAAGATTCATTGGGAGTATTGCCGGAACCGGCTGAGAATGAGTAGGGAGCTTGCCGAAGGGTTTTCGGAAGTTCGTCGGAAGGTTCGTCGGAAGTTCGCGGAGCTTGCCAAGAAAGATCAGAGCTTGCCAAAGAAGCTCGGGGGAACTCGCCAAAATCATCGTGGAGTCCGAGAGCTTGCCGGGAGTCTGCAGGATGGTTTCCGAGGGATCGTCGGAAGACCACCGAAAGTTCGCCGGAAGATCACCGAAAGTTCGCCGGAAGCTCGCTGGAAGAAGACTTGACTTGCGAACTTTGTAATAGCTTAAGAATGTCTTTAATTTCATAGTTAGCACATTAATTTGGGTTAGGATTAGGTGTTAATCCTATAAACCCAAAGTAGGGGCTATTGGGCCTTGATTTGGACAAGGTTGGGCCAAAAGTTTTTGGCCCAAACCAAGCCAGCAGGCTTGGCGGTAGCACCGCCCAGCGCATGGAAAGCTAGACGGTAGCACCGCCTTGGCTGGGGTGGTAGTACTGCCCGGCTATAATGGTTCAGGTGGTAGCACCACCTGGCTAGGGCGATAGCACCGCCTGGCTCCTGTTGTGTCAGTCTGACATTGTGCAAGCGGTAGCATCGCCTCTGACAGGTGGTAGCACCGCTTGACACCGGGAAACTCAAAATGAATTCAAATTTGGAGCCCAAATTTGAATCACTTTGAGGCCTATAAATACCCCTTACATTCTTGGATGAAAGGTGTCTAGAACTGAAAAAAGAAGGGGGAAACTCTCTTGAAAGTGTGTCAAATCTTCCTTCTAAGTCTTAAGAGTGTTCTAGTCCAAGAGAGGGGTAAGAGTGCTTGTAAGGGTTATCTCCTAAGCCCATCAAAAGGAGAAGTGCTGTAAGGGAGTTCATCCTCGCCCATTGGAAGGAGGATAGCTAGTGGAGAAGCCGGTGGCCTCAAGTGAAGAGGAATCGGGAGTGGACGTAGGTCGCATGACCGAACCACTATAAAATTCTGGTTTGCATTTGCGTTCTCGCAACTTACTTTGCTGCAAACCATTTTCATTTGCTGCCTTATTTACTCAACTTCATCTTCATCTTATTACGTATACTTTAAAGTTAAAACGCAATCTTTCCAGGTTCAAACGAAACGTTGCATTCATTCGTATGAAGTTTCGAACTTGTTTTAATCGCTAAAAATTTATCGTTCCTTATCGCTGCACTAATTCACCCCCCCCTCTTAGTGCCGCTCGATCCCTAACATACCAGTCACCATTTGAAAAACTTTTCAACAAGCCTCCAAATATTCAGAAACTCAAAGTCTTTTGTTGTTTATATTATCCATGAGTATGACCTTATACCTCACACAAACTAACATCCCGATCCAAGCCTTGCACCTTTATAGGATATTCTCTAGAATATAATACTTTCCGATGTTATGAACCCCAAACTCAAAGAGTTTTTATATCACGTCATATTACTTTTGTGGAGTCTACTTTTCCTTTTCACAAATATCCTACCGTGCAAGCTATTCCAACAAACATACGTCACTGGAGTATCCCTCCGATCCCATCACACGAACCTCCTATGACACCATCCAGTCCCTTTCCTCAGGATCCGCACTCTCTTGTTCTCCCGGTTCAACAGCTCTTCACTCCCTCTATTTCTTCTCCTCTCCCTTCTTCACAAGCTTCTCCTACTACTGACGTAATGCCCTCGGAAACACAACATTCTTTACCCTCTTTTGAACACAATGACACTGAAGTACCTCAGCCTGCTCCAACCCATGTCAATGCCTCTCCACTACCTATACCAACAACACAAGCTACAGCTCCTAAACATCCAATGACAACACACTCCAAGAGTGGTATATTCAAACCACGTCAAGTCCTCGACCTACATGCTACCACAAAATCCTCTTCTAAGATCAATAAACCTATCATAATTACTCAAGCCCAAAAATCTCCACACTGGCGTAAAGCCATGTGTGAAGAATATGATGCCCTCCTCCATAACTCCACATGGACTCTTGTACCCCTTCATCCTACACAAAATATCATCGGGTGTAAATGAGTCTTTCGAATTAAGCGAAACCCAGACGGATCCGTTGCTAGATATAAAGCACGTCTAGTAGCCAAAGGGTTTCATCAACGACCTGGAGTTGACTTCACAGAGACTTTCAGTCCTATTGTTAAACCCATAACAATTTGACTTATTCTAAGTTTGGCCATCTCAAAAGGTTGGTAGCTACGATAACTAGATGTTAACAATGCCTTTCTACAGGGGACTCTAACTGAAGATGTCTATATACAGTAACCCCTTGGCTTTATTCATCATCAGTATCCAAGAGATGTGTGTAAAATACAAAAAGCTATTTATGGACTTTGTCAAGCTCCAAGAGCCTGGTATACTGAACTTGGCTCATTTCTGACATCAACTGGTTTCATCAACTCCAAGTATGATACCTCGTTATTCTTGTGACATTAAAATAGATACACAATATATCTTCTCGTATATGTAGATGATATTATTGTTACAGGCAATGATCCTTTGGAGATTCAAACATTCCTAAAATAATTAGTTGATCAATTCTCCCTCAAAGATCTTAAACCCTTAAGTTACTTTTTGGGAGTTGAAGCAATATTTACATCTTCAGGTCTTTTCCTATCACAAAGAAAGTATATTCAAGACCTATTATCCAAAACAAGTATGCATGATGCAAAAGAAGTTACAACTCCTCTTTCTACTAGTGAATCACTTAAATTATGTGACGGAAGCCCTGCTTTGGACGCTACTTAATACCGACAAATACTTGGCTCCTTACAATACTTAGCTCTCACACGTCCAGATATCTCATTTGCAGTCAATAAATTATCCCAATTTATGCACCAGCCATCTACTACGCATTGGTCTGCCGTCAAACGAATTTTGCGGTATCTTAAAGGAACCCTTCATCATGGCCTCTTTCTCCGCAAACACACCCCCACTTAATCTCCATGCCTTTGTTAATGCTGATTGGGCAGGGAACTTTGATGATAGAACTTTTACGTCAGGGTATATTATTTTTTTTGGAGCTAATCCTATCAATTATAGTTCTAAGAAGCAAAAGATAGTCGTATGGTCTACGACTGAAGCTGAATACCATGCCATCGCTACAGCTACTACTGAACTCAATTGGGTCATAAATCTCCTAAAGGAACTCAACGTCAACTCTACCCTTCATCCTACAATATATTGTGATAATATTGGAGCTACCTACTTATGTGTCAATCCAGTATTTCACTCACGCATGAAACACATCGCCATTGACTTCCACTTCCTGCGAGATCAAGTTGTCAGACATCAACTACGTGTCTCTCACATACATACGGTTGATCAACTAGCAAACTCACTCATGAATCCTTTTGCCCATAAACTATTTTCATTACATCGATCCAAGATTAGTATCCTTGATAGGAGCACCATCTTACGGAGGCATGATAGCGAATAAGATTTCCTCAAACTGTATGAGGAAATCCCACTGGTTTATTGAGGTAAATCCTCCTTGGTTATTGAGGAAAATCTTCTTGGTTGTTGAGGGAAATCCTCTATCATAACCTATATAAATACAACTCATATTGTACTAATCAAAATAAGCTTTCACGATTATATTTTTACTTTATCAAGGGTTAGGTTGCTTCTTAGAAAAAGAGTCCTATTAGAAATAGGAGTCCTATTAGGAAAAGAGTCCTATTAGAATTAGGAGTCCTATTAGAGAAGGAGTCCTAATTAGAAGTAGGAGTTGGTTAGAAGTAGGAGTCTCGAGTAAGAGTCATATTAGGAGTTAAGCTTTAGAAGCCCTATAAATAGCCATGTATTCACCCTCTTTTTATAAAAAAATAGATTAATCTTTTAGTAGTCTTTGAGCAGCAACTTGGAGGAAGGAACTCCTATAGAGTTCTAAGGAGGCTGATCCTTTATAGAGATCAACCCCAAGCTTAGAATCCGCAAGAGTTCTAACATTTGGTATTAGAGCAACATTCTTGGCATCTTGCTGCCCTTTCACAGCCCTCCACAATCACTCAAAGCAATTCCCACAATTGCTTAGAAGATCATCACCGAATTCCACCGTCATCTCCACCACCGCAGATCATCCTTTGATCTTCCCGTGAATTGCAACAGGTTCTGGTTATCTACCTTACTGTTGCTGTAATTTAGTTATCCTTATTAAAAAATCTAAAAAATTCGTTCCTATATTGTTGCATAAACTTTTCATCGTAAAGTTTTTATCTCTACAACGAAAGTTACACTGCAGAATTTCAACCGCATAGCACTGTCTTTTTGATCTTGTTACTATTTTTTTTCTATCCAAATCTCTATGAAATTTTTATGATGGATTTGACACTTCATAATAGTGGTTTTTCCTTTGGTTTATCAAAAAATTCTTAATATAAATTACTTATCTTTTACGTCCAAACTGCTGTATTTTAGATGTAAAAATCTACTATAGTACCTCTCCATGATCCTCAATTTTGCCGAATCTCTTGCTGTCATTTTTTTCTATGAAATTTTTAATAGAACTACCTCTCCCTTACTAGTAGATTACCTTTAAATTTTGCTTGAATCTCTATTGAAAATTTTTGAAAAAATTGCTTTTTTACTGCTAAAATTTATTCGGTAAAAATTCTGGTGCTGCACCTTTGTCCTTTTTCTCCTCCGTAACCTACCAAACCCTAGCCACCTTGCTGCCACCAGCCAAGACATCTTTAGGGCATCCATCTAGCCTTATGATTCAGCCATCATAACCTAGTTTCATAACCCTAACAGTATAAAAATTCATAGCCCAAAGTAGTAAACCATTACAGCCGAACCCTTCTATCACCGATCTATTGTCCGAACCTTCCACCACCCCATGCCATTAACCCGTCAACAGAAAAAAGACAAAGGTATCTCTGATCTACAGGTATATACTATAGCTTATCTATTGGAAAATCCACAAGGGGGAGTGACATCACATGCGCAGCGGAAGAACAGAAAACAAAACCCCAGATTTTCTATAGAAAGTTTTTGTCGTCGTGCGAAGATCGGTGCATCAAAATAAATTTGCGAAAACTACATATGTAAAAGAAAGATACCTAGGGAGATCGTATATCCTTGAATTCTTGCAGATCTGTGAGAGAGGATGAAGGAGGTCAAGCATCCTCCTCTCTAGCGGTATCCACACAGCAGGGACTGCGACGATGCACCTCTCTCTCTGGGGAGAGGAGAATAGGAGGTGGCTACCAAAAACCCTCTCTTTGTGGGGAGAGGAGAACAGGAGGTGGCTACCAAAAACCCTCAGCCTATAGAGCTTTAGTTCCCTCCTATTTATAGAGGCCCCCTGAAAAACCCTAATGGATCTTTTGCCCTATTGGGTATTGGATCTCCATCCAATTACCCAAGCCTCTTGGATTAGTGGGTTTCTGCCCAATAATCTCTTATTAGCAATTATTGGATCTCATCTCAGGGTCCAATAATTCAGGGGCTTAATGGATATCCAATAAGATAGGGGGATCAACGGATATCTCATATCCGAACCTCTACTCGTCGCAATACCTACTATATGTGTGTGACCCTCTAGGCTCAATATCGAGCTGGTCGTGAGTTATACTTGTCAGAACTCCTTCTGACATAGTGAATTATTATCTCTATAATAATTCATCCAACTCATCGACTGCAGATGTACCAAGCCACTACGCCGCGGCCCCCAAACGATACAGGGGAATCCAATCCTTTGGACCTATCTGTCCTCAGTTACCATGTATCCATAATCTCTCATCTATCTAATATCCCAGAGACCCTATACCGGGCATGGTGTTGTCAGGCCCATACGGTCTCTCCTCGAGTCTTGCTCTTGTCGGATTCTCCCGGAGAACTCTTTCCCTCTCAATCCGAATAACCTTGGCCAAGGATTTATTCGAGCAAGAACACATGAGATATTCCTCTCATGATACCGAGAGCGGATGATCCTCTATTGACATTCAATAGCCCTCGTAAGGTTGGCTACCACTCCCAATGACCGGCTATACTAGATCTGGAGCTTTCCAAACCTATAAGTCCGGTATCAAAGAGTGGAGTACTCATACAGGACATCCTTGGTGTCTCAAGTTTAAGGACCAGATACACTACTGGGGCTACGAAATCACTGTCTGACGTGAGGTATCAATAACCATCCAGTATTCCATAGGCGGATCAATCAGTGAACTCATTCTCCAATGAGCACCTGCATTGTACCCTTAGTGTCCCCACACGAGTAGCTCTGAGACCAGCTACCTCCATCATATGAACGGGTATACAGCACATCAGTCTATCCGATTATCTTGATGTCCTTCTCGAGTAACCTATGACCAGGATAATTTAGGGTCTATGTTTAAAGGTGAATTGGTCTCATTATCGTAATCTCATCACGATCCAATTCTCATTGTACAGATCTAAGGACATCACAATATACATCTAGATAATGTAAGATAATATTAATAATCATAAGCAAAGAGATTAACGCAGCGTGTTACAGGTGCAATCACTCATGTGATTGGCTTGTAGGGCACCTATAACTAGCATTCTCAAGATCCAATTGATACCAAATTTGAAGCATGGGAATCTCGAATTGAATCATGGCTTGAATCGCGCTTGGAAGACAAATTGCTTGCTTTGTTTGCAGAATTTAAAATTGGACAACCACCGAATCCAACCAAATTACAACAAGGAGAGAATTTAGAAAGGACCCTAGAGAAGGAGGGACAACCCTCGAACATGCTTCAGCCATGCATAAGGGTGGACTTCCCACAATGGGAAGAAGGAGACCCAGTGGGGTGGATTTCGCGCGTCGAACGTTACTTTCGCTACTATCGAACGTCGGATAACGCTATGGTGGAGATTGCTATCATCCACCTTGAAGGAGATGCTATTCAATAGTACAATTGGCTAAAATATAATCATAGGGCTCTGACGTGGAATCAATTTAAGAATACACTGTTGAACCGTTTCGGACCTACGGAGTATGAAAATATCGACGATCAACTCACAAAGATTCGACAAACCTCTACGATTCAAGAGTACCAAACTAGGTTTGAGAAGCTATCCTACCTTGCTCGTGATTGGATTGACCGTCAATTATTAGGAATATTCATCGAAGGACTCAAGCCAGAGATAAAAGGGGAAGTTAAGGCGTGACAGCCCCGTACCTTGATGGTTGCGATTTCTTTTGCTTGAATACAATAAGAACGACTCAGCCATGATGCTCGGAGGATGAGAACCACTCCTAGACCCACAGCATATAAACCTGCTTCTGCTCCTAGCCATCCTTCATTGCCAAAAAAATTGACAAGAGAAGAACTACGTTACCGATCAGCAAAGGGTCTTTGTTGGCATTGCGACGAGCCGTGGAACCGCGATCATCGTTGCAAAAGGGGCCACCTCCTACTGAATGAACCTCTTGAAGACATGGGGGAGGAGGTCCAGGAGCATGAGGAAGAGGTCGCGGATGAAGAATAACAGCCAATTGATATTATGATGCATGCCCTTGTCGGTTACGCAAACCCGCAAACAATAAAAGTGGGAGGATTTCTGAAGTAACAACCGATCACTATTCTTATTGACATCGGGAGCACTAATAATTTTATGAATAGCAAGGTTGCTATCCAGATGGCCTTACCTATTGAGAATTGTAGCAGGTTTGATATTAAGGTCGCAGATGGACGAATTTTGAAGTGTGATCATAGGTGCCCACGAGTGAAACTGTTACTGCAAGACCAAGAGATAATTGCAGATTTTTTCCTCCTTCCTCTTAATGATTATGAGGCTGTGCTTATCCTAGAATTTTTTGAAATTAATTATGAAATTTTACAGTGAGGGGAAACAGGTGATACTGTGCGGGAAATGTGGGGCGACATAACGACTTTTTGCACACAACGAATAGAGAAAGTTTTGCACAAAGTATGCAGTGGCTTTTTAGTACAACTTGAGCAGCAATCTAAGGGAGAGCCAACCGAATTTAAATATCCAAACCTACTTCCCTTGCTTACTAAATTTTTAGATATATTTGATGAACCACGTAGCCTACCTCCTAACTGTCGGCATGATCATCGTATATCGATTCTTCCAGGCAAACCTCCAACAAATACTTGGTCATATCAGTATCCATATCTCCAAAAAGATAAAATAGAAAGAATTGTAAAAGAGATGCTTGAAATAGGAGTTATTCAGATAAGTTGCAGCCCCTACTCTTCACCGGTACTTCTCGTACAAAAGAAAGTTAGAACATGGCAAATGTGCGTTAATTATCGAGCTCTCAACAGCATAACCATTAAGGACAAGTACCCTATTCTAGTAGTAGATGAATTTCTTGATGAATTAAAGGGAGCACGAGTCTTCACAAAGCTGGACCTTCGATCCGGGTATTATCAAATACGAGTGTGCAAAGAAGACATACCGAAAACTGCTTTTCGAACACACAACGGTCACTACGAATTTATGGTAATGCCCTTTGGTCTCACCAATGCTCCCTCCACCTTTCAGAGCCTTATAAATGATATTTTCTGGAGTTATATTTGTAAGTTTATATTGGTTTTCTTCGACGATATCTTTATTTACAGCCCTTCTCTTGAAAGTCATATTCAGCACTTATGACTTATTTTGATGATTTTGCGAGAACATGTTCTTTTTGTCAAAAAAACGAAGTGCAACTTTCTTCAACAAAAGGTGGAATATCTTGGGCATATCATATCAGAGGAAGGGGTGGCAGTGGACCCCTCCAAAATTGAAGCAATGCAGAACTGGCTGACCCCGATGAACATAAAATCGCTGCGTGGCTTTCTTAGTTTAACAGGTTACTATCGCAAGTTTGTGAAAAACTATGGAAAGATTAGTGCACCCCTTACTTCCTTGCTGAAAAAAGATGCTTTCCAGAGGTCGGACAAAGCCACCACTACCTTCGATGAACTTAAAGTCGCAATGATAACAACGCCCCGTACTAGCGTTACCCGACTTCGATAAGACTTTTATTATGGAAGCCGATGCCTCTGGAGTCGGAATTGGTGCTGTACTAATACAAGATGGCCGCCCCCTCGCTTATACCAGTAAGGCATTATCTCCTTTCTATCTCAAGATGACTATTTACGACAAGAAGATGCTCGCGATTGTACATGCGGTGTCCAAATATAGATCGTACTTGATCGAGTGACGCTTTCAAATCAAGACCGACCATAAAAGCCAAAAATAATTCTTGGATCAGAAGATATCTTCCCTTGAGTAGCAAAAATAGGTAACAAAGCTTCTTGGATATGATTATGAAATAACTTACAAAAAGGGAAAGATAATGTTGTTGTAGATGCGCTTTCGCGACTACCAAAGAAAGCTAAATTTTTGGCTGTTTCACTTCCGACTAGCGACTTCCTTGAGGATATTAGGAGGGAATGGCAAGATGAACCAGAAATAAGTAAAATCATAAAAAAAATTGGAGGAAGCACCAAGCTCCGTGGCTTATTACAGTTGAGACTCAAAAGACTTACGATATAAGGGATGTATTGTGCTTGTGCCAAATTCTACTTATATAAAGACCATCCTTCAAGAGATGCATTCCATGCCTACGGTCGGGCACTTTGGGTTCCTTAGAATCTATAAAAGAATTAAGCAAAATTTTTATTGGGTAGGGATGAAAAATATTATTGCTGAATTTGTAGCACAATGTGATGTATGTCAACGACACAAAGGTGAGACAGTGGTAAGTCCCAAAAAGCTGCAACCTCTACGCATCCCAGAATCAATATGGACTGATATATCAATGAATTTCATCAAAGGGCTTCTCTCATCACAAGGAAAAGATATAATTTTTATCGTGGTTGATCATCTTACAAAGTATGCTTACTTTTGTATCATTTGTAATCCTTACACTGCTTCTAGTATTGCTCGAATCTTTATGGAGAATATTATAAAATTACATGAGATGTCGAGATCTATTGTAAGTGATCATGATAGGGTCTTCACGAGCAAATTTTGGACAAAGTTATTTCAAATGTAATGTACTAAATTAAAGATGAGTATGACATATCACCCACAAATTGACAGTCAAACTAAAGTAGTAAATAGGTGTTTGGAGATATACCTCAGATACTTCACTAGTGACCGACCAAAAGAATGGACAAAGTGGCTTCCTTGGGCCGAGTGGTGGTATAATACAACTTATTATTCATCCACAAAATGTACTCCCTATAAAGCCATGTATGACCGACCCCCCCTGTAATTCCAAAATATGTGTTGGGCATCTCTAAAGTAGAACAAGCAGACAGGAAATTATAGGACAGAGATAAAATGCCGAAGTTACTAAAAGATAATCTCACTGTAGCACAAGCAAGGATGAAACAACAATATGATCAACATAAATGCGAAAGAAAATTTTCAGTAGAAGATTGGGTCTTCCTACGGCTCCAGCCATACAAGCAAACATCAATCCAAACCAGAGCATCTATGAAGCTTTCACCTCGGTTTTATGGACCCTACCAGATTTTGGAGTGCATCAGAGCAGTAGCATACAGATTGGACTTACCCGCTAGCTCCCAAATCTATTCAGTCTTCCATGTATTGTGTTTGAAACTCAAAGTTGGGACAACATGAGACAGCCCAAAGCCATCTACCAAATATAACTATCCAAGGAGAGCTCCAAACCCAACCAAGTGCCATTATTGATCGACAGATTATGACTCGACGACGACGACAACCTGCTACTGAAGTGTTAATACAGTAGGCGAACCTACTAGCAGAAGATGCTACTTGGGAGAACTATGACAACTTGAAGATCAAATTTTCAGAATTCATAAAACATCAGCCTCGAGGATAAGGTTGATTTGAAGAGGGTGGGTCTATTAGGACTCTAGCTATGAGAGTCCTAATTTAGTTTCATTGAAAAGGGCATTCATGTAAATCTTATCTAGCCAACCCCTATTAAAGAGGTGAAGAGGCCGGCTAGGTTAGGGTTAGGTTGCTTCTTATAAAAGGAGTCCTATTATAAATAAGAGTCCTATTAGGGAAAGAGTTCTATTAGAATTAGGAGTCCTACTAGAGAAGGAGTCCTAATTAGAAGTAGGAGTTGGTTAGAAGTAGGTGTCTTGAGTAAGAGTCCTATTAGGAGTTGGGATTTAGAAGCTCTATAAATAGCCATGTATTCACCCTCTTTTCATTAAGAAATAGATCAATCTTTTAGCAACCTTCGAGCAGCAACTTGGAGAAAGGAATCCTATAGAGTTCCAAGGAGGCCGATCCCCTATAGAGATCAACCCCAAGCTTAGAATCTGTAAGGGTTCTAATATTGTGATTCTTTGGTGCGCAAGGTAAGCAAAGCAAGCAGCTTGACTCGACGATGCCCATTGCTTACTCAAGGCAACGCGCTACGTGTCTTGAAGCGGCGATCGGCGGCGGCAAATGCTGCGTGAGGCGAGGTTGCACAACTCGCGACCAACGGCCATAAGGCGGCGGTCACACTGACTGCGTGAGGCGGCTGTCCACCACCTGGGTAAGGTGGCACGGGGCGACCACCGCCCTTGTGCAAGTTATTGTGCAAGGGCAAAGGCGACGGTCGCCAGCAACCGCCTTATGAGGCGGCCCCCCATGCGCAAGGCAACTGCCCATGCGTGAGGTGGCAGCGCCTCTGCATAGGTGGTTGCGCACCGCTAGCGCGAGGAGGTGCCGCAAAGAGAGGCAGCAATCGCCTCTGCACAAACACGGCAACTCCCAAGGTAGTGCTACACGTATAACAAGGGCTGTTGCACGCCTGCGAGGCGGTGGCCACAGTAGGGCGGCGGTGGCCGTCGACTCTGTTTGGGGAGATTTGGTGCAACAGATAATTTTGCCCTTGTCAATTTTAAAATTTTAGGGCATTATCCCGAAAAAATTATGAAAATACCCCTGATATTTCTGAAAATTCCCTACATATCCTTGATTTCAGAATTTTAGGTATTTAAAAGGTTTAAGTAACTATTATTATTTATCTAGTAATCCTACATGATGTATACATGCGATGTGTAATGTGGGAAGATGATTATGGAATTTGTGATGTGTGTATGTGATTATTGGGCCTGCGAGCCTTCATTTTTGTTGATTGTCGAGCCCACGTGCCTGTAATTAGATTATAATTATTCTAGAGGCGTAGCGAAAGCCTGAAGGTGGTAGTAGGACTCCTGAGGTCGATTCAGACGATCACGACGCATGGAGATGCATCAAGATGCCGGCAGATCCAATGATGACATGATGATCACCATGTATAGAGATGCACTAATATACACATAGATCCTGATATAAGTGATTAGGCCTATTGGCTCAGGCCTAATCATATTAGGTTGATGTCCATGATCATCTGGTGTGCTTGTACATGTGAATGCTTTACACCTACTAGATAAGTATATATATATATTTATTTATTTATTTGAATACAATGTAAATATATTAAATATGTATGTGTGTGACATGTCATATCATGAGACCAAACCTAAAACCTCTCCTATGATAATATTAAGTCGGTAAGCATGAGGCAATAAGATTGACCCACGTGGCCTTCCATCGTTATAGCCAGAAACCGATTCCCGACGTAGGCTGAGTTAGTTGAGTCCCTCGAGGCTCACTTATTTCACATCTCGTTATCTTGTCTACAACATGAGATGTCACCGGTGACCTGAGGATATGGTATGCTTGGTCGAGTCTCTCGAGGGTATATCACCGAATCAGAGTCATCTTGTAACGATAGTGATGACTTAATTGGATATCATGGTTGGTCAAGTCCCTCGAGGCTATGGTGGTTCGGAGGTCGAATATGACGGGAATCACAAGGAGTTGTGATTGGCAAGAGTTATCTACCTTTTGGACTTAGTGTGATTGGTCGAGTCTCTCGAGGTTACACTAAGATGCCGATTGGATCCCGATCCCCACTAGAAGTCCGCCGGAGACTTCCGTTTCACGTGCTGAGGGTGTCGCGTGACTCGCTAGAAAAATTTGTGGGAGCACGTCAAGATAGAAGTCCATATCTTGATTGTTTAATTTTACAAAATCTATATGTTATTTACTTATGCTATATCTCCTGTTTATCAGAAACATGTCACCGTCAGACCCTCTATGCGGCATACTTGATGCCAACCACCTCACTAGTCCAAACTATGCAAATTGGCTCCGTAACCTGAGAATAGTTCTCATAGCGAAAAAAATCGCATATGTCCTAGATACGGTCATACCCCAACCTGAGGTAGAAGCTCCTCAAGAAGTGTTTACCTAGTATGTGAAGTATATAGATGATTCCACTCTCACTCAATGTTACATGTTAGCCTCTATGACTCCTGAGTTACAGAGACAATATAAAAATATGGATGCTCGATCCATACTTCTACATCTCCGTAAACTGTTTGAGGAGCAAGGAAGAACTCAGAGATATGAGATATCAAAGAGTATCTTCCGTACTAGGATGAGTGAAGGGACAACGATTCAGAACCATGTCCTGAAAGTGATAGAGTGGATTGAGAAACTCACAGATCTAGGAATGGTTCTAGATGATAACCTGTGCGTTGATTCTATACTTCAGTCCCTGCCAGATTTTTTTTCTCAATTCATCATGAATTTTAATATGAACAAACTTAAGGTGACTCTCCCTGAGCTCCTCAATATGTTGAGAGAGGCAGAGAGCACCATCAAGAAAGAGAAACTAGTTCTCTATATTAGTGAGACCAAAAAGGAAAGGAAAGCTGGGAAGACCCTTAAGAAGGGCAAGGGCAAGGGCAAACGGGGTAAGGCAAAGGTTGCCAAAATTGACCTAGCAAAAGACAAAGGACAATGCTTCCACTATGGTCAAGTTGGGCATTAGAAAAGAAATTACAATATGTATCTTGTAAAAAAGGTGAAATAGAAGCTTGGAGAAGCTTTATGTACATTCATGATCAGTCTCCATGTGTCAGATACTTGTGATAATGCATGAGTATTGGATACCGATGGTGCTTATCATATCTGTAATTCGTTGCAGGTTCTGGCAATGCCTAGGAGATTGGTAAAACGCGAGATGGACCTCAAGATGGGTAATGGAGCAAGAGTTGCTGTTGTTGCTGCCGGCGAGGTCAAGCTTTAGGTACATTAGATGCATGTTATTTTGTTACTTATATCGTCAAAAATGTTATATCCATTTCATGTTTGACATTAAATGGCTATAAAGTACTTTTTGAGAATAATTATTATTCAATTAGTAAGAATGATAAGATTATTACTAGAGGGACATTGCATAATGGTTTGTTTATATTAAATACTACTCTACATATCATGAATGTAAATGTATCCAAGAGGAAACAAGATGAGGTGAACGGTGCATACCTGTGGCATTGTAGGCTAGGTCATATCCATGAGGGAAGAATTCAAAAGTTGTTGAAAACTGGATACTTAGATCCATTTGACTACGAGTCATATACAACTTGTGAGCCTTGCCTTCGTGAAAAAATGACTAACTCTCCATTTAGTGGAACTAGAGAGAGAGCCATTGAGTTACTAGAACTCATACATAGTGATGCATGTGGTCCTATGTCAACTAATGCCATAGGTGATTATTCCTACTTCATTACTTTCACTGATGATTTCTTTAGGTATGGATATATGTACTTGATGAAGTATAAGTCTGAAGCCTTCGAGAAATTCAGGGAGTATAAGAATGAAGTAGAGAACCATATTGGAAAGAGTATTAAAACTCTTCGATAAGATCGAGGAGGAGAATACTTGAGTACGAAATTCACTCAGTTCCTCAAAGACTATGGGATTCTGTCCCAATGGACACCTCCTTATACACCACAGCTCAATGGTGTATCAGAAAGGAGAAATCGTACATTATTAGATATGGTGCGATCTATGATGAGTTTCGCTAACCCACCCATCTCATTTTAGGGATATGCCCTACAGACCATAATTTATCTTCTGAACAGAGTTCCATCTAGATCGGTAGTATCTATAGCATATGAGATATGAAGAGGGAAGAAGCCTGATCTTAAGGTTGTTAAGATTTGGGACTACCTTGCCCACGTTAAAAGACACAACCCCGATAAGTTGGAATCCGGGACGGAACTGTGCAAGTTCGTGGGATACCCCAAGGAAACTTGTGGTTATTATTTCTATCACCTTGAGGACCAAAAGGTCTTTGTTGCCAAGAGAACAATGTTTCTTGAGAAGGAACACATTCTTGGCGAAAATAGTGGGAGCATGATAGAATTGAGCGAGGTTGGAGAACCCAACTCAAGCACCATTCCAGAGATCGAGTCTGTTTAGGTACCAAACACACATGTTCCAATTTTGCATAGGACTAGTAGAGTGTCACACCCTCCTGAAAGATACGTGGGATATATTAGTGGAGACGACATTAAGGGCATTGATCCTCAGACCTACGATGAGGCAATTATAAGTATAGACTCCGGGAAGTGGCGAGAAGCTATGAATTCTGAGATGGAATCCATGTACTCCAACAAGGTTTGGAACCTTATTGATGCGCATAAGGGTATCATACCTATTGGCTGCAAATGGATCTTCAAGAAGAAGATCAGGGTAGATGGAAAGGTGCAGACCTATAAGGCAAGGTTAGTGGCTAAGGAGTATCATCAGAAGCAAGGTGTTAACTATGACGAAACCTTTGCACCCGTAGCTATGCTGAAATTTATTCGAATTCTATTGGCTGTTGCAGCACATTATGACTATGAGATCTGATAGATGGATGTGAAAACTGTATTCCTCAATGGCAACCTTGAAGAGGAAGTGTATATGATACAGCCTTAGGGGTTTATGTCCAAGCACAGTCCAGATAAGGTGTGCAGATTGCTTAAGTCCATTTATGGACTAAAGCAAGCTTCCCGAAGTTGGAACATAAGATTTAATGAGGCGATCAGATCTTATGACTTCGTTAAGAACGAAGATGAGCCTTGTGTGTATAGTAAGGTAAGTGAGAGAGCTATCACCTTCTTGGTGTTATATGTGGATGATATCCTAATAATTGAGAATGATATAGGAATACTCTCCACAGTAAAGGATTGGCTATCTAGAGAGTTAAGCACTACAGAGACGAAATACATTACTGTAGTAGAGGCAACAAAAGAGGGTATCTGGATGAATAAGTTCATCACAGATTTGAGAATCGTATCGAATAGCGTGAAGTTGATTCCCATATAGGGCGATAATAACAGGGCGACCAATCAAGCTTGGGAACCCGGATCTTGTCAAAAGTGTTATGAGGAGGTTCCACTTGATTAATGAGATCACAGCTCGTGGAGATGTAGTAGTGGAAAGAGTTCTATCCGAAGATTACATTGCAGATTCACTAATAAAGCCATTAACTCAGATTATATTTGAGCATCACAGAGGTCTGATGGGGATTAGACACGTAGGTGATTAGCTTTAGGTCAAGTGGGAGATTGTTGGTTATAGGTGCCCTACAAGCCAATTATGTGAGTGGTGGCACTTGTGACATGTTATATCAATCTCTTCACATATTATTATTGATATTTTCTCACATTATCTTGATGAATATTATGGTGTCTATAAATCTGTGCAATGGGAATCGGATCGTGATAAGCTCATGATAATGAACTGATATACCTTTAAACACAGATCCTAAATTATCCTGATCATAGGTTACTCGATGAGAACATCAAGATAACCAGATAGACTGGTGTGTTGTATACTCGTCTATATGATGGAAGCGACTGGTCTCATAGTCGCTTGTGTGGGGACATTAGAGATACCGTGTAGGTGCTCATTGGAGACTGAGTTCACTGATTGATCCGCTTACAGAATGCTGTATAGTTAATGATACCTAATGTCAGATAGCGATTCCGTAGTTTCAGTAGTGTGTCTGATCCTCAGACTTGAAGCACCAAAGATGCCTTGTTTGAGTACTCTATTCTTTGACGTCGAACTTACAGGTTTAGAGAGTTTCAGATCTAGTATAGTCGGTTCTCAGGAATGGTACCCAACCTTACGAAGGCAATTACGTGTCAATAGAGGATCATCCACTCTCAGTATCGTGAGAGATATATCCCGCATGTGCTCGTTCAGGAAAAATCCCTGGCCGGGGTCATTCGGATTGAGAGAGTTCTCCGGGAGAATCCATTAGAGCGGGACTTAAATAGGAATCCGTATGGGCATGATTTTACCATGCCCAATATTCGATCTTTAGGATATTAGATGGATGAGGGACTATATATACATGGTAATTAAGGACAGACAGGTCTGATGGATTATATCCCCATGTACCATCTGAGGACTATGGCGTAGTGGCCTAGTACGTCCATAGTTGATAAGTCGAGTAAATTATTATGGATATAATAATTCACTATATCAGAAGGTGTTCTGAGTTAGAAAGAGTTCTAACGGGAGTGACTCATGGCCAGCTCGGTATCGGGCCTAGAGGGTCACACACATAAGGTGGATGTTGCGACGAGTAGAGGTGCGGATATGAGATATCTACGAAGTCCCTAGTTTGGATCCTGTGGATGAGATCCATTTGGGTAATTGGATGAGATCCAATTAAATGATTGGATAAGATCTAATTAGATGAGATCAAATTGGATCCTGTGGATAAGATCCAATGAGATCCAACTGGATAGAGATCCAGTATGAACAGGATCTGTTAAGGATAAGCTTCATCCATCTCTATAAATAGGAGGAACCTCATGGTTCATAGGCTGAGAGCTCTTGGTAGTCATCCTCCTATTATCCTAAGTCTCCTCTCCTCGTCCTTGGCTCTGGCAGCCTTGTGGTGCACGTGGAGAGAGATCTCGTAGTGATATAAGGAGCGTTAATGCTACGTCTGCTGTGTGGATTATCACTAAGAGGAATACGCTAGTGCTCCTTCATCCTCTTCATCGGATTTGGAATTTTTGGGGATATGCGATCTCCCTAGGTAACGCTTCTAACATGATACATGCAGATTTTTCGAATTTATGATTTTTCATGCACTAATCGTCGCACAACGATCAAGTATGTAACTATGAGAAATCTGGTCTTGTTTTATTTTTCGCTGATCATGAGATGCTGACTCTACGTGGATTTTCCAACACCATTGAGCTAGGGTGTATAAGGAGGTGTCCATTAGGACAGAATCTCATTGTCCTTGAGAAACTGGGTGAACTCTGTACTCAAATACTTACCTCCTCGATCTGATTGAAGAGTTTTTATGCTCTTTTTAGTCTGGTTCTCTACTTCATTCTTATATTCTCTGAATTTCTTGAAGGCTTCAGACTTGTATTTCATCAAGTATACCTGTCCGTACTTAGAGTAATCGTCAATGAAAATAACGAAGTAGGAATAACCACCTACGGCCTGAGTTGATATTGGACCACATACATCACTACGTACGAGTTCCAACATCTCAATGACTCTCTCTCCAGTTTCATTAAATGGAGAGTTGGTCATCTTTCCATGAAGGCAAGGTTCATAAGTTGCATATGACTCATTGTCAAATGGATCTAAATATCCATCCTTCAATAACTTTTAAATTCTTCCCTTATGGATATGACCTAGCCTACAGTATTATATGTATACACTGTTCACCTCATCTCATTTCCTCATAGACACACTTATATTCATGATGTGTGGAGTAGTGTTTAGCATAATAAAACCATTGTATAATATTCCTTTCATGATGATCTCATCATCCTTAATAATTAAACAACTATTATTCTTAAAAATTACTTTATAACCATTCAATATCAAACATGAAATGAAAATAATATTTTTGATAATAGAGGGAACAAAATAGCATGCATCTAATGCAATAGTAGCTCCATCAGGTAGATGTAAAATGATCTCGTAAACGGGAACAACAATAACTCTTGATCCATTACCCATCTTGAGATCCATCTTGCCTCTCATCAATCTCCTAACTATTGTTAGAATCTACAACGAATTGCAGATATGATAAGCACTGCCGGTATCCAACACTTATGTATTATTAAATGAGTCTAACAAATGGAGGCTGATCATGAATGTACTCGAAGCTTCTCCAAGCTTATGTTTTTATCTTTTCTGCAAGATACTCCTTGCAGTTCCTCTTCCAATGCCCGTCTTTGCCGTAGTGGAAGCACTAGCCGTTTTTCTTTTCTGAGCCTTCTTAGCAACCTTTGCTTTACCTAGTCTATCCTTACCCTTGTTCTTGTTAAGGGACTTCTTTGTCTTCCTTTTCTTTTTGGTCTCACCAACATAGAGAACTGTGAAAAGGAATCTAGTAAAAACTAAAGCACACAATTCACACACAGGTTATCCTCTAGGACTATTTCTAGACCTATGAGTTTCTCCATCCACTCAATCATCTTAAGGATATGGTTCTAAACCGAAGTTCTCTCAGTTATCTTAGAGCAGAATAGACTCTTCGATATCTTATATTGTTGAGTTACTCTCTATTCCTCAAATAATTTACGGAGATGCAGGAGTATAGATATGACATCTATCTTTTCATGTTATCTTTGTAACTCGAGAGTCATGGAGCCCAACATGTAACATTGAGCAAGAGTGGAGTCATCTGTGTACTTTACATAGCAAGCGATTTCATCCTCGCTTACCCCTTTGTCGGGCGTAGGGATCACTATATCAAGGACATATGCGATTTTCTCCATCACGAGAATTATTCCCCTATTGTGGGTCAATCCATATAATATAGACTAGTGAGGCAGTTGACATCAAGTATGCCACACAGAGGGTCTAATAGTTACTAGGAAATCAGGAGATTCGGTATCTCATGAGCAGCGAAAAATAAAAACAAGATCAGATTTCCCATAGTTACGTACTTGGCCGTCATGCGACGATTGGTGCGTAAAGATCGTAAATCCAAAAAATCCGTATATATCATGTCAGAAGCGTTTCCTGGGGAGATCGTATATCCCCGAAAATTTTAGATCTAATGAAGAGGATGAAGGAGCACTAGCGTATTCCTCTCTAGCGTTAATGCACACAGCGGACACAGCAACGACGCTCCTCAGATCACTGTGGGATCTCTCTCCACGTGCACCACTAGGCTGCTGGAGCCAAAGATGAGGAGAGGAGACTGAGGAGAATAGGATGATGACTACCAAGAGCTCTCAGCCTATGAACCAGGAGGTTCCTCCTATTTATAGAGGTGGAGGAAGCTTATCCTTAACAGATCTTGTTCACACTAGATCTCTATCTAGTTGGTTCTCATTGGATCTTATCCATAGGATCCAATTTGATCTCATCCAATTGGATCTTATTCAATCATTTAATTGGATCTCATCCACAGGATCTAAAATAGGGGCTTTGCAGATATCTCATATCCGCACATCTACTCATCGCAATATCCACCTTATGTGTGTGACTCTCTAGACCCGATACTGAGCTAGCCGTGAGTCGCTCCCGTCAGAATTCCTTCTGACTCAAAACACTTTCTGATATAGTGAATTATTATCTTCATAATAATTCACTCGACTCATTGACTATGGACATACTAGGCCACTACGCCATAGTCCCCAGACAATATAAGAGGATCTAATCTATCGGACCTGTCTGTCCTCAGTTACCATGTATCTATATTCTCTCATCCATCTAATATCCCAGAGATCGTATATTAGGTATGGTAAAGTCAGGTGTTAGGAAATCCTTCAGGGAAGTGACATCACATGCGCAGCGGAAGAACAGAAAACAAAACACCCCAGATTTTCTATAGAAAGTTTCTATCGTCGTGCGAAGATCGGTGCATCAAAACAAATCTGTGAAAACTACATGTGTTAAAGAAAATACCTAGGGAGATCGTATATCCCTAAATCCCTACAGATCTGTAAGAGAGGATGAAGGAGGTCAAGCGTTCTCCTCTCTAACGGTATCCATACGACACAGACTGCGTCGATGCACCTCTCTGGGGAGAGGAGAACAGGAGGTGGCTACCAAGAGAACTCTCAGCCTATAGAGCTTTGGTTCCCTCCTATTTATAGAGGCCCCCTGAAAACCCTAATGGATCTTTTGCCCTATTGGGTATTGGATCTCCATCCAATTACCCAAGCCTCTTGGATTAGTAGGTCTTTACCCAATAATCTCTTATTAGCAATTATTGGATCTCATCCCAGGATCCAATAATTCATGGGCTTAATGGATATCCAATAAGATAGGGGGTTCAGCAGATATCTCATATCTGAACCTCTACTCGTCGCAACACCTACCATATGTGTGTGACCCTCTAGGCCCAATATCGAGCTGGCCGTGAGTCATACTTGTCAGGACTCATTTTGATTTAGTGAATTATCATCTCTATAATAATTCACCCAACTCATCGACTGCAGATGTACCAAGCCACTACGCCGCGGCCCCTAGACGATACAGGAAAATCTAATCTTTTGGACCTATCTGTCCTCAGTTACCATGTATCTATAGTCCCTTATCCATCCAATATCCCAAAGACCCTATACCGGGCACGGTGCTATCAGACCCATACTGTCTCTCCTCAAATCTTGCTCTTATCGGATTCTCCCGGAGAACTCTTTCTCTCTCAATCCGAATAACCTTGGCCAAGGATTTATTCGAGCAAGAACACATGGGATATTCCTCTCTTGATATCGAGAGCGGATGATCCTCTATTGAGACTCAATAGCGCTCGTAAGGTGGGCTACCACTCCCAATGACCGGCTGTACTAGATCTGAAACTTTCCAAACCTATAAGTCAGGTATTAAAGAGTGGAGTACTCATACAGGACATCCTTGGTGTCTCAAGTCTAAGGATCAGATACACTATTGGGACTACGGAATCGCTGTCTGATGTGAGGCATCAATAACCATCCAACATTCCATAGGCGGATCAATCAGTGAACTCATTCTCCAATGAGCACCTGCACTGTAACCTTAGTGTCCCCACATGAGTAGCTATGAGACCAGCTACCTCCATTATATGAATGGGTATACAACACACCAGTCTATTCGGTTATCTCGATGTCCTTCTCGAGTAACCTATGACTAGGATAATTTAGGGTCTGTGTTTAAAGGTGAATTAGTCTCATTGTCATAATCTCATCACGATCTGATTCCCATTGCACAGATCCAAGGACATCACAATATATGCAACACGCAAGATAAAGTGATAAAACGCCTAATAATAAGCAAAGAGAAAAAGTGCATATCAAGTCACAAGTGTCATCACTCATGTGATTGGCTTGCAGGGCACATATGACTAGCAATCTCCCACTTGATCTAAAGCCAATCATCAACATGTTTGATCCCCATCAGACCTCTGTGATGCTTAAAGATAATCCGAGTCAATGGCTTTGTCAATGGATCTGCAATGTTATCTTCGGATGGAACTCTTTCCATTGCTACATCTCTTCGGGCCACGATCTCTCTAATAAGTTGGAACCTCCTCATAACACTTTTAATGAGACCCGGGTTCCCTTAGTTGAGTAATCGTCCCGTATTTGTTGTAATATAAAGGAATCAGCTCCTCGCTGCTCGGGATGACTCCTAGATCTGTGATGAACTTCTTCATCCAGACTCCCTCCTTTGCTGCCTCTACCGTAGTAATGTATTCCGCCTCTATGGTCGAGTCAGCAGTAATGTCTTACTTAGAACTCTTCCAGCATACTGCTCCTCCATTCAGGATGAACACATACCCTGAATTAGACTTGCTATCATTGACATCGAACTAGAAGCTCGAGCCCATGTAGCCCTCAACCCTGAGGCTACTATTTCTATATACCGGTAAAAGATCCTTAGTCCTTCTCAAGTACTTAAGGATACTTTTTACTGCTTTGTTGTGCTCTATGCTTGGATCTGCCTGATATCTGCTCGTGACACTCAGAGCATGCACTATATCAGGCCTGGTACATAGCATAGCATACATGATAGATCCTATCGCTGATGCATATGGTATCATATCCATGTGTGCCCTTTCTTTATGAGTCTTTGGAGACATACTCCTAGAAAGTGATATTCCATGTCTCATTGGTATGAGACCTCTCTTGAAATTTTTCATGCTAAACCTTTTGACATAGGTGTCTATATACTTGGATTCGGACAAGCCAAGCATCCTCTTAGATCTATCTCTATAGATCTATATCCCCAATATGCAAGATGCTTCCCCTAAGTCCTTCATGGAGAAGTGCCTAGATAACTAAGTCTTTACTGTGGAGAGCATTCCTACATCATTCCCAATGATCAGGATGTCATCCACATATAATACCAAAAAGGTGATAGTGCTCTCGCTTACTTTCCTGTACACACAAGGCTCATCTTCATTCTTAACGAAGTCATAAGATCCGATCGCCTCATCAAATCTTATGTTCTAACTTTGGGAAGCTTGCTTCAATCCATAAATGGACCTAAACAACCTGCACACCTTATCTGGGTTATCCCTGGATACGAATCCCTAAGGCTGTATCATATACACCTCCTTCTTGAGGTTGCTATTGAGGAATGCGGTTTTGACGTCCATCTACTAAATCTCATAATCATAGTGTGCTGCAATAACTAATAGAATTCAAATGGATTTTAGCATGGCTACAGGTGAGAAAGTTTCATTATAGTCAGCACCTTGCCTTTGACGATACCCCTTAGCCACTAGCCTTGCTTTATAGGTCTCTACCTTTCCATCTACTCCAATCTTCTTTATGAAGATCCACTTGCAACCAATGGGTGCAATACCCTCGGGTGCATCAACTAGGTTTCAAACCTTATTAGAGTACATGGAATCTATTTCTGAATTCATGGCTTCTTGCTATTTCCCAGAGTCTATGCTCATAATAGCCTCGTCGTAGGTCTGAGGATCAATATCCTTAACATTCTCTCCTCTGCTATGTCCCACATATCTGTTAGAACCCTCCGCGGATTCTAAGCTTGGGGTTGATCTCTATAGGGGATCGACCTCCTTGGAACTCTATAGGGGTTCCTTCCTCCAAGTTGCTGCACAAAGGCTGCAAAAATATTGATCTATTCATTGATTAAAGAGGATGAATACATGGCTATTTATAGGGCTTCTAAGCCCCAACTCCTAATAGGACTCTTAGTTAAGACTCCTACTTCTAACCAACTTCTAATTAGGACTCCTTCTCTAGTTGGACTTCTACTTCTAATAGGACTCTCTTCCAAATAGGACTTCTACTTCTAATAGGACTCTCTTCCTAATAGGACTTCTACTTCTAATAGGACTCTTTTCCTAATAAAACTCTTACTTATAATAGGACTCCTTTCCTAATAGGACTTCTACTTCTAATAGGACTCTTTTCCTAATAGAACTCCTACTTATAATAGGACTCCTTTCCTAAGAAGCAACCTAACCCTAACCTAGCCTGGCCTCTTCACCTCTTTAATAAGGGGCGGCTAGATAGATTTACATGAATGCCCTTATCAATGAAACTAAATTAGGACTCTCATAGGTAGAGTCCTAACAGACCATCCCTCTTCAATCGGCCTTGTCCTCGAGGTGACGTTCCATAATTCAGGGAATTTGATCTTCAAGTCGTCGTAGTTCTCCCAAGTGGCATCTTTTGCTTTGGTAGGTTTGCCCAATATTAACACTTCAAGATGTGTGTCGTCGCTGCCGATCAATAATGGCACTTGGTTGGGTCTGGAGCTCTCCTTGGGTAGTTATATTTGGTAGATGGCTTTGGGTGTCTCTCGTGTTGTCCCAACTTGAGCTTCAAACATGATACATGGAAGACTGGATGGATTCGGGAGTGGCGGGTAAGTCCAATCTGTATGCTCTTTGCTCCGATGCGCTCCAAGAAATATTTTAGGCTTTTATGGTCGGTCTTGATGTGAAAGCGTCGCCCAATTAAGTATGGTCTCCATTTGGACATCGCATGCTGTCGCGAGCATCTCCTTGTCGTAAATAGTCATCTTGAGGTGGGAAGGAGATAACGCCTTACTAGTATAAGTGAGGGGTCGGCCATCTTGCATTAGTACAACACCAATTCCTGCTCCGGAGGCATCAGCTTCAATAATAAAAGTCTCATCGAAGTCGGGTAATGCTAGTATTGGTGTTGTTATCATTGCGACTTTAAGTTCGTCGAAGCGGTGGTGGCTTTGTCCGACCACCGAAAGCATCTTTTTCAGCAAGGAAGTAAGGATGCACCGATCTTTCCATAGTCTTTCACGAACTTACGATAGTAACTGTTAAACCAAGAAAGCCGCGCAGTGATTTTATGTTCCTCGGGGTTGGCCACTTCTGCATTGCTTCAATTTTGGAGGGTCCACTTTGTCACCCATTCCTCTAATATGATATGCCCAAGATATTCTATCTTTTGTTGAAGAAAGCAGAAATTCATAGTGACCGTTGTGCGTCGAAAGCGCGTTTTGGTATGTCTTCTTCGCACACTCGTATTTGATGATACCGGATCGAAGGTCCAACTTTGTGAAGACTCGTGCTCCTTTAATTCATCAAGCAATTCATCTACTACTGGAATAGGATACTTGTCCTTGACGGTTATGTCGTTGAGAGCTTGGTAATCAACGCACATTCGCCATGTTCCGCTTTCTTTTCGTCACGAAAGCACCGGTGAAGAGTAGGGGCTGCAACTTGGCCGAATAACTCCTGTTTCAAGCATCTCTTTTACAATCCTTTCTATTTCATCTTTTTGGAGATGTGGATACCAATATGGTCGAGTATTTGCTGGAGGTTTCCGGATGAATCGGTATCGATGATCGTGTCGGCGTTAGGAGGTAGGCTGCGTGGGTTCGTCAAATATATCTGAAAATTCAGCAAGCAAGGGAAGTAGGTTTGGATCTTCAAATTTGGTTGGCTCTCCCTTAGGTTGCTGCTCAAGTTGTACCAAAAAGCCGCTGCATGCTTTGTGCAAAACTTTCTCCATTCGTTGTGTGCAAATTGTCATTACGTCGCCCCCACGTTTCCCGTACAGTATCACCTGTTTCCCCTTGCTGTAAAATCGTCCATCTGTGACTTTAACATCGAACCTGCTGCAATTCTCAATAGGTAAGGCCATCCGGACAGCAACCTTGCTGTTCATAAAATTATTAGTGCTCCCGGTGTCAATAAGAACGGTGATTGGTTGTTGCTTCAGAAATCCTCCCACTTTCATTGTTTGCGGGTTCGTATAACCGGCAAGGGCATGCATCGTAATATCAATTGGCTGCTGTTCTTCATTTGTGACCTCTTCCTCATGCTTCTGGATCTCCTCCTCCATGTCTTCAAGAGGTTCAATCAATAGGAGGTGGCCCCTTTTGCAGCGATGATCACGGTTCCATGGCTCGTCGCAATGCCAACAAAGACCCTTTGCTGATCGGTCACGTAGTTCTTCTCTTGTCAATTTTGTGGGTAGCGAACGATGGTTGGGAGCAGAAGGAGGTTTATATGTTGAGGTTCCAGGAGTGGTTCTCATCCTCTGAGCATCTTGGTTAAGTCGTTCTTCTTGTATTCGGGCAAAAGAAATCGCAGCCATCACGATGCGAAATTTGTCGCGCGCTTAACTTCCCCTTTTATCTCTGGCTTGAGTCCTTCGATAAATGTTCCTAACAATTGACGGTCAGTCCAATCACAAGCAAGATAAGATAGCTTCTCAAACCTGGTTTGGTACTCTTGAATCGTAGAGGTTTGTCGAATCTTTGCGAGTTGGCCGTCGATATTTTCATACTCAAAATGTAGGTCCGAAAGCTGCCAAGAGTGCATTCTTAAATTGATTCCATGTCGGAGCCCCATGATTATATTCCAGCCAATTGTACCATTGAATAGCATCTCCTTCAAGGTGGATGACAGCAATCTCCACCATAGCATTATCCGACGCTCAAGAGTAGCGAAAGTAACGTTCAAGCGCGAATCCACCCCGCGGGTCTCCTTCTTCCCATCGTGGGAAGTCCACCCTCATGCGTGGCTGTAGCATGTCTGAGGGCTGTCCCTCCTTCTCTGGGGTCCTTTCTAAATTCTCTCCTTGCTGTACTTTGGTTGGACTCGATGGTTGTCCAATTCTGAATTCTACAAACAAAGCGTGCAATTTATCTTCCAAGCGCGATTCAAGCCGTGATTCAATCCGAGATTCCCATGCTTCAAATTTGGCATCAATTGGATCTTGGGAAGCCATAGCATATGTCTGTAGATCAGAGATGCCCTTGTCTTTTTTCTGTTGATGGGTTAATGGCATGGGGTGGTGGAAGGTTCGGACAATGGATCGGTGATTGAAGGGTTCAGCTGTAATGGTTTACTGTTTTGGGCTATGGTTTTTTATGCTGTTAGGGTTATAAAACTAGGTTATGATGGCTGCATCTTGAGGCTAGCAGGATGCCCTGAAGACGTCTTGGTTTGTGGCAGCAAGGTGGCTAGGGTTTGGTAGGTTACGGAGAAGAAAAAAGGACAAAGGTGCAATACCAGATTTTTCACCGAAAAAATTCCAGCAGTAAAGATGTAATTTTTTCTAGAAATTTTCAAAAGAGATTTAAGTAAAACTCAAAGGGGATCTACTGATAAGGAAGAGATAATACTGTAAAAAAATTTGTAGGAAGAAACGATAACAAGAGGTTTGGCAAAATTGAGAATCACGGAGAGGTATTATAGCAGATTTTTACGTCTAAGGTGCAGCAGATTGGACGTAAAAGATAAGTGGTTTTTATTGAGAATTTTTCGACAAAACCAAAGGGAAAACCACTATTAGGAAGTGTCAAAGTCGTCGTAAAAATTTCATAGAGATTTGGATAGAAAAAACGCAGTAGCAAGATCAAAAAGGCAGTGCTATGCGGCTGAAATTCTGCAGTGCGACTTTCGTTGTAGAGATGAAAACTTTACGACGAAAAATTTTATGCAGCAATTATAGGAACGAATTTTTTTGGAGTTTTTGAATAAGGATAACTAAATTGCAGCAGCAGTAGGGTAGATAACCAGAACCTGTTGCAATTCACGGGAAGATCCAAGGATGATCTACGGTGGTGGAGATGACGGTGGAATTCAACGATGATCTTCTAAGCAATTGTGGGAATTGCTTTGCGCGGTTGTGGAGGGCTGGTGGATGGCTGTGGAAGGGCAGCGAGACGCCAAGAACGCTGCTCTGATACCATGTGTTAGAACCCTCCGCGGATTCTAAGCTTGGGGTTGATCTCTATAGGGGATCGGCCTCCTTGGAACTCTATAGGGGTTCCTTCCTCCAAGTTGCTGCACAAAGGCTGCAAAAATATTGATCTATTCATTGATTAAAGAGGATGAATACATGGCTATTTATAGGGCTTCTAAGCCCCAACTCCTAATAGGACTCTTAGTTAAGACTCCTACTTCTAACCAACTTCTAATTAGGACTCCTTCTCTAGTTGGACTTCTACTTCTAATAGGACTCTCTTCCAAATAGGACTTCTACTTCTAATAGGACTCTCTTCCTAATAGGACTTCTACTTCTAATAGGACTCTTTTCCTAATAAAACTCTTACTTATAATAGGACTCCTTTCCTAATAGGACTTCTACTTCTAATAGGACTCTTTTCCTAATAGAACTCCTACTTATAATAGGACTCCTTTCCTAAGAAGCAACCTAACCCTAACCTAGCCGGCCTCTTCACCTCTTTAATAAGGGGCGGCTAGATAGGATTTACATGAATGCCCTTATCAATGAAACTAAATTAGGACTCTCATAGGTAGAGTCCTAACAATATCTCTCAGGAGGATGAGATACTCTATCGGACCTACGTAAAGTTAGAACTTGTGTGTTAGGTATCTGAACAGATTCTAGAATGGTGCTTGAGCTATGTTCTCCAACCTCGCTCAACTCTATCATGCTCTCACTGTCTTCACCAAGAATGTGTTCCTTCTCAAGGAACACTGCTCTCTTGGCTACAAAGACCTTTTGGTCCTCAGGGTGATAGAAATAATACTTATAAGTTTCCTTAGGGTATCCCACGAACTTGCACCGTTCCATCCTAGATTCCAACTTGTTAGGGTTGTGTCTCTTAACATGGGCAGGGCAGCCCCAAATCTTAACAATCTTAAGATCGGGCTTCTTCCCATTCCATATCTCATATGGAGTAGACATCACTGACTTAGTTGGAATTCTGTTCAGAAGGTAAGCTATGGTTTCTAGGGCATATCCCTAAAATGAGATGGGTAGGTCGATGAAACACATCATGAAACGCACCATGTCTAACAGTGTTCGATTTCTCCTTTCTGATACACCATTAAGCTATGGTGTATAAGGTGTCCATTGGGATAAGATCTCATAGTCTTTGAGGAACTGGGTGAACTCTGTACTCAAGTACTCACCTCCTCAATCTAATCGAAGGGTTTTAATACTCTTTCCTGTTTGGTTCTCAATTTCATTTTTATGTTCCCTGAATTTCTCAAAAGCTTCAGACTTGTACTTCATTAAATACACATGTTCGTATCTTGAGAAATCATCAGTGAAAGTAATGAAGTAGGAGTAACCACCTATGGCATGAGTCGACATGGGACCGCATACATCACTATGTACGAGTTCTAGTAACTTAGTGGCTCTCTCTCCAGTTTCACTAAATGGAGAGTTGGTCATCTTTCCCCAAAGGCAAGGTTCACATGTCGCATATGACTCATAGTCAAATGGATCTAGATATCCATCTTTTAGCTACTTTTGAATCCTTCTCTCATGGATGTGACCTAGCCTACAATGCTAAAGATATGTATTGTTTACCTCTTCTCGTTTTCTCTTAGACTCACTTACACTCATAATATGTGGAGTTGTATCTAGCATAAATAAACCATTATGTAATGTTCCTCTCGTGATGATCTGATCATCTAATATTATTGAACAACCATTATTCTCAAAAACTAATTTATATCCAATAGCTGTCAAATATGAAATAGAAATAATATTTTTGATAATAGAAGAAACATAATAGCATGCATCTAATACAATAATAGCTCCACCAGGAAGATGTAAGGTGACCTTGCCAACAGCCACTGTAGCAACTTTTGCTCCATTGCCCATCTTAAGGTCCATCTCACCTCTGTTCAATCTCCTAAGTCCTGCTAGAACCTGCAACGAATTGCAAATATGATAAGCACTCCCGGTATCCAATACACATGTGTTATCAAAAGATTCTGACAAATGGAGATTGATCATGAATGTACTTGAAACTTCTGCAAGCTTCTATTTCGCCCTCTCTGTAAGGTACTCTTTGTAGTTCCTCTTCTAGTGTCCATCTTTGCCGTAGTGAAAGCATTGGCCTTTGTCCTTTGTTGGGTCTTTCTTGGCAACCTTTGCCTTACCCATTTTGCCCTTGCCCTTCTTAAGGGTCTTCTCAGGCTTCCTTTTCTTTCTGGTCTCACCAGTGTAGAGAACCAGCTTCTCTTTCTTGATGGTGTTCTCTGCTTCTCTCAACATATTGAGGAGCTCTGGGAGGGTCATCTCAAGTTTGTTCATATTAAAATTTATTATGAACTGAGAAAAGGAATCTGATAGGGACTGAAGCATAAGATCCACACACAAGTTATCCTCTAGGACCATTCCTAGACCTGTGAGTTTCTCGATCTACTTAATCATCTTAAGGACATGGTTCTGAACCGGTGTCCCCTCAGTCATCCTAGCACGTAAAAGACTCTTTGATATCTCATATCGCTGAGTTCTTCCCTGTTCCTTAAATAGTTTGCGGAGATATAGGAGTATGGAATTAGCATCCATATTTTCATGCTGTCTCTATAACTCAGTAGTCATAGAGGCTAACATATAACACTGAGCAAGAGTGGAATCATCTAAGTACTTCACATAACGAGCGATCTCATCCTCGCTTGCCCCTTCGTCAGGCGTAGGGATCATTGTATTAAGGACATACGCGATTTTCCCCGCCGTGAGAACGATTTTCAGATTGCAAAGTCAATCCGTATAATTTGGACCAGTGAGGCGGTTGGCATCAAGTATGCCACGTAAAGGATTTAAAAGCGATATTTTTCTGAAATAAAAGATGTAACAGAAATAAATAACATGTAGACTTTGCAGAAATTTAAACAATTAAGATAAGGGCTTCTATCTTAATATATTCCCACTAATTTTTTGCGAGACACACAACACCCTCCGGTATGTGAATCGGAGACTCTCGGCGAATCTCTAGTGGGGATCAGGATCCAATCGGTATCTTAACGTAACCTTGAGGGACTCGACCAATCACGTTAAGCCCATAAAGGTAGGCAACTCTTGCCAATCACAACTCCTTATGATTTCCGTCCTGTTCGGCCTCCGAACCACCATGGCCTCGAGGGACTCAACTAACCATGATGTTCGATTAAGTCATCACCATCGTTACAAGATGAGTCTGATTCAGTGATATACTCTCGAGGGACTCGACCAAGCATACCATGTCCTCAGGTCATCGGTGACATTTCTATGTCGTAGATAAGATAGCGAGATGCGATATAGGTAAGTCTTGAGAGACTCAACCAACTCAACCTACACCGGGAATCGGTTCCTACTTATAATGATGGAAGGCCACGTGGGTCAATCTAATTACCTCACGTTTACCGACTTAATATTATTAATGGAGAGAATTTTTTATTTGGTCTCCTAACATAATGTGTCACACACATACGTATTTAATATATATATCTACATCACATGCAAATATATATATATATACATATCTAGTAGGTGTATATCTAATCACACATCACATGAGCAATCGCACCAGATGATCATGGACCACATCCTAATGTGATTAGGCCCGAGCCAGTGGGCCCAATCACTCATATCAAGATCTATGTGTACTTTAGAGCATCTCTATGTCCTGTGATCGTTCATCTTGCTTCGTCGGCATCTCAACGCATCTCCATGCGTCGGATCGTCCATCTCGACCTTGTGAGTCACGCTACCGCTGTGCCTCCTCATGTAATTACAATATAATTATAGGCACGCAAGCCCGACAATAAATGAGAAAAGAGTAAAGGCTCGCAGGCCCCAATAATAATAATCACATATACACACATCACATCACAAGTCCATGATCATCTATCCACATCAGACATCACATGTATATGTTATTTTGTAGGACTACTAGATAAAAAAAATAATAGTTAATTAAACTATTTAATTAACATATTTATTTTTCTGAATTCAGGGACATAAAGGAAATTTTTGAATTCCCAAGGGTATTTTGATAATTCTGTCAAAAGGGACTGAATCTGGAATTTCTAAAATTTTGAGGGGTATTTTGGTAATTCTATAAAAGGGACAGAATCTAGAATTTCTGAAATTCTGAGGGGCAAAACCATCTTTTGCCCTAAAACCCTAATCCCTCACCCTTACTATGCCGTGTAGCCACCACCACTCGCTAGTGGCGCCCCCTGCTGTGAGCGGCGGCGGTGCCACACCGCTTACTTTGCCTGTCTCATGTGCAGCGCCAGCGACGCTCTCTGATGCTTTGCCCATGCACGGCGCAGCGCCCAGTAGGTCGCCATTGCTGCTCAGGCGTAGCAAAGAAGGCTGCAAAGTAACCTTGCGGTTCTTTGCCGCGAGCAGCAAATATTTGCTGCCCTTTCTCGCCCTTCGCGCCAATGATTTTGGCATCAAAAATAGATCTAAAACACACCACATGCAGTTAAAAATCCAATCTTCGCACGAACAACCTGTCTCTGACATCCTTGGGAAATCCTTCAAGGGAGCGATATCACATACGCAGCGGAAGAACAGAAAACAAAACACCCCAGATTTTTCGTATAAAGTTTTCGTCATCGTGTGAAGATCGGTGTATCAAAACAAATCCATAAAAACTGCATGTGTTAAAGAAAATACCTAGGGAGATCTTATATCCCTGAATCCCTGCAGATCTGTGGGAGAGGATGAAGGAGGTCAAGCGTCCTCCTCTCTAGCGGTATCCACATGGCAGGGACTGCGTCGATGCACCTCTCTGGGGAGAGGAGAACAAGAGGTGGCTACCAAGAGAACTCTCAGCCTATAGAGCTTTGGTTCCCTCCTATTTATAGAGGCCCCCTGAAAACCCTAATGGATCTTTTGCCCTATTGGGTATTAGATCTCCGTCCAATTACCCAAGCCTCTTGGATTAGTAGGTCTTTACCCAATAATCTCTTATTAGCAATTATTGGATCTCAACTCAGGATCCAATAATTCAGGGGCTTAATGGATATTCAATAAGATAGGGGTTCAGCAGATATCTCATATCCAAACCTATACTCGTCGCAACACCTACCATATGTGTGTGACTCTCTAGGCTCAATATCGTACTGGTCGTAAGTCATACTTGTCAGAACTCCTTCTGACTTAGTGAATTATTATCTCTATAATAATTCACCCAACTCATCGACTGCAAACGTACCAAGCCACTACGCCACGGCCCCTTTCAGCGTCTGAGGAATCAATCCTTTGGACCTATCTGTCCTCAGTTACCATGTATCTATAGTCCCTCATCCATCCAATATCCCAAAGACCCTATACCGGGCACGGTGCTGTCAGGCCCACACGGTCTCTCCTCGAGTCTTACTCTTGTTGGATTCTCCTGAAGAACTCTTTCTCTCTCAATCTGAATAACCTTGGCTAAGGATTTGTTCGAGCAAGAACACATGAGATATTCCTCTCATGATACCGAGAGCGGATGATCCTCTATTGACACTCAATAGCCCTCATAAGGTTGGCTACTACTCACAATGACCGGCTGTACTAGATCTGGAACTTTCCAAACCTATAAGTCTGGTATCAAAGAGTGGAGTACTCATACAGGATATCCTTGGTGTCTCAAGTCTAAGGACCAAATACACTACTGGGACTACGAAATCGCTGTCTGACGTGAGGTATCAATAACTATCCAGCATTCTATAGGCGGATCAATCAGTGAACTCATTCTCCAATGAGCACCTGCACTATAACCTTAGTGTCCCCACACAAGTAGCTATGAGACCAGCTACCTCCATCATATGAACGGGTATACAGCACACCAGTCTATTTGGTTATCTCGATGTCTTTCTCGAGTAACCTATGACCAGAATAATTTAGGGTCTGTGTTTAAAGGTGAATCGATCTCATTATCGTGATCTCATCACGATCCGATTCCCATTGCACAGATCCAAGGACATCACAATATATGCAACACGTAAGATAAAGTGATAAAACGCCTAATAATAAGCAAAGAGAAAAATTGCATATCAAGTCACAAGTGCCATCACTCATATGATTGGCTTGCATAGCACATATGACTAGTATCAGGCTCATACGAAATCCTGTTCGAGTCTCGCTCTAATCGGATTCTCCCAAAGAACTCCTTCTCTCTCAATCCGAATGACCCTGGCTAGGGATTTTGCTTGAACGAACACACGCGGGATATATCTCTCACTATACTGAGAGTGGATGATCCTCTATTGACATGCAATTGCCTTCATACGATTGACTACCATTCTCGAGAATCGACTATACCAGATCTGGACCTCTCCAAACTTGTAACTCTAGTGTTAAAGAATGGAGTACTCAAACAAGGCATCTTTGGTGCCTCAAGTCTAAAGACCAGACACACTACTGGGACTACAGAATCGCTTTTTGACATTAGGTATCATTAACCATACAACATTCTGTAAGCGGATCAATCAGTGAACTCATTCTCCAATGAGCATCTGCACTGTACCTCTAGTGTCCCCACACAAGCGATTGTGAGACCAATCGTCTCCATCATATAGACGAGTATATAGCGCACTAGTCTATCCGGTTATCTCGATGTCCTCATCGAGTAACCTATGACTAGGATGATTTAGGATTTGTGTTTAAAGGTATATCGGTCTCATTAACATGATCTCATCACGATCCGATTCCCATTGCTCAGATCCATGGACATCACAATATTTATCCATATAATGTGAGAGAATGTCAATAATAATATGCGAAGAGATCGATGTAACATATCACATGTGCCATCACTCACGTGATTGGCTTGTAGGGCACCTACAACCAACAACAGCAACATTCTAAAAATAAAGATATATTAGAAATAAATAATATGTAGATTTTATAAAAATATAAATAATCAAGATATGGACTTCTATTTTGATGTGCTCCGACTATTTTTTTAGTGAGTCATGCGACACCTTCAACACGTGAAACAAAAGTCTCCGACAGACTTCTAGTGGGGATCAAGATCTAATCGACATCTTAGTGTAACCTCGAGGGACTCAACCAATCACACTAAGCTCAAAAGGTAGGCAACTCATTATGATCACAACTCTTTGTTATTTCCGTCCTGTTCGGCCTCCAAACTACCATAGCCTCGAGGGACTCGACCAACTATAATATTCGGTTAAGTCATTAGCATTGTTACAAGAAGAGTCTGATTCGATGATACACCCTCGAGAGACTCGACCAAGCATACCATGTTCCCATGTCACCAGTGACATCTCTGTGTCATAGGCAAGATAACAAATCATGATATATGTGATGTTGAATCTCATATTTTTATGATGAAACCAATTGATAAGTGTTTGTGATCTAACTACATTTTGAGTGATACATGTCTACTTTTGATCCGGATTAGATAATTGAAGTAGGAAGAATCGATGTTACGCTAGAGAAAAACATATTAGAAGATTAGACATCGAGCGAAGGATCAGTCGACGTATCGACAGAAGGCTTCAGACATGGGATTTGAGCATCTGACCAAGAAGAACATATTTGCACCAAGAATATCAGAATTGTAGAGGACAATTGTCAATTAAGCAATAAGCCACAAGAGATAATGATGCACCGAAGAATAGGATGAATCGTCGATAGACCAATGACATGCTAAGCAACAAATTTGATTCGCTTTATAATAATTATCTAGGTCAAAGTAAGATTAGGTCTAATTAGGTTAAAGTTGGATCAACTCAATTAGGGGCCAACTGGGCCTGAATCAGGGCTGTGTTGGGCTGGATGAAAGGCCCAAACAGTGACCTGGTGTCACGTCAGGCGGTGGCACTACCAAGGGTGGTGGTGGAACCGCTTGAAGGCTCAACCTTCAAGGCTGAGTCTGGGCGGTGGTACCACCCAATGTTAGTATACCTGGGCAATGGTACCGTCAAACTAGGTGGTGGTATTGCCCAGTACACTGTCAGCCCAGTGTGCCAAGCGTTGGTACTGCCCAATGACAAAAAGCTTGGGCGGTGGTACCGCTAGTACTCAAAAGACCCAAGACGAGATCTGTTTTGGCTCCAAGTTTGAATCCATTTGGAGCATATAAATACCTCTCTCATCCCTAGTTAGAATATATAAGCACAGAGAACTTAAAAGTGAGAAAACGTTGTAGAAATCATTTAAGAGATCCCCTTCTCTAGTTCTAAGTTTAGAATTTTATTTAGAGAGGAGTGAGTGCTTGTAAAGGTTCTCTCCTAAGCTTGTCAAAAGAAAAAAGTGCCATAAGGATAGTTGATCTTCACCCGTTAGAAAGAAGATCGTTAGTGAAAGATAGTGGCCTTGAGTGAATAAAAATTGAGAGTGGACGTAGGTTGAGACGATTGAACCACTATAAAATCTGGTTTGCATTTACTTTACGCTTTTTATTCATTCTACAAACCACTTGTTGCTACTCTTCCTCATCACTTTCTTACAATTGCTTTCAATTTAAACATCTTTTTGATATGGATTAATCGTCGAACAAATCTTTCATCGAAACGATTTTTCAAAATCTCACAAAATCGTCATTTTTAACCGTTGTACTAATTCACCCCACCCCCCTTTTAATGCCAAACTCGATCCTAACAGGTGAGCCTCGAGGGACTCGACCAACTCAACCTACACTGGGAATCAGTTTCTACCTATAACGATGGAAGGCCACGTGGATCAATCTAATTACCTCATGTTTACCGACTTAATATTATCGAGAGAGAAGATTTTAGTTCGATTTCCTAATATAGCGTGTCACATACGTACATATTTAATATATATCTAAATCATATACATATATATATATATATATATATAGTCTGTATATAAGCAATCACACATCACGTGAGCAATCACACAAGATGATCATAGACCACATCCTAATATGATTAAGCCCAAGCCAGTAGGCCCAATCACTTACATCAAGATCTATATGTGCAGCAGTGCATCACCATGCCCTTTGATCGCCCATCTTGTCCTCGTTGATTCCGTCGACATCTCGGCTCATCTCTATGCATCGGGATCGTCCATCTCGACCTCGTGGGTCCCGATATAACTTCCACGCTCACGTTATGCCTCCTTGTGTAATTACAATATAATTACAAGCACGTAAGCCTGACAATAAATGAGAAAAATAGAGGCTCGCAAGCCCCAATAATAATAATGATGATCACATTACACACATACATCATATCATATGGTCCATGATCATCTGTCCATATTATATATCACATGTGCTTATCATTATATAAGACTACTAGATAAATAATAATAGTTAATTAAATAATTTAATTAATTGATATTTTTTGAAACGATGGATATATAGAGAATTTTTTGAATTATGAAGGGTATTTTGGTAATTTAGATAAAAGAACATAACAGAATTTCTGAAATTCATAGGGGCAAAATTATCTTTTGGTGCAAAACCTAATTCCCCTCCTTTCCGTAGCATTTGCGTCCGCTGCCACCGTGCCCACGGGTGGCATCACCCTCGTAGGTTGGTGCCCTTGCGGGCGAGGCACAATGACCGCGCGTAGGCAAGCTGTCCACTGCGACCCTACTTGCGAGTAGGTCCCTGCCCATAGACATTGTCTTTACGGGTGGACATAGTGCTTGCACGCGCGTGTGGGCGATGTTGTTCTTTATGGTGTGATTACCACTCTCGCTAGTGGCCCTCGTAAGACGCCATGGTATGGTACGCAAGCGACCTTGGCCAAACTACGAGGGCAGTTGCTGCCCCTCTCATCTTTTACGTCAATAATTTTGATGACAAAAGTCATTCTAAATCAAAATACACGCAATTTAAAATCTGATCTTCGCACGAACAACTTAGCTCTAATACCACTGTTGAGAAATCTAGAGATGACATCACATGCGTAGCGAAAGAGCAGAAAACATAAAATCCTATATTTCTGCAAAAAGGTTTCATCAACATGCGAAGATCAACGAGTAAAAATAAATCTGCAAAATAAAAAACTACATATATAAAAAAGATAATACTTAGAAAGATCGTACATCTCTGAATTCCTATAGATCTGTGAGGAATGATGAAGGAAGTCAATCATCCTCCTCTCTAGTAGTGATCAATATAAAAGGGGCTGCGAAGATGCTCCTCTTTAAGGAGAGGAGAATAGGAGGTGGCTACCAGGAAGCCCTAGCATATGGACCTTTGATTCTCTCTTATTTATAGAGGCTTCGTGTTAACCCTAATGGATTCTGCCCTATTGAGTGTTAATAGATAAGATTTCCTCAACCGCACGAGGAAATCTCGGTAGACGGTTGAGGAAAATCCTCTCTTCTTCCTCTCTTCCTATGTATAAATAAGGCTTTGTCAAGCTACATTCATCAATCAATTATTCTTTTCAATTTATTTCAACATGGTATCAGAGCCCTTGCATTAAGCAAGAGCTTTTTTCTCCCTTTCCATTTGTCGACAAGATCGACACCCCGACGCTCCTCCTCTCGCTTTGCTGCGGTGGGACATCTGAGGAGTCTTTACTGTCGGCCAATGACGTCGACACACCGCGCCACCATTGGAAACACTCCTGCACCGACTCGGTCGCTCGCCCTTTTGCCAAACACTCCTCCGATTCCAATCGCTCGCCACCGCCGAACCCTCCCGACTCCGATTCTTTGCGCCACCGCCGCCGTCTCCAATTACCACGCCTCCACCCTTTCCGCCGGCCCCTTTCGTGCGAAGCGAGCGACTTCCACCAATAGGTGAGGGGCGTAAGCGGCGGCGGCATCCCAACATCTAGAGGATCCGCGGCAGGAGACGGTGCGGGGGACTCAGAAGACGACTGTTCACCCTTCACTTGCAGTCTCGGCGTTCTTTTCCTCCTTCCCCCTCTCCACCGCAGCGGCGTCACGATGTACGCATAAGCAGACAGCAGCACCATGACCTCCGCCTCGGCGCTCTCTCTCTGCCGCCAAACTCCACCGAGCAGTGCGATCTGCACCGGTTGAGTCTTCGACGCCTATTCGCACCAAGCAAATCGGGCGGGGTGATAGCGATTTCCTTCTCCTTATGACCCATCGGGCGATGCCATCGTATCATCAAATGGCTTCATCATCTACTCCGATCATTGTCCTCTGGGGAGCAATAGCGATTCTCGATCTCCAAGCCTCATCACTATCAATGTTGCGGCACTCATTCCTTTCAAGTTATCCAAAAGCGGAAATTATGCATCTGGCGTGCCCAATTTTCTAATCTTCTATTTGGATATGACCTTATAGGTTACATCGGCGGCTCTCTCAATTGTCCGTCTGCGGTGCTCAACGACCCAGGAGGATCTAGTCCAATACCAAATCCACTCACAAACTGCGTAGTTACGTCAAAGATCGTCTCATCCTCCAAGCCATTCAAGCTTAAAATCATTGGGTCCGTCGCCCCACTAATATCTTCATGTATGATAACTGCTGCGAAGCATGGTCAAGTTGCAAACAACATTGGCAAATCGCTCACGTACTCGCATGCTCGGACTCTTATCGATCGATGAAAGTGAAACAAGAGGAAGTACTATTGCTGATTTCTTACAAAATATCAAAGTGATCATCGATGACTTAACTTTGATAGGCCATTCCCTCAGTGAAGAAGAAGTCCTCGTTCATACCCTTAATGGCTTAGGGGACGAATACAAAGAATTGGCAGCCGCAATTCGAGCACGTGACTCTCAATATCATTTGAAGAACTTTATGACAAGTTGACCGACTACGAGACATATTTGAAGCGACGATCAGTTTGCCGGACCAACTATCACACTCAAGTCATCATAAATCCAAGAGAAAGAGTAACCAATACAATAAGCGCGTCAATCAAGGTCCGACAAAGCTACCTCCTGACCTTATGGGTTCCACACCAAATCCCTCTCATCCACATTATCAAGGTGATATCCCCTATAATCATCAGCACTTGTGTCCTGACCTCAACGGCCATCGCCGAATCATCTATCAGTTGTGTGATAAGATCGGACACTCCGCAAAAGTCTATCGCTCTCAACCTCGGCTTCCTGCTCCAACATAGTGGCCTCAAGCCAATCTCACAACTACTCCGATGACTAGTCAACCCAACTGGATTGTGGACTCTGGTGCATCACATCACATCACCTCCGATCTTCAGAACTTGTCTGTCCATAATAACTATGGCGACGATGAAGATGTCATCATCGGTGATGATAAAGGACTCCCTATCACTCATACTGGTTCCACAATACTTAATTCATTCACCACAACATTCACACTTGATGATGTTTTGTGTGCACCCCACATCAAAAGAAACCTTATTTACGTCTCTCAATTACATGTAAGCAAAATAATACCTCCATTGAAATTTTTCCTGACTCCTTTCTTGTCAAGGATTTGAGCACGGGGGCATCCTTAGTCCAAGGCCAGAACAAAGACAACATTTATGAGTGGCCATCCGCTTCGAAAACAAACCATCCCACTGTTCACTCCTCGTTCTTTGCTCCAGGTTGATGTGTGGCATCGACGTCTTGGTCATCCTCGTCTCTTATTCAGCAAAAGTTATTTTCCCATTATTCAATTCCTACCTCTACTAGCAACATTTTAACTTATTGTGATGCTTGTCGTAGCAATAAAAGTCATAGACTATCTTTTGGCACATCTTCTATATCTTGTTCTAAACCTTTTGAAATTATTTATCTTTGATGTTTGGGGTCCCGCCTCAACCCTTTCTTTGACAAGTTTCGTTTTATGTTATTTTTGTTGACTATTTCACTAAGTACACATGGTTATATCCCTCCATCATAAATCTGAAGTTTCAATTGTCTTTACCAACTTTAGAAAGTTGGTCGAGAATTTCTTTCAGGTCTTCCATTAAAACAGTTTATTCGATGGCGGAGGTGAATATCAAGCCCTCGCATCTGTCTTGCGACTTGTGGTATACAACACCTCAAGTCACCTCCTCATACTCCCCAATTGGTTGGTTCTGGCTGAGCGCAAACATCAACATATAGTTGAAATCGGGCTCACACTTCTACATCGAGCCTCGTTGCCATCACCTTTTTGGACATGACCTTTCAAACCGCTTATCATCTCATTAATCGTTTGCTCACTCCAGTCTTACAATATAAGTCCCCATTTGAGAAACTATTCCACAAGCCTCCAAACTTTCATAAACTCAAAGTCTTTGGTTGTCTATGTTATCCGTGCCTACGTCCTTATGCCTCACATAAAGCTTACACCACGATCTAAGCCCTGCATTTTTATTGGATACTCTCTTGAATATAATGCTTTTCGTTGCTCGAGCCACAAACCGGAAAAGTCTTTACGTCACGTCACGTTATTTTTGTGGAGTCTTCTTTTCCTTTTCAAAATCATGAGTACTCTACCATGCAAGCTACTCCGAGGCAAACACACATCACTGGAGCATCTCCTCAACCCCGTCACATGAACCTCCCATAACACCATCCAATCCTAACCCTCTGAGCGTACACTCCCCCATGTTCAACACCTCCTACCTACCCTTCCAATCCCTCTTCACAAGTTTCACCTATTAATGAACCAATACCCTCAACTACATCATCGAGAGTGTTGAAGTCAATGCCAGACTAGTCCACTTGATCTCGATGACTCACCACCGACTATGCCAACAACTCAACCTACCACTTCAGTAGCTCCTAGTCATCATATGATAACACGCTCCAAAAGTGGTATTGTTAAACCACGTCAAGTTCTTGATCTACATGCTACAACAAACTCTTCCTTGAAGCCGGTGAACCCACCACAATTAATCAAGCGCAAAAATCTCCACACTGGGCGTAAAGCAATGTGTGATGAATATGATGCTCTTCTTCATAACTCTACATGGACCCTAGTTCCCTCTTCTCACACACAAAACATCATCGGTGTAAATGGGTCTTTCGAATTAAGCGGAACCCGGATGGATCTATTGCTAGATATAAAGCACGTCTAGTTGCCAAAGGGTTTCATCAACGACCTGGTGTTGACTTCACGAGAGACATTCACCCGGTTGTCAAACCAACAACAATACGACTTATCTTGAGCTTGGCTATCTCAAAAGGCTAGCATATACGACAATTGGATGTTAACAATGCCTTTTTACGAGGGACTCTATCTGAAAATGTCTTCATGCAGCAACCCCCTGGCTTTGTTCATCCACAATATCCAAGGCATGTCTGCAAACTACAAAAGGCTATTTATGGACTTCGTCAAACTCCAAGAGCCTGGTATAATAAACTTGGCTCCTTACAATACTTGGCTCTCACACGTCCAGACATTTCATTTACAGTCAATAAATTATCACAATTCATGCATCGACCATCTACAATACATTGGTCTGCGGTCAAACGAATTTTGCGATATCTTAAGGGGACTCTAAATCATGGCCTCTTTCTCATGAAACACACCCCGCTTCAACTTCATGCCTTTGATGCTTGATTGGGCGAGGAAATTATGATGATAGAACGTCCCACGCCTGCACGGCATATTATATTTCTTGGAGCTAATCCAATCGGTTGGAGTTCTAAGAAACAAAAGACAATTGCCCGATCCACAATCGGTGAATACCGTGCCATTGCCATGGCTACTCTTGAAATAAATTGGATCACAAATCTCCAAGGAACTCAACGTCAACTCTACTGTCCTCCTACAATATCTTTGCGATAATATTGGAGCTACCTATTTATGTGCCAATCCATTATTTCACTCACGCATGAAGCATATTGCCATTGACTTCCACTTCGTACGAGATCAAGTTATCAGACATCAACTACGTGTTTCTCACGTACATACGGCTGATCAACTAGCAGACTCACTTACGAAGTCTCTCGCTCGTAAATTATTTTCATTACATCGGTCCAAGATCAGTGTCCTTGACAGGAGCATGATCTTGCGGGGGCATGTTAATAAATAAGATTTCCTCAACCGCACGAGGAAATCTCGGTAGACGATTGAGGAAAATCCTCTCTTCTTCCTCTCTTCCTATGTATAAATAAGGCTTTGTCAAGCTACATTCATCAATCAATTATTCTTTTCAATTTATTTCAACATTGAGTACTAGATCTTCATCCAATTATCCAAGCCTTTTAAATTAATGGGTCTCTACCCAATAATCTCTTATTAGCTCTTATTGGATCTCATCCATGGGATCTAATAATTTATAGGCTTATTGGGTATCCAATAAGATAGGAGCTCCGACGGATATCTTATATTCGAATCTCTACTCGTCGTAATACCTACCATATGTGTATGACCCCTAGATCCAATATCGAGTTGGTCATGAGTCATAGCTGTCAGAACTCCTTCCGACTCAGTGAATATTATCTCCATAATAATTCACTCAACTCATTGACTATTGGCGTACTAGGCCACTACACGGTCCCTAGACGATACAGAGGAATCCAATTCTTTGGATCTATCTGTCCTTAGTTACCATGTACCTATAGTCCCTCATCCATCTAATATTCTAAAGATTGTATATCGGGCATGGTGTTGTTAGGCCCATACGGTTTCCACTCGAGTCTTGCTCTAATTTGATTCTCCCAAGGAACTCTTTCTCTCAATCCAAATAACCCTAGCTAGGGATTTTCTTGAGCAAGAAAACATGAGATATTAATCTCATGATACTAAGAGTGGATGATCCTCTATTGACACTCAATAGCCCTCGTAAGGTTGGCTGCTACTTCCAATAACCAACTGTACTAGATCTGGAATTTCCAAACCTATAAGTCCGGTATTAAAGAGTAGAGTATACATACAGGATATCCTTGGTGTCTCAAGTCTAAGGACCAGATATATTATTGAGACTATGGAATTAATGTTTGACAATAAGTATCATTAACCATATAGCATTCCGTAAGCGGATTAATCAGTGAACTCATTCTCCAATGAGCACTTGTATTGTATCCTTAGTGTCTCCACATGAGTAGCTATGAGACCAGCCACCTCTATCATATAGACGAATATACAGCATACCAGTCTGTCCGGTTATCTCGATGTCCCTCTCGAATAACTTATGACCGAGATTATTTAGGGTCAGTGTTTAAATGTGAATCGATCTCATTATCGTGATCTCATCACGATCTGATTCTCATTGCACAGATCTAATGACATCATAATATACATCAAGATAATGTAAGAAAATATCAATAATCATAAACAAAGAGATTGATATAACGTGTTAGATGTGTGATCACCTATGTGATTAGCTTGTTACACACCTATAACTAACACTACCATCAAAAGTTGATATAGGATTAAGATTTGAATATTTAGATAATTAGTCATATTTGGATTTAAATGAAATTGATTACCATTCCTATTCACACACATACATAATATAATTAGCACATTGAAAAATATATTTACATATGTCTTATGGTGAGATGCATTCATGATCATAGTTGGAATAATTGAGTTTTAAATAATTTCTTAAACCAGTTCTTAGAAAATTTAATAATAATATTATTATTATTATCTTGATTATCATATATTTATTTATATATGAGAGTAGAGGATATAGGAAAGATAATTAAAAAAGTTTTTTTTAATATTATCTTTTAAGAAATTTTATTATAATTAAATTTTCTTTATAATGAACGATAACAATTTAATTAGAATCTCAATATATCTTAAGTAATTAATTTAGAATACAAAATCTAACTTATTTCACTCACTTACATTAGAATAAAGTATCTTCTACCTACAAAAGTTGGTATACTAGGATTAAGATTTGAATATTTAGGTAGTTAGTTGGGTTTGGATTTAGATGAAATTGATTGTCATTCCTATGTATATATATATATATATATATATATATATATATATATATATATATATATAATTCGCACATTGAAAAAATATTTACATATATGCTTTATGTGAGATGTAGTCATGATCGAATCAATCTGATGGTTTACTGGTTCCAAAGAGAAACAAAATTAACCTTGGACAGTTCAATTACTGTTCTTATTTTTCAGAGATCGAAATTGATAGTTCCTTAGCTAAAAGCTATGGCTCGAATTCGTACATACGTTTCACGATTAAAAAACTAAAAATTCAATGGTCAAATAGGATTTGATCGATTTTTTTTTATGACATTAGACTCATTTTATGTTAAATATATTTATTTTTAAAATTTTATTTAAAAATATATTTTTTAATTTAAAATAATATTTTTATTAAAAAATCGATGATCTGAATCGGAATCAGATCTGCCGGCGTCTAGTGAGATGATTAATATGTTTTAATAGACTTTCTCAATGGATTTTTAAGTCATATTTTTCTTCTTTTTTTGTTCCAAATAGTGCTGTTGATAATTCTCAGGTAGATGTCAATTTGACACAGATTGCGCCATTTGTCCTTGTCCCTATTTGTTCCCCTCTGTCCCCAACTAATAGGAAAAACCTTGTCTTTCTCCACCCATACAAATGATTATATCTTCCAAAAATACACAATCAATCTGTAACCATCACATACAAACAATAATAGTACCTTATCTTAATCATAAAAATCAATGAGAACAATATTTTTAACCATATGAAATAAAATATATTATGATTCAGGACCAACCTAAAATTAGGAGATTTTTCCTTTTTTTCCTCACAAAGAGTATAGATTCAAACTGGGATCTTATTATCGATAATCGTGTCATCAGCTAAGCTATCTAACATATTAAAAAAATAATATTTACTCTTGATAAAATTTTTAATCATAAAATAATAATATTATGATTAAGAACTATATTTGTTTCTTTTGCAAAGAGTAACAAGTGTGAATGAGATACAAAATCGTGATTTTACTATCAATAGTCAAGGGTTACATTGGGTATCTGACATTTATGAAAAATAAACTATAGTAATTGATCTTGATGAAATCTCTTATTTTAATAAATTTTTTTTTTTCATAAAGGATAAGTGATGAATGTAGAATTTGATCCCAAAACCTTACTAGATATCTTTTAAATTATGTGTGAGATTTCCAACTCTCAACATAAGTTATGGTGAGTCAAGTACGCGACCATCATTCTAAATTTTATCGAATAAGATTTCACTAAAAGTAATATTTTTAATGTATTACTAGTGGCAATCATTTAACTTAAGATACAAAAATCTTACGTTTTGACATTATTAGTTGACACTTGCACTATAGCAATATCTAGTGGATTTTGGGGGTTATTTATGTTACAATGATATCAAAATAATTACTTGGATGTTAATGTGTCGAATAAATGATCAGTGAGCGTGTTTTTATTTTTAAAATTTTTAAACAGTATATGCTTTTACTAAAGTATTATTTTTATTCTAAGAATCTGAACAAATATGAACATACTTTATATATATATATATATATATATATATATATATATATATATATATATCCTAAGAATGTTCCTAATCTATTCATGGGAAATTGAGGACATAATTCAAAATTATTTTTATTTTATTTTATTGATTTTCTGGTTCCACAAATATTAAAATAATTTTTAGTATAAAATATTTAAGAATATTTACTATAAATAAGAGAAAACGATTACACGATAAGAGTTGTCGAATTGGCAATCAAGCCAATAAGTCTCTCTCACGCGACTCAACAAACCCGCGGACTCCACCAAATAAAGCACAAACGGGAACTGCCGTCTCGATCCACGCCGGCCGGTTCTTCGGGCTTCACACGTCCCGCGAAGGAGGAGCGAAGCGAAGACGATGGCCACGACGAAGCGCCGCCTCCTGCTACGGCTGATCTCGGTTTGCGCTTCCCTTGTGTGTCTAACCGTTGCGGTGACAGCGGTGGCGGCGGCCCACGAACTCCCGAGGGACGGCACCGTCATCGAGCTCGACGAGGGGAACTTCGACTCCGCGATCGCCTCCTTCGACCACATCCTCGTCGATTTCTACGCGCCGTGGTGCGGCCACTGCAAGCGGCTCTCCCCTGAGGTCAGCACCGTTGCCAGGGTTATTCTGCCCCTTTCATCCCATGATCTTATTTGAGTTTAGTTCGGCAATGGATCCGCGATCCAAAGATCAGAAAACCCTCGTTACTCAAATCTCCCTTTTGGTTCAACTGTATGCACGCTGGACTTGGCTCAGACATGTTCGTCTTGCGGCGATCTATTCAATAACCTAATGTATGCGTCTGTTGAAATTGGCTACCCAGTGGACGTTATGTTTAGTGAAATAATCGTGAGTTTTCTTCAATCTTTATGCACCTTCCTTGAAGATTAAGGTATTTTTCTGTTCACACAGGCATGGTTTGAGTAACTGACTACGATGACGGTACTATTCTTCTTCGCCCATTGTGACTGCCGGATTGGCTAAAAGGAGGAATGTTTGATCTTCTTGGTCACTATTTAGTTTGTCGATGTTTCAGATCATTATGTATGAATGAAGAGACAACTAGAACCCTTTGGTGGCCTATATGACCAAAGAGGAGAATTTGACAGTAAAATATTTTTATTTGTTATTGAGGAACAAGGGATGATGACAGAACTAACATATCTGTTTCCGACTGGCTAAGTGTGCTTAGCTATCAGTTGAAGTGGATATCTGGATCTGTAATTGTCAAGCGTTTAATAGTGGAGATTGGTCCTGTCCCCTCCCCTTATTTTTCTAGCATACATTCTGTCGATATGTGTGTCCACAGATATAGGTATGTATTATATAGTGTCAAAGTACACTGCAGCACTAATAAATTCACTTAATCTACATGATACTAAGTATAATAATCAGTTGTTAGGTAACAAAGTTCTTCATATTACTAATTTATGTTCATAAAAAGGTATATTATATTTGTTGTAAGTACATTTGTCACTATTCTGGTCCTTGGTAACAAACAATTGCCTGATGAAACTATCTGAAGTGACATTAATGATGTCTTTGCTGTAATTTTGTAGTTGGATACAGCTGCTCCGGTGCTAGCTCAGTTGAGTGAACCCATTGTGGTTGCCAAGGTTAATGCTGACAAGTACAGAAAGCTTGCTTCCAAATATGAAATTGAGTAAGTAATCTTCTGCCTATCACCCTTGAGTTTTTGAAGAACAATACTATTAGCTCCAATAATAACCCTACTATAATGTATGAGGTTGTATTATTGGACCTATTAGTACAATTGTGATTCCAAGTAAGATGCTAAGCTTTAGATACTGAGATAAGCCTCTGGATATTTTTGTGAGTTGTGACGCATTCACCTATCACACGATGCATAATATAAGTCATTGGGTTTTGACCTTGAATCTAGTTTTTGCCATCATGTTAAATGCAGTGGGTTTCCAACAATGAAGCTTTTTATGCATGGAGTTCCTGTGGATTACACTGGTCCAAGGAAAGCTGAGTTGCTTGTACGTTTTCTGAAGAAGTTTGTTTCTCCTGATGTTTCACTACTGGAAACTGATTCTGCAATCCAGAACTTTGTTGAAATGGTTGGCACTGACTTCCCTTTGTTCATTGGCTTTGGCTTGAACGAATCTATTATTCTTGATGTTGCCCGTAAGTACAAGAAGAAAGCCTGGTTTTCTGTAGCAAAAGATTTTTCAGAAGAGATGATGGTGGCATATGACTTTGACAAAGTTCCAGCATTGGTATCTCTTCATCCGAAATATAAGGAACAAAGCGTGTTCTATGGGCCTTTTGAAGGTGAGTTCAGATAAGTATTTTGTACATTTTGTGTATGACATTTCTTCATATTCCCTACAGAAGCTACAATTGCAGTTAAATCTAATACTATAAAAATTAAATGAATAGCAGAGAAACAATGCATGACTTCCTAACATCACTGGCTCATTTGCTGACTAGATAATTTACTGTTCATGGTTAAGAGATCCCATTGTAGTCACAGATTAAGTACTCTTGTATTATTCTCTTGTTTTTGAATGTATTAGCTACTACTAATTCTTAAAATTCTTCGTGCAAAAGGAAAGATCATTTATTTATTTTTATCTCTGTCTGCTGGTTTCTGGTTCTTCTGCTTTGAATTTTCAATTCATAGGTCTTGAAATTAATGCAGCTAATTTAATTTTCTTCTCCTTGTTATCATTTTCCATTAATTCATAGGTGACACATCATCCTTAAAAGATTGTATTTGAGTTTTATAAGTTATTTTCACAGGGAATTTCTTGGAAGATTTTATAAGCCAAAACCAGTTGCCTCCTACCGTACCCATTAGATTTGAAACATTAAAGCTGATGAATGATGACAAGAGGAAAATTGTTCTTATTATCATGGAAGATGAGTTAGATGAGAAATCACTAAAACTGGTTAAAATTCTGAGGTCTGCTGCAACTGCAAATCGGGACTTGATATTTGGGTATGTTGGAGTCAAGCAATGGGGAGACTTTGTTGATGCATTTGATATCACTAAGAGCTCAAAGCTACCAAAACTTCTTGTTTGGGATGGAAATGAGGAATATCATACAGTAAGTCCACGTTTACATTCATCAAAATGCAGTTCATTTTCTGATGACCAATTTGATGAAATTTGGTGTCGAGGTTATATGCCTATAAATGATTCTCTATGTTTTGATTGGCTTTGGTTAAATTTTAGTTAATGTTTGAACAAAACAATTGGATTAGTTAGTTATCTTCTTTCTTGCTGCAGTTGTCTCTTATCTGAATTTCCTTTAAAAATCAATGTGCATAATTACATTGTATTAATGTGTTTGGGTGCTTCATACAACGTCAAATTGATGACTGAAGAAATGAGCTATCCTTCAAGTTCTCTCTTATGCTATGAAAGCAATCTGTTCATAAGCTGCTTATATATTATGAGCCAACATGCAGTGGTAGCAATATTAGAGCCTTCTGTATTCTGAACAGAGCTAATCCGTCTCTACACACAGAAGAATATTTAAGCACCCATTTAATTTGTCTTGATATACTTTTTAGTGGTTTCAAGTTTCATCAGACGTGTTGTTTTTTTATTGATTAGTTAAATGCTGTTCAAACTTTACAATAATTAAAGTTATTGCTAACAAAATATTATATATGGCTTCGGCATGGTAGATTAAGGCATAGGTCCACCAATAAACTGCAAACTTGGATCTTTTGCTCCTATTTGCCTTAATACATATCATAAAGCTAAGTTCATGCATCAGGGGAGCATACATTGATGTAACATTAGCTTAGCTTCTCCAGTTCAATTTGTGTTAACACAAATCAAAAGTATACACAACAGGAGGAGAGCATGCTTTGGCATAGCAATATATTTTGAATCTGGGTTTGTTCTTTAAACATATTTTGGTTCAAAGCCTTCTCCATTTACTTTCAATTTCAGGGTTCTTTATTTCTCTTGCCTTGCCTTGTTTAACCTAAATTTCTGGTTAACATATTGCTCAGAAGCAGTTAAAGTTCCAATCTCGTGTTGTTCTGACAGGAATCTTTTTTCCTTTTGTGAATGAAGGTTGTAGACTTCGAAGACCTAGATGATAATGATCAAGGAACCCAGATTAGCCGTTTTCTTGAAGGATATAGGGAGGGAAGAACCATAAAAAGGAAACTGAGCAGCCCTTCACCATTTGGCTTTATTAGCTCATTAATTGGCATAAGAACAGTCTACCTCATTGTCTTTGTGGTTGCTGTTGTAATGGTTATTCTGCTCCTAAGCACTAGAAGTGCAGATACTCCTCAAGTTACTCAAGATGGAGCCGAAGTCACAGAAGCTAGCGTTTTACAGGCTAAAAGCAGCGGTAGTTATCGGCCAGGGGACAAGGAAGACTGAGATGCGACACTATCAGATTGTATTGCTGCAGTTTTGTTTCGGTTAACTTAACTTTTGGTAATTAATATCACCTCAATCCAAGCATCCCATGTAAGAAATTCATTGTAGAAATTCGTAGTTGGTTGCATAATTTATTTAACTATTGGAACCGGGAATAAATCGTTTTTCTCTTAAGTATTCTTTTTTTTTAAAAAAAACTTTCTTGAAGAGTATATTGAGCTCATTTCCTCCGCATTATTTAGCTGATATGTTTTGTTTAGTATATAGTCCAAGTATTTTTTTTTTGTTGTTGTGGTTTTCCATTTATGTCACCTTGACTGGTGTTTGTCCAAATTTTAGTTAATCACAATTAACTGTGGTTATTAGTAACTAATTTGAGTTTAGATATAAAAAAAGTTCACTCTAATCATTCTCGTTGATTACTTATCGTAATAGATTGGTCAATACTTTCTCTTTTTTCTTATATTAGGTTATGTTTTCTTTTCTTTCTCTTTCATTGCACATAAATAATATCCTTTCTTTTATTTTTTTTTCTTGCCGTTTATCATAATAGGTTTATTTTTCCTTTTTTTTCCTTCTATTTACATTGCATGTTTTAATCCTGGGAGAAAAATAAATATTATGTCATATGTTGAAGGAAGGGTGATGACATGAAGGGGACATAGGTATATCACAAAAGAAGGTTTGGGGCCCACAGAGTTTAAATCCATGGGGAACATCAATTAAAGTATCATCATTATTATGCTAACCATAATTAGTAAATACTAATCACAATGACATATATATATATATATGTATATATATGTCTTTTTATTATACGATGACATTAGATAACTAAACTAAAATTTAGATGGCTAAATGTACGAATCACCAACCTTGAAGGGATATAATTTATTTGAAGAATATTAAGAATCTTCTATAAGAGATAATCTCCGAATGCTATTCTCATATGTCATCACAATCTACATGAATTCTTCATATCTCCTTTTGCTTTTTCTTCCTTTTTATCCTATATTAAACCTTATTTTACGAGGTTGAGTGTGGGATGAGGTTGAGTCTATGAACCGGAAACAGCCGGCAACCCGCAATTTCCCCACGTGCTTGTTTACCGGCTACAACCGGTCACATCTCAAACACGAAAGACGTGGGCGAGGGAGGGAGACGACCATTTCGCCGCTCCGTTCCCCTCCTCGCTCGCTCTCTGCCTCTCCTCTCCTCTTCTTCCCATCTGTCTCCTCCTACATACGACTCCTTCCCTCCTCCAATGCTCTCTCTTCTCTCTCTCTCCCCTCTCTCTCTCTCTCCCCCCCCCCCACTGCACTCCCATCGATCTCCGTCGCCTGCTCCTCATTCCTGCTGCCTTATTGCAGGTCTCCGAGGTTCGTTCTCCCTCTCGCTCCTCACGATTTCTACTATCAATTTAAATCGATTTATCTCGCATTTTTCTTCTCCTCCTCGACGTAGATTCGTGTGCGCTTTCGTGATCCATTTCGAAGACGACGGATCTGTTCGTCCTTGTCATGAATCTGAAATCCCTAGTTTGCGGCCTGTTTATGAAGAAATGTGGCTCCTTTTTGGGTATTTTGCTAAAAGCCGTGATGTTTCTGCTGTTCTGTATCTTGACGTGATGCAGATCGTTGAGGTTGAGTTCGAGAATGGTTGGAGGAATGGACCTGCGGAAGGTGGACTCGCTCGCTTCTATTGCGGAGGCCGAGGATCTCGATTTCTCGCGGCTGCTCGACCGGCCGAGACTAAAGATCGAGCGGAAGAGGTCGTTCGACGAGCGGTCAGTTAGCGAGCTCACCGTCTCGGGGAACCTCCGGCAGGTCGACAGCTACGATAGTATGTACTCCCTCGGCACGATGAGGTCGGTGCTGGACACTCCAGGCTCGTCGGCTCCAAACCCGTTCGATCCGCATCCGATGGTTGCGGAGGCGTGGGAAGCTCTCCGGAGGACGATAGTGTTCTTCCGGGGGCAGCCGGTGGGCACGATAGCCGCCTACGATCACGCCTCAGAAGAGGTTCTCAATTACGATCAGGTATATCATCCTCCATATTCGTATCTCAGTTTCACCGATGCATATTGATTGGTAGGCAAATGGGTCATCGGGGATAACATCTTGCCTGTTGCTGTATTGAGTACATTTGCTGTTCACGACCACTGCAATCCCCACTATCTTGAGGACAGCGTTGGTGTGCACTAAGAATTGTCATTTTCATGTATTTGTATTACGATCAACGAGAATGTCAGTTATTATATAAATTCACATCAATTCCGTTTACTTGCTGGTGCTCAGATAACCAAATTGTAATCAGATAGTTTATTCGATCTTGATTTCACTTTGCACGCAGGTGTTTGTCCGTGACTTCTTTCCAAGTGCTCTGGCTTTTCTAATGAATGGAGAGCCTGAGATAGTGAAAAATTTCCTTGTGAAGACCCTCCACCTTCAAGGGTGGGAAAAGAGAATAGATCGATTCAAGCTCGGGGAAGGAGTCATGCCGGCAAGTTTCAAGGTGAAGCATGATCCTACTAGGCAAACCGACAATCTAATAGCTGACTTTGGTGAGAGTGCAATTGGAAGGGTCGCACCTATTGATTCTGGTTTTTGGTGGATTATTCTACTTCGGGCCTACACAAAGTCTACTGGGGATTTAGCTCTGGCAGATTCAGCCGAGTGTCAGAAAGGGATGAGGCTTATACTAGCTTTATGTTTGTCGGAAGGGTTCGATACATTCCCAACCTTGCTCTGCACAGATGGATGCTCGATGATAGATCGTAGAATGGTAAGTTCATCAACATTGTGTTGGGGTACTCATTACTTATGGTGCTTATACATACGCAGGGTTATCCTTGATTTTTTTTTTCTTGGTTGTGTTTCTTGAACTAGAAGCTTATTTTGTTTTGTTCTTCCATTTCTTCAGATTTAAGTTTTATATTATGTGGAAAGAAATGGAATCAGAGACATATCTCTGATAAATATCTGAACTGATTAATGTGCCCAAAGCTTTAATTACATATTCCTTTTCCCATTGTCCAAATGAACAAATTTTGTTTTCGTTTTTCCATTAATTATAATATATTCTCTAAATCAAAGTGTAGCTTATCCAATTTGTCAAGTTCTTAAAAAGTATTTTTTCTGTTGCATAATGAAATTTGTAATGTTTCTCTTCTTACTGCTTTAGGTTGGGTTTCTTAAGAAGAACACATATTCTTAAAAATAATTTTTGTTTAATTGAAAATCTTTGCACAACTTTCTCAAAATCTTTCAAGGTCATTTAATGATCTTTGTTCCTTGAGGCATTTGATTGACAGATTTTGAGAGATTCTGGAGTTGGTTTGTAAACAGCAGTTACAATAACTAAACGGCAGATTTTGAGTTCATTAGCAATAACTTGCTTGAACACTAGAGGAATTTGATTCTGGTGTCGGTTTGTAAACGGCAGTTAGGAGATAAAATGATGCATGTTTTAATTGCTTTAGACGTTGTTTACTTTGTTTATGAAAATATGAGTTAATGTTCTATCCACTGTTATGTGCTTCTAAGGAACGAACAAACTTTGCAGGGTATCTATGGATATCCTATTGAAATTCAAGCCCTTTTCTTTATGGCATTGAGATGTGCTTTAACGATGCTAAAACAAGATACAGAAGGGAAGGAGTTCATAGATAGGATAGTGAAACGCTTGCATGCCTTAAGCTATCACATCCGAAATTACTTCTGGCTTGACTTCCAGCAGCTGAATGTTATATATCGCTACAAGACAGAGGAGTATTCTCACACGGCAGTTAATAAGTTCAATGTTATTCCAGATTCCATCCCAGACTGGATATTTGATTTCATGCCTACTCGTGGTGGATATTTCATTGGAAATGTTAGTCCTGCGAGAATGGACTTTCGATGGTTTTCTCTTGGTAACTGCCTTGCGATACTATCTTCTCTTGCTACCCCAGAGCAATCTGCGGCTATAATGGATCTACTTGAAGCACGCTGGGAGGAACTGGTTGGTGAAATGCCCCTAAAGGTTGCATATCCTGCTCTAGAGAGCCATGAATGGCGTATTGTCACTGGTTGTGACCCCAAAAACACCAGATGGAGTTACCATAATGGAGGAACTTGGCCTGGTTGGTGCTTTTTAGCTTGCTGAATTTTCTCATTGAATTGCATATTATGATGCCATTATATTATTTCAAAATCTAATTAGATAAATCTGATGGAAGAAATGTCGGTTCTTTGGCTTGGTAAATTGATGAGATGATCCTTTATCTTAATATACCATGTCCTAACTAAGGCTGGAGTTGACAATAACATTCATTAACATATTATATTTCATATGATGTGTTCTCCTGAACAGAAGTTACAATCTTTTCCTGAAACATGCAAGCAAGTTTTATATTGTTAATCACTATACCAATCATGATGCACTTTCCTCTGGCAATTTACACTTAGAATTATGTCGAACATGCATTCAAGCATCGATACTTTGACTGTCATGTGCCAACCTCAGTTCCATGTTTTATTTGTTCATCCTTTCACTTGTATTACTTCAGATTGTTCCAGCACTACCTTATGCATCATTCCATTGTCTTCTTCAGTGACTCTGTGGCTGCTCACTGCAGCCTGTATAAAGACTGGTCGTCCACAGATTGCAAGACGAGCGATCGATCTTGCTGAAAACAGGCTGTCCAAAGACAGTTGGCCAGAATATTATGACGGTAAGCTAGGGCGGTACATTGGCAAGCAGGCAAGGAAGTTCCAGACATGGTCTATCGCAGGTTATTTAGTCGCTAAAATGATGCTCGAAGACCCTTCACATCTTGGTATGATCTCTCTCGAGGAGGACAAAGCGATGATGAGGCCTCCAATAAAGAGATCAGCATCATGGACTATTTGAAGGTGGCAGCCGAAGAGACCTTATTCCCTTACACCATTCTTTGACAGTAATTCTTTGATCTTCTATCTTTTCTTTCTCAGTAGCAATTGTTTGTACAATATTATGATAACATATCACCAGTTTTAGTGCATCACAAATAAGGTAACGTCTGTATGATTTTGTTCTCATGGTAGCAAGAGACTCAGTTTTACATGATCTTGATCTAATTTAGTCTTTGATTCCTTCTCCATCACCTCTTGCATGTAGAAAGACGTGCTGCATGTGACATACAAAGGCAAATGTAATGCAGGTACATGAATTAAAGAAGCAAGTTACACATTAAAGTGTTGGATTATATATAACATAGGACAACTTTAGTAGATTTTGGATTGTATAGGTGTTCTATTGCTATATATATTTATGTATATGTATATATTTATTGTCCTGATCATAATTAAAGCTTATGGAAAAAACAGTACCCATATTGTAGGAAATTAGAGAGATCATCCTTGTGATTCTTCAAACACAAATCTAATCATAATTAGGAGCACTGGGAGGGAAAGAAGTTTGTTTAAATATGTTGGTGTTTCTGACAAGCAGATCATGTCGATAACTAAACTAAATGTTTTTCATGTTTTGATGGGTCTTGCACGATCTTTTAATGCCTTGTATAAAGAAATTATATGTCACATGGATAAGTTCATGACCTTTACTGAATAATGTTGACAAGTAGAAGATCATTTTGGCAAGTGTATGTAGGTCGCTGTGATGTTAACAACAGTGAGATGCTTGATAGAGTTCCATGACTTCTTTCCTGATCACATCAAGCATTATGTTTTATATATACATATACATTTCTTGGCATGGTCTTCTTGTTTCTGCTGCAAGTCGCCTTAAAACCAAGATCAGAGGCCATCCGTGAAGGGAACTCCGGTGGCCGGCAACCAGCTACCTCCAGATAGCAAACCCCTCACAGTAAATCTCAGAGCAGTCGATGGATCGGTGATAACATGGTGGCCGCGCCACCTGACTCGCCTGGAAGTGTCAGACCCCGGCCCCGTGTTCTTATACTCCCCGTAGTATAACGTGTTGAGAGCGAACCCACCGCTCCATTCCGACCACCCAGCTGCGGAGATCAGATCATCCATGTACGTATCCATGAACACGGTTCGAGAGTAGGCCTGCCATGGCCTTCCCAGGTACGTCCGGAACTTCCCCTGCACCGGCCTCAGGTCCGGCGCGGCCGTCACCCTGCAGTGCTGGATGACGATGCCGGTGTTCTGGCTGGGATCGGTCCGCCCCTGCGCGGTTATCGTGTTCTGCTGCTTGCTCATGGGCCGCCTCACGTAGATGTTGCAGTCCTGGAGCACCGCGGCGGCGTTGCCGAAGATGAAGTCGACGGTGCCGTGGACGTCGCACTCGCGGTAGAATTGCCGGAGCGAGTGCGCGTATAGCGTGTCCTGGTACCCCTCGAAGCTGCACCGGTAGAAGGCGGCGAGGTCCGCGTTGCAGCGGAGCGCCACCGCCTGGTGCTTCGCGGGGCCGGCCGTGTTGCGGAACGTTATCCCCCGAGCGATGAATCCGTCCCCCGTCACCGCTGCATGCCACCGCACATCACCGATACGCACAAAGATCAATCTTTCCCATGAGAGAGAGAGAGAGAGAGCAGGAAGAGTTCATGCCACTGGACTCACCCACGGTGGCGGAATTGAAGGTGGTGGAACCTCCAGCAACACTCCGACTACCAGTGACCACCGTCTTGCCGATGCCATCCCCAACCAACATGAGGTCTCTCACCCCAACCTGCACGTTCTCTACGTAAACCCCTTCCTTCACATAGATAACAAATCTTCTGCTCTCACTCCCTCTCCTCCTTGACGCCTCGTTGATAGCTTCCTTGACGCTCCCAAAGTCCCCAGTGCCGTCCTTCGCCACCACCAAATCGGCCACCACATCCCCCCGGCGCGCCCGGAGGAGCTCCCGGTCCTCGACCGACGACCACTCCGGGAACGCCCCACCACCCTTGCTCTCCTCTTCCTCCGCCCTCGTCTCCGTGATCGCCAACGCGTTGCTCACCAGCTCCGACGCATTGGTCAGCAGCGGCAAGAACCAGGAACTGGGCACGTGGAGCTCGGCGAGGCCGGCCCTACAGGTGTGCAGGTTGGTGAGGGCGGCGCTGAGCCAAGTCCGCACGTCGTAGGCCACGCGCCGGCGTGAGGGGTCGAGGGAGTCGTTGAGCTGGCGCACGGTGGAGTCGTGGAGGTCGAGGCAGTCGGACCACGCGGCTCCCTCGAGGCCGCCCAGAAGGATCTGCTCCCGGGCGAGCATGGCGTGCTCCATGGCCGCGTGGATCGACATCTGCTGCATGCTTTGGCTCGCGCAGTGGGTGCATGTGTCGGAGTATGAAGCAAGAGAGCACCAGCGGTGTCGCTTGGCCTCTGCATGAACGGCTGAGGGGTGAAGAAAGAGACCGTAAGAGGTAAACAAGCACAGTAGGAGTAGCACGGTGGAGAGCTTCGCCATTTTGGAGTACGTGTGTCAGAGGTAGAGGGAGTTCTTCTTTATATATGGCTTGTGATGACCATGGAGGAGGTGGTTTTGATTGCTTTTGCCAAGACGCAAGGGTTGATTGCTGCAACCTCAGGTCGTGTTGCTTGTGTACAAGATATGCCCTCGTGGTGTTTGATAAAATTCTGCCAGTTTATATCCACCAAAAAAAAAAAAAGGTCTTTAAAAAGTCAAAATGCTCATTAAATGAAGACATTTCACCTCATATTAAAAATTGGGAGATATACACCAAAAATGTAATGCCTGAAAAAGGCAAGATGTACATTTTATATTGAGATATGTAAATCATCAAGTAAAGCTAGCAAGTTTGAGGAGCTACTCATCCTACATTGATGACAAATTAGGAGATAAACCGTGGCCCTCTGTGGCTATAAATACAGGATTTGATCTCGGGAAGGTGTGGCAGTACTAAAGAGTAGACATGCACGCAGGCAGGTGTGTGTTTGGATATAGAATGCCACATATACTGCATTAAATAAGTAGTTCATTTAAGTACCTTTCTCCCATTTTGTGACCATGTTTATAGAACAGCAAATTGTCTTCAAGTCCATTGGCAGAAATGACTGCCTGTGTAGGAGGAATTTTCATGTATTTTAGTGGGAAATGTCATGTAAGTGCAAATGAATAATCCATCTACAGTAACATTGAGAAAAGAAAGCTAGAGACTGAAGACAACATATGTTTTACTCATCAAGAGCAAACTGAATCAAATACCATGAGACCACAAACTAGTATGCATGCAGGCCCCAAAGATATTACTCAACTTCAACTACGTAACTTGAAGAAAGCCAATAAAAAAAGTCAGGTTTCAACTTCAAAACATGCATCCATCTCATAATAACACACAGCAATCACATGTCCGTACCCATGTAAGAATCATGTATGCCAAACACAAAAACTCATCTGTCTATCACTTGTTTAGAACATAAACATCTTGAATGCAGGAAACAGAAACATCTTGAGTGCAGGTTTAGACGGTAAAATTGCTAAAGCATGAGTTCGATCGAACCCTGAGTGATAAACTGGTTAGAATCGCAGGTAACACTAAAAGAGGGGGGAGGGGGGACGCAATGAATCGATGAAAATTATATTGATTTCGGAAAACTTCGTTCAATTCAAAGATGTATGTTTTAGCTTAAAGACAGTGCCAGATAGAGTGAACAACAAACTTAGTAAGTAGTAAAGAAAAAAGTACAGAAAGAAAGCACACCGATTTTATAGTGGTTCAGTCGTCGTAACCTACGTCCACTTCCGATCCCTCTTCCGTTAAAGCTATCGGTTTTCACTAATAGTCTTCTTTCAATGAGTGAAGAGTGAAGACTAACTACCCTCTCACAACCCTCTTCTCCTTTTCATAGGTTTAAGAAAACAACCTTTACAAACACTAAATCCTCTCTTAAACTAAAAGTAACTTAAGGCTAGAGGAGGGAAACTTTTAAAGAATTACAACAATGTTTTTCAACTATTTTGTTATTTGTGCTTGTGTATGTTAGCCATGGATAAGAGAAGTATTTATAGGCTCCAAATGAATTCAAACTTGGAGCCAAAACCAGTCTCATCCCAGGTCTTCCGGGTACTGACAATACCACCACCAGTGCTGGGCAGTACCACCGCCCAGGCTCTTTGACACTAGGCAGTACCATCACTCAGTCTAGCGATACCACTGCGACATAGTCTCAGAGATTGTGTCTTAGAGACTGAGCCACCGATGGTTCCATCACTTGTTTTAGCGGTGCCACCGCTTGACCTCATTGTTTAGGCCTTTCACTTGGCCAAGCTGTCACGGACTTAACTGGTTTTGCCTAAGCCGTGCAGCACCATTGCGTGTCAATCCGCAAAGGTCAGCCTCCCCAACCTCCCACGATCCCTTAGGACCAGCCAAAGAGAAGACGGAACAACGAAAGCGCTTCACACGGGATCCACAAGCCACTCTTTCAGCAAACACTTTATAAACAATACAAATTCCAACAATGGACATCACAAGCTCAGAACGGTTGCACAACAAAGGCATAAGATTGGTCCACTACAGACCGAAATCTAGTACAAGTGTCCACATGACACAAACTTTTCGTAAAAGCCGACAATGGCTGCCAAACTCAAATGGGGGTGTTTCGCCTTTGTCGAGCCCTTTACAAGCTTTACAAGTTGGAACAAACTAAAAAGGGACATGGACATGCATAAGCATTACACCGAACAAGCCATTAACAAAATGTTCGTGACATTCTCCCCCACTTATTCCTTTGACGTCCTCGTCGAAGCCCTTGCTGACGCTGCAACTTCTTTTCTTTGTTGGATCTTCGATCTTCTGCTCCTCCTGCGATGCGCCCCTTGGCTCCCAATTGTTCTCCGCTTGTTGTTGTTGTGAGTCATCGAACTTTAATCCGTCATGCTTTGCTTCAACTCGCCAATGACTCGACTCGGTGTGGGGTTGGCGAGTTGTCTTGATCCTTGCTTTGGTTCTTGCAGATTCATCGATGAAGGAAAAAGACCATCTTTGATATGCGCCAATCTTGAAATTCTTCTTGTCTCTTGAACTGGATAGATGCTTGTTGGAGCTTTAATGAGCATCGCCTCGCAACCTTTAAAGTTCTCAGGTCTTTCCTCCGCAAAATTTACCCATCGAATTTTCTTCCACTTAGTTGTCTTGTCCAAGTAGGTTCGCATCACTTCCGCTTTCGATTGACATTCAATTGGGAAATGAAGCGGACAATCTACTCTCAGTAGCACTGATCACCATTGGTGAGGACTTGACAACTGTTGTCTTCCATTAGTCTCTTCGAAGGGTCTTCAAATTTGTGCAGAGCTCCTCTGCTAGATAACTAAGAGAGATGGAGTACTCGATTTCACCCGTTCTCTTGGGAGTTGAGAAGGCAAAGGTTACTTGACTTCGCCCGCCTCCTCGAGGTTGTACTTCGTGCGTCAAGCTGGTTACTAGACTTCGCATGCTCTTAGCTCACACTTCCGAAGCACTTGAAGTGTTTGCAATCCTTGCGCTGAGTCAGCTACTATGATTCGCCTTCTCATTGCCATTGAACTTCTGGAATGCAAGAAGTTATCACTCCAACTTGGAGTAAGTCTCCGATAGGTTTGGTCGCCTTTGGGATTGTACCGCCTTCTCCATCATTTCTGCCGCCGACTCCTCTAAGTAGCAAAGGTACAGCACCACGTACTACCTGCTCCGATCCTTAGTCATGCACTCTTGCATCGACCCGAAGTCCTTCACTCACGGCTATCTTGATGAAAAGTCTATTGACATCGGTCTTACGAAGTTCTCTGGTCTTTGCCCTTCAGCCTTATCTTGGTACATGGAGTTTGCCAATGCATTCTCCTCCTCCACGGCCTATATCACGACTAAGCGCTCTCCTTCTATGAGAGCAAGGGACCGATGACTCCCCGGAAGTCCCGTCTCTGCGGTACCATGGCACTACATTGCCCATGGCACTACTATCCATTGTCTCGCATCTGCGTCCCTTCTTCACAATCGGTAGATCTACCTCTGCGGCATTGCGGTACTCCTCCGAGTCCACCTTCAATCTAACCGATGATTGATCTTGGGTAGCTGAGTCCCTCTGGACTCGTCATTGTTTCCTCGCCCTATTTCGACCACCTGCTTCGACACCTCTGTGTTCTCTCGAGCGATTACACTTCAGTCATTTGGAAAGAGAGATCAACTCCCATGTATGGCCACCGCCATTCATGTTGCAGGGTTTGCACCGCTTCTGTTCTCCTTAGCTTCATTGGTCGCAACGTTTGCTTACTCGGCCTTGTCCTCTGACTTGCCGGGCTCCCTTAAGCGAATAAGAGCTCTGAAGCAGTCCAACTCTTCAGCCGCTCTGATCATACCTCTGCATGATCTAGTCCCCCCATGGGACTCACTGGTACTTGCATATGAACTTCTTCCTCGATAGTGCACAGCCCCCATAAGCTGATGCCTAAGGTTTTCATTCAATGCAGCATTCGATGCACGCACGGAAGACCCGCCTCTACGGTACCATGGCATTCACTGCTTGAATCCATAGCCCTTCTTGCCGTCGTGTTGTTCATCGAAATGGAGCTCCCAGTCGCGCTCCCGATCATACCTCTGCATGATCTAGTCCCTCCATAGGACTCACTGTGTGTGTTGACTTGCCATGAACCATTCCACCACGATCCGCTGCATCATGTCGCCGCCTGGTGACATCTCCTTGCATTCTGATCCTTATGGTATGAACTCGAACTGCGATATCTCCATGTGTGGACTCCGCCAACACATCGCAGGGCCTTCGCCACCTTCGATTCTGTTCGCTCCTTTGGCAATCGACCTTCGTCCACCCACTCTCGAGTCACACTCGGACGAAGCCTAGCTCTAGGATAGTCCATCGCCTAGCAGCTCCTCTGAAGTCCCCTAACTTCGCTGAAATTGGTACACCATTGTCTGGATCCTGGGACTCTGCCCCTACCAGCACAATCTCCGCTACGCACCGCTTTTCTCATAGCAACTCGAATAGCAACATTGTGGCATATTTTTCAAGAGTAACTGCCTCCGCATCCTCTTGCCCCGTGCCAAGGCCTTCTAACACCAACTTCGCCACTGCAAGTTGTATCGCCTTAGTTCCTCCGTCAAATGCTTCACCGAGATGAGGTGCATATGCCTCGAAGTTCCCTTCGTCTTTGGCACCATGCAAGATGAGTCTGCTCCATCAGAATAGAGAACCCATGGGACGACATGATCCTACTCTTGTCTCTGCAAGAGTCCATGCCCTTGACCTCTGTCTAAGGAAAGCTTCAAGCCTCCGCTCCATGTTCTATCTTCTATGCCAACTCTCTTCATGCGGCTTGGGTACATCACCAAGTTATCCCCCAAGTTGCTCCGTTTCTCGATTTGTATTGCATTAATGGTAGCCCTCACGTCCACCATTTTATGGGTCAGCCCTATGTTGAGTCCGATCTCCATATCGGTTCGAAATGTGCTTTCGCTTTGTGTTGCCTTGGGTCGCTCCCCCACTTGATCTCGCTATGCGTCCACCAACGCATTGCCTGTTGCGAGATCATGCGACAACTCCTCGTCGCTTGCTCAATCCATCGAGCTTTGTCTTGAGGTACTCCTCAACCGGTGCGGTACATTGCACATGATTCTCCCTCTGGAGAACCGAGACTAATTCCTCCTAGATATCTGTCCCGTTAGAGCAATTTCTCTCTTCGCATCCTTCCCTCTGGAAGTTTTGGAGACCACTATCCCCTTGAACTACTCCGTCTTTGCTGAACAAACTGCCAAATTTTGCCTCTGCAAATGCACTTGCTAGATCTCATCCAGCGATACTTGAGCCATGCTCAATACATAACTTTTGCACCACTCTGGGTCTAGCAACATGCTGAACCTACTGCACACTTCAGCCTCTTACGAAAGTATCCTGCAAATGCTGAAGAGAAAGTTTGAATGCTCTATGGCGCTAACCTTCGGCCGCCTTGGGATGGCCCCGGACATTCTATCGTCCGCATGCAAGGCCTTGCATGAGTATCGAATTCCTTAAGTTTGCAACTCCCTTCACCATTGTGAGCTTTGCACAACTCTTTCAATCGTTGAACAACCCACTCCGCCTTGCACGGTCTCATCCTTTGCCAAGCACTCCACTTGCCTCGAGCACCGTCAAGTTTGGGTGCCAACGTCGAGCCACTGCTCGAACTCAGCCATCCCGACCTTTGTGCGCTACGTAATTCTTCTTAGCTTGTTTGTCCTCGTGGTGCCTCTTACGCGAAAGGTTGGCCATTCTTCTGAATACCATTCTTGGATGTCCGCTCCTCTGAGCGACTCCTTCCCCTACAACTCCAAGTCGGTTTCCCAAACGGGGCGCGCGTGTTGGCTGCCCTCGACGTAGTCCCGCTAGGTCCCCCCACATTTGCATGCTAAGTGTTTCTAAGTGGGCTTGTCTCGCTCTGATTCCATCTGTCACGGACTTAGTTGGTTTTGCCTAAGCCGTGCGGCACCATTGCGTGTCAATTCGCAAAGGTCAGCCTCCCGATCTCCCACGATCCCTTAGGACCAGCCAAAGAGAAGACGGGATAACGAAAGTGCATCACACGGGATCCACAAGCCACTCTTTCAGGAAACATTTTATAAATAATGCAAATTCCAATCATAGACATCACAAGCTCAGAACGGTTGCACAACAAATGCATAACTCACTCAAATGGGGGCGTTTTGCCTTTGGCGAGCCCTTTACAAGCTTTACAAGTTGGAACAAACTAAAAAGGGACACGGACATGCATAAGCATTACACCGAACAAGTCATTTACAAAATGTCCATGACAAAGCACAGCCCACACTTGGGCCCAATTGGTCCCTAATTGAGTTAGCCCAATTCCAACCTAATGACACCTAAAACTACTTCGATCTAGACAATTATTATAGAGCTTTGAATCAATTGTTGTTCGGCATGTCATTGGTTCATTGGTGCTTTGTTCGATCCTTCGGCGCATCGTCCTCTCTTGCGGCTTATTGCCCAATCGGTCAGTTGACCTCTGTAACTCTGATTTCCTTAATGCAATTTCTACTCTTCTCGACCTAATGCCCAAACTCATGGCACGAAGCCTTCTGTCGATACATCGACCGATCCTTCGACTCGACGTCTAATCATCTAACATGTTCCACTCCGACCCAACGTCCGATTCCTCATACTTTAATTGTTTATTCTTGATTGAAGCTAGTCTGCGTCACTCAAAACGTAGATTAGATCATAAGCACTATTAATTAGTTTCATTATCAAAATTTGAGATTCAACAATCTCCTCTTTTTTGATGATGACAATGAATTGATAATGGAGTTTAAACAAACTCTTCATATCAATATGTCATATTGATAATTCCTTTAAGTCAAGAAATCATGCAATGTTTCAAAACATAAAAGTATATCATCATATCATGCATGATTTAAATCATCATAACTTCTCTTCCTTTGTCATCAACAAAAGGAGAAACACATTTAGTAAGTTTTTAAGATATTTAAGTTTTACAACATACAAGCTAGCAACAATTATAAATTTTGCATCTTGAGATAGGCAAGATAGTACTTTTGCTACTCTTGAGATTGCAAGCTAGCAATTCTTGGTGATGTTCAAGATGATAAGTTCTTTCTTCTCTTTTGAGAAATGCAAGCTTAGCAAATTTTGCTTTCTTGAAATGTGCAAAATAGCAAACTTTACAATACACAAGCTAATAAATTTTTTGTTTCATTTATAATGAACAAGATAGCATTACTTTCTCCTGTTGAATCTCGGATTTTGATGATGAAACTAATTAATTGTGTTTGTGATCTAACTGCATTTTGAGTGACATAGGACTACCTTCGATCAGGATTAGATAATTGAAGCAAGAAGAATTGACGTTGGGCCGGATGAGAACATGTCAGAAGATTGAACGTCGAGCCGAAGGATCGATCGATATATCGACAGAAGGCTTCAGACGATGGTTTCGGGCATCGGGCTAAGGAGAGTAGAATTGCACCAAAGAGATCGAGATTGCGAAGGACAACTGCCGATTGGGCAATAGGCCATAAGAGAAGACGATACGTCGAAGAATCGGATGAAGCGCCGATGGACCAATGACGTGCCGGGCAACAAATTTGATTAACGCTTTATAATAATTATTTAGATCGAAGTAGGATTAAGGTGTAATTGAGTTGGAATTGAGCCAACTCAATTAGGAGACAATTAGGCTCAAATCAGGATTGTGTTAGGCCAAATGAAAGGCCTAAACAATGCCCTAGAGCCACATCAGGCAATGGCACCGTAGTGTCACGCACTTAGCTAGAATTGCCTAAGTGGTGAGGCACCCTTGCGACAAGCCACCGACTTAGCTGAAGTTGCCTAAGTCAAGAATCGCCTTTGCGCCCACTTCGATCGGACTTAGCTAGAATTGCCTAAGTCTTGAGGCGCCCTTGCGACATACGCGTCCGCAAAGGGTTAGCCGAGTTGCAACCTCGCACAGGTCCTGTAGGACCTGTAAAAAGAGAAGTTGATTAGTTCTGAAAACGAGCGACAGACAAGTCCCGACGTCTCGCGAAGAGGGAAGCTTTACAAGCAATTGAGCGAGCACTTGGAGTGCAAGAAAACAGAGAAAGAGAGGGGGAAAATAAGGACTTTAGAAGGGTGAATGAGCAGCTGCAAGTCCACAAACAACTACTCCCCAAGTGCCGAGTGCGAAGGCAAGTTTCCGTCAAGTTGACGTGCAAACTTGTGAAAGTGTTCAACGCCCGACACTATATTGAAGACCCATCCAGCCATGTGCCACCCGGGGGGTTCCAGGGTGCTGAGATGGCTGACACTCCGCGTGGGACTGCGGGCTGCAGAAATCAGCCCGTGGCACACGAAAACGGTGTTGTTTTTGGGGTTTTTGGGCAGATGCAGCGAGCGATCATTCTGCAGCACTGCAACTACTGTTTCTTACATTTTTGCAGGGAAAAACACACCAAAACATGGCAAAACAGGCTGCCAAGGATATGTATAGGCATGGGCAAGCAACGAACGAAATGTTGAACGAAGTTGCTGCGAGTGTGCGACGACCGTTCGTGACATTCTCCCCCACTTAAGCTGTTGACACCCTCGTTGACACTCTTTAGTAGGTTTTGATGGCTGTTTCTTCATGTCGGAGGGTATCTTCTGGCTCCCAACTGGCTTCGGTCCTGGGAAGCTTTCACCACTTCACCAAGTATTCAATCTGCTCAGCTCCGTTGGGTAGCTTTGTCTTGCGATCCGCTAAAATGGTCTCAACTCGTTTCTCATAAGAGGCTCTGGTGGGAGGTTATCGAGTTGAAACGCCTCGGGAAGCATCCTACGGATCGGAGTGGTAGGCTTTCAAGTTGCTGGCATGGAAAACATTATGAATCTTGAGCCACGCCGGCAGTTGCAACTTGTAGGAGACGTTGCCCACCCTACTGATAATTGGGAAGGGGCCATCATATTTGCGCACCAATCCTTTGTGCACCTTATTCCGAAAGAACTGGAGTGATGCTAGTTGGAGCTTTACCAGCACCAAATCGCCGACTTTGTATTCCTGGGGTCGCCTTCCCAAGTCTACCCACTTCTTCATCTTTTTGGCCGCCTTCTCCAAGTAGGCCCGCGCAATATCTGCATTTTGATACCATTCTTTCGCCAAGTGATATGCGGACGGACTACTCCCTGTATATCCAATAGCCAAAGTGTGAGGAGTCGACGGCTATTGTCCGGTGATGATCTCAAAGGGGCTCTTGTTGGATGCAGAGCTCCGCTGCAGGTTGTAGGAGAATTGGGCTATGTCCAATAGCTTTACCCAATCTCGTTGGTTGGTACTCACGTAGTGCCGAAGATATTGCTCTAGGAGCGAGTTTATTCTCTCAGTTTGACCATCCGTCTGGGGTTAGAGGCTTGTTGAGAAGTATAGCTTCGACCCCAATAATTTGAACAACTCGGTCTAGAATCGTCCCAGAAACCGAGCATCTCGATCACTTATAATATTGTGCGGGACTCCCCAATACTTCACCACATTCTTCATCATTAGCTTCGCTGCTTCCTCTGCTGAACAGTGTAGGGGTGCAGCAATGAAGGTTGCATACTTCAAAAATCGGTCGACCACCACAAGTATCGATCCGAGTCCCCCTACTGCCGACAAACTAGATATGAAGTCCAGAGAAATGCTCTCCCACGGCCTTTCTGGTATAGGCAACGGCTCTAAAAGTCCCACCGGTTTCCGTTGCTCCACTTTGTCTTGTTGACAAATTAGGCATGTCCGAACATATTCCTCCACATCCGTCCCCATCTTTGGCCAATAGAAGGCCCTCTCCATGAGAGCCAATGTTCGGTGAATACCCGGATGTCCTGCCCAAAGGGAATCATGACACTCCCTCAAAAGCTCATGCCTCAGATTATCCACCCGAGGAACATAAACTCTATTCCCTTTGGTGTAGACAAGCCCCTCCTAGACCCAAAATCATCGTGCCTTGCCTTCTTGAATCAATTGCATCAAGGTTACTGCTTGGGGATCATTGTACAATCCATCCTTGATCTGGGAAAGGAAGTTGGATTGCAACTGGTTTGTTTGGCCTCTGCCCTCCAATTGCATAGCATTCACGACCTTCACTTTTCGACTCAAGGCATCAGCTACGACGTTTGCTTTTTCGGGTTTGTACTCCATTGCCATGTCAAATTCTGCCAGGAAGTCCTGCCATCGTGCTTGCTTTGGAGAGAGTTTCTTTTGAGTCTGAAAGTAACTCAAAGCGATGTTGTCTGTCCTCAGCACAAATCGTGATCTGAGAAGGTAGTGTCGCCACACTCGTAAATAGTGGATCACCACTGTCATCTCCTTCTCGTGCACTGGATACCGCCGCTCGGTCTCGTTGAGCTTACGGCTTTCATAGGCCACTAGATGGCCCTCCTGCATGAGTACTCCCCCAATAGCGAAGTCTGAAGCATTTGTATGGACTTCGAAGGGCTTCCCATAGTCTGGCAATTTGAGCACCGGTTCTTCTAAAATGGCAGCCTTTAGGTCTTGGAATGCCACTTCACATTTGTCAGACCATCTCCAAGGCTGCTCCTTCTTCAGCAACTCTGTTAGTGGAGTTGCACGCTTCGAATACCCCAGTATGAAGCGTCGATAGTAGTTCACAAACCCAAGGAAGGATCTCAGTTCAGGCACATTCTTTGGAGTTTGCCAGTCCACAACTGCTTGCACCTTTGATTTATCCATTTGAATAGAACCATCGCCGATCCGATGCCCCAAGAATAAGATCTCTTTCTGAGCAAAGTAGCACTTCTCTCTTTTTACGAATAAAGAATTCTCCCTAAGAACTTTGAAGATTGTTCGGAGGTGCTCAATATGCTCCTCAAGTGTTCGGCTGTAGACGACGATATCATCCAAGTAGACAACCACAAACTTGTCCAAATACTCCTTGAATAGCTGGTACATAAGAGTGCAGAATGTGGCTGGAGCGTTGGTTAAGCCGAAAGGCATCACTAGGAACTCAAACGCTCCATACCTGGTCACACAGGTAGTCTTCGCTTCATCACCTTCAGCAATACGCACCTGCCAATACCCCGACCGAAGGTCGAGTTTCGAGAAATACTTTGCTTTACCTAGTTGGTCGAACAAGTCCGCAATGAGCGGGATGGGATATTTGTTCTTCACAGTCACCTTGTTAAGGGCTCGATAATCGATGCATAGTCGGAGACTCCCATCTTGTTTTTTCTGGAAGAGAACTGGAGCTCCGAATGGTGCTTTGGAACTGCGGATGAGACCATCGCTTAGCAGTTCATCTAACTGCTTTCTGAGCTTTGCTAACTCAGGAGGGGGCATGTGGTATGGTGGTCTCGCTGGAGGCTTCACTCCCGGCTCCAGCTCAATAAGATGATCCATGCCTCTGCGTGGTGGCAGAGTTTTCGACAACTCAGGTGGCATAACATCTACGAACTCCTTCAGAACATTTGCCACCACAGCAGGTTCTTTAATGGCCTCCCCATCGAGCGTTTCCAACTTTATAGCCGCCACAAAGGTTAACTCCCCTTTGCGCACACCTTTCTTCAATTGCACCGTCGATAGTTGTTGGGGATCCTGGGTTCCTCTCCGAGAGACGAGAACCACACAAGGGTTGTCACCTCCCATCAGACATAAGGAGTCTAGGAACGGCATCGGCACCAACTTTGCTGCGTGCATGAACTCCATTCCAAGAATCACTTGGAAGTCATCCAATGGCACCGCCATCATGTTTGTGCGCCCGCTCCATGATCCGATCTTGATGGAGACTCCCTTTGCTAGCCCAGAGATTCGCTTGGCCTCCGAGTTGACCGCCTTCATCCGACTTGGGTTCTTCTCCAAGATTAACCCAAGCCGCTTTGCTTCTCGGTCGGCGATGAAGTTGTGGGTAGCACCCGTGTCCACCATTGCTCGGGTGGTTTGGCCATTGAGTCTGATGTTTACATACATCAGCTCACTGCTTCCTGCTTTTTGTTGCTTCGGCTTCAGGTTCTCCCCCACTTGACCCCGCAATGCATTCAACAAATGCATCGTACCCATTCGGGGTCCTTACGACTTCTCATCGTCGCTACCCGATTCGGAGCTACTCGAACTGAGGACAATTGCCTTGCCCTTGTCTGGCTTAGGGGGTTTGATGGAAGCCGACAAGGTATTGAGTGCCTGTTTTTGCGGGCACTCCCATACACTGTGTGGTCCTCCGCACAAGAAACATATCCTAGGTTTTGAAGCCCTGCCATTTGAGTTCGACCCCTTATGGAAACTCTTCTTCCTTTGCTCACCCCTAGGTTCCTTCCTAGGAGGGTTCCTTGGTTGGTGATTTCCTGTGGACTGCTTCTTCTTCCTCGGGTCCTCTAAAGAAGCAAAGTCGGTAAGCCTTTCTGCAGCTGCAATTACTCCAACCAAATCATTGACATTCCGTCGATGAAGTTCTTGTTGAGCCCATGGCTTCAGGCCGTCAAGAAAGCTGAACAGCTTATCTTTTTCAGACATATCTTGAATATCCAACATTAGTGCAGAAAATTGCTTCACATAGTCTCGAATGGAAGTCGTTTGGTGGAGTTGTCTCAACTTCCTCCTTGCAACGAACTCAGTGTTCTCGGGCAGGAATTGAGTTCTCAACTCACGCTTCAAGTCGTCCCATGTGTCCACTCGGCATCGACCTTGTTGAATCTCCTCCCAACGGGTTCTCCACCAAAGCTTTGCATCTCCATTCAGATACATAGTCACTATTGAAACTTTGGTGTCCTCAGAGTCTGGCCTCGTAGCTCGGAAGTACTGTTCCATATCAAACAGGAAATTCTCAAGCTCCTTCGCATCTCTAGCACCCCCATAACAATATGGGTCGGGCGCCCTGAAGCTTTGTGTCGACGCAACGCGGGTGTTGCTTCCCCTCGCATTCAACGCCCTTGTGAGCATTGCAACTCTGGAAGTGAGTTCCATCACCATATCTTGCAAATGTTGCATGGAGTCCTTTGTGTCATCCGTCAATCGGTCGACTAAGGCTTCATCTTTGTCGATCCGGGATTCAGCTTCTTCTTGCGAGCTCTCTACGCCAAGAAGCCTACTTTGGCCTTGGTAGAGTTCATCCAAGCTCGCTTCAAGAATATCCAAGCGGGTTTCCGCCGCTATGATCCTCTCTCTGTGGCTCTTTTTCCCAGTTGGCACTCCAGATTGTGCCTCCTCTGCTCTTGGCGAGTAGCCAACTTCTTGCTCATCACGCTCACTGCCCCGCTCCTCATGAGCGGCTCCAGCAGTAAGAGAGCGAGTTTGCACCTGCAGCCCTCCTGTGGCTGCTTGGGACAACATTCCGGCTTGTCCCATTTTGCTCGATTCACCACGTTGTTTCGCCATGGTGAGATTGCGAAGTTTCTTCGCTGCTTGCTCAAATTGCTTGCCTGCTCTGATACCACAATGTCACGCACTTAGCTAGAATTGCCTAAGTGGTGAGGCACCCTTGCGACAAGCCACCGACTTAGCTAAAGTTGCCTAAGTCAAGAATCGCCTTTGCGCCCACTTCGATCGGACTTAGCTGGAATTACCTAAGTCTTGAGGCGCCCTTGCGACATACGCGTCCGCAAAGGGTCAGCCGAGTTGCAACCTCGCGCAGATCCCGTAGGACCTGTAAAAAGAGAAGTTGATTAGTTCTGAAAACAAGCGACGGACAAGTCCCGGCGTCTCGCGAAGAGGGAAGCTTTACAAGCAATTGAGCGAGCACTTGGAGTGCAAAAAAACAGAGAAAGAGGGGGGGAAAATAAGGACTTTAGAAGGGTGAATGAGCAGTTGCAAGTCCGCAAACAACTACTCCCCAAGTGCCGGGCGCGAAGGCAAGTTTCCGTCAAGTTGACGTGCAAACTTGTGAAAGTGTTCAACGCCCGACACTATATTGAAGACCCATCCAGCCATGTGCCACCCGGGGGGTTCCAGGGTGCTGAGATGGCTAACACTCCGCGCTGGGCTGTGGGCTGCAGAAATCAGCCCGCGGCACATGAAAACGGAGCTGTTTTTGGGGGTTTTGGGCAGATGCAACGAGCGATCATTCTGCAACACTGCAGTTGCTATTTCTTACATTTTTACAGGGAAAAACACACCAAAACATGGTAAAACAGGTTGCCAAGGATATGTACAGGCATGGGCAAGCAACGAACGGAATGTTGAACGAAGTTGCTACGAGTGTGCGACGACTGTTCGTGACAGTAGGGTGGGCGATGGAACCGCCTGAAGGCTCAGCCTCCAAGGCTGAGTTTGGGCGGTGGTACCGCCCAGTACACTATCAGCCCAATATGCCAGGTGGTGGTACTGCCCAACAACAGAAAGCTTAGGCTATGGTACCGCTCAACACTGGCGGTGGTACCACCAATACCCTAAAGGCCAGGGTGATTCAAATTTAGGCTCCAAATTTGAATCCCCTTGAAGCCTACAAATAGCCCTCTTATTCTTGGTTAGACACACCAACTCCAATTGAGTAAGAAAAAAAGGAAAAAACTCTATTGAAATCTTGTCAAAATTTCTCTCCTTTAGCTTTAGTATTGGTTAAGTCTAAGAGAGGGGTGAGGGGGCTTATAAGAGGTTAACTCTTGAACCTTTTAAAAGGAGAAGAGAGTTGTAAGGATGGTTAGTCTTCACCCATTGAAGGAACACCGATAGTGAAAGTCGGTGACCTCGACGAAGGAGGAATTGAGATTGGACATAGGTCGGATGACCGAACCATTATAAAAATCCGGTGTGTTATGTGCTTTACTTATTTAGTTATTTTGCAAGTGTTTTACCTGGTTATTCTATCTTGCACTTATTTTAATTCCAAGCACAATCAAAATCGATTTTTATCGATAAGGCTTTTATCGTATGAACCGAAGGTTTTCCGAATTCGAAATTGAACGTTTTTATCACTGCACTAACATCTCCCCTTTTGTCATTGTAAAAAAAAAGGAAGAATACAATATTGTAATTCTTTTCCCTTTATATCAATTTTCAAATCATGACAAATGAGGTATCAAAAATTTACATCAATGTTTCAATCATCAAAATCAAGTTATGAAAATTAATTTAACATTCAAGCTAGCACTTAAGGTTCTCTTTGAGATGCTAGCAATTTTCTTTCTCCCCTTGCTATTAAAGGAAAAAAAATGAAAGAATTCAAAGGTATAAATATTTCAACCATCACATAAACGAGTGAAAGATCATGTCAAGAATCCAAAAAATTATAAATCATTTTGACAAATCTCCTTTTTAGCAAATAACGAAAAGAAATCTTAAGAAATCAATCTTGATTCATAAAGAAAATTCAAGTTGTAAATCCAAGATAACAAAAGAACAATTATGATTCATTTGGATAATTTTTCTTTTTGGTAAATGGCATAAGAGAGATCAAATAAGAGATCTTGATTCATAAAAAAAATTTCAAATATCAAATATCGAGAAATCAAAATCATGATAAAATTTCGAGTATCAAGTGAAAAAAATCATGACTCGTGTGACAAAAAGGTTATCGATTCATGCATTCAAACCATCATTACTTCAACTCATCATACATAGTACAAAATGTAAAACATCAAGCATGATACAAGCATTTATTTTCAAAAACATTCATCGTTATTTTTAATTCATTCAATTTGACAAATCATCAAAATCACTTTTAAAATATTCAAAATGGCATAAATAAATTTATTAATCTCTTATTGAAGAAGTCGATAAGATAGAGATAGAAAATGCACTCTTTTTTTGTGTTTCGATTTTTGTGATTTATTTTATATAAGTATGTCTTTGTCTTTTATGTCAAATAAAATCATGTATCAATGTTTAAGGCCTAAAAACAAATTTCATCGTAAAAATCATCGAGACAAAAAATATAACACATTATTTCAAAATATAAGATTTCAAGTCATCATTACTTCAAATCCTCATGTATAATATAAAATAATCAAGATACCATAATTTTTAACATTTTCATTGTATCATCAAAATTATCAAGCATAATTCCATAAAGCATATTCAAAATCATTTTAATTTCAATGATCTTTCTTTTATTATTGTTAGTTTAACAAGACATTTTCCTTCTTAAATGAATTTAGTGCGAGAAGTTAACGTGTAATTGTCATTCATAATTATATTTTTTTTTTTGTCAAAACCATGCATCATGTTTAAAACCGAAAAATGATACAAAATTCATCAAAATAAACATACATCAAATTATATTTGGAATATAATCATTAGATTTAAATCTAACTTTTTTTCATTTATCATAAAACATACAATTTTCATAATAGAATTTTTAATTTTTCAAAATCACTAGAAAGAGAAGCATGAAAATTTTTTTGTTACTAAAAAAAACTCATAAAATGCATCAAGTAATTTCATAAAGTAAAGATGTTTTGGTTGAGTTACTTACCTCTTTGTCAAAAGCCACAAGGTATATAATCATTAGATTTAAATCTAACATTTTGTTCATTTATCATAAAACATACAATTTTTATAATCAAATTTTTAATTTTTCAAAATCACTAGAAAGAGAAGCATGAATTTTTTTTATTACTAAGAAAACTCATAAAATGCATCAAGTAATTTCATAAAGTAAAGACGTTTTGGTTGAGTTACTTAACTTTGTTAGGGATCGAGCGGCACTAAGAGGAGGGGGTGAATTAGTGCAGCGGATAAAACAATAGATTTTTCAGCGATTTAAATCAAGCTTCGGAAACTTCGTATGATGAAAGCAAAGATTCATTTGAAACCGATTTGGTTGCGTTCTAACTTTAAAGCATACGTACGAAGATGAAAAGGAAGTGGAGCAAGTAAAGTAAAGGCTTGCAGCAAAGTAAAGAGATAAAACAGAAATTTAAACACTCCGATGAGGCTCCCTTCTTCCACTAACAAATCCTTTTGAAGGGGAAGGACCAAATACCCCTCTTACAACCCTTTACAAGTGGTTCACCCTCTTACAAGATTACACAAGAAGGAAATGAGGTGAACACTTAAGTGAATGAAAAACAAGACTTTCCCAAGGCTTATTTTCAAAATCTAACTCTCTAAGGGTAACCTTTCAGCTGAGAAAGGGGGGATATTTATAGATCCAAAGTGGATTCAAATTTGGGCTCCAAATTTGAAATCAAATTGAGTTCCCGGTTTGTGGTGTCGAGGCGGTGCCACACTGTCGTCGATCATTTGGCCCGACACAAGTGGCTGACCACCGCCCACCAGCGGTGCTATCGCTTGGCTTTCCAGGCACCAGGCAGAGCTACCGCCCCAGCTAGGCAATGCTACCGCCTGGCTTTCCAGTATTGGCGATAGCAAGAGAGCTACCGCCCAGTGGCGGTGGTTACTCTTGCCAAAGACACAAGCGCTAGGCGATGCTACCGCCTGGGAATTGTCTGGAGTTACTGTTTGGGCCAAAAACTTTGGCCCAAACTAAGGCCCAATGGCCCCTACTTTGGGTTAAAGGATTAACACCTAATCCTAACCCAAATTAATGTGCTAACTACGAAATTAAAGACATTCCTAAGCTATTACAAAGTCCGCAAGTCAAATCTTCTTCCGTCGAGCTTCCGGCGAACTTCCGGCGGTCTTCCGACGGTCTTCCGACGATCCCTCGAAAACCATCCTGTGGACTCCCGGCAAGCTCTCGGACTCCACGGTGATTTTGGCGAGTTCCCCCGAGCTTCTTTGGTAAGCTCCGATCTTTCTTGGCAAGCTCCGCGAACTTCCGACGAACTTCCGAAAGCCCTTCGGCAAGCTCCCTACTCGTTCTCGGCAGGTTCCGGCAGCACTCCCAATGAATCTTCGGACTTCCATCGAATACTCGAACTCCCAACGATCCATCGCACTTGACTTCAACCCTTTGTTTCGCTTTACGTCTTCATCCTTATCGTAGGTACTCCTGCACAAAGAAACACTCTACTTCGATCTAGAAATTACAACGCGAATTGACATTCGCCTTTGCCGCAAGCGTCATTGGTCGACGCCGTCCGATCCTTCGGCACATCGTCCTCTCTTGCGGTCCGTTGCCCGAATCATCACGAACGGTGCCGTCGACACCAACAACAACCGTTCAACGTTCCGTTCGTCACTTGCCCATGCTTGTACATACCCTTGGCGCTGTTTGCCATTTGGTGTGTTTTCCTTGTAAAACTACGAAAACAGCAGGCTGCAGCGCAGCGAAACGATCGCTTCGCTGCATCGCATCGCCCGAAATCCAAAAACAGCTCCGTTTTAGTGTGCGCGGGCTGATTTCTGCAGCGCGCCATGGAAATTTTTGTCGACCATCTCAAACCACCGGGTGGCACATGGTGGATGGGGCTTCTTTTGAGATGTTGTTGTCGGGCGTTGAACATTTTCACAAGTTTGCACGTCACTTCGGCGGAAACTTGCCTCGCGCCCGACTTGGGGAGTAGTTGTTTGCGGACTTGCAATTTGCTCATTCACCCCTCTAAAGTCCTTGTTTTCCTCCTCTCTTTCTCTACTTTCTTGCACACCAAGTGCTCGCTCAATTGCTTGTAAAGCTTCCCTCTTCGCGAGACGTCGGGACTTGTCCGCCGCTTCGTTCCAACAACTAATCAACTTCTCTTTTACAGTCCTACGGGACACTGCACGAGGTTGCATTCGGTGACCCTTTGCGCGGACGCCAGTATGTCGCAAGGCGCCTCAAGACTTAGGCAATCCAAGCTAAGTCCGATCGAAGTGGCGCAAGCGCGATTCTTGACTTAGGCAAATTTCAAGCTCCTTCAAGTCGGTGGCTTGCCGCGAGGTGCCTCACCACTTAGGCAATTCTTGCTAAGTGCATGACATTGTGGTATCGAGCGAGCAAGCAATTTGAGCAAGCAGGCGAAGGAATTTCGCAATCTCGCCATGGCGAAACAAGCGTGGTGAATCGAAAGCGAGATGGGGCAAGCCGAATGTTGCCCCAGCGCTACTGAGGGCTGCATGTGCAAACTCGCTCTCACGCAGCGCGGAGCTGCTCATGAGGAGCGGGCGGTGAGCATGAGGAGCGAGAAGCGGCTGCCGCCACGAGCGGAGGAGGCGCAATCTGCGCGCCAACCGGAAGAAAGACCCATAGAGAAAGGGTCATAGCGGTGGAAACCCGCATGGATGTCCTCTTTCTTGGATGAACTCTACCAAGGCCAAAATAGGCTTCTTGGCGTGAGAGCTCGCAAGAAGAAGTTTGATCCAGGATCGACAAGGTTGAAGCCTTAGTCGACCGGTCGGATGACACAAAGGACTCCGTGCAACACTTGCAGGAAATGGTGACGGAACTCACTTCCAAAGTGGCAATGCTCACAAGGGCGTTGAATGCGGGCGGAGGCAACACCCGCGTTGCGCCAACACAAAGCTTCAGGGCACCCGACCCACACTGTTATGGGGGTGCTAGAGATGCGAAGGAGCTTGAGAATTTCCCCGCTTGATATGGAGCAATATTTTCGTGCTACGAGGCGGACTACGAGGACACCAAAGTTTCGATGATAATGCGACAATGTATCTGAACGGTGATGCAAAGCTTTGGTGGAGAACCCGTTGGGAAGAGATTCAGCAAGGTCGGTGTCGAGTGGACACATGGGACGACTTGAAGCGGGAGTTGAGAACTCAATTCCTACCCGAGAACACGGAGTTCGTCGCAAGGAGGAAGTTGAGGCAACTCCATCAAACGACTTCACCCGGGACTATGTGAAGCAATTTTCTGCTCTAATGTTGGACATTCAAGATATGTCTCGAAAAAAGATAAGTATTCAGCTTTCTTGATGGCCTGAAGCCATGGGCTCAACAGAACTTCATCGACGGAATGTCACCGATTTGGCGGAGCAATTGCAGCCCGCGAAAAGGCTTACTGAGACTTTGCTTCTTGAGGACCCGAGGAAGAAGAAGCGATCCACGAAAATCACTAACCAAGGCACCCTCCTAGAACGAACCTAGGGGTGACCAAAAGAAGAAGGGTTTCCATAAGGGGCCGAACTCAAACGGCAGACCTCAAAACCTTGGAAATGTTTCTTGTGTGGGGACCACACGATTGTATGGGATCGCTGCCCAAAAAACAGCACTCAATGCCTTGTCGCTTCCATCAAAACTCCTAAGCCGCACAAGGGCAAGGCGATCGCCCTCGGTTCGAGTAGTCTCGAATCGGGCAAATGACGATGAAAAGTCGCAAGGACCCCGAATGGGTGCGATGCGTTCTTGAATGCCTTGCGGGTCAAGTGGGGAGAACCTGAAGCCAAAGCAACAAAAAGCGAGGAGCGGTGAGTTGATGTACGTAAACATTAGACTCAATGGCCAAACCACCCGAGCAATGGTGGACACAGTGCTACCCACAACTTCTTCATCGGCCCAGTGTGAAGCAAAGCGGCTTAGGGTTAATCTTAGAGAAGAACCCAAGTCGGATGAAGCGGTTAACTTTCGGAGGCTAAGCGAATCTCAGGGTTAGCAAAGGGAGTCTCCATCAAGATCGGATCATGGAGTGGGCACACAAACATGATGGCGGCAAAGGTGCCCTTGGATGACTTCCAAGTGATTCTTGGAATAGAGTTCATGCATGCTAGCCCGAAGTTGGTGCCGATGCTGTTCCTAGACTCCATTTGTCTAATGGGAAGTGACAACCCCGTGTGGTTTCTGTCACTCGAAGAGGAGTGGATCCCCAAAGAGCTATCGGCGTTAAATCGAAGAAGGGCATACGCAAAGGAGAGTTAACCTTTGTGGCTGCGATGAAGCTTGAAGCACTCGATGGGGAGGCCCGTAAAGAACCTGCTGTGGTGGCAAATGTCCTGAAGGAGTTCGAAGATGTTATGCCACCTGAGTTGCCGAAAATTCTGCCTCCACGTGGGCGTGGATCATCTTATTGGTGGAGCCGGAGTGAAGCCTCCGGCGAGACCACCATACCGCATGCCCCCTCCGAGTTGGCGAGACTTCGAAAGCGATTAGATGAACTGCTAAGCGGTGGTCTCATTCGTAGTTCCAAAGCACCATTCGGAGCTCCGCTTCTCTTCGGAAGAAACAAGATGGGAGTCTCCGACTATCGTCGATTATCGAGCCCTGAACAAGGTGACTGTGAAGAACAAATATCCCATCCCTCTTATTGCGGACTTGTTCGATCAACTGGGCAAAGCAATGTATTTCTCGAAACTCGACCTTCGGTCGGGGTATTGGCAGGTGCGGATTGCTGAAGGTGACGAAGCGAAGACTACCTGTGTGACCAGGTATGGAGCGTTTGAGTTCTTGGTGATGCCTTTCGGCTTAACCAATGCTCCAGCCACATTCTGTACTCTTATGAACCAACTATTCAAGGAGTATCTGGATAAGTTTGTGGTTGTCTACTTGGACGATATCGTCTTCTCAAAGTGACACTTGAGGAGCACCTCGAACACCTCCGAACAATCTTGAAAGTTCTCGGAGAATTCATTGTTCGTAAAAAAGAGAGAAGTGCTACTTTGCTCGAAAGAGATCTTATTCTTGGGGCATCGGATCGGTGGCGGTTCCATTCAGATGGATAAAGCAAAGGTGCAAGATTGTGGTGGCAAATATCGCAAACTCCAAAGAAGGTGCATGAATCGAGATCCTTCCTTGGGTTTGTGAACTACTATCGACGCTTCATCTGGGGTATTCAAGCGTGCGACTCCACTGCAACAGATTCTTTGAAGAAAGAGCAGCCTTGGAGATGGTCCGACAAATGTGAGGCGGCATTCCAAGACCTAAAGGCTGCCATTCGGAAGAACCAAAGGTGCTCAAATTGCCAGACTATGGGAAGCCCTTCAAGTCCATACAATGCTTGAGACTTCGCTATCTGGGAGTACTTATGCGGGAGGGCCATCCATGGCCTATGAAAGCCAAAAACTCAACGAGACCGAGCGACGGTATCCTATGCACGAGAAGGAGATGACGGTGATCCACTTTTTGCGAGTGTGGCGACACTACCTTCCGGATCGCGATTTGTCTTTTACGAGGACGATAACATCGCTTTGAGTTACTTTTAAGGACTCAAAAGAAACTCTCCCAAAGCAAGCACGATGGCGGGACTTCCTGGCGGAATTTGACATGGCAATGGAGTACAAGCCCTTCAAATGTCGTAGCGATGCCTTGAGTCGAAAAGTGGAGGCCGTGAATGCGATGCAACTAGAGGGCGAGAGGCCAAACAAGTCGGGCAATCCAACTTCCTTTCTCGAATCAAGGATGGATCAATGATCCCCAAGCAAGTAACCTTGATGCAATTAATCCAAGAAGGCAAGGCACGACGATTTTGGGTCCAGGAGGGACTCGTCTACACCAAAGGGAATAGAGTTTATGTTCCTCGCGATAATCTGGGCGTGAACTTTTGAAGGAGTGTCATGATTCCCTTTGGGCGGGACATCCGGGTATTCATCGAACATTGGCTCTCATGGAGAGGGCCTTCTATTGGCCAAAAATGGGGACATATGTGGAGGAATATGTTCGACGTGCCTAACTTGTCAACAAGACAAAGTGGAGCAACGGAAGCCGATGGGACTTTTAGAGCCGTTGCTGTACGTACTGTAAAGGCCATGGGAGAGCATTTCTCTGGACTTCATATCTAGCTTGCCGACAAAGAGGGGACTCGGATCGATACTTGTGGTGGTCGACCGATTTTCAAAGTATGCACCTTCATTGCCGCACCCCTACACTTTGCTTCGAGAGAGGAAGCGGCGAAGCTTAATGATGAAGAATGTGGTGAAGTATCGGGGAGTCCCGCACAACATTATAAGTGATCGAGATGCTCGGTTTTCGGGGCGATTCTGACCGAGTTGTTCAAATTATTGGGATCGAAGCTATACTTCTCCACAAGCCTCCACCCCCAGCACGGATGGCGGTCAAAGAATAAACTCACTCCTCGAGCAATACCTTCGGACTACGTGAGTGCCAACCAACGAGATTGGGTGAAGTTGTTGGACATAGCCCAATTCTCCTACAACTGCAGCGGAGCTCTGCATCCAACAAGAGCCCTTTGAGATCATCACCGGACAACAGCGACCATCAACTCTCACACTTTGGCTATTGGATATACAGGAGTAGTCCGTCCGCGTATCACTTGGCCAAAGAATGGCATCGAAATGCAGATATTGCGGGCCTACTTGGAGAAGGCGGCCAGAAGATGAAGAAGTGGGCGCACTTGGGAAGGCGACCCAGAATACAAAGTCGGTGATTTGGTGTTGGTGAAGCTCCAACCAAGATCACTCCAATTCTTTAGAAACAAGGTGCATAAAGGATTGGTGCGCAAGTATGATGGCCCCTTCCCAATCATCGATGAGGGTGGGCAATGTTTCCTACAAGTTGCAAGCTGGGCGTGGCTCAAGATTCATAATGTTTTCTATGCCAAAGAAACAAAGCCTACCACTCCGATCCGCAAGATGCTTCTCGAGGCGTTTCAACTCGTCAACCTCCCACCGAGCTTCCTACGAGAAGCGAGTTGAAACAATTTTAGCGGAGATCGCAGACAACGCTACCCAATGGAGCCGAAATCAGATTGAATACTTGGTGAAGTGGCGGAAACTTCCTAAAACCGAAGCCGGTTGGGAGCCGAAGACACCCTCCGACATGAAGAAACAAATATCAAAGCCTACGAAAGAGTGTCAACGAGGGCGGCGACAAGTGGGGAGAATGTCACGAACGGTCGTCGCGACACCCGCGACAACTTCGTTCAACGTTAGTTCGTCGCTTGCCCATGCTTGTACATACCCTTGGCGCTGTTTTGCCATGTTTTGGTGTGTTTTTCCTTGTAAAACTACTGAAATGCAAAGCAGCAGCAGCCAAAAAAACGATCGCCACTTTACGCCTAAAGGAAATCCAAAAAAAGACTCCGTTTTTATGTGCGCGGTCTGATTTCTGCAGCTGCCATGGAAATTTTGTCAACCATCTCACTTGAACCACCCGGGTGGCACATGGTCGGATGGGGCTTCGAGATGTTGTCGGGCGTTGAACATTTTCACAAGTTTGCACGTCACTTCGGCGAAACTTGCCTCGCGCCTTCGACTTGGGGAGTAGTTGTTTGCGGACTTGCAGGTGCTCATTCACCCCTCTAAAGTCTTTGTTTTCCTCCTCTCTTTCTCTACTTTCTTGCACACCAAGTGCTCGCTCAATTGCTTGTAAAGCTTCCCTCTTCGCGAGACGCTCGGGACTTGTCCGCTTTCGTTCCAACAACTAATCAACTTCTCTTTTTACAGTCCTACTGACTCATCGAGGTTGAGTTCGGTGACCCTTTGCGGACGCCAGCGTATGTCGCATCGCCTCAAGACTTAGGCAATCAAGCTAAGTCCGATCGAAGTGGGCGCAAAGGCGATTCTTGACTTAGGCAAATTTCAGCTAAGTCGGTGGCTTGCCGCGAGGGTGCCTCACCACTTAGGCAATTCTTGCTAAGTGCGTGACAAATCGGCGATTGACCTCCGCAATCCCGATATCCTTGGCGCAACACGCTCTTCTTGGCCCGATGCCCGACGTACGAAGCCTCCTGCCGATAGTCGATTCCGGCTCGACATCCAATATCCCGACATGATCACCTCGACGCAATGTCAATTCCTCCAGTGTTAATCTGTCTAATCCTAATAGATAGTAGACCTACGTAACTCAAAATGTAATTAGACCACAAATCACAATCAATTAGTTTCATCATCAGAATCCGAGATTCAACAACCTCGTTGTCAAAAACCACCAAAACGAAGTTCACAACTTTATCACTCGAATCGTCTTTGAGTGCTTTCTTCTTCTTTACTTTTGTATACTTGTCTTTGGAGTGCCCCGGCTTCTTGCCTTCATAACAAGTGATTGTGTTCGGATTGAGCTCGTTTTTATTCTTTAATTCTTATTTTATGAACTTTTTAAATTTTATAGTGATAAGTTCAAGGTTATTATCATCATCACTTGAGTTATCACTCAAATGGTCTTCTATTGTTCGAAGTGTCAAATAATTCTTGTTTTTTGAAAGGTGGTTCTCATGTTCATCATATGTCAAATGAGTCATTTCATAAGTCATCAAGGACCTGATAAGTTCTTCGAGTGAAAAATTATTTAGGTCCTTTGTCTCTTGTATTGCTGTTACTTTCGGATCCCAACTTTTTGGAAAGGATTTTAGAATCTTGTTAATAAGTTCAAAATTAGAAAAATCTTTACCAAAACTTTTTAAATTATTGACAACATCCATAAAATAGGTGTACATGTCACAAATAATTTTGCTTAATTCAATTCGAAACAATTCAAAATCATGCATCAAAAGATTTATTTTCGAATCTTTAACTCTATTAGTACCTTAGTGTATGACTTCAAGAGTGTGTTAAATCTCTTATATAGTTTTGCAAATAGAAACACGATTAAATTTAATTTTTATCCAAAGCATAAAACAAAATTCATAGCTTTCGCATTCAAGGAAAAAGTCTTCTTTTCTAAATCATTCAATTCATTTATTAGTTTGGAAGACTTTTGAAAACCACATTCGATAACATTCCATAAATTCAAATCCAACGAAAGTAAGAAAACTCTCATTTGAGTTTTTCAATATGTGTAGCTCGTCCCATTGAACATAGGAGGATGAATGATAGAGTAACCCTCTTGAAAGTCGAAAAGATCCATTTCTCTTAGATGTTAAACTAAATAAGAAATAAATCGGCTTTGATACCAATTGTTAGGATGCAATTAGCACTAAGAACGAGGGGGGGGGGCAAGGTGGGGAATTAGTACAACGATAAAAACTATATCAATTTTGAAAAACTTCATTCGATTCAAAGATTTGTTCAATCAAAACAGATATCAAGTATGCTTTAACTTAAAGAGAGTGGGAGATGGAGGGAACAACAAGCTTAATAAGCGGTAAAGAAAAAAAGCACAGAAAGAGAGCATACCGATTTTGTAGTGGTTCGATCGTCGTGACCTATGTTCACTTTCGATCCCTCTTCCGTTGAGACTACGAGTTTCCACTAACAATCTTTTTTTAATGAGTGAAGGCTAACTACCCTCTTACAACCCTTTCTCCTTTTTACAGGTTTAGGAGAACAACTTTTACAAGCACTCATTATTCTTTTAAACTGAAAGCAACTTAAAGCTAGAGGAGGAAAACTTTTAAAGAATTACGGTAGTGTTTTTCCACTATTATATTCTCTGCTAACCATGGATGAGAGAAATATATATAGGCTCCAAATGGATTTAAACTTAGAGCCAAAACCAATCTCATCCTAGGTCTTTCGGGTATTAACGGTACCATCATCCAATCTTGGAGACTAGGCCATTAGTGGTTCCACCGCCTAATCTGGAGGTGCCATCGTTTGACCCACCTGTTGGGTCACTGTTTGGGTCTTTCACTTAGCCCAGCACAGCCCAAACTTGGACCCAATTGACCCATAATTGAGTTAACTCAATTTCAACCCAATTACACTTAAATTATTTCGATCTAGATAATTATTATAAAACTTTGAATCAATTATTGTCCGACATATCATTGGTTCATCAACGCTTCGTTCGATACTTCAAGTCGACGTCGAATCATCTGACATGTTCCACTCTGATCCAACATCTAATTCGTCCTATTTTAATTATCTCTTTTTGATCGAAGTTAATTTTGTATCACTCAAAATGCAGATTAGATTCAACAAAATTGTATTATAAAACCAATACTAATAGCTCTCCGGAAGCCAACTTCTGTCATGACAAATGTGATTTTAGTGATAATTACATGACACTACCCAACTGCTGTTCTTACGATAACCTCATGTGGTCATATAAGCAAAACAAAGCAACTGATTCTTGTCAGCTACAAATGTAAAAATATTTTATTTTCACGAAGACAGTATAACCAATGTAAAGATAAAATATTTTATTTTATTCTCACAACCTAAGCAGGGAACTTGAAATTTCTTTACATGTAATTTTAATAATCTAAGACTGTCTAGTTCTTTGTCTTTTTAACCACAACAACACTAGTTGGTCCGAATTTATTAGGTATGATTATTTGTAGAAAAGTAATTTTACATCTTGTACTGCAAGTATTTGCCCTTAACAGAGTTAAATGGCTACAATACGTCCATAAAGCCAACCTCATTGATACATTACAGTTTCATATTGTCGCGATTAAAAAGATTATCAGATTCCTGGAACCAAAAAAAAAAAAAAATCACAAAATGGATTCCGTGTATTAAAGACATTGGTGTGATAGATATAAACAGACGATGTGAAATCCACAAAAAAAGATGATAGGTCCTGCAGTCAATGGCTCAATAAACGGCTCCATCGTAGTGCCAAAAGATTAAAAACAGATTTCACACTCAAATGAACAGATTGGAATTTCCAAATGATTCCAGGATAAAGTGAGAAAATTTCCTTTGGGCATATATAAAGTACTGACAAAACTGGAGGCAATGAATGATCTATTACCAAAAAACATCAAATTAGCACTTCTTCTCCAACAAAATAATATCTTAACAAAATTAGATGCACAATACCAGTAGCCTGTGCAAAGTAAATGGAAATCCATTTCTTACAGTCATTCAGGCAAGATAGTACAAAATGAAATTCCAAATAATTTTTTAATTAGAATACCTGGCTTACACAAAGTAGTCGTGCAAAGTTGGGAGCAGGTTTACAAGACAATGAAAACTTACAAAGTCTGTGATCCAGCCATAGAAAATGTTCTGTTCGTCACGTTATCGATTTTTCATGACCTATTATTTGTCAATAAGCAATTAGAATTCAACAGGCATTTTAATAGTTGAACACAAAATTGATACACCAAGTAAGAATATTGAACATATTGACTGTTAAAGCAACAACTGCAAAACAAAAAAGCACCAACAAATAAATTATGATCAATGTCTTGATAACTCTGAATGAATAGCAAGTCTTAAAACCAGAGAACTGGATGTTCAAAAGATAAAATAGAAACTTTCATCTGTAAGTCGCCTCCAAATGGGTTGATGCCATACATCATATGACAATATTGTTAGCAGCTTGGCTTCCTAATCGAAACACATTACCTTGGGTTAAGAACAGCTCACAAAATAATAATAACTACTACTTGCCTTACCAACATTTGACAACCACAATGTGCAACATCAAGGCAAACCAATGATAAGGTAGGATAATAACATGCTTTGCAGGATAACAACCAAATCTGCATACTTGAACCATGAGAACCAACAAACCTTAACAGTAGTTCACAATGTTTTTAGGTCAGCCAGGTTACCTTGACAAATATGGTTCACAGTAATGGTACTGACTCTTTTTCCTTGTCTTTGATCATGGAGTTCCTTTTTAGATTCTCATTGCCAAGCAATATACAGAATTTCCTGATGGTCTCCCTTGCCTAACCACTCCATTCTCATGGGGCCATGTGAGACTTCCACATCATACAGCTTTGTCCTGAACATCTTCCTGCTCGATTATCACTCAAGTAGGAGGACTGCTATTTGTCTGATTGGTTCAGAATCTAAATTTAGAAATATTATTTGAAAAACCCAAATTTGTTACTAAACCCATTTCATCAGCCTCAGCATACTCAATGAACATGTCTTACAGAAAGTTAAGTACAATATCAAAATTAAGCCAAGCAAAACATGCAGCATTTTTGCAGAGTTGACTAGTCAGATGCCTACAATCTTTCTTGACACAACTGACATAGATGAAAACAGCTGAGATAAACACATCTTCCCTAATCCATGAAATGAAGCAGGCTACTGCTTTCAAGACAGGTATAACCATGCTTGAAAGTCAAAAAAGATGAAGGAGACTACTACAGGTTTGACCAACTTGGCATGTTCATGTGCCTTGGAGCCACCACCGAAAGTAGAATGTCTGCTACAAACGAAATTCTGAAATTAAATAGATGAAACAAATGCTGATTAGTATCATAAGTTCTAAAAGAAGCATGGGCCTTTGTGTGTGTTAAGTACAATACACACAATTAACACACACACACACACATGCATATATATATATATATATATATATATATATATATATATATATATATATATATATATATAATGATATAGATGAAAACAGTGTGTATGATATATACATAAATATACCACAATATATATATGTATATATACATTTCATATACACATATATATATGTTGATAAGTATAATATATATAATACTATATATATATAACTTATATATATATGTGCCTTGTATATGTATATATATATAGATATACATATATATACATACGAAATACATATTAAATATAAACATATGCTGATTAGTATATATTCTAAATACATAGATATATATATATATATTATATATATGTATATATATAAATATATATATATGTATATATATAAATATATATATATGTATATATATATATATATATATATATATATATATATATATAAATATATATATATATATATATGTATATATATATATATATATATATATATATATATACATATATATATATGTATATATATATATATATATAACACACACAATATATATATACACTAAACCCACCATTCATTGACTCCTAAAATGTATATATATACATATATATATATATATACGTATATATATACACACATATATATATGTATATATATATATATATATATATATATATATATATATATATATATATATATATATATATATATGTAGACACACACAAATACTACCACTTCTAAACCCACCATTCATTGACTCCCTAAAATATAAGTGGGGTTTAAGTGACATATAGGGAGGCTTCAAAATTATGACTTGATAACACTTGCTCAGACATTTGGTAGGCGTTTCCTTTGAACAAATTAAATCGATTTAAATCTGAATAAAGAACTAGGATTTCCCAGGGAGAAAAAGCACAAAGCAGTCGCGAAATCAAATATCGATAGCGCATTAAAAACAATAAAATGCTCAGATAAAACTACAAGAAAACAGGAAAAAAGAAGAAAATAATCCATCACGAGGAACCTCGAAGTCAAATCCGAAAAGCTTCCGTCTTTTCTTAGATCAAAGGCAGAAACTTTTCGATTGATCTACAACAGAGTTGAAACTTCATTTAGGACAGAAGAAGAGAGACACCGAAATCAGATCAAAACAAAAAACTAGGTTTTCCAGGCAATGAACACAAGATCCAATCTCGATGGCAGGCAAGATATTGGCCTTCAGAGATGACTTTTTGGTCCATCACTAGGCCGGAGAGACGGGGAGAGAGGGAGGAGGACGCATGGCTCGCAACGGATCACGGAGCTCGGATTGAAAACTACCGAAGGCATCACGGAAGAATGCGTGAACATTAGATCAGAGATCGCTTGGAGTACGGTTTTGCTCTCCTCACGGATCCATCCGCCGCTTCGAGAGCCGCCCCTCCCCACCCTAAACCCCATCTCTTCTACCCTCCTTCGACGCTCGGTGGGCTGCATCGAATTTAAGCCGGAAGCAACCTAAAATTTCATATATTGCCCTCCACAGTTGGTAATTTCTCGTTTTGGTCCTCAAAATATATTTGGATTTCTTTCGCAGAACGGAAGCGGTAAATTCCACCGAATTTGATAATGTATTATGTTTAATTGCATTAACAATTAATTGGAAATATTTATCTTAGTAAGCAAAGGAAAATTTCAACTTAAAATAATTGGTAGTTAATATACTACTTTGAAGACATTTGAAGTCCAGAAAAATTGATTGAACGAATTCATCAACATAATAAAACATGAATAATTAAGATGAAATTATTTGTTCGTAGTTGAGTTATAGGAAAGATCTCACATTTTAATACGACTAATGAGACCTTAAATGATCTAAATACCCCCAGCGAGGTAATTATAGCATAGGGGTGTTTTAGTAAAATTGACGACCACAACCGATCCTCCGGAGGTCGCCTCTTCCTCGCATCTCTTTCCTTCTCTCCTCGTTAGCGAAGGAATAGAACGAGGTCGAGGGAGGAATCGAGATCGGAGGATTAGGGTGTCGAAGGATCTCCCGGGGCTTCTTTGATCCCTGCGGCGATGTCGTCTTTCAGCGGCGATGAAACCGCCCCCTTCTTTGGCTTCCTCGGCGCCGCGGCCGCGCTTGTCTTCTCCTGTAATCCCTTGAATCCTCCCCCTTTTCTTGCAGCCTGCGGAAATACTTACCGTTTTCATCTGGTGTAGATCTAATTTTTGTGTTTTGATGGTCTTCTGGGGCCGTTTCCAGGTATGGGAGCGGCGTATGGGACGGCGAAGAGCGGCGTCGGGGTGGCGTCCATGGGGGTGATGCGGCCGGAGCTCGTGATGAAGTCGATCGTGCCTGTAGTTATGGCTGGAGTGCTCGGGATCTACGGATTGATTATTGCTGTGATCATAAGCACTGGGATTAATCCCAAGGCGAAATCGTATTACCTCTTTGATGGGTACGCTCATCTGTCCTCTGGGCTTGCTTGTGGCCTGGCCGGTTTGTCTGCGGGTATGGCCATCGGGATCGTTGGCGATGCTGGTGTCCGGTAAATTTCTTTGCCTCTATTTCTCCCTACGCATACAAGTTTTAATCTTGGTTATTGTCATGGTTCTCAGTGAAGGTTTGACTCCTCTATATATTGCTTCTAGCTAACTTCTCTGGTTAATTGGATAACATGAGACATGCAACTATATAATCTGGATTGTCGTTTTCGTAGTTCTTGCTGAATGTTTGATTGAATAATTTGCTATTGCAATCAAGAATAGGCCATAATGAGCAACATCATCTGTGGGGTACTTGGGCTTAATGATTGTGTGTGTGTGTGTGTGTGTGTGTGTGTGTGTGTGTGTGTGTGTGTGTGTGTGTGTGTGTGTGTGTGTGTGTGTGTGTGTGTGTGTGTGTGTGTGTGTGTGTGTGTGTGTGTGTGTGTGTGTGTGTGTGTGTGTGTGTGTGTGTGTGTGTGTGTGTGTGTGTGTGTGTGTGTGTGTGTGTGAGAGAGAGAGAGAGAGAGAGAGAGAGAGAGAGAGAGAGAGAGAGAGAGAGAGAGAGAGAGAACTTGTGTAAAGTTAGCAAAGATAAGAATGATGTTTTATTTTTTTTCACATTATGCAAAGCTTCAATCATGTCTATTGTGCTTAGGCATGCAATTTATAGATCCATCTTGTGTCAACAACCTAGGGATAAAGAATATAGGAATCAAGCTTATCAAGTCCTCTGATATAGACAAAAAGTTAGTGATTTGTTTATTGGACGAATTAGATGGTTGTATCATGTATGTTCGGTCTTAGGGGGACCTTCAGCTCCTTTGGCGGGCTTGCAGGGAATTTTTTCGGTTGAAAGAAAAAGTTGTGATTGTTGTCACATCACAATAAACTGTATGAGGGGAGTTCAAGGTGCACAGAAACAACAGGTTAGAGTAAAGCAAATATACTAAAGAAAGAATCCCTGACATTTTGTTAAAGTGAACGACAAAAGTATGGAACTAGATAGAATGAATACTAGGATACTATTGAGACTTGATACCTTTATATGTCTGGCTGTGTTACGCTTCACAAATCCTTAAAACCAAGATTGCTCTTTCTAATTGTGTACAGACTCTATTCAGAGTTATATACTGAACAAACATTAGACCAGTGCATCAAACACATATGTGCAACAGAAGTAACATCCGGTACAATAACAAAGTATACTTGAGTAAAATCTGAGAAAAAAAGATTCAGACATTTAGAGTTAAAGAGAGCACCAGTGTTTCTACTATCATAATTTTTAAAGCAGGAATTCTCAAAATTAAGAAGAAAAGGAAAAAAAAATTCAGTTCAAGCATGATACTCCTGAACAAATTCCGTTGCTCTGCTAACAATGACAAAAGGCACTTTAATCCATTCTATGAAAGAAACAAATTATAAAAAAAAACCTTTAAACTGTAAAAGCCCATGATGTTACAATAATCACATAGAAAATGAACTTGCCAATGGAGATAGAATTGTTAGAAATCTTTGATAGTTTTGGGCTTATTTAATTCCTCAGGTGCAGTGCTATCTGAATTGTTAAATTGCTATATCTTGCATATGCTTTTAGTTTCATTGTTCAGCATCATCATATGACATTGGAACAAGTCAAATGGACGCGTAGAATTAATATTCTGTTCCTTTCATGGTTCTTGTTTATCACTTGGTCGTTAGGTTTATATGATTGAGAAATGTTTGTTCATACTGTGAATCCAGATACCTGTAAAAGACTGGTCTTTATGTATCAATCTTTCTCTAGCTGTGATTGATTGCATAGATAGGTTTAGATTGCTCTCTTTATATTCGAGTTACTTTTCCATTAGTTAATATATAAGGTGTTTCTTTATGATAGCAATCATAATGTTTGTAATTTTTTCAGTGGTTAAAATATTCATAAATTACTATCTTTTCCTCATCTTTGATTAGTAAAAATGCTTTGTTTATCTTAGATTGGGCAAAAGACTTTCTTTTCCTTTGGATTGGGGAAGAACACATTCTTTTTCTTAAGTAGAATTACACCAATATCTTGGTGTTTTATGTACCTTTTCCAGCTTATTATCAAGTAAGTAATCTTGTAGTTTAACCGCAGTTGCACTTGAACATAGACATGGTTCTGAGATTTGTAGAGGCTCATTTCTTGTCCGATAAGCACTTTGAGTAGGCAGCTTAATGTTAAAGAATTTGCAATGAACTTGAGTAGACTGAGCTATTTCTTTTTTGCCCTTACCCCACTATGGCGGTGAATGAGGAAGCAAGAGCTAGCTAACTGACCTTATTCTCCTTTTTTATTATACACCTCTCTTTCGGCTAAAAGCTATTTACTCAAGCATTTCATAACTGTCAGCAAAGTCGGCAGCGCCATAAAGTCAACATGTGTATTACCTTTATTTTTTGTTTTGTTTTATTTCTTTCATTTAATCAATGTATAACATGTGTACTGGATGCTTACACTGGCACTCGGATATCTGCGCATAGACAAGTGTATTACCTTGTTGATCACAGGGTGCAAACATGTTTTATACAACGTAACTTATTTGAATGTGATCATAGATTGCCGAAAAGTTAGACCTAATATGACACAGAAAATCAACAATTTTAATGGATTATGTTTATGTTGATTTCAGGGCCAACGCGCAGCAGCCGAAGCTCTTTGTGGGCATGATTCTTATTCTCATTTTTGCTGAAGCACTTGCACTTTATGGCCTTATTGTTGGCATCATTCTCTCTTCCCGGGCTGGTCAATCTAGGGCAGATTAAGAAACATGAACATCTGTAACTGGCAACCCCTTTTAAGTTCATAATTTACACACACATGGCTTCTTACCGGTTTTGCGCATCCATTCTGTTTGGTAAATTTGTATTAAGGAAAATTTTCCTACTGTATTTTCTGACATATATTTCTTGGACTATCATAAATATATAATGCAAATTGTCAGTCGCTTATGGTACTTATGTGCAGTCATTTATTAGTTTGATAAAATGAGATATAACTGTGTTCATGTTCTTAACATAATTGTTTTCTCTAGCTTTTATTATCTTCTAGTGATTAGAGTTACTTGATATTTTTTCTTTTCGTACAATGTTCTCTGTGAAGATGATCAACTTCTGTAGGAAATGTATGAAAGCTTCCTATGAAAAGCAACAATGTTCTTGATTGAGAACAAAGTGTTGGTGCTTTCATGTCACTGCTGCATCAAAAGAATGGGCAGCAGACGAGTCCCGGAATCTGTTCCTGCATTTTTCCACTTTTGTTTTGTGAACTCTTTAGGCGTAGGCTTTCCATATTGTTATTTATTGCTTTCGGTCAGTTAGAATTTGATTTATGGAGCTAAGCCGATTCGGAGATGTTAATTGAATGTGTTATATCATTATGATGTTTAAGGAGAATATTTTAAAATTATTTTAGAATCGATTATGGTCACGTAAAATCGTATTGACATCTATCTGGAAGTATATTTTCCTTCAGAATTTATCAAATTGTCGGACTCACTAGATATAGATTTTGTATGGAATGAATCGAAATAGAATTAAGTATCCTCTTTGACTTAGACAACAGTTCTCCTAAGGGTATTTTTCTCTCTTTCATACTTGATAACACTTGAAAAATTGGATCAATTTCATCATATCAGTTTGATTACCAAGATTGATTGTATCATATTGGTCGTAGAAGGAGAGCTTAGTTGTTTAATGTTAAATAAAAAAAAAAGAGTTTGATCCAAGTTGAATTACATCGTGACTCAAGTCGATCATGTCTCCAATCACTACATTCTTTATTACACTACACTTGATGTGACCCCATCATCATGACATGTTTATACTCAATCACATCTCTTATTGTGCTCGAAATATCACAATAAGGTGGAATCATATTATGCGTCCAATCTGACTTTTGTAGTTAAAGCACCTCGACACATCAGGCATGTCCTAACCCAATAAAAGTGTATGAGGTGCTCGGGTCAATCTTTACAACCAAAGAGTTTTCTTGTGCTTGATATGCTTTTATCTGAGTACAAGTGTGCATACGCTCAATACGACCTGCACGATCAAAATATGTTCTCATGCTCAATGCATCATAATAAGATACTAGTATATGATATGGCCCGACATAACCTTTGTTATCGATGTGTCTCCCTTAGCTCGATGCACCCTATAAAGCCAAGAGCTTGTGACATGCTCAACATGACCTGGCCTTCGGAGTCGAAGTATCTTCTCATGCTCGACATCGTCTAACCAAACAGAAACATGTGCCTAGAGCATCTCTTAGCGCTCGATGTATCCTAATCTAACAAGTGATGTGCTCAACACGTCCTTCACGATCAAAGCATTACCCCATGATCGACACGTCCTAGCAAAAGCATACGATGGGCCCAACGTACAAACCAGTTCTTGCTCTCTCCGACGAGCCAAATGTATTATTTACTGGTCCTTCTCTTGCAGCTCAGTCCGATCCTTATTTTCCAGAGACTCTAATGGCTCTTTCCACACAAACTTGAAGACGAACGAACTAGTTATTATGACCCCCCGGGATTCTATCATTCCTCCGCCTATGTGCTCTTATAACATCTACATTGATTTCATTTCTGCACTTTAATTCTCCTATAACATCAGCACCATATTATGCAAAAAAAATATTATCTCATTAAATCAAGTTATAATTCAGGTTCAATAGGAAACCATCTCAATGATGGATTAAGTAAGAAAATTCAAGTTCGAATGTAGGAGCACTAGATCCATCTATGATCCCAACAACTGCTCCTACACTTCATGTTTGCGATCAACCTCTATAGAAATGACCACAAGATTGAGCTCATGTTGTTAGCAAAAAATCTATAATTATGCTATCTGGAACACGAAAAAACTTTCATACTAAAATTTAAAATTAAACAATCTAAACAATATTGCGATGCGCACCTTTTGTTTCTGTTCAGAAAAATAAACTTTATCTGATCTGCAGACATACTATCATCGGATCTGATATATCAATCTGTAAGAAGAACTAGACTCATATTCTCTTATATTCATATCCTTTCACAGGACTACTATAATTGATGAATTTAGGAAAATAAAAACATGAGAGAAGATTTGTAATCTCTCATTGACTATGTCATGTGATAAAAGGGAGATGGAGAGAAGAATTGTAATCTCTTCACTATGTCATGCATTTTTATGTTGTTATATTCTTGTCGTGTGTCCTTAGGAGATTTTATCTATTTATAAATAAGAGCAGAGGGTCTATGATAAATAATTAGGAGAGTTCCTCCTATCAAATGTGTCTCCTAATATATCCTATCTTAATTGGACTTTCTTTCTATTAACTAATAACCATAATTAAAATCCAATCATATATGTAAAGTATCTTACCTAATTAAATAGAGATACATAATCTAACATTCTCGACCCATCAATTAGTAAGATAAATAAATTAAAATAAATAAATAAATAAATAAAATTTATTTTAAAATAATTTTACATAATTGGATTTGAATTTTGAAATTTTGAAAAACTATTTACACATGTGATTTTTAAAAATTAAGCTAATAAGGTCAATAAATATAATAATATTATATTAAGTCTGACTAGCAATATGAGTCATAGCAATTATATGTTATCAATATTATACTTCTTCTAAGTACTATAACACTGTTAGCCTTTCCTAATGCAGTCCAAAATGACCCATGTAATTTATCTTGTCAAAATAATCCTGTCATCACATTTAATCATAATATGTATATACATAACTTTAAGTATGTAAGTAAAAAATATCAACTATAGTATTCACTCAAATATGCATCACCATATCCCTTATAGGTCACTTACAAAACTAATCATAAGAACATGATCTTTCAAAACACTTTAGGTTGTAAATCCTAAGTGAATGAACCAGCAATTAATACAGTAGAACTCAAGTAATTAATTGACATTAGATATTTTTGGATTTGTCTTCTCTAACCATCAAGTACTTTATACCATAATGTATAAAGATACAATAGTACTTGTCATTCTTAGAGAAGAAAACTTTCTTCAACGACCTAACAATTGAGTTTGACCACACCAAGTCCTAAAATAAAATTTTGCAGTCATAATGTTTGATTAATGTCCTCAAAGTATATCATAAAATAAATTTTTATTATTAATAATATAATAACAAATTATCTCTCTAATTAATATAGATATTAATAGTAAGATGAACTTCTTGTTATCGAGATAATTTATAAAATCAATATTTAAAAAATACTATCATTTCAAGTTGATATAATTTTTTATATGTGAGCATATAATCCTTCGTCTCTTCCAAATATATTATTATTTTCTTTGTAGTCCTTTGGTGTTTTTACTTCTAGGTAACTATCCTTCGTCTTTTCCAAATATATTATTATTTTTTTATGGTCCTGGGGTGTTTTTACTTCTTGGTAACTCAAATATCTATATAGTATTTTAACTACAAAAATTGATATCTATTCCGACATAGGCTTGAGCATAGACTTTCAATTACGCATATATAAAGAATATTTTTTTATTTAATTTTTTAAAGTTATTTTAAAGTACTTATTTTTACTAAAATTTTATTTTTATGATTTACTGAATAAAATTATATATTAAATATTTTTAAAACTTAGTTAATATATCCTTTCTAAGATAGCTTTAATAATCATTGAGATCTATATCTGAATATCTCAATGTTAATAATATAAGATATCTCATTTATATCAATCATCTTAAAACTCTTGGTGATAAATTTTTTTATTTAATATAATAAACTAAGATCACTATTGGTAATACAAAATATTATCCATATATAAGACTAATATAATAAACTTGCTCCATTGATATAAATATTGATCAATAGTATTTTTCTTAAATCTGAAAAAAAAGTAATGATATCAAGAACCTTTATATATTATTATCTTGAAGTTTGTATAATGTCATAAATGAATTTCTGAATTTACATATTGAAATTTATATTTCTTTCATTTTCTTTGTGAATCATTTAAAGTAACCCATATAAAGCTAGATCCTTAATAAAAAAAACTTATTTTTTATTATGATAATATAAATCAAACTCATAATGAGTAACTAATATCATGATAATTCTTAATAAGTTCATTTAAAAACTAAATGTCTCATTATAATCGATACATTCTTTATAAGTAAAATATTTAATTATAAGTCTAATCATTATATCGCTTCGATATTGTCCTTTGAATCATATTTATATAACAGACTTTTTTATAATTATTAGATAATTCAATAAATTCATTAAATATAATTTTAATTATTGATTTTAATTCTTCTTTTATTATATCATATTACTTTTTCAAAATAGTTACTTTCATACAATATGAAAACAATGAGAGATCCATTATAATTCCTAAATCATAATATAATTCTTTTAGATATATTACATAATAACTATAAATGATAGAATTCCTTTTCCTTTGAGATATTCCCAAGGTTGTTAATTGTGATTGTTCTACAAGACCATTAATAGTGGTATCAATATAATGTGAAAATTTAGTAATATTATTTTGTTATTCAATTTTATCGAATCATTTAATAATTTTGAGTAACGACAATCTCTCAAATAATAACGGAGTATTATCTCCTCTACATTAAAATTAAAATTTGATATTTTCACTCTCACTGATTTTTTATTTTTTAGAAATCTTACATTATTAGATTTAATTATCCTCATACTATGATTATGGCAATAATATATACACCCTTTTGAACTTTTCTAAATAAATAATAAAATATTTAAAAATAATTATTAAATTTATTTTTTTTATGTGAGTTGAAGATCCTTATCTCTATAAGATAATCTCAAATATGTAAATTTCTTAAGTTATGTTTCTTATCATTCTATAACTCAAAAAAAGTCATGTAATTTACTTACTAAGAAACTCATTCAAGATATACATAGTTGTCCTTAGAGCTTCTTCTCACATTAATTTAGATATAAAAAGAATAACTTATTATACTTCTAACTATATTTGTAAGAGTACGATTATATCTCTCAACAATCATATTCTACTGTGATACATCTGGTAAATCATACTGAACACATATATCTTATGTTTCTAAGAATCTAGCAAAAAACCTAGAATTATAATTGGGTTCATCATAAATACTATAAAATTCATCACCCCTATCAAATATGATGATTTTAACTTTTTTATCTGATTGTCTCTTGACCTTATTTAACTTCAAAAGTGTCAAAGGCCTGAGACTTTACATGAATTAAATATATATAATCATATCTCAACAGATTATCTATATGATGATAAAATGTCTCTTTTTAATGAGATGTAAACATAGAGTGATCGATACATATAAGCATAATTTCAAAAAAAATTATAAAACTACATTTCATTTTAATATTTAACTATAGGATTATTGTAAACTTAAGATTCATATTAATTCTGTATATACTATTATATAGAATTCAAATATTAACTTTTATTGAATCATACTAAATTTATAACTATAAAAAGGGAAATAATATTCTAATAATTCTATGTAAAAAACTCAAATTCTAAGAATTGTAATAACATAGCATGGATCCTAAAGATCCATTAAATAAATTATTTTTAGATGTAGGTAATAAATATCTACTATCGCTTTCACTTTAAGATGATTCATTACAATGATGAATATTTCATTCTCTTTTGATTTTATTTTTTTATTAAAATAAATCTTTATTATTGGTAACATATGTTGAAACATCAAATTAATCTATCAAGTATTAAAAAAATAATTTCTATAATATTTGATTTGAACCATATAAAGGTTATACTTATATATTTTTATTTCAAATCAAATCTTATAGTTCTTCTTCATATAACTTTCCTTGCTATAGAAGCAACACTTTGAAAATATTCTTTTATGAGTTTATATAATAATTATAAACTCATGTGACTTACGTTTCATCCTTCTTTTATTGTTACTCACTCTTCATTCCTTGAGTAGTACTTAAAATATTATGAGTCTTGAGCTTACAGTTTTATCAGTTATATTGATAATATAATCTTGAATTTCTCAAATACTATCATTTTTAGTCAGTTTTTTCATTAAGGTGTCAGCTAATAACTCATCAGAAAATTTAAATTGATCATTAAATATTCTCTTGCACTAGTTGTAAACTGTATTGAAGTCTAAGTATTATAAAATTAAGTCTTTGAGACATTTCCCAATCCGTCACCTCAATTATTTATTCGATAGAACTTTCAATAATTAAGTTTGTGTTTCCTTCAATTAATCTGATCAAGGTCCCACTCACTCAATACAACTTGCATATGCTCAAGCCATTTATTTCAGAAAATATATTTAAAAAATATATAGATATTTATAAAAATATAATAAAGGAAGTACCATTGTAATAATGAAGGAACTATTGATATCATCAATATTTTACCTTCAATATTGACATGTCTAGTATTCACACATATGATTATTTATGAAGGACTGATACCATCTTTGTGGAATAGTATTATCATCTTTTAGTATATAACGTAAACTATAAGGATATCCAAAACAGTATCATCCTATTCCATCACATAATTATTCGAAATAGATTTTTGTTTGGGATTCTCTAAACCTCCTAATTATGTATGCTATTGTGAATATTATTTTCTTTAATATCATTTAAGACCAATTTGATAATGTATTTTATAAATTATTGGTCTATATTACTTTGATGGCTATAAGACCAATACAAAATTATAAAATATAATCTAAAACATCATATAAATGATAAGATCTTTATTGTATTTCACATCCCATAAGCTTATCATCTCAGGCTATTTCAGTAACTATCAATAGGAAAAAACTTATGGAGATAAGTTACAAATAATATTCATTAAGTTTCTTTATTATGATTAATGCTAAAACAATTCAATAATAGAATAATAACTAGAATAATTATTGAATATTGATTAGCAAAAAAAACTCATATGATAATTATAATAATGATAACACATAAATTATGAAGAGCTGAAAGATAATTATTATTTCATAATTTCATAATTATTATTAAATAAAGTTAACTAATATAATTTTTTATAGTTTTTATATATATATATATATATGAAGAACCAAATAAATATCCAAGAATGGATTTTATTTACAACATGTAATCAATAATTTATATGAAAAAACTATAAAAAATTATATTAGTTAACTTTATTTAATTTTATTGATATGACATAAATTAAAATTATGAGATTCATAAAGGGTAGAATTATCAAAACGATATGTGAGAAATTTGTAATTTATTAAGGGCATTTATGGAAAGTAAATAAAAGGATAAACTCTCGAATTCTTTTATTTTGAAGGGCAAAAATGTCCTTGTGCAAGAAAATCCCCCTGCGCAGTGCGATTGTCACCATCTGCGGCCATTGCCCTTGCGTAGGCGGGCGCTACCATTACGCGTGAGAGCGACCACCAACTGTACACAGGGTGAACACGATGGTCGTCGTTGTCACACGTAGTGCGGCCACTGCTTTCATCCGTGGTGCCGCCGGCATCCGCGCGACTGGCCGCCTGGCGATTGGTGCAGCCACCTCTCACAAGAGGATCAACCGTAGCGATCGTTGCCCGTGCATGGTTGTGATGCGCGACTGCTATCGCAGTCGTTGCAATCTTACACAGTGATGCTGCTCAATCGTTGTCGACAACTGAACAAGCGACCAACAAATATCGTTGCCTCGATAACGTTGATAGTAAATCCATCAATCGAAACCAAAATCAAACAAAAAAAAGATCGATAATACATTTATGCATCATGAATAAAAATTAATCAATAATTTTTTGACAAGAGAAAGATGCTAATAAATAAATCATGATTCTGATACTAGCTATTAGCATAAAATCTATAATTATGTTATTTGTAATATAAAAAAAATTAATGTCATAATCTGAAATTAAACAATAATTGATCTAAACAATATTACGATATGCACCTTTTGTAAAAATAAATTTTATCTAATGTACAGATAATGACACATTATCGTTGAATTTGAAATATCAATCTGTAAGGAAAATAAAAAAATTATAATCGATGAATTTAGAAATACAAGAATATGAAAAAAGATTTATAATAAATCCTATCTTAATTAAACTTTCTTTTTATTAACCAATAATCATAATAAAAATTTAATCACGTTAGAAAGAAAATTTTGCATGGCCCGATTGAATCAATTGTCTTTGGACAGACAGTGTCCATGATCACAATTTTGAGATGCTCTGGGTTCCCTGTATGTATGTAGTATTTTGCAATGATACAGTATAAAGTTTGATCAGAGGGCAAGATAAACCAAGGAACTGAAGGGAGATTTTAGAACAATTCATCGTGATTTGTGCAGACTATACAAGGCATTCATTAAACAAAAATCCACTTAGAAGAGCTTCATCAAGTACAAATGAAGAAATGATACAACATAGTATGGTCGATGGCACATAGCTTTGTACACGAGAACTAACAAGAAACAACATATACAAACAGAGGCTCAACATTCATCTGAGCGACTTATCGACACAAAGAACAAGTGTGTATCGACAATTAGGTTTCTGAGACGTTGCTTGTTCTTGATACAAGAAAGACTGGGAGGCACTTCTGTTTCATCTGAGAGATCTTTTCACCGACGAGAATGTCTATCTTGTGCCACTCTCATTCCCGCTATTAGCACCTGATTCAGTGGTCACAGGCTGTTCCGACATTCTCTCTTTGTCTCGTGGACTATCATGGCTTGTTTGCCTTGGATCCTTTCCTGCTCGGCGATCCTGAAATCAAATATACAACAGAAGATAGGATGAAACCTTAAAAAATTTCAGGATGAAAAGGAGTTTACTGCCAAAAAGGAACTCAAAATAGAGGACATATGCAGAAGATACTCTTTACAAGACTGAAATAGGAAAGGTGGGTGAAGAGAAGAGCACAATATGGCACTTAGTTTCTACTGGAAAATAGGTAAATAGAGTACAAATTGTATTTTTCCATTGAAATCATGTTCTAATAATGAAAGAAAGTGCATTTCTTGAAATTCTAACTTTCGAGCGACAACCTAATCTTTACCGCATCAAATGAAAAAAAAAAAAAGAAAAAGTGTTGCTAATCCAACAGGTATGATGATTACTAAAAGATCTATGATACTTTTTCTGAGCTGCTAATCTAAGCTGCTAACCTAATCTAACAGCCAAGATAACCAGAAGATAAATTGGAAACTGGAGCAGCCAAACAGCTTGTTGAAAAATAAAAATCTTTAAGTTTCTTTTTCCTTTTTCGGTTGTTTCCCTTTTCTTTTTTCAGGGTGGGGTCAGGTGTATCCGAGCTTGAAGAGTAGCACAAGCAGTATCAAAACATAGGTACTATGATACTAAAATATATAATAAGTAATAGGACGCTTAGAATGCAAGGAGAAAAAGCACAGAAAGAAAAAACAAGGTTTTTGGCAACAGTAACTTGCATGATGATGAATCGACTTACATCTCGGTAAGGGAAATCATCGACTTCAAGCATGTGAATGATATGTCCCATCTTTGGCCTCTTCCGTGAATCAGGATCCACACATCGTAATGCAACTAAAAGTGTTCTTTTTAATGCCCTTGATGATGGTTTCTCTGGAATTTTTGGATCCAAGACACCTTCAGAATTTCGATTACTTACCATTGTCTTAAGCCAATCTACCAGATTAACCTGGAAAACAGATATGACTCGATGATTACAATTAAGTAGCTCTTAGACTAACATCTCAAACTTTAGCATGCAAGATTAAGACTAACCTCGCCTGCTGGTCTGCTGTAGTCGACTGGGCTCCGACCAGATATTATTTCCATGATAAGAATGCCAAAGCTATATATGTCACTTGACTCATTTAACATACCAGTGCTAGCATACTCAGGAGCCACATAACTAGAAGCAAGAAAGAAGCTAATGTTATTTATCAGTCCTTGCAACAATATACTTCTACCATGTATTACAAAGTTGAAAAAACAGTATTCACGAACCCAAAAGTTCCCATCACACGTGTTGTGACGTAGGTCCTCCCTGAGCCTAGTAGCTTGGCCAGTCCAAAATCTGAAACCTTGGGAGTCCACTGCTTATCAAGCAGTATGTTACTTGATTTAATATCTCGGTGAACAACCTTTGGCTCTAGCCCTTCATGCAAGTACAGTAACCTGCACTTGAACATTTATGGTCTCATAAAGCAAGAAATTAATCAAACATTATATATGTCAAGGTTAAAGCACAATAAGCAGCACAGAAAGTTAGAAATGTACCCTTTTGCTGTACCAATTATAATGTTCATTCGAATTTCCCAAGTAAGAGGGCTGGAAGGACCAACATCCCCATGAAGCCATTGCTCTAAATTCCCATTATCTATGTATTCATAAACAAGCATCCTAAATTGCACAGACAAAAGATTAGAAATAATCTTTGTTTCAGTTGATTTTCAACACAAATGTGCTGGAATTACATCATAAAAGGACAAGGATAGAAACTGATAATATACCTATGTTCACCTTCTGCACAATATCCTAGCAATCTCACTAAATTCTTGTGGCGAACACGTCCTATTGCTTCCACTTCAACCTTAAATTCCTTCTCAGCCTGGCCCCTGATAAGACAAGTGAATAGGTCAAATTAAGCCACCGCCTTGGATAATACTATATCTGTTCTTGGATATCTAATTGGATTAAATTTTTTGTGCAGATAAAATCTCCTCATTCATTAAGATGAGACAGAAATTGGGTTACCTTCTCCAAATGAGATTCATGAAAATTATGAATATAAATGACAGATCCCCTACAGCCCCTACTATAGCATACTGCAATTCTACCACTTAGAACTTTTAAATTTCTTTAAAGTAACTTTATTGTAAAGTGAAAATAAAATGAATTTGAAGAATATGAAAACTATTTGAGTGCCTTGGTCTGATGTATATTTGACATGGTTTTCCCATGATACAGGAACTGAGGTGAACGCATACACTAATATTGATGCATGAATATAAATAGCAATAGATACTGATTGAATTCCTAGTCCAGTTACAATTGTAACCTACAGAACTGCTAATTATTCTAATATCAGGTCCAGAAAAATTTTCTCTTGCCAAATGAAAATGGAGATTTGATAGTCGTTGGAACTATTTCAATACTTTAAACATCATGCATTCAACATTGGTTTATTATTGCTAGTGATACACATCTCTATCAGTTATATAAGCTCATCTATAGAGATGGCTGTAACAGGCTTTGTTATAACGGACTTGTATCTATTGTTAACCTTCTGTGATATCAAGTATTTTGTGGCTAAAATTTCAACAAAAGATAACTTATAATATCTAAATCCATTCAAGGAAAAAACATCGTAATCACTTCATTCCAAATCCCACAAAAGTTCCAATTATTACACCTCAAAATCCATCCTTCCAGCACTTTTACAGACTTTCTTGTCAAAATGAATTGTAATGTTTCTTTTATGGAAGTCGCAGATAGTGTCAATCGTTCAAGCTTGTCATTTTGAAGTAGATAAAAGCTCACCTAAACTTCTTCCATCACCATCTTAAGGTATAGTGTCAATCATTCTAAAAAATAATCCAGAATACCTATCTTGGCAAAACAAGATCGCTTCTTGGCAATACTCTTTCGTCATTGACCAAGGGAGTTTTAACTCAAGAGGTTTCTCTTGCAACCAGCCAAGGTGGTGAAACTACCTTAATGAGATCTGTGCTTCTCAATCTAAAGTAACACAAGTGCATATGAAATACAATCTTCAAACATCAAAGAAAGGATCTTCTACACTGCAGGATTATCTGCACAAAATTAAATCATTTTCAGATCAGTTAATAGACATTGACGAGGTAGTAACTAATATAGATCTCATTGCTTGTGGACTGGTTGATCTAAGACCTGAAATTGATCATTTTGTTGTAACACAGTCATCCTCAAAGTTAAATAGTCATTATAAGCACAAAAAAAAGCAATGTGAAGACTTCCATGTTCAAAATCAGAACTCTAGTGACAATGCAGGGTGGAAAGATCAGTAACAAATCTGTCCAAGATCTAGACATACAGCCAACAAATGCCATCATCACTTTGACCAGAGCCAGGTGTTAAACTTTCACCCAACATGGTAGAAATGCTTGCTCCATCCTCAACAACTACAAATTCAGGTTGGTATCCAGATTCGGGTGCAACCAATCACTTGACCTCCAATTTAAATCCCAATTCACAGCGATTATGCTGGATCTGGGCCAAGTGCTTCTGGATAATGGTAATTGTTTTTCCATAGATCGCACTGGAAACATCATTATTTCAACTAATACTTGGTCATTACATCTCAAACAAACCTTTACTTTCATCAGCTACAATCTTCTTAGCACATCAAAATTTGTCTGATAATAATGGTCTGACATAGGAACGTAAATTTACAATTATCCCTATAATTTATGTCATACAAGACTCCCAATAAGTTTACATTTATCCATATAAATTTATAGGGATGTAAATTTTGATGACTTGAGGAAGAACCTTGTTACAATGGGAAGATTACTCATTTGTTACTTAATTAATCAAAGTTCAATTTGTGAAAATAGTGTCTTTACTTTGTAAGGATAAGACATCGTAAATTTATCTTCCTCAAAACCACCCCTCCCCCTTTGGTGAGAGACTCATGCATTGGGTTTGTTTTGTAAAGTTTGATGAGTCAACATTTTAATCACAGTGTTGACCATGTCCAGGAAATATACAAGGGACAGACCTGAATTGGATTTTTGGTTATTATAAGCTCAAAGACAAGGGACCAAATGAATCTAAATGAGTATATTGTGACAAATGCAAGCAAAAAGGCTTAAGAGACAGAATCAAGGCATATTTAGTCACCAAAGCTACTTGGAAGAGGAAGGAGTTGACTTCACAGATTCATTCATTCATCTGACCAAACCCCAATCATTAAAGTGATTGTCTCTGTAGTTCTCTCACCTGGCTGATCCTTATGACAACTTTATATGAAGAAGCATTTTTGTGTGATACCTAACAAAAGGATAATATATAACAGCCACAAGGGTACATTACTATTTCTAAACCTCATTATATTTGTGAGTTTTAGAGACTCTTTAAGAGGGCTATCTGTTAGCCGTCTCTTCTAACGAATATTTTGTTGCAGAAATCTCTCCAAGAGATATATTGCACATGGATAATTTCATACAAGGAAAATTGACAGAAGACTGTCTTCGTCCCGAACTCACTTCTCACATCTATATATGCACATGCTAAGGCTAAGGCGGATGCAAACTATCATCTTTATGCATCAACAGACATCCCAAGTGGCAGCAGTTAATTTGGTTCTGCTGTTCTACATGCAAAATCAAGCTGAAATAAGATCTTGATGAGCAGGTCTAATGAAAGATTTTGTGCTTAAAATACTACAGAATTATAATGACTTGAGTAAGTACCTGTTATTCAACAAGTTCTTGACTGCAATCTGAGTGCCATCTTCCAAGACACCATGATAGACAATACCATATCCACCTTCTCCAATGACATTCTCATCAGAGAACATGCCGGTCGCTACCTCAAGCTCCCTCAAGGTGTACCAGTGACCCCAGCCCAAGTGGGACACCTCAGGGACCGAGGCCGGCGCCTGGTCCACCGACCGGCTCTCTCCGCTCCCATGCGACGACCCGCCACCCCCGCCGCTGCCGCGCTCGGGGAAGGTGATGCGGTGCTCCTTCCCGGTATCGACGTGAATCCTCTGGAGCATGATCGGCTTCTCCTCATCTGGTTGCTTGCTGGGCAGAGGAGAGGGCTCGGCTTCGGAGGAAAGGGAAGGCGCAGATCCAGCCTGCACTTCTTGGATTTCTTTGGGGACTTTAGGGATGGTGTGCTTCCGGGAGGAGCTACTGCTGCGCTTGTAGGCGATCCAGAGGGAGATCAGGAAGAGAAGGAGGACGAAGGCAACGCCAATGCAGATGCCGACCACAGCCCACAAATGGAGCCCAAAGATGACTGTTTTCTTCGAGAGATCATAACCCGACATCGTTGCCCCCTCCTTTGTCTTCTTGGAGGCAAGAGAAGCTCAGCTGTTGCAAGCGACTGTGATGCAGATATGGAGATACAACATGCGTGGAATCATAACAAGTGAAAAAAAAAAAATCAGATTTTGGGAACAAAGTCGAAGAGAAAAGGTGTGGAGAAGAGCAGATTTTGGATAAAGATCAAATCTTGGAAGAATTTGGTTGCTGTGATGCTTAGAAGAGGAGCAGAGGAGGTGGAAATCTAGAGGGGGAAGAAAGATTCCAAGTCCCTCGGTGCTTGAGAGTCTGCAAAATTGACAGTGGCAAGGAAAGAAACCAGCACAGATAAAGCAAAAGGCAAACTAGCAGAGCTACACTAAGCCATTAACGGAGGAAGAAGAAGGTAGGCTGTGAGATCCAGGAGAATCTTCCAAGACAGTAACAGGGAGGGAAGAGAGAGAGGCGGCAGAGAAGGGCATTGCAGCCAATTCAAGGGGCGAAGAAAGTGAAGGTTTTGCAGCTGTCATGATGGGACCAATGAGGAATAATAGCAAGCAGCCCCCAACCCACTCATCAAAGCACAGTCCACTTATTTATTCTACTCAAACTGCTCGTACTGTGGTGCATCAGCTCTTCTGAAACTTCACACATCACACAAGTAGATGATGATTCGTACCTCATTAGTGCTGGTGGAAATCAGTGCATCAGATCTCTCTCTCTCTGATGGAGGGAGGCCTTGCACTTGTAGTGTTCAGTGTCAAGGCCATAGCCAAATTACTAGAAGCAGTAGATCTCATGCTATTCAAACTCCATGAGTATGAACATATTGAACGATGAAGTGCGCATTTGACTCTAAAGAAAGAAAACAGCTCATCAAAAGACATCTCTTTAGAAAAATACTTCTTTGGTCCTTGTCTTGGCTCATGCTCGAGTGGACAATTCAATGGTGATCATTGAATAATTGAACATCCATCCCTTCCTACAGTCAAATTTCTAAAGCATCTGATCAAGTAGAATCTTTATTTGCTCCACTGATAATGAAACTAAGAAGGCTTTGTGTCATGATTTGTCCCTTTTAATTCTATCTAACTTGTTGATGTTGAATGGTCTACATCTCTTATTTGGAATTCACAGCTTGTATATGAGTACAGATGGTTTTGACTTCAGGGGAACGCAAATCTCGATGTTACCATTCAACCCACCCTTGCTTACACCTCAATTCACCACAATTGATAGACCAATTTACTATGGCAGCCTATTGAATGGGAGCCAGCAATATCACAAACACCAACCGGGCAATATTAACTTGAACGAGTTTGGGTTGGTGAAGTGGTACCATCTCGTCTTCGCTTTCTCCTTTGCGCGGTGGGCCGTCGTCTTCTCTCTCCATATTACCTGATGTCCTGAGGATGGACACCGAGATGACACCTCCTGGAGAGGGCGGTATCCCTCGCCATTGGTAGGAGGGGCGTGGTTTAAGTGGGAAGCACGCCCAGAAGCTGTTTGATGGTAGCGAGGTGGCTGCAATGGCCACCGCTCGCCTGCGTTCGCGGGCGCCTGCGTTCGCGGGCGCCTGCGCTTTGGATCGCATCCTTTTTATTGCTTGTCCTACATTTACCATGGGGGCATCGTCGACGGTCCTACCGCATCTGACACAATTGCGGGACCCACTCGGGCAGCCGACCTCGAATCGGCAAGGATCGGTTGATGAGCGAGTACTGGACTAAATGAGTAAGCTAAATATTGGTCGCTGGAATTTAAAGCGATATATATCCAAATTTTTTTTGTATTTACCGATCTAAATTTAAATGTAAGAGATATAATAAAATTAAAAGGACTTACGTATACATCATAATATTAATTCTCCATAGGGATTATTAATACTCTGCCAAAAACATCAAAACAGTGACGTTGAAACTCCAACTCACCATTAATTATCCTTTCCAAGTGTTATATTTATTTTTTTTATAAATTTGTAATTTTATATTTATTCATTTAAATCTAAGTTTAGAAAACAAAGAATCAAATAATCAATGAAAATATATGAGATATTTTATGTGACCACTAGGCTTAACAGAATAGTTGACATGATAACTTTTTTGAGCATAAACTACAAGTTCAAAAACCTCCGACCCAAGTTAATAGTTGTATGACTTATTATGTTTTAGATAAAGTATAACTAATGTGATCCTTACAATACATGTAAGAGATATTATGTTTTAAATATTTAAAAATTAATACTTTTTAAAACTTATAGGTACACAAAATTTTAGTATTATAAATAAGATATATGTAATACTTTATATATTCATTGTGAGATATATGTATTATCAAACTTTTTAAAAGATAAATATGTTCATTTCCAAACTTTCAAAGGATAGGTATGTAAAAAATAATTCATTTTCAATATAGTGCGTATATACATCTCCCTCTTATCTCTCTTCAAATATTAATATCAATATCTAGCTCAATGTGATACGTAGGTATTGAAGTCCAACAGATGAAGAAATAGAGAGTGAGAGGGTCACATGTTAGATTATGTAACTCTTTAAAATTGAATTATGATGATAGATATTAATCAATAGAAAAGAAGTTTATATTATAGTATGATTCCTTAGGGAATATCCTTGATAGAAAGAACTCTCATAATGACTTATCCTAGACCCTCTACTCTCGTCTATAAATAGACATGACCTTTAAAAACTAAGAGAGAGACATCTTAGAATGAAGTATATTATATAGAACTATCTCAAATAGTAGTATCTCAAATAGTAGTATCTCATATAAGAGGATGCGATTGAAAGATTATAGTTTCTCTCTTAACCTCCCTAAGTTATCAATCTAAGTGGTCCTGTAAAAAGATAGGAAGAGAGGAGAAAGAGTCTAGTTCTCCTTACAGATTAACAATGACATTAGATCTAAAGAAGGTACCCAGATCATATAGAGATCTTTTTTTTTTCAGATGGCATCAAAAGATGCACATCGTAAAAATTGAACTAATGTTATTAGATTTCAATCTTTATATAAAAGTTTTTTCATATTATAAAAAGCATGATTATAGATTTTATGCTTATAATTGATATTGGTATTAGAGCTTAGGTTCTTGAAATCAAAAACTTTAGATTTGTTGTTTTCTGATTTATGATATTTGAATGATATGTATTCTGTTGATTTGTATTCCTATATATTCTATTTTGTCACCTGCTTGTCGGCGATGTTAACGAAGCAACGATGATCGTTATGCAGCACCGCTGTTGACCTTGCTACGAACGGTCGACAAATCTATTAGTGACAGCAATTGCACCGGGCATCATGCATGCCACAGCAGCAATAGCAGTCGTGGACAATCGCGCACACGTGATGGTCGCATGCAGGCATAACCCACATCCAGGCGATGGTCGCACGCTAGGTTAGTGCTACAAGGGGGCTACATAGTCAGTAGCCACCCGCACTTAAGCAGGCCGCACAAGGGCATAGGTCGCGCCACACTAATGGTAGCCTCAAACAGGCAGAGGTCGTGCACAGGCGACAATCGCATAGGCGATAACCGCACATAAGAAGTGGCCCCATTAGCGTAGGCAAATTAGTGTTTTGGCAAAATTATAGTTTTGTCATTAGAGTTTTAAATCAAAATTATAGCTTTGCCCTTCAGCATTTTATTAATATCTTTTAGTATTTTGATAATTCTACCCTTTATAAATCTCATAATTCTAATTTATGTCTTATCAATATATTTATAATTTTATCTTTATGAAATTAAATTTTTTATTTATATCCTTAATTTAAAATTGATCGATATAATTTAATTAAATTTGATCATGATTATATTTTGATTAATTATTGATTAAATTTAATTTTGATCAAATTTAGAAAGAATTAAATTTTGATCAATTTTTAGTTTTGATCGACCTGTTTAATTGGGCAAATATTTAGCCCAATCTAAGCTTGTCCAAATTAAATAAAATCAATTAATTTAATATTTTTATATAAAAAATATAAATTATTATTCCTTTTATATTTTTCTTATATGATTTATTGATTGCATGTGATAAATAAAATTTAATTATTGTTCTTGGATACATTTTTGTTATTCACATATATATAATAAAAATTATGAAATAATATTTATATTTCATGTGAAGGCATGATTTATATGTTATCATGATTTACAATTATTATATGAGTTTTTTCTTTTACTGATTAATATTCAATAATTATTATGGTTGTTGTTCTATTATTGAACTATTTAGCATAAATTAAATTAAAGAAAGTTGATTAATATTATTTGTAATTCATCTCTATAAGTTTTATCTAACCAGTAGTTGCCAAAGTGGCCTGGGATGATAAGCTTTTAGGATGTTAATTACAATAAAAATTTTATTATTTATAAGATATTTTAAACTATATTTTATATTATTATATTGGTCTTGTAGCCACCAAAGTGACTTAAACTAATAACTTATAAAATGATATTAAGGAACTAGTCCTAAATGACATCAAGAAAATAAAATTCATAATGACACATATAATTATAAGAGTTAGATAATCCAGAAGGAGAATCTACTTTAAATAAATGTGTGATATGGTAGGATAATACTATTTTGGATATCATTACCATTTAGGGTTGTATACCTAAAGGTAACAATACTATTCTACATGGATGGTATCAGTCCACCATAAATGATATTGAGTGAACATTAGATATATCAATATTTCAAGGTGAAATATAGATAATATCAATAGTTCATCATATTTTGAAAACTCAAAGCATTAATGTTATTTTATATTTTGCAATGGTACTTCTGTCCATACATTTTTTTACTTCGAATGTTCATGTCCACTTTAGATCAAATTATTCAAAATAGTTAGAGCATATGCAATTTACAATAGGCGTATTAGATCTTGACTTAGCATTGCTTGTTGAAAAGCCTACAAACTTGATCGATGAAAGTACTGTAGAACAAGTTAATGAAATAAAGGCTTGAGAAAGATCTGATAAGCTTAGTTTAATGTTCATAAAAATGACGATTGTAAATAACTTAAAGACTTCATTACCGATTGCAACTAGCGCACTAGAATATTTAAAGATTATTAAAGATAGATTTAAATCTGCTGATAAGTCATTGGCTGGCACACTAATGAAAGAATTAACTATAACTCAATATGATAGTACTCGAGGAATTTAGGATCATATCCTCAATATGGCTAATAAAGCTACAAAACTTAAAGCATTAGGCATGAATGTTGATGAGTCTTTCTTCATGTAGTTCATTCTTAATTTTCTTCCTTCTCAGTTTGGCTCATTCAATATTCACTATAATACAAATAAAGATAAGTGAGACTTGAATAAGTTAACTAGTATGTGTGTTCATGAAGAATTAAGATTAAGGTAGGAAAATTTATATAATATCATGACTACTACTCAAGGAGTTGGTGATAAGAAAAAAAAAATTGAAACGTTATCCATCAAAGAAATTTGTCGAGTCTGAAAATGTTAAACAAACTATTGAAAGGAAAGCTTCTAGCATTTCTTTTATGGCAAAAAAGAACATGTGAAGAAGAACTATATTAAACATAAAACTTGGTTTAAAAAGAAAGGTATGAAGTCGACCTTTGTATGTTTCGAATCAAACATTACAAAAGTTCCTTTTAATACTTGTGGATTGATTCTGGTGCTTCAACTCATATTACCAATAATATGTAGGGATTTTGTTCAATCCAGAAACCAAAAGAATATTAAAGATTTATTATTATGAAAAATCATATTAGAGTGAAAGTGATATCAATAGAGACTTATCGCTTACGCCTAGAGACGAGTCAAACGATGGATCTTGTTGACACATGTTATGTTTCTACTATTTCTAGAAATTTGGTTTATCTATTTAGAATTAATGAGTTATGATATTGTCTTTCTTTTAGTAATGATAAACTTAGTATATTTTATTATTCAATAAAAGTTAGTTCTGAAATTCTGTATGATGGTTTATATAGAATTAATTTGAATCTTGAGTTTACAAAGATATTATTGAACCTATAATCAAGTGTTGGATTGAAACATAGTTTCAATAATTAAAGATCTTCTATATTATGACATAGATGATTGAGGCATATCTCTAAGGAAAGAATTGAAAGATTAATGAAGGATAATATTTTGAAAGATTTAGACTTCACTGATTTTTATGTTTATATAGATTGTATTAAGGGAAAGCAAACTAAACATACAAAAAAATACCACAAGAAATAGAGAACTCCTTAAGATTATTCATACGTATATCTTTGGACCACTCCATATTCCCTGTTTTAGTGGAGAAAGATATTTCATCACATTTATAGATGACATATCCAAATATTAATATATTTATCTAATACATGAAAAGTCTTAGGTCGTTGATACTCTTGAAGTGTACATAAATAAGGTTGAGAGATACTTAGATAGAAAAATAAAAATTATTAGATCTGACAAGTGTGATAAATTTTATGGCAAATATGATTAATCCGATCAGAATATTAATTCTTTTGTTAGATTTCTAGAACAACGAAGTATTTGTGCTCAGTATGTCTTACCAGGTGTGCCATAGCAGAATGGTGTTGTTGAAAGATGAAATCATACTTTTATGAATATGATTATGAGCATAATGAGTTATTCCTCTGTACTTGAGTCAATGTGGGGTAAAGCTCTTAGGACAGTTATGTACATCTTGAATAGGGTTCCTAGTAAGTTGGTTCCATCAACTCCATTTGAGTTATAAACCGATAGGAAGCTCGGTCTAAGATATTTACATATTTGGGAGTATCCTACAGAGATAAGAATATTTAATCCACATGAAAGAAAATTGGATCCAAGAACTATTTCTGTATATTTTATCGGTTATCCAGAAAAGTCCAAGGGATATAGATTTTATTGCCCTAATCATAGTACAAGAATAGTAGAATCTGATAATGAAAGATTCCTAGAAAATGATGAAATCAATGGGAGTGAAAAATCTCGAAGGATTAATTTTGATATTGAAGAGATTTAGGTTAATTCGACTGTATCATCTCTTATTCGAGAAATTATTGTTCCTCAAATAAATGAGAGAATTGACAAGGGTGAACAATAAAATAATATCGATGAACTCTCACATGATGTTGATGTCATCGCTAATGATCTTGTAGAACAATCACAATTGACAGCTTTAAAAAGATCTCAAAGGAAAAGGAAATATAATATTTCTGATGATTATGTGATATATCTAGAAGAATCAGATTATGATATAGGAATAAAAAAAAACCCCTTATCATTTTCACAAGTCATAAAAAGTAACTATTCTAAAAAAGTGGTATAATACAATGAAAGAATAGTTAAAATCAATGGACCAGAATGGTGTATGAGAACTCGTCGAATTACCTAATACTTATAAAAAAAAGTCGATTGTAAATAGGTCTTTAAGACAAAATGTGACTCAATAAACAATATTGAACGATATAAAGCTAGACTTGTGGCCAAAGATTTTTTTCAGAAAGAAGGCATCGACTACAATGAGAGCTTTTCTCCAATTTCTAGAAAGGACTCGTTGAGAATCGTTATGACACTAGTTACTTATTATGATCTTGAGTTACATCAGATGGATGTCAAAATAACATTTCTGAATAGGGATCTAGACAAAGAAATCTATATGAAACAATATAAAGGATTCATAGAAAAGAAAAAAAAAGTTGGGTTTGTAAACTTCAGAAATCCATTTATAGCTTTAAACAAGCTTCCAGACAATGATATATAAAGTTTTATGATATTATTACTTCCTTCGGACTTAAGAAAAATATTATTGATCAGTGCATATATCTAAAGGTAAGTAGGAGCAAGTTTATCATATTGGTCTTATATATGGATGATATTTTGCTTGCCAGTAGTGATCTTAGTGTAGTGATCTTGGTTTATTGCACGAAACTAAGATATTTCTTAGCAAGAATTTTAAGGCAATTGATATGAATGAGACAGCCCATGTTATTGACATTGAGATATTTAGAGATAGATCTTAATGATTATTATGATTGTCTCAGAAAGAATATATTAATCATATATTGGAGAGATTTAATATACAGCTTTGCTTAGTCAATGATACATCTATTACTAGAAAATTTTAGTCAAAACCAGTGCTCGAAAATTGACTTAGAAATGATACATCTATTACTAGATATGAAAATTTTAGCCAAAATCAGTGCTCGAAAAATGACTTAGAAAGGAATCAAATGAAGAACATTTCTTATATGTACATAATTGAAAGTCTATCATATACTCAAACCTGTACAAGATAATATATCAGTTTTGTAGTTGCAATGCTTGGTAGATACCAAAGAAAATGAGGAATAAAACATTAGAAAGCTACAAAGAAACTAATGAGATACCTGTATAGGACAAAAGATTATATACTCATATATAAGAGATTAGATCAGCTTGAAGTATTAGGATATTCAGATAGATGTTGATTTTGTAAATTGTCTCGATAGTAAGAAGACCACTTCAGAATTTATATTCATGTTAGCCGGTGGGGCAATTTCTTAGAAAAGTGCAAAGCAATCACTTGTTACATCATCTACAATGGAAGCTAAATTTGTGGTATGCTTTGAGGCCACAAATCAAACTTTATAGCTGTGAAATATCAACTCAAGACTTAGTGTGGTCGATTCAATTGCCAAGCCACTAAAGATATTTTGTGATAATACCACAATAATTTTCTTCACTAAGAATAATAAATACTCTAGTGGTTCCAAGCACATCAAGATAAAATACTTGGTGGTTAGAGAAAGAGTCCAGAAACATGTGTTAATTGAAAACTTGAGCATCACTATAATGATTGTCGATCCATTTACTAAAACTTTATAGTGTAAAATATTTAAAGAACATGTTCTTAGAATATGATTTGTAAGCAAGCCATAAAAGATATGATGATGCATGTTTAGGTGGATGCTATTATTGATATTTTTCTTACATAATTAAAGTGATTTGTTTCTGTTATCCTGTTTACATTTATGTTTATGCATATTATGGTTGAATGTAATAACATGATTATTTTAACAAGATAAATTACATAGGTCATTATGGATTATATTAAGAAAGACTAATAATATTGTGATACATAGAATGGAGTATAACATTGATTATACACAACTGTTATGATTCGTATTGATAGTTGGACTTAATATAGTATTATTCTGTTTATTGGACTTATTAACTTATTTTAAAAATTCATGGTCGTGTATAAAATACTTTTTAAAATTTTTCAGAATCCAATTAGTTAAAATTATTTTTAAATAAATTTTATTTTATTTATTTTGATTTTAAATATTTTTATATCTTATCAATTAATGAGCCAAGTGGAAGAATGTTAGATTATGTGATCCTTTATAATTAAATAAGATATAACTAATTGGATTCTGATGATAGATATTGATCAATAGAAAAGAAGTTTATATTATAAAAAAATTTCATAGGGGATGCTCTTGATGGAAGAAACTCTCATAATAACTTATCATAGACTCTTTGTTCTTGTCTATAAATAGACATGACTTTTATGGACTAAGAGAGAGACATTTTAAAATGAAGTATCTTACAAAGAACTATCTCAAATAGTAATATCTCAGATAAGAGGACATAGTTAAGAGATTATAATTTCTCTCTCAACCTCAGTAAGTCATCAATCTAAGTGGTCCTGTGAAAAGATAGAAAGAGTGAAGAACGAGTCTAGTTCTCATTACAGATTAATAGCGACATTGGATATAAAGAAGGTATCCAGATCATACAGAGATCTTTTCTTTTTCAGATGACATCAAAAGGTACAAATCGTAAAAACTAATCTAATATTATTTGATTTCAATCATAACATAAAAAATTTTATATTAAAAAATATAATTATAAATTTTATGCTTACACTCTATGCCATCATCCAAACTCTTTGTTATGGTCATAGTTTCAACGAGGGACAAGCTTCAGGTATTATAATATCAAACGAGGAAGCCTTGTGCAGGGTGATCAATGGGCAAATCTGTGGCACCAAAAGCACCAACCAATTAGGAAAACGATAACATTAAACCCTATCTTACGATGATAACTTTTTGTTGGGTCGGTCTTCAATTATGGGGCCTAAAGAGTTGGATTGAGGAGTTGCTTTTCAGTGAAGCAAACTCTAAAGGGATCGATATGTGCGATCTTACTCAATGTTTTGAGAGTGGACGTAGTCACGTATCAGCACGTGGAACGTCTCCGGAGATTGAAACGAAATGTTAAATAGTAATGATTGAATGTGGACATAACAAAAATACAATGTTATACAGTAATTATTGCATGCGGACATAAGCTCAAATCTACGTTCATTCCTCTGCACGTAGTTGCTCATGCATCAATAAACGTGCGTGATTGATGTACATAGTGCGTGACATGGAGGACTATAAATCGGTGTCCATTTGAGTGCATTGCATCCGTGTCCATCGAACACACTCACTCAATGCAGGTGAATGAATTCATTGAACGGTGAGACGTACCACTTTTCGCGGTCACAAAGCACAAAGCGAAGTGATGCTCATTGTGGAGGGGCCATACGGAATAATATTAGGTTGCCACGGTTCAGTGAACCACTATGAGATCAAGACACATGGCGTGTTTATGGCCAAAAGAACATGGTAGGAGAGAACCTTAGTGATCCCTTCTTTCGTGTCTCCCAATTCTTGATTGCCCTTTCTCTGTCTTCCAAAAGGTCACTCAAGGCTAGTGTTCCCAAGGAAAAGAACTGCAAGTGTAGGAGGAATCTTGTTTAGCTAGCAATACGTAGTTAGGGAACACTATAAATCTACTTTTTTAACAAAATATTAAAAATGAAAAACAGATGAAAAAAATAATAAGAACGATGAAGGAGAATGACACGTGGATTTGGTAGTCGGCAGCGCACAATCTACACGAATGTTGGGTTCAACCCAAACTAAAGCCCATAGAATCCAATCCCCCGAATCGTGAGGTCGGCAATGGAAACATGGAATGAAAAGGAAGAAGAAGACGAAGGTAGCGAAGGCAACAACGAGGCCGGACTCGGCTCATCTGCATGCTCCCTTCGTCATCGTCGTCATCATCCTCGGCCACTTTCTCCGTTTAGGGTCGACGGTGGCCGATGGAGCGGACCGGAAACAACGAACGCGGATTCGTCGGTCCCTGAAGCAGCCGCTATCTCATGCTTCGAACAACGAACCCGGTCGCGACTTTTCTTCCGGTGTCCTTCGTCCTTATCCACCTCTTCTGCTTCGAACAGCCACCATCTCATGGCGAACCGACTCAGTCGTCAAATCTAGTACGTGGGAACGCCGCTCTGTGTACTATGGTTGACAGCTTCGGTTTTGGTTGACCGTCGTGACGTGGTTCCTCCCCGAACCTGTTGTGATGAACAGAGTCACAACTCTAAGTACAATTACAAGAACTGCGTATGTAGACAGGGATTCTGTCCGAGATCTCTCGATGGTGGGAGACGAGGGATGCTCACAAAAAGACCCATGCAAAGCTTCCGAGGAACTGCTCCTATGGCGGCGCACATCTATATATACGCGTTCCCCTCCCTCGCTGTTCAAGTATTCGAGGAATTGTTCAACCCCACTTGAGGAGGCGGAGAGAGCGTGTGCTTCGAGGTGGCTAAGTTTACACGAGACTCCGCCGGCAAGTTCATCCATCCCGACGGCGGAGATGGCGGCGGCGACGACGAGGTGGTCGTGCCGTCGACGGTGGCAACGAGCATGACATCGTCGTTCGTGGAGTATGAGATGGGGGTGATGGTGTCAGCGCTAGCGCACGTGCTCGCGGGAGGCCGTGGCACCGAAGCGGCGACAGATATACCTGAGTCAACCTCGTGCATGTTTCCGACGTCCTCGCCACCGTCGTGGGGCGATCGGGGCGGGCAAAAGAGGGTGAGCGACGACTTCAAGCGTGAGGAGGTGGCCAAGCTCCGCAGAACTGTCGGGGAGTTCGGGGAGTCATCATCGACTCCGGCAGGTTATATTTGATCGCTGTTCTCAGTGTCTCCGGAGGCTCTTTATCGTCTTGTTCTTCATCACTGCTTCATTGCAGCTTCTCCCAACTCAACTAAACTCAAATCTACGTATATATTACGTCTCTAATTTCCATTTCTGTTCGCTTTATATACCAACAGAACAAACTGCATCAGCTGCTGCTGCCGCCGCAACAGAAGCGACTACCCGTTCGACCACCGCAGGAACAGTGCAAGCTGGAGCGGCAAGAAGATACAGAGGGGTGCGGCAACGCCCGTGGGGCAAATGGGCGGCGGAGATAAGAGACCCCCACAAGGCCGCCCGCGTCTGGCTCGGCACCTTCAACACCGCCGAGGCGGCCGCCCGGGCCTACGACGAGGCCGCCCTCCGCTTCCGAGGAAGCAGAGCCAAGCTCAACTTCCCGGACGAGGCCCGCCACCGGCAAGCGCCGCCGGTCGCTCCGTCCGTCCGGGCGCCGGACTCCGCCGCTCCCGCGGTGCTGCTGGAGTCTGTCCCATTCGGCGGTCACCGAGCCACAGCCGTCGCTGCCGTGAGCGACTCCTTGGCCTACTCGAGGCTGCTGCAAGGCGCAGGGGACTACCAGAGGATGCCTCCCGCTTCTCTCTTGGATCCAAGGATGTATTCCACGGCTTCTGCTGCTTCCTTGGCCTCTTCCCATTCATTGCCATCATCTAATCCATCCCCGCTTGCAGCTCCTCCTCCTCCTCCACAATTTCCTCCTCTGTTCTATCCTCCAGAAATGTCGCAACAGATCGACTTCTTCCAACCTCCACCATGGACGGAATCCAGCCGCGATCCGCCATCTTCGTCGGGTTAACACCACACTCTTGGAGCTCGACAGAACCTGCCTGGCTCTGTTGTTGAGTTCAGTTGTCCTTTTGTTCTTTAAGATTCATACACGATCTATACAAATTTAGATATATTTTTTTCTTATTTTGCTGCTATTTCTGTTGTTGTCGTCATCGTTAGAAATTGAAATGAAAAGGAGATTGATTCTTCTTCGATAGATTGAATTATGGGAACCCTGACTTCAATTCTACTGCGTTAATTGACCTTCGATAGATTGAGAAATGAAAGCGACAGAAATAGTCTCGGCTATCGTTATCCGCTGAAATGTATTTCCTTGTATCCGTAGCTTAATTGTGCAGATATTGGGTATGCCCTACGTATCACTGTGACTTATCGATTAAGGCACGAAGAGGGCGACGTATTACACAGCACGTTGAGGTTGCTTAAGATGGTTGGTTGAACTTTCTTTGCGACGACCACCGACTTGGTAAAAGGATTGGGAAGCTGCAACGTGGTGGTTCGCAGTGGCAGAGACTTGGTCAACACACGATCTCTAGTTTCCTCGGTCCTGGAGAATAGCGCCGCTACCACTGCGGTGGAGAGATGGAGAGGCCATAGGGCTTCAAAGGTCGTGCACACACCAACGAGCCAACGTGTAGCCATAGGGATCATACCCAGTAGAAATACGCCCACATCAAGACAACTGATCACCGTGTTGACTACCCCGCATTGATGCGTCCACCTGGCTGATAGGTTTCTATGACGTCATAGTCACGATCATCCGAACATGTGATGAAGAAAAGACCACTTGTCTAGTCGACAGATGTCCCTTTCGTGGGATGCATTCCCCTGCTATGCATCACAATCATTCTTGTATCAAACAATACTCTGCTACCAAGCATTAGTATCTACATTTAAAAAAAAAGCATCAGTCTCTACCAGACAACCACTCTTTAGCTGGATGTCAGTTTTCCATCAGGTGACACTTTCCAGCCACTGTATAAGGGTTCCATTGACCGTATGATCTCATCAGAACTGTAAAGATTCAATATGGCTCCTATAACCACATGAATTAGAAATTCTAACTCTCAAATCGAGAATAGAAGAAGCTCTAGCTCTCCTAATCCCCCTCACTAACATGAGTGTTAGAGGGTGATCATCAAACAACCTCTCATACCTCCTTTGTTCTGTTGTTGTCAATCTTAAAGAAGGGAGCTACCCCGACCCTCGGAACCAGGCTGTTCCGAGGCCTCATCGAACCTTGGGGTTCGAGGCGCTGCCGCGTCCTTGAAGATTCAATTCCAAACTTCCTTCAACCATCGGGGTTCTTGAGATTCATATTTTCTCTAAATTAAATCTATAGATCATCTACGGTAGTAGTTTAGTTAATCATTTTCTCATATTCTGAAATAGTCAACTTGATCCGTGATCGCGCCGCGAAAATAGTTGGCTGCGTTCGCCTATAAAATTCTTCGCCCCTTCGAAGCATTCTGTGTTCCTTTTGTGACTAATGGCTGAGCGGCAGCAGCAGCACCACCACCACCTCATCCACCACCACAAGGAGGCGAATCCCGCCGAGGGGGTGGTCTACACCGAGACCGGCTGTTCCAACGGCAGAGATCCTTATGCCACTCGAACCGCCTACTACTCCAGCGGCAGCGGCGGCAGTGGCAAAGACGGACACACGACTGGTTACGTGAAGACCACCGAGGTGGTCACCAACGACGGCTGCTACGAGTACAGGAAAGAGGAGAAGCAACACAAGCACAGGGAGCACCTCTGCGAGATGGGCGCCCTCGCCGCCGGTGCCTTCGCGGAGGTACCCTCATGACAAACTAATCTGTGCCAGATCCTACAAGGCTTGCACTATTTATCTGCACCTTGAAGAGATTCAGTAAAAAGGATGAACCCTGAGACTTCGGTTTCTCTCTTTAAAACAAAAAAAATCCTATATAATCTAGCGAGGCTATCAGATAATAATTAACATTTTGCTTAGTGCTTAGGGCATAAGATGGGTTTTGCCTTTTAATATCAAAATATGCTGGTGCTTGTATCAATCTCACAATAATGGTGACCACAGTATGAGAAGCACAAGGCTGACAAGGACCCAGAGCACACTCGTAGGCACAAGATGGAGGAGGAGATCGCCGCGGCAATGGCGGTGGGCAGCGGAGGGTACGCCGCCCACGAGCGCCACGAGAGGAAGGAAGCCAAGGAGCAGGCCGAGGAGGCTCATGGGAAGAAGCACCACCAGTTCTTCTAAGACGGTGCAGACCCGGCATGGATTGTTCGGGTTCATGGTGACCTTCCAATGTAGGTAATAATCGAAGCACATGGTTCTGGACCGCGTGAAGGCCTTCGTTCGTGTGCGTGCGTTTGGGATTCACGAAATTGCTTGATCAATATGATTGATATTAACTAATAAAGTGTCTCTGCTTGCGTTTCCTTTTCATTGGACCCGAAACTTCCTTTACAATCGGAGTGGGAGTTAATTTTGCTTGTGATGTGAGCCTTCTAAAACACAGGTGATAAATCGCTCGTCTGCTTGCACCCTGTCAATTAGCTTTCTGCCCACGCAACTCGCAAAAGCTTCACCACCCAAACCTCCCTCCACCGGTTTCTCTGTCGTTTTCAGCATCTCCTCCGTCAAGGGACGAAGAAACGCATACTTGCGACGGAAGACGCTTATAGCTACATCTATTCCAGTAATACTATATCCAGAAATATAGGATTATGGAGCTAGAATTGGACCTGAGTGTGACGGGAGCTACTGGGAATCTCGCGTTTGCCTCCACCGAGACGGAGGCCGTCTTCGTCCTCCTCGCTCATCTTCCAGGTATGGCACATCCGATCATACGGGTTATTTTTGGTTATCGCAGATTTCTCAGCGATGATGTGATGCAGCAGGATTGGTGCGGGAGAAGATCGAGGTGTCGATGAATGAAGAGGGAACGGAGATTAGCATCAGCGGAGGAGGGGACAAATCCGCCGTTGAGACGGTGGTTGGAAGACGACTGCGGTTGAGGAATGAGTTCGAGATTAACCCGTTTCGGAAGGTGTTTCGCATCCCGAGTGGCGTGGCGTTGGATCAGATTGATGCTGGTTTTTACGAGGAAGGAGACATTCTGGTGATTTTGATGCCCAAATCTGTTAGAGGTAATGCCGCTGGAATCGCAATCCGAGAAGTGCAAGGAGGAGAAGCTCCAAGGGAACAGAAGATTGAAGGAGACGAAGTGATTTCTATGGACCGACCTCGTGGTCATGCAGAAGCAAACGAAGCGAGAGCCGCGATTGATGATGCAAAAGCACCAAAGGCGGAAGAAGAAGAAGAAACCAAACAAGGAAAAGAAGATCTAATCAGAAGAGAAGGGGCCGAAGAGAAATTGGACCAGAATGGAGGAGGAAGCTCAGGAACGGACCGTAATGGGGATCGAGAACAAAAGCACATGGAAGCAGAGATCAAAACACCTAAAGAAAAAGACTTGGAAGAAGAGCGAAGAAAGGTACCTGATCAACCTCAAAAGCCCTCGATCGAGATGGAAGCACCAGATCTGCATGGAGAGCCCCCTCCTTCCGCAGCACCGGCACCAATCAACGGAGCGGGACAAGAAGATACAACAGAGAAGACGAGCGGTCCAGATCGAGAAGAAGATGAAGACGAAGTGCCCGAATCGCTTGAAGTGCCCGAATCGCTTGAAGCGCCTGAAGCAGATCGAGATCTCCACCAACCCACGGGACAGCAGACGTATCCAGATCACCAAACGGAACAAGAAGACAAGGCGCATGAAACGGAGCGACAAGAAGACAGAGCAGTACCTGAATCGTTCGAAGCACCTCAACCGGAAGGAGATCTCCACCAACCCGAGGAACAGCAGACTGATCCACATCACGAAACTGAACAAGAAGACCAAGCGCATGAACTGGAACAACAACAGGACAGAGCAGTAGCTGAACCGATCGAAGCACCAAAACCGGATGGAGAAGATATCCACCACCCCGAAGACAAGACAAAACCCGGCGAGATTTCAGATCAAATTCCCCGTCGATCCGGCGACAAAGCAGAGGAAGCTGCTGACGAAGGCCCGCAGACGGATAAGCCAATCGAAGCCCCAGACGAAGGCAAGGGAGAAGAGAGCTCGCCAGATGATACAGGAGAGAAAGAGAGAGAGAACGGATCGAAGGGTAAGAGAAAGAGAAGGGAGAGGGCTAAAGAAGGAGGAGGAGCGCCGCCTCCTTCTCTTGCGGTCTTTGCTTTTATGTTGTCTCTGGTAGCGCTTGCCGTCCAACTCGTGAGGAGTCGAAGGCGCCGTTAGGCTTCCCACCGGATTGCAGTTACGGAAGTGGCGGTGGTGTTGGGTTACGTTGTGGAATGTGGTATTGTTTCAATTGTTTATATGGTTCCCTTCTTATGTTTCCGAAAAATGGTGTGTCCACGACGACGAATGTAGACGTTGAGATGACCTACACTTCGATTAGCCTCGTAACATCTCTCTCCTCACGATTGAGAAGCTGCGCATCCTTATCTGCGTTCCGTGCTGGCCAACAAGCCCACGCCCAAGTCCTGGTTCATGGCCTCCTTCCGCATGTCACCCTTGAGACCGACGTCATTCTCATGTACGCTCGGTGCTCCAATCTCCCTCTTGCCCGCCAGGTGTTCGATCGAATGCGCCACCGGAACATGCATTCTTGGAACATCCTCCTCTCTGCCTACGTCCAGGCCTCCCTCTTTGATGATGCACTCTCGCTTCCCCGCTCGCTCCTACACTCTGGCCTTCGCCCCGACCACTTCACGCTGCCTTCCCTTCTCAAGGCCTCCGCCGCCATCGGAGACTCCTTTCGCGGAATGACATTCCACAACTGGGCCGTAAGCCTCGGGCACGAGGAAAATGTCATCGTCAGGAGCTCCATCTTGGATATGTATGCGAAATGTGGGAACCTGGATGATGCTCTCTACTTATTTGAAACAATGCCTAGAAGGGATATCGTTATGTGGAATTCTATTATTTCGGGGTATGCAAGGGTTGGGTGCTCGGCTCAAGCGTTGGACCTTTTCCGGAGGTCACAATGGGAAGTTGACGAGAAGGACTTCAGGGCCATTCCGAGTGTCCTGAATGCATGTGGTCGGGAAGGAGACTTAAGAAGAGGGCAGGAGGTTCATGGGCAAGCCATTCGGTGCTGCTTGTTTGATTCCGACATTGCGGTAGGTAATTCATTGATCGACATGTATGCTAAGTGTGGATGTGCAGATGACTCACGCAAAGTTTTCTCAAGCATGGGCGAGCAGAAGAATATAGTGACATGGTCAACTTTGATCTCTTGCTATGGAGTTCATGGTGAAGGAAACGAGTCACTGGCACTGTTTGAAGAAATGCTAGCACAAGGGATGAAACCAAATCATATAACGTTCACTTCAGTCCTGTCTAGCTGTAGCCACTCAGGCCTTGTTGATGAGGGCCGGAGGATCTTCGACTCCATACGTGGAGTTCACGAGGTGGAGCCAAGCATTGAGCACTATGCGTGTCTGGTTGATCTTATTGGTCGTTCAGGGAATGTCCAAGAAGCTCTGGAGATGATACACAGGATGCCAATGGAGCTGACTGCTAGTGTTTGGGGAGCACTGCTGGGTGCTTGTGTGGTGCATAAAAATGTGGAGGTCGGGGAGATTGCTGCCTTCAGGCTCTTTGATTTGGAAGGTAGGAATCCTAGCAACTATGTGGCTCTCTGTGGCATATATGAAGCAGTTGGTCGATTGGAATGTGTTTCTAAAGTGAGAGTGAGGATGAAAGAATTGGAAATGGTGAAGACACCAGGATGCAGTTGGATAGATGTGAAGGGGAGATTGCAGGCTTTCTACCAAGGGGATGTTTCTCATCCTTCAGTGAAGCATATCCATGAGATGTTGAATTGGTTGGCTCAGACAATGGCCACTTCAACTGTGGTTGATTTGGATTGGCATTTGTGAATATTTTCTCATGCCAAGTCCTGTGAAAATGGCAAGAGATATAGACGGACTTGGAGTTACAGTGATGATACAGCCAAGTAAAGCATATTACACTGTCTGTGACCACATGCCATCTGATTCAAACTGCAGTGATCTGATCAGGTAAGAGATACATCAGACAATAACTGCAGACTCAACATGATTTTGGTATGACAATATGAAGCTTGCCATAGCAAAGAATCATAGTATCCAAAAGTTACAGCATCCAACTTTTGCCATGAAAGAAGTTGATGGAGGATCACATCCAAACCCTGTACAAATTCTTAAAGGAGTTCGATCATTCTCAGCCAGGAATGTGGAGAAGAACACAACAGGTTAAATCTTACTGCTTCCGAGAAGTCTTTTATATTAGAGGATGAAAGAATATCTTTATGATGCTCTCAAGATCAGAGGATACAACTGAAGATTCATCAAATATAATGAGATAACATTATACAAGCGTGAACATTCCATTGGATCATGGCACTATAATTGGATAGATGTTTCATCAGATATAATTGGATAACATTATACAAGCGCGAACATTCCATCGGATCTGCCATATTTGCATTTAAGACTTGTTTAGCAGATTGTTGTATGCAGTGAACAGGGCTTGAAACACATCTCCTTTCTTCTCTTGGGCAGCTGGACTTTCTTGGGAGTTAGATTCTGCTGACTCTGCCTTTTCAGTCTTGACCGGAGCTTTTACTTCTGGTTTCACTGGTTCTGCATTTGCACCACTGGCTTCAGTATTTGTTGCCAGAGAAGGAACAGAGGTCTCCTTCGGTGTGGCATTTGAGATGGCTTCATCAGCTTCAGTGTTGGAGACTTTGGTAGGTTGTTCTTCTGTTTCATGAGGTACTGCTTCATCCATTGTTTTGTGCTCAGTCACTTCAGTTTCATGAGGTACTGCTTCGTCCGTTGCTTTGTGCTTAATCGCTTCTTCTGTTTCAAGAGGTGCTGCTTCGTCCGTTGCTTTGTGCTCAATCACTTGTTCTATTTTGAGAGGTACTGCTTCATCCACTGCATTGTGCTCAATCACATCTGTTTCATGAGATACTGCTTCATCATGAGGTACTGCTCCATCCACTGCTTTGTGCTCAAACACATCTTTTTCATGAGATACTGCTTCATCATGAGGTACTGCTCCATCCACTGCTTTGTGCTCAATCACATCTGTTTCATGAGATACTGCTCCAGCCACTGCTTTGTGCTCAATCAATTCTTCCTTTGCTTCCACGGTCTCTGGTGCAACAGTCTCTAACACGACATTCTCGCCGGTTTCGATGGATTCAGAGGTCTCTTCGTTCTGCAGGTTTAGTTCCAATCAATTTAAATTAGCATGAGTTAAAGTTCAATCTAGCATGCCTAGCTCTAAGACAAGATAAAAGCATTTGCAAATTCTGAACTGTAATGCAAAGATTGCCAAATCTCTACCAAGAAAGGTGGGATTTAGGTCAAAAGTACCTCTTCCAAAGCAAAGATTGCCATGTCAAGGAACAATGGCGTGCCAATACCATTTTGGCACACAAAATATGTATATATATGATGAATGCAGAGACTGAAACATTGCCATCAACTAGCAACTTGCAATTTAGTTGCCTAGCATGTAGTTCCTTATGCATATGCTTGTCCTTGTGCAGCTGTTTCCAAAGCAGCATTACCACAAGCTATAAAGATCGCACCTTGAACTGGTCGTCGGGGGATTTCTTGTGGCTCTCATCCGGCGCCTCGTGTTCGACCTTCTGCTCGGCGGCCGCCGCCACCACCTCCTCGTCCTTCTCCTCCTCCTTGGGGGAGTGCACCACCTTGGGATCCTGCGCAGAGGGCGGCAGCTGCTCCGGCGGCAGCTGCTCCAGCGGCAGCGGGGTGTCGCCTTGCGCCATGGGCTTCGACGCGCACGCTCCCATGGCTCTGCCTCTCTCTCGCTCTCTTGATTCGGCCCTGGTTCGAGAGGGAGGGGGAGAGAAGCGGAAAGGGGCCATCGGAATATAACGAAGCAGGAGAAGGAAGGGTCCTGAGGCGCGAGCTGGCGCTGTTACTCCGACATGTGTTCTGCGCCGCAGGTGTGTGCTCTTCCGACATTTGCTCTGCAGCGCAGAAGGAATTCAAATATAGAATGCGGAACCAGCGGTGCCCACGAATTGCACCTAGTTTGAAGACATCCGACGTGATCGACGAATGACTCGTACGCTCCTATTTCTCTTGTTTTTTTTCTCGTATTTTTTAAAATTATTATCGTCGCAAAAAATGCGAGCTTGCGTGTGTTTTTTACATTTTTAATGTTGGGGATAAATTACCACATTTCTTTCAAGTAGCTATACTCGTCTTGCTTTTTTTATTTCTCCGTGTTCGTGTTGTTTAGTTGTGATATCTCCACTGTGGAAAAGAACAGGAAGATGAGAAAATTAATCGTGTTAGGTGGAGTAAAATATATTAAATTGGATATTATTAGCTTGAAGAATATGCAACCAGCTAAGTGACATATTGACAAATGGGAGATTCATCAAAAATTTTATCAATTAAATTAATCAGGAAAAACCTTTTAGTCAAGCATTTGGATTTCAAAGCTTGTGACCAGTAGTATTTCGATCACGATTTGTTCGATGCTCAAATCAATTTATAATATCAGATTATAGAATCAAAATTTTTATATCCAAAATCTTGGAGAGAGCTCAGCATACTCCTAAAACCTCTTAATATAGATTGTGGTAGCACCTGTCATCTCCCGTCAGATCAGCTAAACACAAACATAGTTTATACGGCTGATCCACAGCATTGTGCATTAGAGAGAAGGAACTGATACTGTGGTTGGAGTCACTCTCAACCAATGTGATCAATTTGAAAGAAACCAGACCTGAACATAACGATGCTTGAAATTGGCATGAAATCAACAAGATGGATCAAAAGACGTTAAATTACATGAACCTCTTTTCACGAAACAAAGTTCTCCAGAGGGCTTGCTTCCAAATCTCCTTACCAAATGTTAAATGTTGAACATAATGACTGTGAACGACAAAAGCCGCATCCGTTTCTCCTGATCAAAGTATAATGAGAGAATTCTATAAGATCCAGAATAAGGGGAATCCATGGGTATTAGCAGATACCTCTTTACTGCTTCTGACCATGTAAGTTGACAAAAGCAAACTAGTCAAATATAACATTGTCAGGGAAGAATGAAAAGCAAACAAGTCCAGAATACAGAATCTAACATGACGTATAGAAAGGGCAGATAAAAGAAGAAATTGACAAAAAAGAAGGTCAACTAACCTAAAGGAAACTAATAGCTTCATTAATCATCTAAATAACACGCACATAGGACCTGGTATTGTCTCTTATTTCTAAGAGACGTTACTAAATGCCTCAATATATTGACTAGCAAAAACACCAAACGAAGACTCGAGCATCAGCTCTTTCCTTGGATCAGAAAACTTTACAATTCTGCAGCCAAAATTCCACAGCTTCCTTCAAATAATCTTGCATCACCTAATTCTTTTTGAAGTAAGATCCAACTATATTTCCTTCTGCCTTAGTTCAAGGCTCATGTGTTCATTCTCAAGCTTCATCCGCTCATTTTCCATCCTCATCATGTTTAGGTCTCTGTCTTTCTTCTTTCTAAACCTGTGCCACTTGTAACATTGCTTCTCAAGCTCCAGCATTTGAGCTTGAATTTGCAATCTCTTCTCCTCTAATTGAAGCGGATAAAGAGTTGACCCACTGCTGTTGTATCGGTCTGGACTTGGATCCTTCTGAAAACACTCGGTTTATATCTATCGACAAACCTTGAGGTTGAAGGGTCCTGATGCAATTTTGTGGGCGTGGGTGGTTTCCAGAAACCACATCTCCATGGCTCACCCCATTCTTCATCCTTTTCGGAAAGCATGATGCCACCAAATCACCATGTAAGGTATTATGCTCTTCAGCATCACCTTCCTCATCGTCACTATCAGCACTTCGATCATCTTCATCAACATCTTCATGTGAGTCCCTCCTTGCATCATGCTCACCTCTACTTCTAAGTGCCAACCGCAACGATCGTTGAAGTGCAGGGTCAGCAGATAAATTCAACCGGTTACAATTATGATAGGAGCACATATCCTCATAGAAAAGATGTTTTGAGCTCAAAATCTTCTGGACATCATCCTTCATCTTCTCAGGGATTACTCATATGGTCCAAAAGCCCTGGATTCTCCACAACCCTACAAGATGTTCCCCTCCCAAGGATATACGTTAGCTTCTTGTATCTCATGTTCAGGTCATTAAACTTTTCTTCACATTGCTGAGATGATACATAACACCCGCTTTCAGCCATAACTTTCAATATGGCCTTCCACTTCCCCTTTTTCTGCAATATGGCATACTTCCTCCTCCCTCTGCTCTCAGAAGCATTGTCTTCTCCTACGTAAAAAACCGTAGTTATCAAAAGCCAAACCATGGCATCAGTCCACTTCATTCGCAGCCAAGGAGAGCGCTTTTGCCCTTTGCCAGCCTCATTTTGAGCATCAACTCCATTCACGGTCTTGCTTGGCTCGTCATCATCGCTCACCGAGGCCCTTGCATGCTCTTCTTTATCGTACTCCATGATGGAAATCCCTGCTTGATGCTAAGAATCCTGAAACTGGTTTCCCGGTACAGAGAATGCATCACACAGCCGTGGGTGGATCATCGAGGCTTGGCGCATGCGAATCTTTCCTTGCAAACTTATTGCACCATAAGAAGCTCCGGTCATCATGCTTCCAGCAGGTAATTTTCCCTCCATTTGGCGTCCTTCAGAAGTAAAAGTATCCTGTGAATACCGTCCAAATTCTTCCTCGTTATACTTGAGACTCAGGAGGAATCACACAAGGTTTCCATCTTCCTTGCGGCTCCTACCGGTTTCTTCACGTCAATCCCACCGTCTCAAAGATAACTAACCTTACCCTTCAAATGTTTAACCTATACAGCGATTATGAAAGCCTAGGGCTCAGCAAATGCAGAAAAATCCGAACTTTATGCAAGACGAGGCAAGAAATCGATCGCAACCGCCACAAACTCTCATTCCCCGATCTCAGAAGCAGATACCAAATGGGAACCCCTAGGCCCGACTCCAGATCACCGCACCACGATTGACACAGCGAGAAAACCCAACAAACCATCCGGAAACGGCGGAAAGGACGAACTTAACTGGATCGCGAGGAGCCAAGCCCACGCCTCTGCGACGCGAGCGAATCCGGGTTGCGCCTTTCTTTCTGGGGAAAACGCTCGACACCGGATTAGCGTCGCCGAAGAAAGAGGGCGTCTTTCGGTGGAACGACGGGAAGGGGAACGGGGGAGCGGGAGAGCTAATCATCGCGGCGGACGCACGAACTGGGTTCCGACGAATCGAAGTCGCACGCCATCATTTTCACGCGTAAGAATTACGGACTCAGGTGCCCGGGGCCCATGCATGAAAAAGCGTCTGAACCATTGAGCCCGCGCGTACCGTAGAGGAGTAAGAAAGCCGAGTGCCGTCGCCAACGGGCCCAGTTAGGTGGGGGCTTATTTCGGCGGGACCTAACGTGACGCCAACGACGTCAATGATGACGTCATAATTTATTAGACTATTTGACTGTACCTCCAATAAATTTTCCTAAGTTAAGGTTTGCTGTACACTCTCATTTAGACATTTCATCACTACCATAGCAGCTTTATAAACGGGCTTCAATTATGCTAATTTACCTATGAGAAACTAATTTTTTTGATATTAACTTAAGCATCAAAATGATTATTATTAAGCATATTCTCAACACGGTATTTACAAAACTCTCCATCGGATATAATCATCTCGTGATATGAAGCTTGCGATGACTTCTAATAAGAATTAAAATTGGTTTCGAGTCATAAAATCCATAAAAACTAGAATCTAATATAGATCAGCTATAATGATAAATATAAAAAATCAGAGTCTTTGGAGGGGATAAATAGATAAATGGATGATTAAGACAAATGGTTGGGGAAGCTTTGAAAAGGACGGTGGCAGCATGGAACAGTTGATGTCGTCAGAAAGCTTTGACATAAATAAATGAACAGCAAAGTAGGCTACTTTTAAGGAGACTTGTGGCAGCTGTGCTCAAGCCAAAGGTTTTCCTAAGATGCCCTAACCCTCCTTGGACTGCAACTTTGATGGTGACATCAACCTGTGCTAAAGTTACTGAGAGATCTGTGTGATTTTAAAGAGATGAGGCTGAATCTAACTGTTCAGAAAGTTAAGCAACGGACCAAATCTATTATTTCAATCTTTAGTAATTTAAAATTATTCTTGATCTTTTTTTTATTTTTCGACAAGTAAAAGTTCTGTCGACTTAATAATTTGCTACCATGTTCCTCGAAGCACAAAACGGAGGTTAAGTGCGCATTGATTTTTCACTTTATATATATGAAAAATCTTGTAAGAAATTTGAGGATAAAATTCTTTATTTTGAACATATCTCGGTATTTGATTCGACCTACGGTATCATCATTTAAAATATATTCAACTCTACGATTGATAATTTCATATTATCCAAAATTTGCTTGTTACCACCATCCGTATTCTTGTTATTTTTTATTTCACACATGAATATTTTTCTCCTTATTTGGTATTATCTTATAAATTTTAAATAAGATGAGTCTATAAAATTCCGACTAATATATAAATATTAATCTAACTCAAAATCTTGAACTTTCAAGTCTAATATGTGTCACCTAATTATTTCAATTCTTAATAATATCATAATATTCTTAGCTCTCTTTTCATTTTGCATCTCACATTTTTTTCCTAATGAAGTAATTTTTTTAATAAATAAACAACAAAAGGGACTAAAGATTTACATTTTTTTTGTTGTTGCAGCAATTCTATTACTCGTCTCTTTCTCTCTATCTCCATTTCTAAAAATGGTATTAGTGTCTTTGATCTGATTAGCACAAAGATGTCCATCAAAATGACAAGATTCGGCATCGATGTAAAATACCTCTTTAATCATAACTTTCACAATCCAAAATTCGTAATATCTCGATCTTATTAGTTCTACATCAATTTATATCGTTATTTTGGATCAAAATGGACAATTACACATCGATTTGGGGGCATATCAATCGATATCAAATGCCAGTGAAGCTTCTTGCGATGGGCTACAGAAGAACACGGATGGGCAGCGCCGGGTCAAACGGAGTCTCACATGGAGTGTCTCCTTTCACGCGCTTCCCTCATCCGTGCCCGTCCGATCCAGATCGTACGCGCCATAATTGATTCGTGTCCTCGACCTTAACTCACCTGTACCTTGGTCCCCTCGACACGACGCAGGCACGCCTCCGTTCCCCTTACGTGTCTTCCGCACCCCCTCGGTGACCGTCCGTTCGCCCATCGGACGGCCGAGAAGGAGGACACCGAGACACCGCCGTGCGTCCCCGCTCGACAAGTTCGACGTGCGCTTCTGACCCGCAACATTCTCACGACGCGCTGTTTGTTTACCCGTGTCCGTACCGGCACCGCTGTCTCACCAATCGCGAAGGCAGGGGCCATGTCACGTGCGGGACCCTCGTGGGACCGGCTGTTTCCTCGGTCGTAGGGCAGGTAGGTAGAAGGGCGGTGAGTCATTAACGGTGGGAGAAGTACTGGAGTGGAATTATTCGCCCAGCCCATGCGTTCGCAGGGCACTGCGAGCTCAGTGCTTGGGTTCTCCTTGAACGGCCGCGCCTCCTTCCCGTCTCACTCCCCACGCTCTCTCTCTCTCTCTCTCGTCCTTGGAGGCCACCACACGATTCCGCGGTCCGTCGCGTCTTGGCGTATCGTATCCGCCGCTCGAGACGTGGCGCGAGCGATGGAGCCGATCGGCGTGCCGCCGGCGCCGCCCACAGCCCGCCGGTTCGGGCAGATGCCGCCGCCCAACCCACGCGGCGGAGGCGGCGGCGGAGGCCCGCACCGGCGGTCGCAGTCCGAGACCTTTGTACGCCTCCCTGACGACATCCTCTTTGACCCCGATCCCGACTTCGACATCGACTTCCCTTCGCTCTCCGACAACAGCGTCTCCGCCGGCGACGTAGGCGGCTGCGGGACGCTCGTGGCCGAGACGCCTGGGGTGTCTGACCCGGCGCCGGCGGCGAGGCCCGTCTCCGGGGCCCACCTCAGGAGCCTGTCGCTAGACGCCGCGTTCTTCGATGGGTTGGGGTTCCAGGCCGGCGCAGTGGCCGGAGACGGCGGTGGCGGCGGAGGGGCTCAGGATAGAAGGGGGCACCACCGGCGGAGCGGCTCGATGGACGGGTCGATCTCGTCGTTCGAGGGCGAATCAGGGGCGTCGCTGTCGGATTACGCAAAGAAGGCCATGACGGCTGATAAGCTGGCGGAATTGTCGCTGCTGGATCCCAAGAGAGCGAAAAGGCTTGATCTTTTCTCCCTCAACTCTTTTGCCCCCTTTATATCTTGCAAGAACTTGCTTTTCCCCTTCCCAATTTTGCTTGATTTTAGGCTCATAAATGTTCTTTGCACAAGTTACCAGTTCATTTCCCTCATTTCCCCTTGCATGTGTTCCATGTTACTCAGTTCTTGTAGAAAAATTACTCTTTTTCCTCTTTTCTTTACTCTGTTTCTGAATTTAATGTTGTCTAATGCTTCTTTTCGACTTGCCACTTCGTTTAGTATGTTAAATCACACTCAATTTAGCTTTAATCTTGTACAAGATATTGCAAAACTAGCTGAGATTTTTTAGTTCCACCTATTTCTTGCTGTAGGATTCTTGCAAACAGGCAATCTGCTGCTCGATCCAAGGAGAGGAAAATTCGCTACACAAGCGAACTCGAGCGGAAGGTGCAAACACTTCAGACTGAGGCAACCACTCTCTCTGCACAGCTCACACTTCTTCAGGTGCATATTATTGACTGGCCTCTGCTGTTCTTTGTTGTTTGGTGTCGGACATGAGTTTGGTGCTGCCATTGATTTCTTTGTTTCAATCAACATAAGCTGATCTGGATTGATGTTGCTCCTGGTGAAATAATTTAGTTGCTGGTGTCCTTTAATCTTGCTTGATCTTCTTGCAATTGATTGATGTTGCTCCTGGTGAAATAATTTAGTTGCTGGTGTCCTTTAATCTTGCTTGATCTTCTTGCAATTGACTGATGTCAGTAACTATCTACTGCACATTGTTTAGCCAGTTTTGGGCATATCCACTGAACTCGTATTATTTTTGTGAACAAGATTATCTGAGACATGTGTTTCATATTTATTGTTGCTCAAGTGTGTATGTGTGATCATGTTGTGGTTTGATATGGAATTCCTGACTCAAGCACAACTGATTCCCTTGTACTGCAGAGAGATACTACAGATTTGACTGCTGAGAATAGAGAACTCAAGTTGCGCTTGCAAGCTATGGAGCAACAGGCTCAACTCAGAGATGGTATGTATTCAACAATACACTAACTAGTGTTTGCTAATTTAAGCTCAGTTATTATTGAGCATTCTGTTAGTGCATTTCAAGCTTAGGATGATGACAAGAGTTCCTTGGCTAGATATATTGATGAGTGGGCAGAAGATTATAATATATTCTATCCAGAATTGCAACTAGCTCCAGCTATATCTTTATACTGTTCAAAATTTAATACAAGCAAAGCACGCACCAGATGTTTTCTTGGATGAGAAGATCAATACCAAGTTCTAGGAACTTATTTCTTTGGTAGAATCAAATTCTTCACCATGAGTGTGCCACAGATTAACTCTACAAAAAAAAAATGTCACTGCCTACATTTCAGTTCAGCTACCCATATGATGTTACCTACATGGATGAAGCATGTTATAGTAGGCACATAAAGCTGACAACACAAGTGCAACAGCCTTGTGCATGCATAGTTAATGAATCAATCTAGATAATTAGGTGTGACTATCCTTATTTCTCAACCATTATTCTTATTCCCAGCATCCTAGACCCCATAGGTTAACGCTAGGCACAACGCAGGCTAGCTTGACATCAAACCTAATGAAATGCAAATAGCCAACTTGCATATAAGTTCGATAAGCAAAATAATAATTTAGATTATAACATGCATCTTAAATTAGTAAACCTTATAGCCTATAATAGCTTGCCTCACCTCCCCATCTCTTTTTCTCGCTCCCCCTTCTTGACCTACACCTATCTGTGCTGCTCTTCATAGTGTTCATATAAATACTAAGCTTGTTCCTAGAGAGGCCTAGCAACTCTATCTTTAATCAGTGTTTGTTCTGAATATTCTTTTTATGTGTGTGTGTGTGTGCGCGCACACACATATATGCCCTTTTAAGAATTGAGCAATTATATATACCCTTCCAAAGTATCAATTTGTATACCCTTGTAAACTATGTTTATAGAAGTTGGTGGCCTTACTTTCACAATCCATCCATAGTTGTTACACTAAGGGTTTAATTATCGATAATAACATTGGAATCTTATTGGACCAGCATATGTCAACTGGTACAGTATAGTGGTATAGTTCGACCATACAACAATAAGAAAAAGTAAAATAAATGTTTGAGTTGTCAGTAGCAAATGAGGTACAACAGGTATACTGCTGTATTTATCGATGCTTAATCTAGTTAAACTTAGGTAGCTCTCGTCCCAAGCTACAAGATCATTTTGCACCCATCTTGTTATTGAAACCATCTTCTGTATGAATCTAACTTTGGAGGGTACTACTGCAATTTGCTTCAAATATCCTTATCCTATTGGGATACCGTAGGGGACTAATGCAGATAGGTTTTCATGTCAATTGTGTAGGTTGCAAATATTCCTGGGATATTTTGTGACGTACACAAACTTAGGAAAACATTCCAAGGGCTCTAAAAGGTTACTTTGTTGTAGATATGTCACTTCAATGGGTGCACTAGTTTGGCTTGAGATGGCAAAGGATTGGCAGCTTAACTTCCCTCTTTAAAGTAAGATTTTCTGAGAAGTGGAGTTTCCTATTGATCTTGTGGCTCCGGGGTTCCTGAGCTAGATTGCGGACATGATATCCACTGATTGACGTTACTAATTGAAGGCTGAGTCTTGATGCATGATGTTGCTGATCATTATCTTCTCTGTTCTCGTAGCTCTGAACGAGGCTTTGAGAGAAGAAGTGCAGCGGCTTAAGATAGCAACCGGACAACTTCCGAATGCAAATGGAAATCCTTTCAATGGAGGCCTTCGGCAGTCTGTATCAAACTACTATCACCCGCAGCAATCGTCTCCCCCAAGCGGACGCCAAGCTCATCATCTGCATCCATCTCAGGCACAAAGTTCTTCAAACGGTCAGTCGGTCAGTGTTCATTCCCCAAATGATCCAATGGACTTCATGTGAGGGCAAAGTCAATAATCTGTTGTAGCTTAAAACTACCTACCTTTAGAAGGCTATTTCTATATGGTTTTCGAGTAGGATAATTTAGAGTTCATTTTATGCATAATGTAGCGTATGGTAGTTTCTTAGGGAATCGCTGTTCTTTGTAATATTTGTATCTCTAATAGGGTATGTCTAAAGTTAAACCGAGCGACGCCTATCTATATGATGATGAATGTGTAATATGAGTGTCATTTCTCTTTTGTTTCTCTTCCGGAATGTGTTCAAACTTTGATGCGGCAACACTGACTAGCCGCGTCGTAAGCAGTGTGCAACTTGTTGGTTATCAATGTTTCCATTTTTTACTGCATGATGTGAGATTTCTTGAGTTGCATACCTTCAATGAAGATGTTGCTATGCTTTCCCAAAGACTAACGTTGATGCATTGTTCTTGATCCGAGTATTATGCATTTTTTTGTGAACAATGCATTGGAATGCATCTTTTTGAGTAATGGAATCTTGAGAGTCTATTCTTTTTCCAATCGTGTCGGCGGTCCGACGCCATGGACAGTATCTCAACTTTCATCAGGGTTTGCGTCGATGTTGAGCTTAAACAAGGTATTTGGATCGGCCAACCGACTTCAGCATGTCCTCTTTCAGAGTGATTTCATGTTACTCTTCTTTCCCCGTCGGGTTATACTTTGATTTGCGGATGTATCAGGCACAAATTGTCGTCGTCACAAGAATGGATCCCGGAAGAGGGGAGCACCTAAACAGACTAGGAGCAACTCCTTTTTGCAGTTCTTGAATCATTGATATGCAAGAGAAGTTCGACAGGTCTTTCATCCTTCAAACTCCCAATCGCCGTATCAAGCACGGCATTGACATAGAAGAGCTCTCCTGCTGTCAAGCAGAAGAGAACGATGGGAATGAATTGCTGCCTGTTAAGACAACTTTGACACTCGGGAAGTGCATGTCTTCTTTGATCTCATCTGCGATCGCTACTGCTGATGAATGCAAGCTCCTCTTCTTCTTCCAAGTTTGCGTGGCGTCCCGACCCTTCGTGACTTCCATGACACCTTTCGCCTGCAATGCCGTGATCCTCTCCAGCTTTTGTGCTGTCAACTTGAGAGTGACAACTAAAGGCAATGCCCAGAGAGAAAGAAGGGGGCAAAAATAATCAATCAGAAAAGAGAACTTTATGAACTCAAAAAGTAAAATTAATAGATCTCATGAGAAACTGTAAAGCTACTGCAAACCTTTTTTTTTTTTTTAACCATCATAATTTAATTCATGATTTGCTTCCATAAGACACTCATTCTCACTGACTAAGAACACAAACATAGATATGTAATAAACAAAATCTCCACCTCTTTTTCCAAGTCTGATAAGCCTGATGAAGAAACCAGAGGGGGTAGAATTGGCCTGATGTTGCTTCTGCAAAGCTGATGAGGAGACTGTGGATCTTTATTCTTCTTCGTATGATGAGATGCATGGCAGCACTTATCTTCATTAGTAATCTTTGAGTCTTTATGATCTTTTGGCAACCCCACAAGTATCCGAGTCTCGAGTGAAATCTTCTGTATCGTTCAATGAAAAGGAAATTTTAATTACAATGTAGAATAATACATCGCGGAAGAAGCAAAGATGTTCTCTCCAAAGTTGATCTTGTAAAAGACTGGTTAGAGTCAGTAGTGAAAGTAGGTCGATTTGCTTTGAGATGTAGTCATAGTAATGAGGAAGAAGGCTTGAATATAATAAAATTCATTTACGAGTGTAACATCATAAAATTTATCCAACTCACCTCCACATTCAATCATCATAATAAAAATAGTTGTTTTATTATTTTTTTTTTTTTTGTAATTCAGGAATCTTCACAATCCAATTTGACTTATTTCCATTTTTATTATATAATCAAGTGTAATAAAGTTTATTTGCGATTATAATCCCATATAATTATTAACTCACCCCAAACTTTCACGTTTGATCCAAGAAACATACAATTGATTTTTCTATTATTTGGGTATTTTTAGAGTTCTCAAGTTTGATTTAATAAAAAAAATAAACCAATTCGGTTCAATTTATTCAGGATTTTTTTTTTGAATATTTGAGTATATTGAGATATCACGCACAACTTCCGGAAATAACGACATTCCTATATAAAAATCAAATGTTAGACATATTTTTATATCTAAAATATTGATGATAATATATCAGATTCACTTACTGAATGTTAACGGTTCAGACAATCATCCAATACCTCATCTGATACAAATTTTATCTTCACCTTTTTACCATTTTAAAAATATTTATGGATTACTTTTACACACTATAAAACAATTTTATGTGTTCCCTCCGTCAATTCTACAAGGGCTTATATGTAACCATCTCTCCTGTACATGGATGGATCTTTCTTCCCATCATGAACTGCTCCTGCATCCAATGATGACGTTTACTCGAAGGTACCACACTACTGCAGCCCATTCTCCCACCCAAATCCTCTTCAGAGTCCATGACACGCATGTCCCCAGTCCCAAAGCACTGCTATCTCCAAATAGGTTTGCAGATAATGTTAGCAAGTGGACTAAAGATGGCAAAATCAGGAATGAAGATAATGAAAAGAAGTTGAAATCTACATCGAAGAAAAGATATGTATCTCTTTACATATGCTATTTCTTTTGTAACTTCTAAAATCCCACAGGTTACAAAATATTAAGTGAAACAAAAAAAAGATCATAACATTAAGTAAGCTTATAGTTTCACTTTCATCATTCATGAAATAGCTAATAGGTCTAATGAAACGTGTGCCATGTTAGAATTAAGTGGGAGAAAATTTCGAGTCTTTCTCACCCAAATTGAGCACATTTTGATGAAATAGTTCTTGAACAATGCATGAGCATCAGCTGCCAACAGCAAGGCAGCAGGCGAAAGCAGCATCTGTCTCAGGAAACACAAGCCTAGTTTACATTTTGTATGCATAAGGGGCCGAGAAGCTGGCCATAAGATATTACTAATCACTGGTTAGCTTCTCAATCATCAAAATTTTAACCCTTTGTGTGTCTCAGAGATTCCTTCTCCAACAATATGAGATGTATCTCATGTTAAGTGCAAAGATAATTATATATCATTAGTTAAGACAAGGAAGAAGCTACACATGAAGCATTCAAAACCAAGATAATATTGTAACCCACACCATAGTTAAAGCTGGACAAGAAAGCAAAGAAAGATGCCTAAACTTACCGGCATGACACGGTTCACATATGCACGATCATTCAACATGAGTCAATACTCATGGTTACAGCACCGGAGTGGAGTCAGACAAGAAGAACTGCGTTTATACAACCATCATTCTCAGGATCATTTGTAACTTGAGCATATTTCCCTGCATGACAAGGAGGCAAAACAATTAGAAATTTTCTAAAACATGGTGATTTTCTAAAACATGGTGATCGGTGACGAACTTGATTTGTGGGCAACATTCTCACCCCACACTACTTTTCCTCCAGGTGTAACAAGACCAAGCTCACTCACATTTACCTGAAATCAAATGTACAAGACACAAGTCTCAAGTCAGTGTAAGCTGATAACATCTTCGGTTTTCTTGTAGGCAACTGAAGAATCACTAGGTCTTTGGACAAATTTTTTGCAATATATTGCCACTTCTGATCTCCTTTGAAAGAAAGAAAAAGAAAAACCAGTGAGAAGGATATTGAAAATTGCCTCAATGATAGTTCCCCTTGTGATGACCCCAAGAGCAGTGTACATTGGACCATTTGGATTTTTCTTTATCCCGATTATGTCGAGATTGAAGGTGCATTTCAGTTCAGGATGTGTCACATTGGCCTTTGTGAATCTCAAACCTGTTGGTCGAAGAAACCGCTCATACTTAGGCGGCTTTCTTATGAATCCTGGTCAAACAAAGGTGGCCTTTGTAACCATTCTCTTCCACTGCTTGGCTGGTCATTGTAAATGGAAAAATCTTTTATGCTCCTTCCATAAAATAAAATGTAATCAAGAGGTACTTACAGCAGCAGCAACAACAGCAATAAGCCATGATGTCTGAACTATAATCAAGATTCAAATAAAATAAGTTCTTGAAATGTGATCAGAAGAAATTCTCAGGATGAATTATAATGAAAAATGTGATCATAAGAAAATCTTAAATACCACATGATTATGCAGTTTTTACATCATAAACAACAAGAGCAGCAACAATTACAAGGACGTGATCTCCTAGTTTGAGATGCAATGGAAGTCATATAACATACACTAATCCCTAAAACTATGTTCCCTTTGTTTTTTCATAAAGGAAAAATCAAAGATGCCTAAAGTATCACTGGTAAACTCACATCTTACAAAAGTCCTCTCCATGTTCAATTCCTAATGATTCAATTGCTTCTTTGTATTAAACCAAAATAAAAATTTCACTGATAACTTTACAATTTATATAAATCTTTAAGTTCCCAAAATAACCACACAAAAAAACTCAACTCATATTTTCATGCCTCGGCTCAAGTCAAACAAGTTTTAACTCCTAATTTCCTATTCAGATGTAAAACTAAATTGTTTCCGGTTTCAAATATATTTAATGGGTGATTCAGAGGTAGTTAATCCCTCTGGCTGGCAGTTTGACCTCTAGGTACCATTCCCAAAATCAATGATGTGCATTAACTGAAATCTTTGCACAAAAAGAAAGCAAGAAAATATACATCTTCCAAAATCCCAAGCAAACATAATGGTAATATTTAACCAGTCCTTTATAAAGGTGAAATATTAAAAAAATAAAGAAACTTAACACAAGTGATTGGTATGCTGACACAAATCTTCCACCATGCCAGGATAAGTGATGTGTTATTAACATAGATGGATGGTCTCCAAGGAAAAAAAAATCTTCCACATTACTCTGCCAAACTTACTCTTGCTTTTGCCGGATTGAATAACTTTAAACATCTCTTCTTCTGCCACAGGTCTGACCAGTTAAAGAAGAAAAATGGTACATCCATAAAGTGGTCTATAGATTGAAGGAAAAGTGTAGTAGGTCATTAAGAGAATCAAGCAACATAAATATGTTGCTTTAGATTTACAATTTTAATGTGAAAACCACAAAGGAATGTCTTAAGAGTGAAAGAACATATGAGAATAAAGCACAGAGGTTAGTGAAAAACAATTTACCTTTGGTAGAGGGACCTCCCATTTTCCTGCCTTCTCCTTCCACTTTTGCTTAATAGTATTATTAAGGACCTACAGATTAAGCACAACAAGAAACTTTTCATCATATACATGTACATATAGCAACAAAAGGTTTTGCCAGAAATTTTCATCATATACATGTACATAGTCCAATAAAAGGCCACAGAGATGTAGTGTTGACCTTCATGTGTGTCGTTGTGTCACGATCCAAAAGATATGCAGGAATGGCTCCCACATCAACCTTATCATCTGCCTTTCGCCGGGATGAAGATTCTGCATGCACTGCAAGCCTGTAAAGAGAACGTAAGTGCTACCAATTAAAAGATTTTCATTCACCCCCATAATATATATGACAAAAGATAAGCTCGTGAACAACAAAAGCATCAAGCCACATAAAAAGAAATGTAAAGAGCCCATCTGAAATTTTATTGCAACATTGAAAAAGCAAAACACAATGCAGCGCAAAATCCTTTAGTCAACATTTTAGAGCACATACAATTGTCGAGTGCTCTCATCAATTATTATGTAAAGCATATATTTTGAGCCAGAACCATCTAAGATATGTTCCTAAATGATTCCACCAAGCAATTAAGCCCTTCTTCTTGCCTACATCAATTTACATCATACAGCATGCCATGCCGATAGATACAACGAATCATCCAAGGTAAATTCCTAGGTAATTCCACCATGCACCTCCGTCTTCTTCTTCCCTACCACCTAATTTGCATGATATAACACCTCGATCAAGCAGAAAATTGACAAATCTGAACACCAAATTCTATGTTGCTAGGTACATAATCAACCATACAACAAATTTATCAATCACTTATCGTTTGAATGGATTATAACTCTGTCAACGATCATTTCAAGAAAAAAACAAACCAATTAGTTGTTGAATAAAACCTAATTAGAAGACATTGTTTCATATGAAAAGGGAAAATGAGGCATACGTCTTCTTCATCATCACTTTCTCCGCATAACGTTTCTTGGCAAACATCTTTGCTTTAACACCGAGAACCTGTAGTCCCCATATGAAACGAGTCGTTAAACCTGCAGTAAACCGAAAATTTTGTCCTCGAATAGCGAACATCAAGAACTTAAGTAGCAACAAACGAACAAATTACATATTATATAGAGGATAAAGAAAAAGAAGGGAAAACGACGATACCTTTTGCGCAAAAGCTGATAGCTCGTGGAGTTCACGGGCTCCCTTCTTCCTCTTCCGCTCGAAGTGGTCGAGCCGGTACCCATGGCGCTTTCGGTGAAGCTTTATGTAGTCGCCTTGCGGCTGCCAACGGAGGCAACGAAACGAATCAAAACCGAGAGGGAAGACGAAGGAAGAATCCCACCAAGCGATTCACGCGCTCACCAAAGAGGCTTTGATGCCAGCGGCATTCCAAGAACTCTTAAGCTTCCGGCGATGGCGTGGGGCTTTCGATTTGGCCGGGGTTGGGGGCGAGCGGGCGGGCGGAGTAGTGTGGGTGTGGTGGGAGAAGGGGAAGAGCGGTCAGCACAGAGCTACGGTCTTCCGCGGGAAACTTTAATGAAGGTTAATTTATTGCTTCTCAGAGTTCATCTAACCGTTGATCTGGATGTGTCTTAGTTGAGATCTGATATAATCCGTCTGATTCGGTCTGTCGGTGATAGATTTTGTTTGTTCGTTGATTCCGAGAGGAATTCTAAAATCCGTTGAACCGCCCAAAGACGGAGAGCATAATAAGATATATATATATATATATATATATATATATATATATATATATATATATATACACATTCCTATTATTTTGAACATCTTTTTATCAACCACAATTACATATATTATATAACTAAAATTGTAAAAACCAAATTTAAATTTATAGGGATAAATATATGATCATGTTGGGTGACGTAAACAATTAATATTTTAGGGAACTATATTTATCTTTACTAAATATTTTTAAATAAAAAGTTAAAAATCCTACACATAAGTATTTCAAAAAAATACTGACTATATCGTTGTCTTTTTTTTCTTTTTTTGCAAGGTTTGGCGTGGTCATTTAGTTGAATAAAAAGAAGAAAGAAAATAATTTTGTTGTACACATGCTTATTACCATGAAATATTTTTTATGCCAGGAGCCATATGTATTGGTCTATTAGAGGTATTATGACACGTGGACCGTATACGTGTATAGTTCGATCCACGTATGTGTGACATCATATCATCACCCATATCAGAATAATGTTAGTGGGTCCACTGAACCCATCCAAAATCTGTTAGATTTTAATCTGATAAGAAACTTTGTTTGTTTCCTTCAACGAAATTGAACCCCACCGGCCACCCTCGAATCGAACCGGCAATCAAACCACACCGAGTCGATTCATTTTCCCGATTCGACTAGCTCATGTCTCACTTCTCTTGCACGAGAAGCTTCATCAAAATCGAAACGAATATCTAATATTTTTTCCGAAATATTATCTATATAATTAAAATTAATAAATTTGTCTTTACCTATCATAAATATTCTGGATAAATTCTAACCAAAAAAAAATTCTCTATGAACTTTTTATGTTTTTCTACATATATTCTTATTTCTCATAATTTCTAAAATTTCATCTTGATAAGACAACTAAGAGCAGTATTAATCGTTCAATCCTTTGTGTATAAGATCTACAAGATAAGTTATAGTTATAGTTATTTTTAATACTTTTTATCAAAATTTTATAAGTCTATTTAAAAATACTATAATTAAGATAAATAAACCCAAAGCCCAATAAAAACTAATTCATTTATAAAAATAAGATTTCTAATATATATCCTTAGTTTAAAAATAAACAAATAAATAGATTTCTATATATTTTTTTAATAGATATACAATCTTTTGACACATTCATCAAAATGCTATAAGCCCATTCAAAAATATTGAAACTGAAAAATTGGATCGATTCCCTCTATCGACTATAATAAATAAGGTATCCTTTCATATATATATATATATATATATATATATATATATATATATATATATAATATATATATATATATATATATATATATAGGAATGAAATATTGATATATGCATATATTAAAATTGAGAGGGGTAAATATGTAAAATCATTCGAATATAAAAGCGCTCTCTCGTTTTGCCCTCGCTTTCAAGTGGATTGCTCTGGTGATCTCTCGGCCTTCTTCGAGGCATCTGCCAGTAGTGTCTTCTGCACGCTGCCATCATCCCCTTCCGCCACCCCCACCCCTCTCTTTCGCTCACTTCCCCTCTCCCAATACCCCAAGTAGAACAACCAGGTACGCCGAGGAGAGCCGATCAAGAACTCTCTCCTCTCCCCCAAAGCAAGAAGATCTCTGCTCCCATCCCTACTTTCTTTTCCTTTTTCTTCCTTGCCTTTCTTTTTCGATTCTTTGTCTTCCTTAATCCAATGCCGATCGACCGGTTTCCAAAGCTCGAATCCGTTTCTGTACGCGTTTCAGGTTTTTTTTTGTTTCTTCGGTGGTTGCGTTTTGGTCCGCGCCTTTTCTGTTTCGTTGCTGTTTTGATCGTTTGTTTTATATTGTTTCTGTGGGTCAAGGTTGATGGCGTGCTTAGGTTCACTGTTTCATTGCTCTCCCGTTTAGCTCTTGGTTGGGTTTTAGTTATTCGAGTTCTTGTTTGGTTTCCGAGCGGTGCCGTGCGTCTTCTTGGGTATTGCTAGGGTTTTAATCTCAGAACCAGCTGTAATGTTGCCCCAATCCGTGCACGCTTTGAGATTTCGAACCCAGACGACGATGGTGTCTTTCGTTTTCTCTTGCACGGCATCTCTTGTAATCGATCGATGATGACAAACATTGCCATAACGTAGTTCGGTTTTCTTTTTCCTTTTTTCAATTGATGTTTTTAGTTTGAACTCCCCGTTCCTGAATACTTCTTTCAATGTATTTTTCTGGGTTCCTTCTTTATTTTCAAATTTGCTTGCTTGATGAATATGTGTGTTCTTGGTTTTGGATCCTTTTATGTCAGAAATAAAAGGGAAGCAATCTGCGTGGTGATTTTTAGGTTTTTGAGGGAATATTACCTATTCGCATCATGTCTCGGCCGGCCCCCCTCCCTCCTCGCGGCCCCTTTAAGAATAGGGGCGTGACACGCCGAGCATTGGAATCTAAACCTCAAACCGCACAGACAGATGATAAATTGTGCGCACAGCACCATAGGTTTCCTTCCCATGGTTCCCTTCTAGATGAGCAACCTCTATGGCTCGATGACCTTTTGACCGACCCAGAGATTAGTCCTAGAGGGATCTCTCTGCAGAGATCCTCAAGTGATCCAGTGGCACTTCTGGAGGTGGCTAAAAGTTTCCATGGTCCTATATCTCCAATTACTGAAGAAGATGCTCTGTCCGATGGTATCCTCCATGAATCACGGGAGTCTGAGGAAGCCAGCGAAATTGGTTATGGGTTTGAGGTTGGGAACTGTGTATATGGGCCTAACTCGCCAAGGCAAAAGTCTAAAATGGATGACTTAGAGAGCTCGGTAGTGACTGCTTTGCTGAAAGATGTTCCGAGCAACCCACTGCAGTATCTAACTGTGGATTATCCAAGCACATCTGTTATAAATGAGTTAAATGAAAAAGAAGATTCAACTTCATCAGGCAATCTTGATTCCGAGAGTATATCAAGAAGGTAAGCCAGATTCTGTTCCTTCAGACTCTGCAGGTTATCTATCTTTGACCATATATGTATTACATAAATCAGGGACTAGTCTCTACTCATTTATTAGTCATATCAAAATGTATATCTCTGCTTAGATACATTGTGAAAATCTCATATTTCTTGATTTTATGATCAAGTATGCAAGTAGTTTGCATTAGATATATTATACATTTTGTACACTTCTAGCATGTTATGATGGCTAACATACTGGAAGGATAAACATTGTGAGATTAATAAGCTTTACACTATATTGAATCCTAATTAGTTATGGAAATAATGTAGCCTTTTGTATGAGCATAATGCTTGTACCTGTTTTTAATAGTGCCTTAACAAGTAGAAAATAACTTTCCATGTTGACCATGGACATCCTATTCTACATATTCCTATCGGCTTTTGGACTTCTTTTTTGTTTACTTTTTGTGTATATGTTGTGTGTATCCTTTTTTGTCTATAAGGCAAAGTTAAGATGGTGCTATTCTGGCTTCAAGAATTTCTGTTTTCTACCTTTTCTGTTTATGTCTGATGTCAGACTCCTTTCGGTGATTTGCAACTCTGTTATAGTGGATGCTTACTGGTGACCAAAGACCCACAAGCATCACCTAATCATCATACTCTGATACATGGAAAAGAGGCAGAATTTTTGTAAAAAATATCAACATGTCTTTCCTATAGGGTTGTATTTCTAAGGATTTTTTAAGTAAAGATGATGGAGTTTAGCTTGTGGTCAATTTCATTATGTTGGTTATCTTTCATAGTATAGTTTTAAGTTTTTGAGGTAATTTAAAGTATTTTTAATTGAGATGGTATTCAGAGAATGTCTATTTGACAATGACAACACTGATGTTGCATCTGCTTTTTCTGTTGTATTTTCTGTTTCGGCATAAACAAGTTTAGATTATGATAATTGAATGGTTTCATGGCCATGCATATAAGATGAGCTTGCATTGCTTATGCCATGCTTTGAGGCAAGGTAGTGAGCCAACTTGCTGATGCTGGTATCCTTTGTGACATGATGGTGCCTATCAAGGTAGCATGTCAGCATGAGGCAAGCCATTCTGCAAAACCAATATCATTAGTTCTGCCTTGCTTGTGATTCACTGTCGTGCTACATAGTTCAAAATGTATTTACCAACACTGAGATCCATGCATGAGATGTTTTGGAGCTAAATTCATGTGCCAAATGCCTTTTGTCTGTGCAACCCTTTGGGAATATGAAGTCACAAACTGCAAGTCATATTGCTATAGTAAAGTTCTGGTTCTTTATGGTTATGGTAAAAAAAGGGTTTCTTCTCGAGTGGCTGTTATTTCAGTCAATTTATTTAGAAAAACATGTGGTAAATCGATAGATGATTTGGAGTACACTGGTGCATCCAAATGGGCGTTGGTCTCTTGGATAATCTTATTTTTCTCGCTACATTGTTGTTTATATGCTGAGTGTTTCCTTTGTTTCCAAGACAATATCTGGAAACCTTGTGATATTATTCTCTGAATTGAAAATTTATATGGACTTGATGCTGGTTATATATATGCTATTCTCTTTGTTGAAAAAAATTATTTTGTTAATTAAAAAATTGTTATTTATATGTTGAGGGCTTCCTTTGTTTCCAAGTCATCATCTGGTGTTATTCTCTTAATTGAAAATTTATGTGGATTTGAAGCTGGTTGGACTAGAGGTGAGTCTAAGTGTGTTGTAATAGAATTCTTTTTATGATAGTTTATACTAATCTCATTATGTTTCACATGTGACATGTTTCATAGCTAACATGATCTTTTTAAGATCTTGTTCGGTTCTCAACTGCTCATCTTTTCTTTACCTATGCTATATGTGTATCATGTTCTTGTGAAGCACCTTTCCCTTTCAACTGGCAAGTTGTTGTCTTTTTGAGCTTACACATACTTCTTCAGGCGCTCAGGTCAGCGTTCCAGGGTTCGTAAACTCCAATATATTGCTGAACTTGAGAGAACTGTTGACATACTTCAGGTAATCATGCAGTTTTTTCTTGTTTTGGTTCTCTTCCTGGTTATTCTTGATGGAAATTTCATTTTAGCTTGTCTTGTTTTGCAGACACTGGGAGCAGATTTGGCTGCAAGAGTTGCTTCTCTGTTTCAGTACCGTCTAGCTTTATCTGTAGAAAACAAGAAACTAAGGCAGCAGCTTGTCAGTCTTCAGCAGGAGAAAATTATCAAGCATGGTATGTGATGCCCCGTTCCAGGTCCCCGTGTCCTTGTTCTTGTCATATTCACCTGCTTCACTAAATTTCTATGCATCTCTGAAAACCGTTGGTGTCTATTGCCTTAAAAGAGAGTTGAATCCTTTTATTAAGGATCAAATGGGTTGCTTGTCGGCCCTAAAAGATTTCTGATTTTTTCGTCTAGATGTTTGATTCATGGTTTAGTACTCAACTTTGCTTGATGCAGAGTTCGGTCCAATTTTTAATTTGGTTTCTAGTAAATTCGATTATAGTTGAGACATTCTAGCAATTGTCACTATAGGATTCAAAGCATCAGAATCATCTTGAGTATCATGTATCATCCAACAGATAAACAGTAATTTTTCAAAAGGTAATTGAACATTTGCAAGACAAGAAGGGAAATAAGATTTAAAGTAGGCCAATCTCAGGATTTTAGCCAAAACAATCTTGTTTATATCTGTTGGACATTGTCAAATGCAGATTATCTTAATCATTTTGCAGATCAACTGGGTGGGATGCCCAAAAGCATATCATAACCGTGGCCTACATTAGCTAGCAAAGATAGGAATACATGCAGCAACATATACCCGCAAATCCTACTTGTTATTTGCTCATCCGTAATTGCTAATTTGACAGGTCAGCATCAGTCTCTGAAGAATGAAGCAGAGAGGCTGAGAATGATTTATGGGCACCACCAGAGAAGCAAAAGTGCCGCCTCGCGCTTTGGTACAGGTCCATCCGTTGTTGTTGATCCTTCACCAATCAATTGGCAGACGTTGGACTTGGGAAAGCTCAGTCTCGGTGGGAACCAAGTTTCTTTGAAGCATGGATTAGGTGACTGATGAAAGAAGAACCACAACCCTGGGGTCGAAGAATTCCAACACAACACGGTCGTTTGCTAAAGCAGGTCTTCTGGCAAACCCCTCCTTGCTTGCCGGAGGTAAAAACCAAAGACTAAGAAGTTGTTGCCCCCCCCAGTCTTTTCCCCTGCAAATGTGTTTACTGTGTGCATAATTTTTGGCCTAATTACCTGAACTTTTGTGAGCAAGGGAAACAAATCGAGACATGATGTAGTAGTGCACTCATGTAGCGGGTATATTAACTAGTAGCAGTGATCTTGTTCTACCGGAGAGCTGTCAATGGATCTCTGTCCTCGAAGCTCCATGTCAACTCTCTTTCCTCTAGAGTCTTACTGAGGTCTCTACTCTGGTGTTGGTTGCACAAACAACAATTATGCTGTCAAATTGTCTCTCAGATCCGACCATGGTTCGAATCAAATCAAACTGGTCGAGAATCAGAATGGAACTGAACTGAATCGAACGTTTTAGCAGTTTGGTTTTGGTTCTTGGAATCTAACCAACAATTCGAGGTCTTGGAACATGGACCAACGGTTTCAGTTCTTGGCATATCGAGTCACGATTTCGATTTTTTGAACTTGGAATCGGAACTTCAAATTAGAAATTAAAACGGACGGTTCCGATTCAAAATTGGAGTCGCCTGAAACCAATTCGGCCCTGGTTCTAAATTCTGCAAAATCGAAACTGTTGGTTAGTTATTTTAGAGTCGATTTTGATTTAAAAAAAATATTGGGTGTATATTTTATTGAAAAAAACCGAACATTATTATCTTCAAATACTCCATCTCAAGTCTGATGAGATGTCTTTAAATGCTTGTTGCTACACCGAGCTTCCACGTCTACTACCACTGCAACGTCTTCGACAACGGACTAGTGTGATTAGACTAACTGCAGTATTACGTGAGCTCTCTCTCTCTCTCTCTCTCTCTCTCTCTCTCTCTTGGGAAAGTGATCATTAGTTCTTTCGGTTGAAGCATTAACGCAACCGGTCATGTATTGCAATTAGCAATTATGATAAAATAGAGTTTTAACTATTGGATCACTGCTTTGCTTAGTTGGCAACAGGCAATAAGATGCATGCCACTAAAATGAATGGAGTAACGATGAGGGAAATAGCACAGACTTGGACTAATGCTGTAGGCTCCTCGTTTGTGGATCTGATGATTGTGAGCATATAAATGGCTCGTTATGGAGGTTCGGTGAAGGTCAAAGTTGGCATGGTTCTAAAACACCAGCTTGGTAGTTTGGATAATGGACACCGTGAGATGCATCGTTTGTCATATGGTAAAACAAACGTAAAAGGAGCAAAAACATTTCCTTGTCATGTGTAAATGTGCTTTGGTCTTCAGCATTTTTGAGACGTGTGAGATTTGTCGTTCATGACAGCATGTTTATTTTTCTTTTCCATTATTTATCCTCTTTTACATTATTATAATTGAATTTATTTATTCGTGAAAATATAGATCAGTTTATTCCAATGAGAAATGTGTTTTTCTTGTTTCCTTTTCCATCTGATGACGATGATAAAGGAGACAATGATGGTGATAATGGTGGCAGCAGTAGTAGTAATCAATGATCACGAGAAAATAATAACAAAACCGTGATGTTCTAACTACAAACAGTGTGTGACTTGATGATACTTGTACAACGAGGATAAAGATAGAACAACGATGATGACAAGGATAGCGAAGATAATACAATCGATGATGAATTGAAGCAAGCAGAGCTTTCAGATCCTTCCAGCGTTCTAAATCCTGCACGCTACTGCTGGAAAAACTGAAAGGCCAGTGTGATCCAAGAAAGGGAAGCAATCATGCTCTCTCTTCTCTGCATCCAAACACAGCCCTAGCCTCTAAATTTTGGATCTACAAGATGCATCTTCAACCTTTCTATCTTCCAGACAGATACCATAAAGACTGAACTGATGGTAATTCCAATCTTCTTGTGACACTGCTGCCATAGATGGATTCATGATTATGAGATGACCTCTACACCACTTTCCTGGTGACCAAGTGGTATCGCCCTCACTAAAAATATAGGCAGAGCGTATGTTTGAATTAAGAACTCATTTATTTGGAGGACAGAATATTATGTTAATACAAATCCTCAATACAGAGGGAACTGAATTCAAACCAAAGCAGAGTGGTATTCTCCGGCTTCAGTCTAAACTTTGGGCGCTCTCCATGGATTCACGGATTCATCATCACCAATCCTCCTCATACAGAGTTATTCCCACCACCAGGGATCAAGAAGAAGGCACCATAAATAGGACAAACATTTATTGACTGAAAGCAAAGCATTTAATCCTCGTATGACCGCCCCACTGCCTACCCCTCATGACACCCATTACTGCTTCTGAAGCAACACAGGCTTCAACTTAAAGAAATATATAGAAAGAGATTTAGGCGAAGAAAAAGAAAACAACATATCGTCATTTAGTTGTATATATATATATATATATTCATAATCGATCGTACTACTCATTGGTTGGCCCCTCCCTTCCCTTCAAATTTCTTGTCTTTGTGTACCAAGTTGACAGATAATTTTTAAAATTATGAGGATAAAATGATTTTTTTCGTACCGTGAGAGCATTCCATAAGAAAAATATAAAGTTATAAATTTTTTATAATTCATCTAAAGTAAAAAATGATAATTTTTTTTTTCCAGAAGAAACAGAAAAAGAAGAATAATAAGAAGCTGCAGTATGTTCTCATAAATTTGGCACGGGCGACCCGTCCGTTTCACCTACGCAGCACTACTGCACACTTACCTCCGCTCGGCCGCATGGCCGGCGAGGGACCGCCCGCGTCGACTCCGTCCTCGGCCGCCCCCTGAGGCGGAGACGAGGACGGGGTGTAGAACACCGGGGACGCGCACGGCGTCGCGAACGGCGTCTCCTCTTCCTCCTCGTCGTCGTCCTCGTTGATGGTGTACAGGGCCCTCGACGGCCCCAGGCACATGGCGCGCCACCGGGCCAGGTCCCACTCCTCCTCCGCCTCCTCGGTCGCGGGCTTCGGCGGGTCCGCGTGCGGCCGCGGGGCGGCGCAGGCCGGCTCGATGCGGGAACGGTGCTTGAAGAACAGGACGTGGTGCAGGAGCTCCCTTGGGGGCGGGCCGTGGTGGGGCACTCCGACTCCGTCGCCGAGCTCAGGCTGGCCGCTTCGCCGCCTTCGACGACGGCAATGGAGGAGGTAGAGGAGCTCGGCGGCCAACCCGAGAAGAGAGATAGAGAAGACGAGGACGAGAGCGAAGCCGAGCTTTGTGAGTCTGCTCATGCCGTGAGGCGACGGGACGAAACCAAACTACACCGAGACTTCAATGGAATGAAACTAAAACGGAGAGACCGGCTGCTTTAACGCGAGTGAAGGCGGGGACCGGCTGGGGCCGGTGTGATTTGGGGACGATAGTACGGAGCCCGCGAGGCCCGTGTTCCGGTTACCTGCTGTAGCCGGTGACAAAAAATGCACTAGCAGTTTTGCATTAACGCCCTCAATTTTCCTTTAATTGAGTCTATTTTTACCATTTAGCCCCTAAAACTATTTAGAATTTGTATGTAGCTGTCTGCTTAAGAAGTATTATCAAAGGAAGTTGTCACTAATGTATACATGAAGTTGTACATCATTGCATATGGATATAACTTGGAAGATTCAATACATGGGAAGATGATACAACTGCTTTTGAAATTAGGGTTCATGACTGGTAGAAATGAACATTTATGAACTACGTAATTAATTATATCTTGGTTTAGCTTATAGTTTAGATTGGTCAGAGCTTCAATTCTGTGTTGACTTCTAAGCAATTTGTCAATGGCTCACACAATTATAACGTTAGAGCTTCAAACTTCACTTGCTATGTCAGACACTGTGACTGCCATTTTCCAAGTATAAGACAGGTTTTTAACTACAGAATAAGCTATAGACCACCTGCAATTTCTTCCTTGGCATTGTCAAGTCTCTTAGAGGGATGTCCCCTCTTTGCAGTTGTTCTAAATTCTTGATCTAGCTGGGATTGTCATACAGTTTGATTCATGTGGGCATAAACTTCACCCCCAGTGTTATTCTTGTAGTTTTTCCTTTGTCCTGCAGGCATTACAGTATGTTCAAGAGAGCCAGATGAGGTTTGGCCTGATGGATGGAAACAAAGAGAGAAGTCACTGAAGCCAGATCCTAAACTCAGCAAGAATGTGATTGCAGCTGTGTCAAGCATTCTGCAATCTGAAAGATTTAGAATGGTTTTTGCAATTATCCCATTTTGAGTGTAGCAATCCAAGTAAATTTTTGGTTTGCCAAACAAATCTATAGAGTATATAAGAGGATTCTACCCACATTTAAGTCTGCAAATGATGGATACAGCTAAAGTTGAAGTTGAATGAGTTAATACATGAATAGTTGATTTGTTGTGAAGCATTATGGTCACTCTCCAGCTACTTCTAGTAATGCTGTCATGCAGTTGATGAGGAAAGAGAAGATATTACCAAATATCCATGAAACAAAGAATTTCTGTGAGAAAATCCTCAGTTATTATGTAGACATGCAAAAGTATATAGAGTATTGATCAGTACAGACTCATCATTTTCAGTCTTAACACCAAGATTCATTTGCAACTTCACCAAGGTTTTTTATTTTCTTGGTAGGTGGCCTCCATATTATCAATCATGAAACTTGACGGTGCCAACTAACCTAACCAGTAAAAGTTAGGTTTGAATTCCACCTTTGCCATTTACCTTTTGCATACAAAAAAAAAAAAGAAATATAAAAAAAAACCATTATCAGTTACTTTACACAAACATCAATGAGATGGATTTTCTCAAAGATATTTATTTTTCATGTATATTTGATAATAGCTTCTCTTATGAAAATGACAGGTAGTGTGCTTTTATGTCAACCAGCAAGATATTTGAATCAAACCATGGTTAGGACTAAGTCCAGCTCCCTTGTCACCAGTGATTAAAAAAGTCGGCCGCTACAGGCAAGGCACTCGCTTCACTTACAGGCTCACACAAGCTGGCGCCTTCCGGCGCCGCTGCGCCGCCCAAGCCAAGCGTCCGGGCACGCCAGCGGCGCGGGTTAAACCAGGCAACCTAACCATCGTGATTGGTCTCTCTGCTAGCTCGCCGCTCGCGCCGCTTCAGGCCGCGCTCGCCGCTTCGTAATCGCAAACCAACCTCAATACTCGCCGCCGCTCAAATGCCGCTCTTCCCAAACTTTAAAAATTCCTATTAAAAATGAGCCTCACCCTTCGACGTCGCCTCAACCTCGATGACATCGCCAAGTCTTAAAAAAACTAAAAAAAATAAATTTTATTAAAAAATTGATTTTTTTATTTAAAAAATTAATTTTTTATTTTAAAATAAAAAATTCATGCCTTCTGACGATCTGATTGGTATTACAAAGTATTAACAATATAATGTTAACATTATATCATAACAATATATCTTATAACGATATACTAATAACAAAATTTTTATTTATTAAATTAATAATATATTATTTTAATTTTAATACTACTAATTTTTTAATTTAATAATATATTTTTATTTAAATAATTATATTTTAATTATATTATATATTTTTATATTTTAGCGTCTCGCTTCGTTCGGGCTAGCGCCTCGGGCGATTTTAGACCTTGGCGCCTTTTAGCGCCTAGCGCTTTTTAAATTACTGCTTGTCACACACATGGCATTTATGTCACCAGTATAGTAGCAGGTAATCGAAACACAACCTCAATACTATCTTCCCGAACTCACACCGACCCTTGTCGATCCCGCTTTCGCCTGTGTTAAAGCAGTTGATCCCGCCTTCGTCGCCTTTATATCAACTTTTCTTCCATAGGACATATAAGAATATGCTCCACAACAAAACTGCACCTTTAACTCTTTGTCATCGACCACCCACGAGAAGCATGAAGCAAAGTCTTCCATCGATGGGTTTATAAGCCAGTGAGCCACACTCACCTTACAGAAGAAAAAGAGAGAAAGGGGTGGCTCTTGAGGAGATCATCTCTATAGTAACCATTAAATGGAGGGTTCTGCAATTCTTCCTACCGCTGCTGCTCACAATCGCGATACGTGCAATGAATATCCGGACATATGAGGGAGAAGTGGCATCGCTGCATCAGAGGAATTTCTATTTGGATCTGTTGATCCGGCTTCGCCTGACAATGACAACTAAAGATCAAGGAATGAGTGAAGAAAGCTGCCTGCTGATCTATTAGAATCCTACCCAAACAAGAGTTTTATGACGTATGCTTTCTACCTCGCAGTTTGATGCAACATTTGTCTTTTGATTTTCACATTGAGTTCTAGTTTTAGTAGAGATGAATCTTAACTTTTATCCCACAATCACTTATGTCACTATCATATGACAACTTGTTAGATCTAAATTAACTCAATAAATGCTTCTTCACGATAAAAGCCGAATTTTCTACCTCTATATTGATAGTAAAAACCATCTGAACTGTCTATTCTGTTTGTGTTGTATTCCTTCTATAGTATATGAAACAAAGTTAGAATGGATTATAATACATTATGTTAAACAGTTTCGGTATATTTTCCCCTTGAAATTTGGGTATGCAATGAAATGAATTGTACAAAATTCTGTCACCTTCATCTGTATATCTAAATTTTCAGTCATTAAGTGTTATATGTCTGCTCTACAAATGCCCTAGTTTCTCTGTGTTGCATGTTAACATTTGTCATTTGTCAAATCATGATTTGGATCATCTTAGGATCTGCAAAATTATTCTACCTCAATTTGATGGCAACACACAGAGAAACCTAAGCATTTGTAGAGCAGACATATAACACTTCATGACAGACAATTTAGACATACAGATGAAGGTGAGAAGATCCTGTACAATTTATTTTGTTGAATACCCAAATTTCAAGGAGAAAATATACTAAAACTGTTTAACAGAATGTCTTGTAATCCATTCTAACTTTGTTCCATATACTATAAAAGGAATACAACACAAACAGAATAGAGAATAGACAGAGTTCAGATGGTTTTTACCATCAATATAAAGGAAGAAAATTCAGCTTCAATCATGAAAGGTGGCAACTGCTTCTTATCTTAGACAGAAGCATTTATCTAGTTAGTTTAGACTTAATAAGTTGCCACATGACAGTGACATAAGTGCTTGTGGGATAAAAGTTAAGATTCATCTCTACTAAAACTAGAACTAAACATCAAAAGGAAAGGGAAAATGAGTAACAGTAAAAGCATAGTTCACAACGTTAGAATTCTGATATGATACACCCAATTCACGTCCATCCAAAGTATTTCAATTTTGGCCTATTTTTTCAATAGCGTAGATGACTATAATTAATTGAACACAACTCAAGTTTAGAGTATAGATGATAGTGTGATAGAACCCCAGAGGAATTCTATGTAGATTGATCTTTGAGGGGGATCAACCCTTGGAACGCTATAGGGGTTCCACCTTCCTTGGTAGTTGGTCAGATGATTGAAATTGTAGATTGATCTTTGTTATTCAAAAGAGGTGGAGGCTACATGCTTATATAGGGCTCCAAACCCTAGCCCTAGGGGGCTGCTTCCTAAGTAAATTACTCATTTTGCCATCAACCCTAGCTGACCTGTCCAGTAAAGGGGGCGAAGGCTAGGAAGCCCTAAGACCCTAAATATAAACCCTAGCCACTCTTCTTTATAGGATAAAGACGGCTAGGTGAGGTTTATTACAATATCACAGGGTTTTTATTAGCTGCTACTTGGTTGAGTAGGACCCAACCCTGCTAGTGTCCTATCATAGTAACACTCTTAAACTCTTTGAATGAACTCACTTTCCTGAGATCTTTGCTACCTTAAGCACCGGATGTTAACTTGACCTTGTTAGACACACCCCCTGTGTGGTTGTGTAGGATCCTTCCGCTTGAAAGAAGCCCATTGTCAAGGGGGGCAAAATACAAAGGAGCAACCAACTAGAATGTTCTCAAGGAGCATTTGATTCTCAGTCGAAACAACATTCATGAAAACGACTAGGCTGGGTCAACTTCGTCACACCATGTTGACAACCAAAAATGATACTAACACATCAAGATTTTTTTTAATGCAATTTGCACTCCAATGCCTACACAGGAAAGTGTATACATGAAATACCAACTAAGTAGCATTCCTTAAACCAAATGAAGAGGCATGCTCAAGTCTCAGATTCAGTTACTGATGCAGAAAACAGTCTAATTTCAGGAATCATTACTTACAAAGATAGACATTGGAAACTAATATAGATGAAGAAACGTCTGCACATTGTCTATACAATGTATAAACTGACATGCAAACTATATGTTGCATAAGTAGTATTTATTGCCCTCAGCCTATATACATCATCAAATAATTGGTGAGCTTAGGAAATGTAATCAACCAAGATGCATAGCTTAATTGTCAGAATGTAAATATGAGTTCCTATATGAACTTTATAAGGTCAACAGCATAGATCAACTTTCACGAAGAGCAGCAAAGAAAGAAATGCCCACATTAATACCTAGCTTGTGATAAATCAAAAAATACATATCTTAAAGATTTCCACAACTTCAAATAGGCAATCAAACCAACAATAAACAAGAGCATACCTTTATGAATACCTCATCAAAAACAGCTTCGGCCTCGAAATCCGGTGCTTTATTCCCCACTAATGGCAAGTGGCTCTGCAGACATCAATCTTTCGCTCACTCAATCAGCGCGAAAAAAAGAAGAACAAAAACTTCACAACATTGCTAGTTTAGAAGTAGTAGATAAAGTAAAAGAAATCCTTTTTTGGCCCAAGCTATGCGATTTCATCACAAATATCAAACATCTCCGCTAATCCAACCCATTACAACAATAAGCCCCTCATTTTTCTTCCTAATGTTATCAATCCACCATGAGAAAGTAAAAGAAATCCTTTTTTGGCCCAAGCTATGCGATTTCATCACAAATATCAAACATCTCCACTAATCCAACCCATTAAAACAATAAGCACCTCATTTTTCAACCTAATGTTCTCATCCACCATCTCAACTGGAAACCAAAGAACACTAAACGAAGCAAAATTTCTGGGATTGGGAAACAAGATAAAAATTATAGGAATCACGACCTCAGATAAGACTTTGACAAGGAAACTTCTTGGAGGAGATCTGGAAACAGAAACCAGCCGACCCGGGAGGAGCGAGATCGAGAACTCCTCCTCAGGCCGTGGAAGCTCATAGGGACCCTTAGGGTCCTCGACGGAGACGCGACGCAGGGGCCTAGGAGGCCATGCGTACCGTGGGCGTCGGGGCGACGGGGTAAGGAACCGAGCCAGCCATGTCGGCGGAGAACTCCCCCAGTCGCTTCGGTTAGTTGTGATTGACGGAGGAGATCGGTGTTGGTTTCTCCGTATACACCAGCGGCGTTGCACACTTGCCGTGCATGTATCCGGTACACTTACTCTGCGGATTAATCAACCCACGCATGCACCTGCCTTCTCTGTCACACATTGTGATGGGGCACGTGCGGAGCCCACCGATTAGGTCAACGTTACTAGACGGGGGGAGACAAAAAATGGTGCAGCGAAGTATTTTTATTCTTGTTTGTGGGACGATGTTTCAAAAAAAAAAAAAAAAAAAAAAAAACTCATATTTTGATTATTTATCAAAAGGTATCTCTTTTTTTTATTTTTTAAATAATAATTTAATTTAAAAATATTCAAAATATTAATCATTTTTTTTATTTTTATCAGTTTTCAGTATTTTCATTTAGCTCATTTATAATATTCTTATAATACTTTATTAACATACTGAAAACATTATAAATGTTTTATTGATGTTTAAAGTATATTTAAATTATTTATAATATATTTAAGTAGGTTTTACAGTGTAACAGACCTAAAATATTGTGACAGACCAAAATACTATAATAAGTATAAAAAAAATTGAAGAGATAATTTGGATATTTTTAAATTAGGAGTACCATTTGAAAAAAATAAAATAAAATACGAGGCATTGATTGAAAAATACCTAAAGCATTGATATTTTATAGGAAATTAACTTATGATAGATAATTTATGCAAAGGAACTCTCACTAACTGAAATTTTAGTTTTTTTATTAACAGAAAAAAATATTCTTAATCTTTTAGTTTTAGTACATGCTTTACATCGAATCAAAGGAATAAACTGGATCATACTGAATTGGACCAATCTGATTCGATCTTGTCAGGACCACATCTTTCTTATTTTTAAATATGATAATATTAAAAAAAAAGAATTCATTCGGATCAAAATTGATCACATCAACTACCAACAAAATCGATACCGCCCAAGTTAATATTATAATATTATAGATGTGTGATATATATTTTGTTTCACCATTGTTTAAGTTTATCATACCTATTTAGGGGTGATGAATTGTCGCAAATGATGAATGAACAAAAGTACGTAAAATTATTATAATGAAGACTTCGAACCCTCAACTTACAATAAAATTATAGATATATACCATAGAAGTGTAATACTTAGTCCAAGGAGACTGACACAAAAATCACCAAAATTATAACACAAACAGGATGAAGAGTTCTAAATCCCACAAACAACTCCAGCATTCATGAACAAGTTGCATTACATCTAATCCTTGGACACATGAATGTAGACATGAACAAAACTCAATTAAGCTTTTGATCATCAAAACAATGGAAGACAGAGAGACCTGCAAAGGGATTCTTGGAACTCCCAAAGAGGTCTCAGTTCATGCACCTTGAGTTATAAAATCATCGATCATTGTCCCTCAGCTCCCCCAACATAAACAACGCAACTCCGTACAGTTCCATGAATTCCACAGTAGATTCATGTCCTTGTGTTTAGGGTTCATCCCCATGTGTTCTCTTGTCTCCTTGTCCTCATAATCTGCGTCCCTGACCTCAAGTGATGCCCACTTATTTTATGTTGAGGATTTCATATACTTAAGAGAAAGGGTGGCAGGTGGGTTGCATGATGGGGGAAAGTGTAGGAGGAGAGCATGAAGATCACAGTACATGTCACAGCAGGTGAGATAAAAATGACTGTAGAGTGAAGGATTTGTGAGAACAGATGAACGGTATCATCACCTGAAATCATATCACTGAGTTTCTTAGAGTAAGCTTTGATCTTATTGTAGAGATATCTACCTCCGCAAAACTTGCACCCATTCGAGACAAATGATGCCATGCAACACTAGACATATGACACTTAAAATACCTGTTGGAACAACATGGAATATATATATAATTGCATGGGGCTCAAACTATATGGTTGTGATGAGGCCACAATGGCAGCTCTCACTTCTAAACACCACCACCTGATCATTCCTCATCAGCTCAATATATATATACATATATATATTTGCAGCTTAGGAACTATAAACCCCCACATGTCAAACAATGGACACCAGACTCCCACACATGCTCAGATCAATGCATCAGACCTCTCCCTTGCATCTGTGTCCTGTACATGTCTCTTGCTCTTGCACATTAAAAATATTTGTCCATAGACTATAAATGCATGGTAATAATAGTTACATGCTTCTCAACTTCAGCACTGCATCATCACCACATCACTCCCCTTCCGCTACCTCTCACATATATGGCACAGCATCACCCACAAGCTTGGGCTTGGGAGTCATCCATGCTTCTTCACCACCGTTATTACCATCATCTCTACGACTCGGAGCAGGAGGAAGCCTCACATGAGAGAGAACACATGTTTGAGAAGCCCCTCACACCAAGCGATGTAGGGAAGCTTAACAGGTTAGTCATACCGAAGCAGCATGCCGAGAGGTACTTCCCCCTCGACGGCGACTCGGCCGAGAGAGGCCTTCTGCTGAGCTTCGAGGACGAGTCAGGCAGGGTATGGTGGTTCCGGTACTCGTACTGGGCCAGCAGCCAGAGCTACGTGCTCACGAAAGGGTGGAGCCGCTTCGTCAAGGAGAAGAAGCTGGACGCCGGCGATGTCGTCCTCTTCGAACGCCCGCGGTTCGGGGGGCGGGACCATTTCTACATCGGTTGCCGGCGTCAAAGCCCGCCGCCGGCTCACGCCATGACCGTGCCCGACGGTGCAGAGCCGCTGAGCCCGGTGTACCACGCTGCTGCTTGCTCGTATCCGGCGACCAACTCGGTACGACAAGACTGTCTTCTTCATGAGGGTAAGATGTGGTATACAGCTCAGTATCATGGAATCACCAATACAACGACAAGGAATTCCTTAGTTGCGTCCATGTACAGGAGAGCAGAGGAACGGAGCAACGCGGAGCGAGACGAGGCGATTGAGACTCTTCGGCGTAAATTTGGACTGCGGGCCGGAGCCGGAGCCGGAGCCGGAGCCACAGCCGATGACCTCAGCCTCATGGTTCTTCCCAGGAAATGCTTCCAGCTCTCAGCTATAGGTTTGTTAATGGTTGATCCGGTGCATTCATCTTCTACATGTTTGCTCTGTCTAATGAATCCGATGGTGCGCATGTTAACAGGAGGTCCATCCTCTCCTCTTCCGAATGGTACTGTTGATTTGACTTGCGAGGGCACTGGGCACCGGTGGAGGTGGGCAGGTGGAAACAGCAGCGTTGGAGAAGAGGAGGGGAGAAGAAATCCCTGGATTTCCGGGCATGCGATCTCTGCGTCCCTTTTCATTTTCTCTTCAACGATTCCACTGTAGACGACCTGTCGGGTCCGATGGATGGGATATCTGGTGATGTTTCAGGAAACATCAGATCCAATTTGCCTTCCATGTTTCTGAAGAAAGTAGAAAAGAATCTGATGAGGCTTCCTGTACATGCTGCAGTTCACCTGCACTTTCTCTTTCTTTTCTGCATGAAATGAACAGGTGATTGGTCAGCATGGAACACCATCATCTTCATTAAACACCACCATGAAACTTCAATGATAGTATGGGATTCTATAAATGAAAGAAAAGACACCTATGGAGCTCGCTCTGCCCTTTCTAACTTTGTCCTCCATTTTGTATCCTGGAAATATGCTAATATGATTTCCAAGTAGGCTTAAGTTGAGATGAAAGTGCATTTATTAGGCCACCATGGTGACTTCCTTATTCACTCCAACTTGTATTATTCCATATGCATTCACATGTAACCTCAACTTGCAGCCTCAGATTCATAAACTTGGCCTTCTTGGTTCTCTTCTTTATCTAATGCAAATAACCAATGTCAGATCACTGTGCAGTGCATGAACCTGGAAGAACAGAAACCAAGAGGAGGAAGCAACCAAGATTCATCTGAATGGGACCTTAGTGGATGATTAGCCGACCCATATCAGCAGAAAAGATATCATGTCTGCTGTTGAAGGAATGAGCCATGTGCAGGGAACCTCCTTCTTCTTCTTCTTCTTTGTCTTCGACTTCCATGGATGCAGAACATCGACACATGAGACATGAAGAATCTGCAGTTTACTTGGCTGTGGGAGGAAACCTCCACCGAGAGGAACCCAAGATAGAAGGTGGGAGTTTTGGGGGATGTCTTCCTGAGGACAAACAATAACACAGTGGCAAAAACACAAAAGAAGATAAATATTAATATTATTTGCTAAGCTGCTTTAAATTGACTAGTGGGAATAAACTATAATAGAATCAGGGTTTCAATTGCTAAGTTGGATCGAAACCTGACTCGATTGAATCCGGTCAAGATCTCATATACTTTGACTGTATCTATCAGATCAGCTCGATTTGATTCATTTTTCTATGCATCATATTAATTTATCATGATCAAACTTTGATTATGTAGAGATCTGTATTCATTAGTCATCTGCATGCATGTACGTGCATGTAAGTATCCAATGACTTCATCTAGTTTTTATAGAAGAAAAAATATTTAATATGTTTCTATCCATTCTCGAGAGAATATATACCATAAAATAATATTTTATTTTGCTCTTTCAACAAATTTATTAGCAAATGGCTATGTTCTTATGCCAAGTTTGTTGAAGATCCAATTATTTTATCTTTTATTGTTTTGTTTTGGTCCTTTGTAAAATTCTTTATATTCTTATAGTTATATATGTTTCTCCAATTTCTTCCTTTGCAAGTGGGTAGGTTTTCAATATATTCATTCTAATTTGGGTATATCTAATTATATACTATAAATTAGTTTAATAATATAATTATCATAACAAATTTTTAACCATCATAAATCTGACATCCGATGTGGACCAAATCCATTGTTGGACTCAAACTTTCCATCCATTGAACTAATAATATAAAAAATGATCATCAACCCTCCTATAAAATTGACTTAACTTAATCAATTTTTGAAAGTTATCATGTTAAAATCGGCCATTAGAAATACTTATCTTACCTCTTTTAAGACGGGACTTCTTCCAAAATTAATAACAATCATCTAAATTTAAACTCCCAAACATGCATGAAATAATGGTTCTGAAACTCAAATCAAATTTCACCTTCTTGTCAGTGGTGATGTAGTATTAGATTCTTGTTATATTAGTAAGATGATTATGTACTAAACCCCTTTATCAAAAATTAAATATTCAAAATATTATTCGATATATTTTAAGTATTTTAAATATTAGTTTGGTAATGGTTTATCAAATCTTCTTATCAAAAGTTGATGATTCGAAAACTCAATTGATATATATATATTTTTACAATGATAAAATATTTTAGCTAAGTTAATTTTAAAGTATAAATTAAATTAATAGCAATCATCTAAGTTTCAACTTCCAAACATGCATGAAATTATGATTATTAAACTCAAATCTGACCTTCTTCTTCTTATCAGTAGTGATATATGTATCAAAGGCTAAGGGTTTAAGATCTCATTTGATATATTTTACATCTTAAATACCAGTGTGGTGATGATATACCAGACTCTTTTATCAAAAATTAATGATTCAAAATTTTATTTAATATATTTTAAATACTTTAAATACTAATTTGATAGTGGTATATCGGGTCATTTTATCAAAGATTGAGGATTCAAAATCTCAATTGATATAATTTTTTTATAATATTTTTATATTGATCCTCTTACCAAAGTTGAGAGTTCAAAACCACTTATCCTTTAATATGATTATTTTTAATTTAGTTTTATGTTATTTTGATACTTGTACAGCATTCTCTCTTATTATCCATCTTGAAGTTTTCATGATGTATATATTATATAGTGTAATATATTCCTTAAATACTTTTGTGTCAGTATGATATCTGATGTGATTCGAGTTCTATGCGTACTACCATTCTATTATCAAACGGTGCATGCAAACAGGTCCTCACGATTAACTAAAAGACGGGAAACGAAGCAGCAACCGATCGTCGCTGCCACAAATCAGGAGGCGATTCCTCTCTATATTTCGCTCATCCAATAAGAGTAACCACGGAGGAGGAGAGAGAGAGAGAGAGGAGGGAGGAAGGGAGGAAGGAAGGAAGGAATCCACCTCCTCAGCAATTCCATCTCCATCTCAATCTCCTCCTTTGGATGGACCAACGTCCTCCACAAGCCTCTCCGCCGCACCACCGCCCATTCTTCCTTCCTTCACGTCCATACCTCTTCAAAGGCCACAGCACAGCCTACACCATCTCCTGTCTCCTCCTCCTCTTCTCCTTTCTCCTCCTCCTCCACTTCCTCACCCCGCTCCAACCGTTCCTCCTCCTACGCATCGCGCGCAGCCACGATTCCCACCCCGACACGGCCTGCGATTACACCTTCGGGAGGTGGGTGTGGGACGAGGGACGCCCGCTCGACGCCTACACCGAGGACTGCCCCTTCCTCGACCCAGGGTTTCAGTGCCGTCGCAATGGCCGTAATGATTCCAGCTACCTCTATTGGAGATGGCAACCCCATGGCTGCGACCTTCCGAGGTGCTGATCCTGTTGCACTACGTCTACATGAATCCAGTTGGCTTTAATTCTTGTGGAAGCATCGATTCTTTTCCTTGATTCCTTGCGTTGCGATCTCATGGCATTTCTGGATTTGCCAGAATACCTGCAATCAAGATTCACAATATGATCGATTAAGATCGCTTGGATCAAAGAAAGGAAAAGCTTGTCATGTGGTCAAATCTTCCTTAGTGTTGTGGAGAGATTGATCGAAAGACGTTCACTTGACATCTACAGTGTAATCGATTCGTAGATTCTGTTCTCTTACTTGATTCCCTAACGAGCTTGTATTGTTCTTCCTGAAGATTCAATGCATCTGAGATGCTGGAGAGGAGCAGGAACGGCAAGATCATATTTGCAGGGGATTCCATCGGCAGAAACCAGTGGGAGTCCTTCCTGTGCATGCTGGCCAAAGCTGTGCAGAACAAGTCCAGCATCTACGAGAAGTTCGGGAACCCCATCACCAAGCACAAAGGTTTCCTCTCCATGGTCTTCCACGACCACAACCTAACAGTGGAGTACTACCGTGCCCCCTTCCTCGCAGCCGTCGGCCGCCCTCCCCCGGCCTCCCCTGACCACGTCCGCGCCGCCATCCATCTCGACGCCCTGCACTGGCAGTGCAAGCGATGGATCGACGCCGACGTGCTGGTCCTCAACGCCGGCCACTGGTGGAACGACAAGAAGACCATCGACGCGTAAGTAGGGTTCTGCTTCTGCAAAAAGGGCGGCGAGTTACGAGACGACTAATTGCACCGCTTTAATATGCTTCAGGGGATTATATTTTCAGGTCGGGGAAGAGATACAGACCGCCATGGACGTGAAGGAAGCATTTCGGCGAACGCTCGAGACGATCAAACTGTGGACCTTCAACAACCTCCATTGGCAGAAGAGCCATGTCTTCATCCGGAATCATTCCCCCATACATTTCAGGCAAGCCATCTCCCTTGGTTCAGCTACCAAAATCACCGAGATTAAGGCTCACGACATGAACTGAACTGCCTGCAGCAACGGCACCTGGGACGACGGCGGATCCTGCACGGCCTTCACGGAGCCTGAGAAGGATCCCGCTGCGCTCGGACCAGAGCCGTGGAACAACCGAGTCATCGCTGACACCGTGGAGGGGATGAAGAGTGGCGGGCGGAAGGTGCAGCTTCTCAACATCACGTATCTGACGGAGTTCAGGAAGGACGCTCACCCTTCGGCCCACCGGGAGCCAGGAACGCCGGCGGATGCTCCTGAAGACTGCAGCCATTGGTGTCTTCCCGGAGTGCCCGATACATGGAATCAGCTCCTCTACGCCTACCTTCTGATGATGGATTATGATACCAGGAAGAACAACGTTTGATTCTTGGATTCATGTGCTGAGAGACGTTTGGGATCTTGTAATTTAATTAGGAAAACGTGACGTCAGTGGGCAAATACAAAATTCAAAGTCATTAATAAAATATAAATTTAGAATCCAAAGTCAACGCTACACACGCCTCAATATTATGTGGTCCGCATCTCGTTACCATATTGTTGATTCTTCGATATCATGTTACTAACATAATATTAATTTAACTACATCTAATTCATAATAAAGAAATGCACATTACCCTGGACATTAAGACACATCCTTTGATTATAAAATTTTATTATAAAATATCTCTTAGGTGCATTCCCCATATATTCGACTAAGAAGGACTCGATATTTAATTGATAATTCACAATAGAGATTAATTTAAGCATAATTTATTTTATCGAATATATTTTCGATATAAATTTATACGATACTGTACATTTTGAATCAGGTGGTTTGACACTTTCTGACACCAACCCAAGATAATAATAAAATAGGGCTTCGATTAGCTCTAAATCGATATCCTATACAATCAATCTACAAAATTTAAATCTTTCACTATATAAGAATAATCAAAATGTAAAAATAAATCTCTTTTTTGAGTTAATACATACATCTTAGACATTTTAATACTCGTTGCCCTTTTTTTTTTCTTGGGGACAAAAAACTAATAAAAGATGAACCTTTTGTAAACTAGAGATCGATATAGCAAAGTAGTGGTGTTGAGAATACCCGAATCCGACATGATTATGGCCTACACCGAGTGATTAACGGAGGTGAGAAACGCCCGAGTCCGATAAGGAAATGGACCACATTGCGCTTGAGAGATTTGGAATACCCGAATCCGACAAGGTTGTGGACTTGATTTGAGAATACCCGAGTCCGACAGGTATAGACAACACGGTATACGGAGAACCGCATACGTCTACGTATAGTCTACTGATACAAGTCTCATTCTACACCTTTTATGGAGACACCGGCTACTAATTCCCTGGAGAGGTTGAGGCGGCTCGAGGAAGAAAGGGATGGCGGCCAGCGGCGGTGCTGTTCGATGCCAAAGGATCGGATGCGACGCCATGTTCACCGATGAGGACAACGCTGAAGGCTCCTGCCGATACCACGATTCTGTAAGAAAATCTGATGAAAAGCCCATCCTTTCCCCAATCTTACCTGCCCGTGATGTTCCACCTTGCTCCTTGTTTCTTGTTCCCTGGAATCGTTCTCAAATCTTTGTCACTGTGAAGATCGCAGATTTTCTATTCTTCTATTGGGATTTTCGCTTTCGTCTGGTTCCTTGATTCTGTGAAGCATTTTCATTTTCTTCCTAATTCGTTGATCTCGTGTTGTTACAAAGGTCGCAGCTTTTGATCCGAATCGATTGATTTTCTTTTTTGTCTGTGAAAAGATTGGAGTTTCCCGTACCACCTCGATGATGTGCATTATATGTTCTGAGATCACTCATCGAGACTGTTCCTGATCGATTTAAGATGTCACGGAATCAGTGGAAATTCTAATGTTGTGTTAAGCAAGTTCTTATGCAATTAATTGTAGGTCAACTAGACAGCAATGCTTTCTCGTCCTTTTGGCGTTGGTTTCCCCAGGCAAGGTGGAGCAAGTATTGGGCCTTATTTGAAGATTTAAAGTACCTTCTAGTTTGTGATGATTAATAGATGTTTTAGGGCTTCTTAAGAATGAAGGAGAGCAAGGATGGAGAAAGCAATATGTTTCAAGGTTCAATTTGACCTCAGCAAGTCTCTTTCTCAGCATGCATGATCTGTTGACTTATACGTTTTTATATGATTGCTAGAATTATCCTTACCCAAAACCACAAATGGGCATGTCACCTGAATTCTGCCCTATGTCCAGGATAAATGATGGGGATCTCATAGGCACTGAAGGTGAAAGCTATTAAAATCAAACAAGGTGGAGTTAGAATTAAGATGCAGAAGTGTTTTTTTTCTCTGACAGAAGATCAAAGAGTGAACTGATCTTGTTGAGGAGCAGTGAAAGGATGCCCCCTCTCCTGTTGCTTAATATTGGGTTCGGGCTATGATGCAATGTGGCAAGTGCACCCTTACTGTGTCTGTTGATTGTATAATCTTTGTTGATCAAATTCTAAGTACCAGAGCAAGGGCCTGGATGATCTATTGTTTTAAGGAAATTTCATGTTTGAGAAAATATGACAAAAGTGATTGATGATTATCTTTTGAGAAACACTAGTTGGGATTTTATTGAGGTGCAAAAAAAGTTGACCTAGTATGGACATGAGATTGGTTTTTTAGATGTTGGGAAATATTTTTACAACTTCTTTCATTAGAAGCAGCTACTTTGGCTGTGAACTCTACTTCAGACAGTACTTCTCATATTGCAGCTTGAGAAAACAATAGCCCATGTAAGGTAGGGAAAGGGCTATTTGTGATTACAATGAATGAACTAAATTGTGAGGAGACTGCTTCTGTCAAGACTTCGATCAATTTATCTTTGGTTATTATTTAGCCTGAGCCTTACCTGATAATGAATATCTTAAAAAGGTCAGATATTAGATTTGAGATTTATCTATACATATGCTAACAAAGAAATATTGTTTTGTCTCATTCTTAATCAAGATCCTTAGGGTTGATATCATGAGTGGAGTTGGGAGATTAGTCCCTTATGAGTCTTTTAGATTCATTTAGATTCAGGTTAGTGACATAAAACTTGATAGTACAATGTATCCTTTGTGAAGGGCCCTGATATGGCCAATTTCATCTAAAGTCATAGAGGATTAGAAATATATGCACATGAATGTGATCGAGGAATAGCAATTACTTGGAATTTGTAACTTGATAAACAACTAGAATTTGGGACTGACCGAATTACTGATATATTGGCTATATTGATTTGAATCTCTGTACAGATAGAGCACTCGAATTTAGCTAAAGGATTTAGAGTTGGATTTTGGGAAAACTATTTAGCGTACAGATAGAGCACTCGAAATAAGCTAGAGAGGGACACATATCTGTTATAGTACTGTTAGATAGACAGACATATAAAGGCTCTAAAATAGAGAATGTTTCATTTTATATTTCATGGTTGGCATTGCTGAAAAAAAAGACATTGGGTGAGCCTTCCACTCAATTTATATGCTATTTAAGGAGTGGACCTCATGGTTCAGCTCAAGATAGTATGGGATGATCACTATATAGAGAGAGTGTTGGATTTATAAGTGGCATCGTGTTTTTGGCCAACCCCCTTCTAGGATGGAAAGGGTGCTCTTTTTGTTGAAGAATCTGAGGTAGTTGATGGTGCATCCTGAGAGATATTTTGTACAGCCGACTCAAAGTGGAGAGTTTTACACTTTATATTTACGTCCAAGCTCACTCCTTTCTTTTTATAATAACAAAACTACCATGATGCCTTCTAAAGTCTTAAATTACAGGAAGATTCTTGTCAGTTGTATACCAAAGAAAATATGAAAATGTTCTTTTACTTATCACATTATTACTACCTTATGAATAAGATATCTTGGTGATATGAGGTTGCAGTAAGTCAACTCTCTAAAATTAGTGAAATATCTGCTTGAGAAAATTACTGTGTTATAAAATAAATCTTGCTTAGTAATGGATTCTGTGATTATTAAGGTCTTCTATCTTCTCTTAGGGCTTATTGGCCCATGCAAGTAAATTCTTTCTGTTTGAATTCATGGCTTTTTCCCCTTTTATGCACACTGATGAATGCTAGTATGATGTTGGGTTGCACATGGGCCAGTTCATTTCTGTTTTTAAGGAATTATTAGACTAAAAACAACTTGTTCTATTTTTCAAATTTTGAAACTTAACTAAACAAAATTAAAGAAGAAAAACCAAATTGATTCAGTATTTTCCTTTTGTTTGTATTTGAAGAATATATTATATGATTTTTTATAATGTATTATAGTATCAATTACTAAATTGGTGAGCATAAAATATCTTGCATTTATGTTTTGATATCTGTTACCTAGTTTCACTCTGTTAATGGTCATTGTTTAATACTCCATATTGAGCCAGATATATGTTGTTCGAGTTCTTAGTTTTAGATTGATTGGACCAATTGATACAAATTGAACAAAATCCTACTGTATTGTACTTTGACTGTGGTTCATTTACACAAATTTACTACTAAGTGCTCAATTCAATATATGTGTTTCTCTCGACTACTGTGAAGGTTGTGAAGTGAACCATTTTGTTCCTGGAAGTTATTGTATTGCTCATTCTTGTACTTTTACGTTTTCAGGGTTGTTTGTTTTCTTTTTGTGATTTTGCTTACTAATTAAGATTTCAGTAAAACTTTGATTTGTAATGCTGAACTTCTCTTTCTTTATCAGGGGGTAGGTGAATTTCTGCATTTGCTATGTATTATTTTGGGAATAGGCCAACACACTCATAATGTAAGTGCTCTATAAACTTTCCAGCCTATATTTCATGATGGTATGAAAGAATGGAGCTGTTGCAAGCAAAGAAGTCATGATTTTAGCTTATTTTTGGCAATTCCAGGGTAGGCTGCTCCTTCTGCTAACTCTGGTAACAGCATGTTAATTTTGGAAAATCAATAGCCTTGTTTAGCTTTTCTTTTTATTGTTCGTTACATCTAGCCAAATTTGCTTCATTGTTGATGTTGTCATTGCTTGAGTAAATCATGTGCCCTACCGGTCCTTCACCTGGTAACTTTAGTTCTTCTGTCCACTATTAAAGATGTAAGACAGGTAAACATACAACTGAGAAACCAGTTACCAACATCGTGTCTGCAAACACTCGAAAGCCAGTGCCAGTTCAGTCTCCTGCTCAAAATAAGAATAGTGTTGATTCTTGTTCAAGGTGCCGCCAAGGTTTCTTCTGCTCTGATCATGGTATGTTGTTTCTGATATGAGATATTGTATTTCTTTTCTGGAAAACACTTGCTGGAAAGTTTAGATATCATTAATTCTTTTTGACATCACCCTCTTGAAAACTTAGTTTTTGACTTTTCCATCAATTGTTTATTTCAAGATTTTAAATTCTAATGTTTTGACAATTTGTTGAACTGATATGGCACCAAAATACCAGTTAGCACACTAACCTAATTGAGTGTCATTTGAAATATAAAAAAAAGGAGAAAAATAACAGTATACTAAATGCTAGTGAGTTCTATGGTCCACTATTGGTGCTTGATCAGACTGGTTAATATTGATGGTCACATATCAGTCTGACTGGTATTCTAAACCACAATTTCTTTAGGAAATGCCTTCTTTAAGTTAAATTCTGGAGAACTTGGCATTTAAACTTACTAAAGGAACTGCTTGTTATACTTCAGGATCACAAGGGAGACCTTCAAAGCCAAGTGTGGTCATCGAGACAACAGATACTGAGAAAAGTCCTGCCCCAGTTAAGAAAAAAGTTGGGATAAATGAACCTCAGACATGTAGAAACAAAGGATGTGGGAAAACCTTCAAGGAGAAGGACAACCATGAAACTGCATGTGAATACCACCCAGGCCCGGCAGTTTTCCATGACAGATTGAGAGGGGTAGGTTCAGTTGCCTTTTTTGTGGTTAGTTCAACTAATCAGTCATCGAATCATCATTGAACTCATTCCGGGCCTCTCTTCTTTTGCCTTGTGCAGTGGAAATGCTGTGACATCCATGTGAAGGAGTTCGACGAGTTCTTGTGCATACCTCCATGCACAAAAGGTTGGCACAATGCAGATGCTGCATGACTTTGAGTACCCTAGCATTCACAAGCGTCTGCTGTGTTCTGCTTGGCACCCATAATTCTGTGTCCCGGATTTGAATGTGCTCTGACCTTTTTTTTTTGTTTTTGCCTGGAAAACCGCAACTTATGTTTGAACTAATATATCATTCTCATCAGAGACTTCATCATTCTTGTGATGTGTTTGTCGAGGATTTCGCTTGTATGGGGATCAGTTTCTTACATGTTTGCAAATTTCGATGTTTATCTCATTCATTAACCCACTCTTGCACTTAAATAAGCAAGGGGCTTGATTACTACAGAGTTAGTAGTAACTAAGAACTCTTGAAACTTACTGAATTCTAATTTTGTTTGCTTTTCATTGTTTGAACATATAAAAAAGTTTCTACGTGTCATTTCCATGGATCAAACTCGTTGCTCCGTTTGCCGTCAGATTGTTTTTCATGTTTGCAGTTACTATTACTCTGTTCTTGGCTTGTCTAGTTGCTATTGTTGCCAATTTTTTACCTACTTTTCACTACTAGTACTTCTTTATTTTTATACTACAATGAGACATCCGTTCATATATTGATTGATACATAAGTGATTGAGGTTAGGTTTGAGTTCCTATGTGAGCGTCATATCACATGAATCAGAGAGAGGAGGAACATCGTCGCAATATATTGATGAGAGATAGTGAGAAGGATAGTTCTAATCGAGGAGCTTGCAACTGCAAGCATTGAGGAAATTAATGGGCGCCATGGTGGCAGGCTTCAAAAGAATATTGATTCGACTAAAGCTATGCCGCGTAGATCTTCGCACCTTGTATTTTAAAAAAAAAAAAAAATTTATCTCGTCTCGTGGTGTGGAGGTGATCATAATGCAATGTAGAGTAGGATAAAATTATTTTTTAGAAAAGAAAAGGTGCTATGCGGATATAAAGCAAAAAGAGATGCATTGTGGAAAATAATTGAAGATTGAGTTTTTTTTTATCATATTATTATTATTATTATCGATGACTAAAGCGCAGTTGTACTAACCCAATTAGTCCATTAACCTATACTTCAGGGAGGGGTATTGTTGCCATTTACTTTACGACAAGCGCAAAGAAAAGGCACCGTGAGTACTATAAAAGGGAGGAGGCGCTCTCGATCGGGCGGACCGTGAGGGTTTCATTTTTCCAACCTGAACGAAACCCTAGTTTTCGCGCCGCCGCCCTCGCCTCTTCCGCGCCCACCATGGTAAGCCGACGGGAATCCGCTCATCACCTCTGTTTGGTTCTTCCGCTTCCTGCTCTTCTTCCACGCTTCTCACGGTGATTCATGTGGCTGCTAGCCCGTATTGTCGTACCTCTTTTCTTGAACGGTTTTGGTGGGTCCTTTGTCTGCTAGGTTACATCTTATTTATGATGTTTGAGATGGATTGGTTCGAACGTGTTGAAAGATCAAAGATCAATTTACTTTTGATTCTCGGTTCATCGTATCATTAACCGTATAATTGAGTTCATTGTCTATTGGATATGGCTTTCCAGTCTGGAAGAAAGAAGACCAGGGAGCCCAAGGAGGATAACGTGACACTTGGGCCGGCTGTACGAGAAGGGGAGCAAGTGTTTGGTGTCGCTCACATCTTCGCATCGTTCAATGACACTTTCATTGTGAGTTGCAACGCCGCCTGCCACAGGGAACTGTTTTGACAAGACGTATAACTCTATCTGCATTTTTAACGGCTTTCCTTTGGTTTTTTGGAACTCGCAGCATGTTACAGATTTATCTGGCAGGGAAACCCTGGTTCGCATTACAGGTTTGTTCTAACTTTCTATGATTCCACGTGAGATGAATTCATACGAAATCTTTGTATCTGCTTCTCTAGATTTTCAAGTCTGATTGATTATTGAGTAATATTATCATGTTGGATAATGTCAATGGCTTTGTACCTATCCATATCATCTAAATAAAACATTTCTGATTCAATGAAGTGATCTTGCCTGAATTGTTTCTGTAATTTGATGTTTATGCTTGGTTTTGTACGCATGGTCCTTAAGATCGCCTTCCTTTTACTTTGTGGAAGCGTTTTGAGTCATAACCATGCAATATAAATGTCATGGCCACGAAGAGTTCTTCTTTGAGACCTTTCCTCGTTCTTTTTTAACTTTCGGGCCCTTTTTTAAATTGGCATTTGATTTTCATCAAATATGAACGCTGGAGTTGAGCTGTGGTTCTTTTTGCTGCTCATCTTTTGTGATTCAGTTGATGTCTCTTGCCAATGCTCATGTGAAGTGCCTATTCCAAGGAGGAGGAACATATTCGGATTGAACTTGAAAAACTAAGGAATGTGTGTCATACAATGGTTAATTTTATGTTACTTTTGAAGTGTTAAATCTCATCTTGGTTAGATAGGTCTGTCATTCAAAGTAATTTTATGTTACTTTGGAACTCTCTATACAAAGAAGTCCGACACAGTTAATAAGTTTGAGTTATCTAAAGGATATTTCTAAGGACTCTAATTAAGATATTTAATATTTCTGTAACAAAGATGTGTTCAAATTTTCAGGTGGCATGAAGGTCAAAGCCGACAGGGATGAATCATCACCTTATGCAGCCATGCTTGCAGCCCAAGATGTGGCACAAAGATGCAAGGTCTGCCATAGCATTCATGTTCCTGATATCTTTGCTCTAGTTCACTGGTTTTATTAATATCTATTATGTGCTATGATATATCTCTAGGAACTTGGGATTACTGCTTTACACATTAAGTTGCGAGCGACTGGTGGGAATAAGACGAAAACACCCGGTCCTGGTGCTCAATCTGCTCTTCGAGCACTTGCCCGTTCTGGGATGAAAATTGGCCGTATTGGTAAAACTTCAATTGTTTTACTATTTCAAACTTCTTTATTATGTATATTACTTCTTTTTGGTATCTAAGATGTCTACCCTTTTCCACGATGCATTTTACCACATTTGCTGTGAGTTGGTTTTGGCAACATGTTTTGCACATTATGTCAATTGTGGCGATTATACAGTAAAAATATATGAAACTGTGACACCAACAACCAAATGCTGATTTGTGATGTGGTTTTTTGGTCTATAAGTTTCAGTAGTGTTGATTCTGTTTTGATGTGCATTGTTTAAACACTTTGTATCTACAAGGGTATGCATGCATGTTTGAGAATTCAAGAGAAGTCTATGTTTCTCCTTAGTGACATCGTTTCTATTGTTGCTGGTGTTTCCGAAGTATGAATGTTTAAGAATTCATGATATTTTAAGAAGCACCATGATTGCAAGATTATTTGTTCAATTACATGATGCTTACGTGTATGATGTTTATTTCTTCAATCTCTCTGTTTCATGTTAGTGTCACTGATCTCTGTTCATGCAGAGGACGTGACGCCGATTCCGACAGACAGCACCCGCAGAAAGGGTGGAAGAAGAGGGAGGAGACTGTAGTTCACCCAAATGCTACGGAAAGAACAGTTTATTCTGTCATGTAGGCTTGAATCTATCTTTCGTATAATACTGCTATGCTACATTCGAGGTTCATTCTAATTTTGTCAGGATCGAAGCTACAGCGGTAGCTCTATGATAATTTACTGTGATTGAGATTTGAGTGCATGATCTGTGTTATTTCTTACACTATCAACGTCTATATATGTAATGCTTCGTTATGGTTCATGGGTAGTGCAGGGAAAACCTTCAAAAGATGACATATTAAATTCATTCAAGTGAATCTTTAGTCTCAATCCCCCCGTCTCTTTTACTTGACGCTTTTGAGAATATTATTTTATTTCAAAAAGAAAATTATAATAATTCAAACGCCTACTACCTTCTGTGTTAAGAATAATATAAGCAATGAGGTGGATCGAAATGTTTCTTGATGGTTATTGTGGATTGCTTCCAATGAACATAATATATTTATGCCTATAAATATATATATATATATTTATTATTATTATAAAATCATAAGTTTTAAATATTTAGAATCGGTAGCACAAGCAAAATGGATGTTTTGCTAAAGATTTTCTAAATACATAATTTTTTCAATCTTTCATAGTAACTTCACGTCTTGTTGCTTCTTGTCATCTTAATCTTTCTAATTTTACTCTATAAATAATTGTTTCAGTTTTTACTTAAAATTTTTTTATTCATTCAATTCAATTATATTCTCATGTTTATTTTAGAATCACTAAGATTATATTTTACGTATCTAATTTTTGTCCTACATAATATAAAATATTTAGTTTCTAAAATTTACTTCCATAGCCAAGCTTATAATTTATTTAACTTAGGCTCTTGTCAACTAAAATAATATTATCATTATAATTTATTTAACTTAATATAGATCATTGTCAACTAAAAAAATAATATTATCATTAAATATTATCATATATTTTCTAAAACTCAGCCGTATCAAATCTCTAAGAATCCTAACATAGATGTTATCTAAGTTAATAAAAATCTTATGTAAATTTTTTTTCTTTCTTTTTATGATTTTTATTAATTATTTTAATAAATAAATATTTTTATGGTTAATTTTTCAAGAAAAAATCAAATTGATTTTTAGAGTATCCTACTTTCAATAATTCCTTTCCAAAGTTTTAGTATGATTAATTATTTTATTTTTTTCTAAACTTTTCAGACCTTAATAACGATAACATAAAGCCTCACACTTTTTATATTCTTTAATATATTTTTTACTTCATTACCTCTAATTTTAAAAACATATATATGATTATTAAATCTATCACAATTATTTATCATTAAATTTAAGTTTTATGTAGAATGTTCATTAAATAATTTATTAAAAATATTTTTTCATCTTTCTTTAATCTCATTATTATTAATAAGTATTCTTTAATCTTCATCTTTAATATATTGAATATTATCTAAAAATTTATATATTTTTATTTCCCTAGATTTAGCAATTCGATATATATCTTTTTCGCCAACTTAATTTATTATAAAAATTATCAAAAGCTTTATATCCTACTATACTAATCATTTTTAGCATCTTTTTAATATTCTTTATATCTATTAAAATTTTCTTATTTTTATAGATTTATCAATCTTTGAAATATATTTTTTAGAAAAAAAATATTTTCAAAATTTTTTTGCACTACCACCAACTCTTTCTTAAGATTACACCTCAATCTTTGGTTTCACTAAGAATTTTTTTAAGCTCATAATTTTTTAGTTATCATAATCCAAATAATATTAATAGTATCCGCATTTAAGTTTCAAGTCATATTTATTTTTTCATCTTATTTTTTAAAGTATCTATATTATCATCTTTAAAAATTTTACATCTAGTCATAATAAATTTTTTTATTTTTTCAATCTTCTATAGTAAATCAATTGTTGGGTCTCGGATTTTGATGATGAAACTAATTGATAGTATTTTGTTGTCTAATTACATTTTGAGTGACGCAGGTCTACTCGATCAAGATTAGACAGTTGACGCAGGAGGAATTGACGTTGAGTCGGAGGAAATCACGTCAGGATATTGGACGTCGAGCCGGAAGTCCGGTTGACAATAGGCAGAAGGCTTCGGACATTGGGCATCGGGCCAAGAAAAGTGGTGTTGCGCCAAGGATATCGGAGTTACGGAGGTCAACCGCCGATTGGGCAACAGGCCGCAAGAGAGGACGATATGCCAAAGTATTAGACGAAGCGCCGATAGGCCAATGACGTGCCAGGCAATAGAATATCAATTTGCGTTGTAATAATTATCTAGTTTGAAGTAGAGTTTTGAGTTATGTGCAGGATTAACTATGATAACGATGAAGACATAAAGCGAAACAAAGTGCCGGAGTCAATTGCAATGGATTGTTGGGAGTTCGAGAGTTCGATGGAAGTCCGAAGATTCATCGGAGCTCGCCGAGAAAGATCGGAGCTTTTCGAAAAAGCTCGTCGGAACTCGCCAAGATCAATCATGAAGTCCAGGAGCTTGCCAGGAGTCCATAGAATGGTATCCGAGAGTTCGTCGGGAGTTCGTCGTAAGCTCACCGGAAGAAGTCTTTACTTTTCGGACTTTGTAAAAGCTTAAAAAATATCTTTAATTTCGTATTTAGCACATAATTAGGGTTAGGATTAGATGTTAATCCTTTAACCCTATTAGGGGCCAACCGGGCCCTGTTTTGGATAGGTTTGAGCCAGGTTTAAGGTCCAACCAGGAGTGCTGGACACTGTTTGGTGATGGCACCGCTAGACTGGGGTGGTGGCACTGCCCAGGTCTAGCTTCCCAAGTAGTCTGGGGCGGTGGTATCACCTTGGGGTAGAGTGCTTGGGCGGTGGCACTGTTGGCTGGGCGGTGGTACCACCTAGTATACTGACCGTGTTAGTGTGTCAGGCGATGGTACTATCAGACTGAGCGGTAGTACCGCCAGTACCCCGAAAATCCAGGATGATTCAAATTTGGGCTCCAAATTTGAATCCTCTTGAGGTCTATAAATACCTTGGATGTTTTGCTTGGGATAGCAAGAATTGTACAAGAAACTAAGGGAAAACTCTGTTAATCTTAGTTGAAATCCCTTCTCCAAAAGTTTAAAAGTTGTCTTTAAGAGAGGTGTTGAGGGAAGCTTTGTAAACAGAGTCTGTAAAAGGGAGTTTGTCCTTGCTCATTAGAAGGAGGATAGTTAGTGGAAAAGTCGGTGGCCTCAAGAGAAGAGGAATCGGGAGTGGACGTAGGTCGTATGACCGAACCACTATAAAAATCGATTTGCATTTACCTTATTGCTTTTTAACTTTCTGCAAACCTATTTCCTTTACTAGTTCACTACCATCTTTCTTCTCTTAATGCTTTCAAGCTAAACACGTTTCTGATACGCTTTAATCGCAATCAGTTTTATCGTACAAAGTTTTCGAAGCTTAATTTAAATCACTAAAATTTATCGTTCTTTATCCGCTGCACTAATTCACCCCCCTCTTAGTGTCGCTCTCTCGATCCCAACATCAACTTGCAATGGTGATTCAATAAGCTTTCATCAAGTATAACTTTATAATTTTTACAAATAATTTTATCTATCTTTTTAAGTGAAAAAATTATTTGACTATAATTGTTACCACTCTTATAAGTAAAATTAAATATTCATTCCTTTTCTTAAAGTTAATATTTATAATTATAAAATCATACAAAATTATAAAATTTAAAATTATATCATCATCTTTATTTCTCTCCTATAAAATTTAAAATTATATCATCATCTTTATCATCATCATTTAAATTTTTTAAGATTCTAAGTTTGATCATCAAATCAAACACAACGATTATAAGGCATGTCCCCAACACAACCTATTCTTGAATTATATTTTCAATAATTCTTTTCCAGAGTTAAGTCATGAAGAAGCGCATCACGACCTTTATAGTTAGCGCCTATTGTGGAGCTAACAACTCGTCAGGCATGTCCCCAACACAATCTTTTCTATCAGAAAGTTTACTAAATCCTTCGAATCGCATATTGCCTTAAGATTCGGAGGAGCGTTGTTAGGAACACCCCCGATACAGGCTTTAGAAGCACGTGAGGACGAATCGTTTTGGGGGCAGAAGTGGGAAACGATCTTGGTTGGCTCCGAACCAATATTCGTCTTGCATAACTAAAATCCGACTTAATAGTGTTATTAGAAGTAGTAATAGATAGACAAAGCGTGGATGACAATGCACATGCAACGCCCTAGTAAAAGCATGTTTACTCTCCGAAGATGTTGTTTCAGGTTATGAGCGCATCAAGCAGGTTGATGATGCTGCCATAGAGCCGCAGAGGATTTAGTCTCTGCTTTCTTGCTGCTGATGAGGTTGCGAGATCGAACATCCTTCAAAACTAGTTCTTCGAGATTGCCCCTTTACTCTTTACTTTTATGCACGTTTTGTGTGATGCTATTATTCTAAATTGATTGATTGATGAGGCCCGAGAATAGTGGAGCTAGCAACGACAAGAGATCTGCATTTGCGCCAGCTTCTCAACCGTGCAAGGAGCATGCCGTCCGACGACGAAGCTAACCATCGATCTGGAGCTGGGCTCATGATTTGATGTTACAGTGGATGGCAAGGATGTCAGGAGGAGCCATCAAGCGAGTTGCAAAAGAAGGTTTTCATCAGATGACGAAGACAAAAGAAATTCTTCGAGCTTCCTGTGGATGAATACTTGGATATAATGCATAGCCCACGTCCGTTCTTTCTTTCTAAAATAAAGGTTGTTGATGAGTACGACGTGAGCATGTTCAACCTTCACAGTCGACGGGATCGTACCTCACAAACTCTTCGTGTGCTCCGTCTGGCTTCTTCAATTTAGGCAAAACTCTTTATCTTTAACTCAAAATGGTTAGAGCAGCTGCTTCGAATAAGCCATCTCAACCGAGAGATCATAATGGAACAATTTTACCTGCAAATTTCATCATCGAAGACGACAGCAGGGGCTTTTGGAGATCACCGGGACGCCACCGCGGATCTGCGCCTCGTGGGGAAAAAAGTAGTCATCTTTCCAGCAAGGAAGCCTAAATATAATGTCCTGAGAGAAAAAGTGATCCGCTGGCTCGTGCGAGCGAATCAAAGTGGCATCACGCAGTCGACAAAAGGAGAGCGGTCAGCAGCACAAGATGATGAAACAAACATGACATTTAGTTCGATCGAAGAGGTTTTCTACCGGTCCAAAAGTTATAATTGTTACATGACAAGCTGGCGCTTATAAAGGCGGTGTCCGATAAGATCATGTCAACGGCCCCCAACAAAGAGGAGGAAGCAAAAACATAATGAACGAAAAGCTAATTTCCTAGCCGGCCATGGCTGAGATAAAAACAACAGTACAAAACAAGACCCCGAGGAATTATCACATCACAGAACCGCTTTTAGGGGCCTCTGTTACCAAAAACATCTGCCCTCCAACCCATCACATTCTGCTGCTGTAGGGCTCCTAAGTTGGGCAAGCTATACAATTGTCCCTCGACATTAGGCTGCGAGTTGTAGTGGGTGGCCTGCATCAGATTCGCTGCAGGTGACAACAGTGGGGCCTGCTGCCACCTTGGTTGTTGCATGACTGCAATCTGTGGGGGGAGGGGCGGCTGCTGCACCACCGCCGGTGGCAAAGCTGCAATGGACACAAGCTGCTGCGAAGGGGTATAAGATTGGGGTGGCAGTTGCTGTGGTTGCAAAGGCAGCATCTGATGGTTTACATGATAAGACTGCAGCGTTTGCTGCTGATAAGCATGCACTTGTGGTGGCTGCGGTGGTGGTGGAGGAAGTGCTGGTGGTGGTGGTGGAAGTGATTGTGTTTGAGGCTGACAATCCTGTTGAGGCCGCCATTCTGGAATATCATCGTCATCCTCGTCGTCGTCAACATTCCATGGCTGGATGTTAAACGAATGTTTCTTTACATGTTCACTTTGCCCATACTTGTGTATCATTTCTCTAATGTGCTCAACCGGCCGAGCCGGCGGCGGCAGTACACGGGAGCGGGTCGCACCCGACCCCAGGCGCCGAGAGGCAACAGGCTGAGAACCCTGTGAACTGCCATGAGCAAAATCAAACTCAGGCAAGTCATCATCATCCCTGGGGCCAAAGCCCGGCGGTACATCCTCGGTATCATCTTCAGGCGGGAGTCGAGCACCGGCAGCCGGGAGCAAGGCTGCCGATGACCTAGATGCAGAGTAAGAATTGCTACTGTGTTGTCTTCTAGAGCTGGAATGTTTCTTGGAACTACCATGCTTATGGTGAGATGACACCCTGGGCGATAGCATTTCATGGGGCTTTCTCCACACCACCACAGCAAAGAGGCCATCGGCGGTCGTTGGGAGTGTCTCGGAATGCTCCTTCGGGAGGAACTTCTCAAGCATCTCAATCGTCCTCAATCGGGATGGGCACAAGTACAATTCCACCCCTGGTGCAGCCTCTGCAAATCCCACTCGCTCATCGGCAATGTACGAGTCAATTACCTGCAGCGAAGGGGTGAGAAAAGGGGTTAGACGGTTAGGGATGCAAGCCGGAGACGGGTTTCTAATTGTGGGATACCTCGAGCAGGTTCAAACGTCCACTCTCAGGGGAACCCTCTTTCCAACAAAACTGGGCAATCTGCAAAGCACAAAATGACGTTAGTAGAAGAAACAAAACTCTCCATATGCCAATGTTTCCACTTTCATATGCAATTTCATCAACTAACTGAGCAAACAGTCACAAAGAATCTGACCGAATTTAATGCCCAAAGTTGCAGAACTTATAATCAGGTGATCTCATTGTGCGTTAATGACCTTTATTACTAATTGTCACAAGATAGCATTAATGACACCTTAAATGAGAAAGAGGGTCTAAAACGGAGACTCTGAAAGTTGACTGCAACGATCGGGGTAATGTTAATCAAACTTGAGGATACTTGATTATATTTATAAGCAAACAGTCATTAAAAGTCTTCCAGCACAATTGTTTTTGCTCAGTTGACAGAAAAGGAACAACATGCAGAAAGAGAAATATTGAAAGTCTAAGGTATATTTTTCCTTGATAGCTTTTATTCGTTCATCGGCTGTAAGCCATAAATGCATCAATTCAAACTACTCACAAGAAAAATAATGGCAATATAGCTGAGAAAATACCATGACTGCACGGCTCCGAGACAAAGGAAGCTCTTTGAGAAATTTTTCAAAAGCATCTAGTCTCACTCTTCCCTTTATCTCAAGCAAGGTAGGCCATTCCTGCATGGATGATTTCTCACCGCTGTAAAGAAGCAAAATAGAAAAAAAAAGCATTAATGACCAAAAATATCTAGACATTTAAAACTATAGACACTATCACTAAGAATAATAAAGGAATGAACCTCGATATTAAATTCAGGACATCTCAAATTGAACATGTTGTCTTCAACAATAACAAAGGGATGAACCCAACATTGAATTTAAGACTGCTCTGATCGAACAAACTATCTCTAACAATAATAAAAGGGATGAACCTCAATGCTAGAAGCAGCACAGTTTACCTATCTGCTTTACACACTATGCATTATAGATAAGAATAAATAAGAAACATAATGGCATAAATGATATTTATATCGATCAATTGTCAAGATATTATAACATTGAAATATGCTAAAATTTTACTACAGCTCGAATTCAAAACCTAATAGTAATCAAGTCCATCTATATTCAAAATTTATTTGCATGACCAACGTACCTGATTTGCTAAACAACCTAATAGTTTTTGCTATATGTCTTCTCGTCCAATCAAACTTGAGATGATTTCCTATTACATTCATTTCACCAATATTTATCTTCATTCTAAGAACATGAAGGCTACCTGAATGCTTGCTTTGAAGCTTATTCCAATCTTTTAGCATTGTTACTAGTAGAAAGCCAATCAGACTTTCATAGTTCCTGTCAGTCAATTGTTTTCCCTTATTAGTTAATAGACGAAAATTTTCAATTGTTTTCCTTAATTAGTTAATAGATGAAATTAATGTACTATTGGGATACTGCATACCAAATTTGTCACATTCAATAATATTCCTGCAACACAACGCGATAAGCAATGCCATACAAACTGTGGCTGAAAATCAGGTTTTAAATCACAATGAAATTTGACTTTTTTTTCACAATTTCAAATTAATTTCAAGGTCCATCGGACACGATATTTACATATTTATAACAGACGTAAGACTTTCTTGCATTCTCCTACATAACAACATCAACCTACCTTTTGGACCACAGGTCAATGAACAACCAGAAGGTTCAAAAAACATAGCCATAGGAGGGGGGAGCTAGTCCTAAACTTTATTTTGGTATCCATCTCATCTACACTAGGAGTCTTTGTGAAAGGTTCATTAAGAAAAAATTCCAGTGGCAACGTGGTACACATGACTAATAAAACAAGAAAACATGCATCGGAAATGCATATGCACATAACACTAAAGACATATAAAAGTTACTGGAAAAACAACAGAAATTGGCATTCGATAATAACAAGGTAAAACTTAATGATAAACCTTTTATAAAAGACATTCACTGTAGCAACTGAGGAAACATTCAACTGAATTAAGCCTTCCCATATTTTGTCACCCGTTGCTGCAACTTCAGCAGGACAGGTATCTGACTGAAAATTAGCAGAATCAGATTTTAAGTCATCATTGTCCCTTGAATGGTTCACATCCACTTCATCGGGGCTAACTACAGCAGGATCTTCAGAATTATCATCTGAAGAGTGCAACTTTGTTTGCATGCCTTCTTCTGGTGATTCCAGTTTAGACACAGAACCATCTTGTGGGGAATCCGGCTTGGGTTCCATGCTACCAGATGCAGCATCTTGTTTATGTTCCATGCTGTCCGACACAGGAAGTTTCTCAGTCTCCAAGCAATCTAATTTCTCTAAGCCAGAACTAGGAACTTCCTGTGAGGAATCCACGGGCAAGTTCTCAAATGGTGGTTCAGAATCAAGGGCTTGCATAAACTCATCTAGAGAAACTATAGGAGGCAGCAACTCTGGGTCTTTCAATTCACCGACCATGAGTTCTTGCATAAGATCATTCTTATCCGAGTCACTAGGAAGATTTTGATCACCTGAATCAATCTTTGTAGCTGATGAACTTCTCTCAGATGACTTGGGTTCATCATCTTTAAGATCGGATTTTGATTGTTTCTTAACATCTTTTGGTTTTGAAGGAACATGAGAGATGACACTTGCCCTGAGTTCTGCTTCCACAGGGAAGCTCTCTGCTTGTTCAACTTCAACTTGAAATTCACCTTTATGAGTTTTCCTTACCAAGCGCCTTAAATCGACATCAGAATCTGGCAGTACCACCATCTGCGCAAGCTCTTCTGCTTTGGCCAATCGCCACTGTGAAAGTTCCTTTGAAGCCAGTTCCTCAGCCGTCATTGCGCAAAGGCGCTCTGGTGCAATCTCACCAGAGAGTACACGCTCCCTCAGTTCTGGATTACTACGATCTTTTAAGTTGAACAATAATGACCTACCCTTCTCTTTGTATTTCTTATTAACTCCGCCAAATAACCTAAAAAGTTCTGCTTCTATCCTAAATGCCAAATCTTCTGCATTTTGAACTGTTGTCCCCTTACCACCAGTTTCATGTTCATTTGTCATTTTGAGTCTCTTTTGATCACGAGTCACTGAATCATCAACAGTCTCGGCATCAAGTTCAGACACCCAACAGAGTCCATGACCCTGCAAAAGTTCATCTTTAACAAAAGATTTATCATTTGGTACTTCATCTTGTACCAAAACATCCTTTGATTGAAGGGCTTCGACATCAGATCTTGTTAAAACAGTATTGACAGTTGTATTTTCATTGGAAGATTTATCACTAGCTAAGCTTTGAACTTCATCACACTTTGGAGCAGATCCATCAGCTAATAAATTTTCTCGAGCAAATTTATCCGAAGAAGCATCTTTGGCTTCAGAATTCAAATCACCAGATGGAACGACCATTTTTGCTTCTGTGCTTGAAGTCTTGCCATCGGTACTCTTTTCTCCAATTTGTTGTTTACTCTGCTGGTCAGACACAGTAGCCAACGATGCAGCCAATGACTCTCGTAGCTTTGATCTTACAGATTTAAATGACTCAGACTGGACCTTCTGAGGTAGCTCCATCTGCGCTGGGCGTTTATTTGTTGACGAGGACTGTGAAACCATTTTCATGGGCATAACACTCTGAAGCTTAGTTGGTGCTCGAATCTGGATAGGCCTCTTATTGGTAGATGGCAAGGGCTGCGAAGCAAGATTTGAGGACATAGATGGTCGGATATTGAGTGATGATTGTGGCCCTACGACCGGTCTATTTGATGAAGATAACTGATCTAAGCCAACAAAAATAGGCATTGGAATCTGACTTCTATATGATGATTCAATCTGCATTGGTTGGTTCCTGATAGAAAACAATTGATAAGATCCAACATTAAGGGGCACAGGGACTTGCATCCCTGTTTGAACTAAATTTCTCTCAGCTGAAAACCACTCTTGTGATCCCCAATTAACCGCCATTGGAGTATACATGGGAAGTAAATCAATCTGTGCAGATTGATTGCCAGAGGAAAACTGCTGGGAAGACTGTTTAGAGGACATACTGGTTTGCCCCTTCTCTGCTGGCTCCATCTGATTAAGTTGCTTGTACTTCTATTATAAGTTGCCTAGAAAAAAGATTAAAAATGCTGTAAATAAATCAAGTCCATAAAGTGTTCTATGAAATAACCAGAACAACTGACAACCTAAAACCAACATGAAGACCAAGTGCGATCAATATTGAAACCCTGAGACCCCAAAAATGAACAAAGATCTGAGAATTCAGGGATCCGTAGCTGTCTTTAAATGATTATCATAGTTCAAAAATGAAAAAAAAATTACAAAATCAAGGTCCTCAACGGTTGCTCAGAGGCATTTAAAAAAAATATATGTTAGATTCCATGAGCAAGAAACAAAAATATTAAATAGTCAACACTCTGCATGAGATTGACATGGTTTAAGCCTATGACAAAATATTCCTTTTGGTTCACATGCATAAAATATCAAAAAAAGGTTATTTCAATGCATCTTCTTTCTTGACATTTACAGCATAAAAGGAAGTAAAAAGTAATCAGATTAAAAAAAGGCATTTCTATGCCACAACTATATGCCTTGATGATTCTCCACAACAAGGCATCATGAGTACTATGTAGAGATATATAAATGTAAAAGATAAATTGCATACATCAAGTAAATGTGCCCCTATAATATACTACAACCAACAAAAATTATCCCATCAATAAGGAATACTATGGATCTAGGAATACACAACCTTCTCTAAAATCAGTTCCTAAAGCAGGTGCTTCCTCCATCTTTCTAAATACTTCCTTGAAATTCTCATCCAGATTCCAAGATGATCTTCTCTCATCAGCACACATGTCACCTCAAGACAATGTTCCCTTTAATATCCATGCCGTATATTATCATACCACAACAACTATAAAATATGATTGTTGATCATGTAAAACAGATAAAAAAGCCTCCTAATGAATCTTACAGTACAGCATAAATGAAAAATAAACAACAATACCATTGGTGATCATGACTTTAAACTGGCTATGGATTCATGTATTCATGCAAATAAAATGAGCCAAATGAAAGACTAAATGCATCAGTTAGCTGTTTGAGAACTTGATCAAATATTTCTCAATATTTAAGCAAATGATAGAAATTCTTTTGTAAGACCCACGTAATCATATACAAAATAAATTTTCTATTCATAATAAGATATTCAGCAAAGAATGTAATTTGGAGAGCTCACAGTATGTCATCAAACATAAACATATTACTATATATATATGTATATATATATATATGTGTGTGTGTATATATATGTATATGTATATGTATATGTATATATATGTGTGTGTGTGTGTATATATATATATATATATATATATATATATATATATATATAGTGTCTGCAATTTCGTACCGTACCAAAGTTTCGATACTTCTCCGGTACGGTATGGTACCATACACCGAATGATACGTTTTGGTGTACTATTCGATATATATATATATAATTTATAAATATTATATATATAATTACATATATATTTCTTTTTTCGACGACGTCACCGAGGCGACGTTGCTTATAAAAAAAAAAACCTCGCTTCTCGTGCGATGTCGCTTGGGAGACGTCGCCCGTGCGATGTCGTCTCAGGAGACGTCACCTCCCTTCTCGGGCGACGTCGCCCGCATTTTAAAAAAAAAAAGAAATCGTCGGTATCACCTCAACGACGTCGCCCGCATATTAAAAAAACAAAAAATAATAATTTTTTCTATTAAAAAATAAAAAATCGATACCACCCGATAGCGAGTGATCCACGTACCGATATCCTATCGGACCGGTATGTACCGCCCGTACCGAGCGATACCATTCAAAATTTCATACCTTGTATATATATATATATATATATATATATATATATATATATATAATATATATATATATATAATCTCCTGAAAATTTCTGGTATTTCTCTCAATCATCCTAAAATACATTTCTAGACAGCACAGACTTTCAATATGACCAAAGCTTCAAGCTCCAACCACATATAATATGAGTGGAAACTAATAAATAGATTACGTGAGGTGGGGTGAGTTTGTTTGGATTATTGTTTACTGAAGTTGAGAAATATCTGAGAATATTTTATTAGACACAATAAAGAGGAAATGAACAGCTTCTAGTTAAACCGGAAATGCCCTTAATAGATCAAGCGGAAATGCCCTTAATAGATTGGTTACAGAACAGACAACTAGTTCTTATTAAATTAAATTGTAACTTTAATTTCTTGATGTAATCAACTAAGATAAACCATATCCGACTTATTCCAGCAAATTCAACGACCGCTTTTACATATCCTTGCTCGTAATGAATAGGAAGTACGGGCACACACGCACACAATCCAGTGGCTTCCCGTGATATTGTCATGAGAATAAACCAACAGCTTCTTGCTCAGGCCCCGAAAACAATACGAACATATGTAGACCCGTGTCCGTGGGAACTGGCACAGAAATCAGGAACAATATTTCATAATTTTTTGTCTCCATATGGGCTCAATTGAAGACTCCAAACAACCCAACACAAAAGGCACCAAGAATCAAGAAAGGAACAAAGAAACATACAAAACAAAGCAAATCGGTTTTGTTGCCCCTTCTAGAACTCCTTGGAGCCAACAAAACGACCTACCAAAACCTAACAAGCCATGACGTTACTCCAAGACAACAAAACCTCCATCGTCTTCATCCGCTGTTCACAACCCTAAATCTACCTAGCAGCGCGGAAGCAAGAACCACAAATCGAAAGCTACACGAGGCAAGAGAGCGGTAGGAGAAAATTCGACCTAAAGGGAACCGGGGAACATAGGAGATCGGAGGGATCCGATACCTTAGGGCACCGGCCGTGGCGGCAAAGAGGAGGAAGGACGATCTGCAACGAGATGATCCAGAGCTCGTCCAAGGCGACGACGGCAGCGGCGGGGGAGAAGAAACCCTAGCGAAAAGCTATTGTTGTGGGCGCGAGCGTGCGAGCGAGGAGAGCCCGGGTGGCGCGTTCGGCGTCGGGCACTTGTGAGTTAAGGCGAAGACGTGGTTTGCCCCTTGATTTATCCGAGCGAGAGATAAAAATCATCTGCTTGGAATACCCGTTTTCCGTTACTCCGTCACTCACCTGCCGCGTGAATGGAGACAATATCTAATGGGCCCCACAAAAAGATCCGGTGAGAAACGGGTGGACGCCCGAATAAATCGACGCATTTTAGGGTGATGGATGTTGGGCTTTGGGTCAAACTCAACTCGGGAGCTTTTGTATCGGTTTTGGGCCAGAAAGGGCCCACGACATCAGATGTGGGTGTAACCAATGAAAACGTACCACGTCACGTTGAGCCTAAATAAAATAGAATCGAATTGAATTGGACTGGGTCGGAAGGTTGGACGAGCAAAATTAGAAATTGAACCCTTGATCGGCTCAATTAAACCCCATCCCTGGTTTTGATGTCTTTAATTGATTTCTAATCTAATTAGTCAGTAAGAGTGTTCTTTGAATTGGATCAATAACATATATTATAATTTGCTTCAATCTTCGCTTATCTTAACTAATATAATATATATTTCTCTATTTACATCTTTATATCAAGCATTTTAAATAAGTTTATTATTTCTTTCATGAAGAATCAAGAATTATCAAAGACATTTTTTTTATATGCATATGTCATACATGGATGTGATGGGTCATTAGGAGTCTCTCCAATTCCACGTTCAATTGCAACCGTCCATTCTCCACTTCTCTTGCAGATTGTTCCAGACAACCACTGGAGTTTGATGGACTCAACATGCTCGTGGATGAAGCACATACTGGAGAGAGAAGAAAGAGAGACACGTGGACAGTGGTAGACGGAGAGGCGATACCAAGTGTAATGCTTGAGGTGGGCCACAGAGAAACTAGAAAAATGAGTGGGTCCTTTTTGAGTGCAAGATGGAGCCTTTAGAGAAAAGGAAGAGCAATAATAATTGCCAAAATCAAAAAAGTTTGCAGAGTATCTCATGGAATAAAATGGAAAATTACAATCAATTTGTGCGGGAAATGCATATATATATATATATATATATATATATATATGTATATATATATATATTCCAAATTAATACACACCAAAACATCACTTTCCTACTGGAATGAATCTATGTTTCTCTTTCCTCACCCTTCCTTGAACTCATCAATAGTGAAGGAAGAGAACAAAAAGTTGTAGCTTAGTTTTCTCATATTGTCAAGAATCATATGAAACCTCTTATTTAAAAGAACAGGTGATGTCAAATTCATAATGTTTTGATAAATTAATTTGGTAAATTATAATTATATTAATATTTTAGATTAAAAAAGCATTTGATATATGAGTATGACACATTAGGTGTAAGATTTATTATATCAGTATAACAAGTTTGTAATTATTGGATAAATATGATCATATAATTCATGCACAACAGTTAGAAAATATAAAATTTATGTGACAAAATTTCTTAATTATGATCAAAATAGGGTGAAATTTCATGAGTATGTTGGAAGCTGTTGCAGTATCTCCAAAATGTTGATGATGAGCAAAATAGTTTAGTCTTCTTCCTTCTGTGTCTCCATTTTTTGGTGCCAATCTCAAGGTTTGTTGTTTCTTCTCTCTATTGTGGCTACAAAATCATTCCTTTTTACTCTATTCTATTCCTAAGCACTCCCCCTTCCCCTTTGCTGCTATATTCTGCTACAGTCTCCGTGATTCCTTCATTAAAAAATGGTTTTTCTAATTGGTTTTCTTCTCATTGGTATCGTCATCCTTGTACTTTCACACAAATCCATTTTTTATCAGTTCGTTTGGTTCTATGGGCGTTGGGATGAATCGGATTCTGGTTTTGAGCTTTGCTTTCTCCCTTTGCAGGCCCTCATTAGCTCGCAGACTGAGGACTAGGGTTATCGGCGGTCGTCTCTGCGAATCGAGTCTCTTGATGGTGTAAGAGAGGGGTTGCTGGTTGTGGTGTGGTTGTGTTTGGTGGATGCTTGACGCCTCGGCGGTGGAGGCGGGAGGGATACCATAAAGCTCAGATCTTTGGGGCAATTTGATTCCGTGAGCCTCGGAATTTCTTGGATCTTGCGATCGTGTGTTCCAGAGGCCGCTGCTAATGACGGAAGTGGTCGATTTGGTTGCAAGAACTTGTTGATTATATTTAATTTGATTACAAAGGTTGGATTTTTAGCCGGAAAGGTAGTAATTGCCTGATCGCAATGACCCCGGAGGACTGTATGTGTTTGGTGAAGGAGACGCAGCCGGAGAAGGAAGTGGATGAGAATGGAGGGCTTGGGCCTGCGCATGATGGCGATGAAGGTGAAAAGGTGGATGGAAGTAATCACTTGTTCTTGAGAGAAGCTCCCATTTTGACCGAGGAATCTCGAATCTCCAAAGATTACAATTGTCATGACAAGAAGGTTGGATCAAGGGAGGACTTGGTTCTTCGAAAGGACATGTGCAAGCGGGGGACGAAGCTCAGTAGGCGTGATCGGGTCGAACTGGGATGCCGGTTTCAGCGGGCCGTGAGCTCTTGCGATTGGGAGCTTGCATGGAACCTGCTTGTGCTAGCCAAGGCACAAGCCCTGAATGATGTGCTCTGCATAGCGTTGGACTCCGTATGGTTCTTGACAACGCGCGAAGAACTGAATGGCATTACTGGGTTGATCAAGAAGATTATTGGCGACGGTGCGAATGATTTCACCAGGGCAATCCTTAGGACGTCGTTCCTGGCTTCGTGTGTTTCTGCCTGTCAAAGTAAAATGATGAATTTGACTGATGCAGTGGGTGTCATGACCCAAAGGTAAGTTCCCTATCAATTCTGAGACCCATTCTTTGACACTAGGACTCTTGATTCTGTAGGAGATATCTTAGGGTGCCTATATAGATAGTGAATGGTTTATATCTTGGCTATTTTGAAGGTGAAAAGGAAATCGAACTTTGTTCCTATGAACTTGAGTCACTCTGTTGTTTCTATGTTAGGTTGCATGAGCGTCTGCAAGAATGTCAAGGAGACGAGGTTCTGAAGGTGGAAGCAAGTACCAAAGTTCAGAAATTTACAGAATGGGCTCTGAAATGCATCAGATTTCATTCTCGTTATCAGGAGAACAGGGGAAGAAGAAGAAGAAACCAGAGTACGATCGTCGAGGTCCAACTTCAGTTGTCAGCTTTCAAGACATTCTTGGAACTTGCTGGTGATCATCTTACAGGAAAAGATTTTACTGAGGCTTTTGATGCAGCATGCTTCCCTGTTGCTCTCTTCTCGAGCTCATTTGACCCTGGTTGGGCATCAGGAATCTCCGCAATTGCAGTCCAAGGGTTATTGGCGATGCTGGTAGAGGGTGGTGCAGACAATGTAAACCAATGCTTTCTGGAAGCTTCAAGATTTGGGAGCACCGAACTCGTGCGGATCTTGCTTCAGGTAATTAGTCTTCTTTTAGTTTATGTAATAGAAAACACTTGTGTAGTATCTTTACTTTGTTCACTAGCTGACTATCATTTGCACCATCCAACATTATTCTAATGTTACTAGAAAGCACTCTACATGAAGATCAAATGTAAAAAAAATCACCTGCTATCATTTTGAAAGTTGATGTTGTTGGAGTATAAGTTGATACATGATTAAACTTTGACATATATATAGAGTTAAGCTTTTAGATGAACTTCGCAGCAAATTCAACAAAGTTTCATAGCTGGGCATCCAATTTTCAAGTCTTGAAGCCCCACAAAAAAAAAAAGAAAAAAAAGGGGGGATCTGGTCCTGACCACATGTGGGGAATAATTGAACTTGCTACATCTACTAGTCTAGCTTTCAAATAAGTTAATCTGCATTGGTGAGAGCCTCGTGCGGTGGGCCGCCTAGTATTCACTGTTTGAAACTAATGCTAATGACCGGTCCTTCCAAACAGTTTGACCTCTTAAAATAATTGAACACCCAATCATTATTTTATCACTTTTATCAGTCAATCAATTGTTCAACTTCTAGGAAACTCTTTTTTTCTTCATCTTGCATTTCACCAAATACAAGTGTTTCTATGGCGCTCACTAGCCTTTACTTACTACTTGTTTTCATTTTAGCCCATATTTGGGAAGATCAAAAGCACCTGCAGTTGATTTTGTTGGGATCTCAGGTTTACTAGGATCAAGGAGATTCCTTCTTTTCTTCTGACTCAACATGTGATGTAAAATTGACAGCGACTTAAATGAATGACGGACATCACAAAGACAAATTTTGGTTGATAACTCTATTGACCATGAAATTGCTAACCATTTCACAGTGAATGAGGATGTCTTGTATGAATAGTCTGTTAATCACTTGCTTGAAACAATTTCTGTATGGGCCTGAAAACTTTTGGCCTTCTCTTTTACTTATTAAGATGCTTGCATTTGCCTTTGTTATTATTGTACTTGAATATTGAGATATCCTCTTCTTTTTTTTCTTTTTTTTTGAATGTATGAATGTCATCAAGCCAATAGTGTATCTCAATATATGTATATATGATCTGTTTAAGTAGTATGCCTTTCATGAATCTCAAGCTTTGGTTCCATATCTCTATGTACCAACTATCATATGACAGCTTGGCAACATGTTCATAAACATGGATTTAATGCTATCATCTTTATGGCCTCGTAAATATGCTATTCCTTATCCAGATTGCTCAGAGGAATAGCTTGGACATTGATGTTGATCTTGCACTTGTCTTTGCTTCTCACTACTGCAAAATCAGAACCATGGAGTGCTTGGTCGAAGAGGGAAATGCAGCCAACTTACTGGGTCCTCTGGTGCGAGCATCTGAGAGAGGGTGCATGCAGGTTGTCCAATGGTTTGTTAACCGGGGATGTGGAGACATGGATCTCTGCCTGGCCTTAATTGCTGCCACCTCTAGCAGCCACTTAGGTGTTTCTGCTTATCTTCTCCCACAAATTCCACATCATGTCCTTGCTGCTGTCAGCATCGAGATTCTAAAGACGGTAAGCGAGAGAAGTCGAGGATCTCTCAATGGTGTTGCCTTTCTTCTCTGCAGTGACTTCCTTGGTGACCCTCCTGCAACATATGCTGTGGCTGACAGCATTGCAAGCTCCAATGATGATGTCGTGGCACCTGAGTTGAGGGCTTTTTTGAAGGAGCACTGGTCTGAGGATGCATTTGCTGAAGGATTGAGCTCTGGTCAGGATCACTATGTAAATTTCATGAGGATTCTGAGAAGAGGCAGTTCACCCATCTGTCTAATGGACCTGCCACCACCCCTGGTGACTGCCATTGTGTACATGCCTCTGTATAGGGAGTGCACGGAAGCAGGTGGGAAATTGCTGCCTCAAAAACTAAGAGGGAAGCTTGTGGAAGCAGCCAGTAGGCTTGGGGGCAGGCAGGTGGACAATGATAGCCCGGCAAAAGAGCTTTTGGCAATTCTGGAGCATCACCTGCCCCGCCATTTGCTGCCACTATGACAACTGCTCACTTGTACACACTCATAAGGAACAGCAGATGAACTTTGCTTTAGCCCTTTGATCCACGGATTCCCTATACCTTTTTTCCTGTGTCTTCGTGTTCAGAGTGCCAGAATAGTTACAGTGGGTGTCTCAGACATCCTATGGTAAGTTCAACACAGCATATCTTTATCATCATCATTCGGGTATAACATCATGAGAATATCATTTTGTTCGGCAGCGTCATGTCCGTATCTCTCACACATGGTGAGTTCACAGCTTCCACCCTTGATGACTTGAGAAAGTGCAGTTTCTTTAAAATTTGCCATCAGGCGTAGCCGAATAAGCTGTTCATAATAACATTTTAGAGGTTTTGTGTGTTCTTTTTCTTGCTGCCTTGCTTTACTTTTACATAATTGCAATTAGTTTTGACCATCTTGTTTGCTTTGCAGGATTCTCTTCTGTTGGTAGATGTGATGTCATGCACTTGTAGCTGGTCACAAAGTAGCCTAATTCCCTCCTCATTGAGTCACTACCACATCTTTCACTTTGTGCATATCTTATCCTCTCAATTTTTTATGCCTAAATGCCTGAGTCTATGGGTACTTTCTTTCTGATTTACTTATGACAAGCGTCATTACATCTAGAAGCTTACATTGAAATGATCCCACAAAAACTTCTTTCCTGTGTGCTATATCAGCCAATGCTGCTCCATGCTAAATGGATCATTTAGAGATCACCTTGTGCATCACCAGCCTCACTCGATAGGGCGCAGTCACCGATAAGTTTTGCCCATAGCATGCATACTGATACCATATGAGATCAGCACATCAAACAGTTGATACTTTCAGAACATTTTCAAGGCTTTATATTGTCTCTTTCTGATTGATTTCATCTTTGACTTGGCATAAGGTTTGATAGCTGAAAAAATGGTAATTGTTACTGGATGTTATAGAAGACTTACCGTCCTGATTTCAATACTCTAAACCAGTTCTGATTTATTTCTGTAGTTACAGCAGAGCCAATTGTTCTCTTTGTACTGCTGGCAGTGAAGAGTATTATCACTCAGGAAAACATGGACATATACAATCTATAAATATGTGAATAATGAAGACCAACATCATCATAGTTGTCTTTAACATCTTTCTTGTAGGAGTCTTTATCCATCATATGTCTCCACTAGTTGATCAGTTATGTAAAGACCTTAATGCATGTTGAAGGATACATGGAAAATTTGTGAAGGCAGAGAGGAATCTTATATCTGCTTCAAAGGACAGCATATATGGTATCATTGTGAGGAATACACCACATGTTCAACGAGGAAGAAAAGAACATCAAACCTAACAGGATAAATGCCTCTGAATTACCAATGTAATTTGGATAACATTCAATTGTGTTTCTTGATAAACTATGTTTGTAATTCGCCTTGTATTTACCACCACAACAACAACAACAACAAATTATAAGAAAGATCTTTTTTTTAAGTTTGAATATATTCATTCGGAATCGGAGTTCTTCTATTTTGAGTATATATCTTTTCTTTCATGCCCTCCATCATTTCATAGTATAATCTGACTTATTTCCTCATCGAATGCAGGTATAAAATAAATCTGATCGACTTTTTTGATCAAAATATATTTTGGTTTTTCCCTTTCAATCAATAAGGAATATTTTTTTTCTATTAATCAATATTAGTACATTTGAATTCCTTCTCTATGCACAATTTCTTTCAATCAAAGAAAGAAATCTATACTCATCTTGTGCTATCTAAATGAAAGATCACAGCATATTTACAAGTGGGAGGATGCGATCTTTCGTACGTCCGAAGGCATAAAAGCCAGGAAGACGAGCACGCCGAGAAGTCCAACAGGAAGTAGCAGCAGCAAGGAAGGCGGAGGCGGCAATGGAGGCAGTACCAGTGGCAGTATCAGCAGCGATGCAGTGAGGAAGAGGAGCAGCAGAAGTGATTCCACGGTGAAATAGGCAGCAAATGGAGGAGCTCCGACTTCTGATGCCTGCGGCAGACTTCTCCTATAGTGTATGTTGGAAGCCATTGCCGATCTGCTCCTCCTCGTTCTGCCTTCCATGGAACCACCACAGTGAGCTTGTTGTAGGTGAATCTGGTCGTCTGGAACTCCCGAATCCGAGCTCGGCAACTCGAACTACGTTTGCAGGACTTCAATCAGATCACCTGCTCACCAAAGAAATCAGCATTATGTTACAGCACATAATCTTCCTCGAAAGGAAGACCAACTTCACAAAAGAAGAATCTAACACGAAACAAAGAAATCATTGCCACTCGAATGCCTCACCTGGAATGGAGTTCCTTCTTGAGATCACAATCAACAGCAACACAGCAGAATGGAGAAGAGAGAGAGAGAGAGAGAGAGAGAGAGAGAGAGAGAGAGAGAGAGAGCAGACAATGTTGATCATGGCTGCAGCAGTCTTTATATGGGTTGTGTGGAAGCCTGAAGCCTGTCAACGCTGGAATTATGGGTTCAGATGCAGTGCATTCCATGTGTTCAACGTGGAATTCTCATGTAGATTGGGTGGCGTTCGGCATGCTAAGTATTCCCTTCTTCCATCTGATCTTTCGACTTTGGAAGAATCTGCTCCTTAGGAGGCGCGACGAGAAACGACAATCAAAAGATTCAGGTTTTAGATATGATAATATACGAAGAACGAATCGCGTCGGATCAATATTTTATGATATTGACCTCTCTCTTCTTGGTGATCTCAGCTCACCTCGGCCTCTTCCAAAGTGAAAGACGCTAGCAGATGGGCACATCTGCTTTTAGGTGGGTTGGAAAGGGAGAGGAAAGTCCGAGGCAATGATGGTGAGCTGAACGAGGAAGAAGAAGCCAAAGTAGCAGCACACCATGGAATGGACCATCGAAGCACTTTCCTTGCAAGTTGAGTGTAAACACGGAATCAGCAAACAATAAAAATACAACCACTTGGCATTACTCTCCATGAAAAGGTCAAATTCCGAAGCAATGGTGATGTGAGAGCTTTCTGCCGCTCAGCTTTCAAGATCACAAATGAATTAATTGAGAAGAACAAAAATTGGCGATAACTTCAGAATTTAGCTGCTGTCATATTTATTTGATCATTAAATCGAGTCAACTTGAATAGTTTAAATGTTTTCCAGATTACATCATAATCAATGTCAAAAACTAAGGAATAGTTTAAACATTGTGCCGAAGGAATGTTTATCATATTATTTGATCATTAAATTGAGTCAACTTGAATAGTCTAAAAGATTCTCGAAGAAAAAAAAAATTGTTATTTGGGATCACAGACTACAAGTCAAAGGCATGTTCTTCAAGTCAAAAGCATGTTAATTGAATGCCATTACAACGATGGCCGTAATGCTATTAGTGTTCTTAACGACCAAGATTGTTCACCCACCATGAGTAAATTCTAGTCTCATCTCTCTGCAATCCAAGCAAGGAATGAGTCATCTTCAGGTCATTTAGATGCATTGCACCATCCAATTCTTTGACCATGGAGGATAAGCTTTTGTTAGCACACACTCTCGCATGAGTCTGCACGATCACGTTGAGAACGTTGACCACCGGCCTTGCTATTACGTGTTGCAGGGCATTCATTGACTTTTTGTAGGAACAAATAGATTAATTTCCCTTGCTATTAGGGCGATTGCCGAGAAAATATCATATTTTTAGATTTTTTTGGAAGATATTTCTATTTTCAAAATCCTTAAATCACCATTCTCTATTTTTAATATTCCAAAATACCCCTTCGTAAAGCTGTCGTTTTTTCGGCCCAAATCCAATTTTTTCTTTCTACCAACTGTTTATAATATTTCGTTAATTAGTTTTTATCCACAAAATACTGTATATTATTCTTAAAATACTATATAGTATTAAAAAATATTATATAGTATTTTATTTTAAAAATACCATGCAATATTTTTGATATCATGATATTTTAAAACAAAAACACTTTATAGTAAATTTTTCTTTTAAATTTTTTTCATATTTTTAGACTTTTTTTCTGGATGATATTTCTATTTTCAAAATCTTTAAATCATCATTCTCTATTTTTAATATTCCAAAATACCCCTTCGAAAAGCTGTCATTTTTTCAACCCAAATCCAAATTTTTTTTTCTACCGACTGTTTATAATATTTCGTTAATTAGTTTTTATCCACAAAATACTGTATATTATTCTTAAAATAGTACATAGTAATTTTTAAAAAAATATTATTATATAGTATTTTATTTTAAAAACACTATACAATGTTTTTGATATCATGATATTTTTAAAACAAAAACACTTTATAGTAAATTTTTTCTTTTAAAAAATTTCATATTTTTAGATTTTTTATGGATGATATTTCTCTTTTCAAAATCCTTAAATCATCATTCTCTATTTTTAATATTCCAAAATACCCCTTAGAAAAGCTATAATTTTTTTCGCCTAAATCCAATTTTTTTTTTTTGGCCATTTGTTTATAGTATTTTCGGAATTGATTTTTATCTACAAAATACTGTATAATATTCCTAAAATACTATATAGTATTAAAAAAATATTATATAGGATTTTATTTTAAAAACACTATACAATGTTTTGTTATCATGACATACTTAAAAAGGTGACATTTTCCTTACTATTACTATTATAATTATATACAATTATACATGTCATTTTCAAATACATAGGTTTTATTATGACATTATAATTTGGATATATATACATATACATATACATATATATATATATATACACATATACAATATACATATATATGGTGGTACACACCGTTTGTATTTTATTTGTTAGACCCTCTTAAATCGGCTAAAAATTATTATAAAAAAATAAAGGAATCCGTATGCATGCAAATATTTTTTTTATGTATAAAAACTAACTCATTTGGCTGAAGAAGAGGCCTTTCCTTGGTATGAATTTATCTGGATTAGTTCAACTAATTAATTGATCGAAATTGGATTCGTCCAATCCTTTTTTTTATTATCTTAAAAATACAACTTGAAAAAAATCGACACAGTCAATTTTTTATCGAACAAGAATGATTATACGTTTACGAATTCAAGTTAGGAAAAGGTGAATGGAGTAATTCTCTTGATGGCTTTGACCTGTGTTCTTATCAACCTACGTTACCATCGTTCTAAACGTGTTTCTCGGCTGCTTCCTCGAGACGAGAGGTGGCATATCTCAACTCATCTTATTCCATGGCAAAGCATCATTGGATAGAATGAATGCATCGATCATGACGTAGGCTTCTTGTTCAATGTTCTTCACACCCGAGCTTGTCGATCGATCATGAAACAGTTGTAGTCCAATCCAACTCCTTTGCTTATATATAAACAAGGAAGGAAGGAGCCATCTTCTTCTCTCCTTGATGCATTGGACCAAACATTTCTTTGGCCACGAAGGAGTAGTTCTTGTTGAACACCAACTCATGGAGTCAAAATTGGATTGCATGGGTAGACATTTATGTGCTTCTTTTCATAATTATCATTATCATGGCTGTTGTTGCTGTGGTTACTATCATATTTTCTAAAATATCATATTTGATATTACATTTTTGTGAATACATATATGCTATTTTTAAAAGGTCATTTAAGTTAAATGTAGGAGGAACATGCTTGGTGTATTTTTGAAGTTAATGATACTTTTAATCAAATATCTTATTGAGTGGTTTGGAACCAATAACTATCAAATATTTCATATCAAAAAAATATAAAAAAATATTATAAAGAAATATAACTGAATTGGGTTATTTAAGTGACTCATGTTATATGAACTAGATTTGACTCATAATCTAATATGCTTAAGACTTATTTAATATTTAAAGATTTGACGTCCTCGTCAATATTCAACGTAGTTCAAATCAAACCTTGACATGGTATATATGAGATGTAACTCAATAATAACTCAATATCATAATAAGTCATTTTTACTCTATTTATGTGTTTTTTTTTTGTTTTGCTTGAGCTCCCTCATCTTGTTATAATGTTAGATTGACTCTGATACAAAATATTATAATTGATCTATCAACATCATTTTGATTTAAATCATTTGTCAAAATGCTTAGGCTAAGATTGATATTAGTATATTTATCATACTCTTATAGGCTAATTTTAGTCTTGCTCACTTTCAATATTAGACTAACTAAGGTATTACAAAAATAATTTTAATCATAGACTTAAAATTTTTGAAATATAAAAATAATTAAAAAAAGTGAATTTATTTCCACAACATGGAAAACATAATAATATTAATGAAGCTTACATAATATCCTCTTCCTCCTACACATTTAATTAGTATGGTTCGAAATCCACTTGCATTTCTTAGATTATCTCTTTTTTCCACCAAATATATTTTAGTAAATTGAACCAAAACTCTCCAACAAATGATTTAAATAAAAGTCGTGCATAAGAATAGAGTATTTTTTTGCCATAAACTAAAAATAATTAATTATAAATCTAATTATATCCCTCCAGTTTATCATTTGATTTGGTTGCAAAAAAAAAAAAATCATACACCATAATTTTTATTTCTTTTTCAACACCTCAAACAAAAAATATATTTTTCACTAAATCAAACAAGAACATATATTTCTGTTTGATTTATTATAGCAACAATACCACCATAATCGATTCCATATTGTCCTTTGTATGTGCACCAATCATCACCTTGGTTTAGTTAGACAAACAATTATATAAAGTAAATTATTTTAATATTTATCCTTTCAAATTTAACACATATTTTCCTTAAAACCTAAGCACTTTATATATATGTGTTCTGTTAGGATCATAGTGGCACTGAGAGAGGGGGTGAATTAGTACTTTCGGAAACTTTCGATGATTTTAAAATTTTCATTTGATAAAAATCGATATCGAAAATGAGCTTGACTTAAAATAAGTGTAAAGTGAAGCAATTAAATCAATTAGCAATAAAAGCAAACAACAGAAGAAAAGAGCACACCAGATTTATAATGATTCGATCACTGCGACCTACGTCTACTCTTGATTCCTCCTTGTTGGGATCTAGAGTGGCACTAAGAGGGGGGGGGGGGTGAATTAGTGTAGTGGTTAAGTACGATAAATTTTCGGTAATTTGAAATGATTTCAGAAACTTCGAACGTTGAAAATTTTGTTTCAACTAAAACGGTGTCGGAAAAGCTCTAACTTAAACTTGAGAATGTTTAGAGAATATGAAGGGTAGTGAACAAGCAAAGTAAAGGTTTGCAGAAAACTAAGTACAAGAATATAAATGCAAATTGAGTTTTATAGTGGTTCGGTCATCCGACCTACGTCCACTCTCGATTCCTCTTCTCTTGAGTCCATCGGCTTTTCAACTAATTGTCTTCCTTCCAACGGGCGAAGACTAACTCTCTTACAGCTCTCTCCTTTTGACGGACTTAGGAGGTAATCCTTACAAGACCTCTCAACCCTCTTTAATGATAGATCACACTTTAGAATTAGAGGGAAGAATTTGATACTATTACAACAGCGTTTTCCTTTTTCTTTCTCAGTTCTAGTGTGTATTTCAACCATGGATAAGATGGGTATTTATAGGCCTCAATGTGATTTAAATTTGGAGCCCAAATTTGAATCATCTCGGATTTCCAAGTGCTGGCGGTACCATCGTCTGTTGACCTTGTTCTGTTAGTGTATTAGGTGATATCATTGCCAAATCTAGCGGTACCACCGCTTAACACACTGACATGGTCAATGTACTGGACGGTACCATCGCCCAACCAGTAGTGCCACCGCCCCAGACCACTTGGGAAGCTAGACCTAGGCGGTGCCACCGCCCCAGTCTGGCAGTGCCACCGCTAGACAATGTCTAGCACTCCTGGTTACGCCTTAAACCCCTAATTGGGTTGGTCTAATTATAACCCAATTAAGCTAATTCTACTTCGATCTAGATAATTATTACAATGCGAATCATAATTAGTTGCCCGGCACATCCTTGGTCCATCTGTGCTTCGTCCAACACTTCGGCGAGTCGTCCTCTCTTATAACTTATTGCCCAATCAGCAACTGACCTCCGTAGCCCCGATCTCCTTGGCGTAACTCTGCTCCTCTTAGCCCAATGCTTGATTTCTTTATCCGAAGCCTTCTACCGATCATCGACCGGACCTCCGGCTCGACGTCCATTCTCCTAACGTGATTTCCTCTAACGCAACGTTGATTCATCCTGCATCAATTATCTAATCCTAATCGAGAGTTGACCAGTGTATCTCAAAACACAGTTAGATCACTAAAACATACTCAATTAGTTTCATCATCAAAATCCGAGATTCAACAATCTCCTTTTTTATGACAACTAATTGATGACGGATTTAACCTTAACTCCTCGGAGTTTAAACAAACTCCCCTTATCAATATGCTATTGATAGAACACTTGGATTATCCCAAATCCGAGCAACATGTATCAATATCATGTCATCAAAAATATCATGTAAATATATAAAATATTTAATCAATATTATACTGCATGAATACATCAATCTACTTCTCCCCCTTTGTCATCAACAAAAATGAGAAGTTAGCTCTAGCTATTTTAAAAAATATACAAGTCAATATATAAGCTAGATTTACTACATTCAATCATAACAAGTTTTAAATTCTTTCTAAAGATAAGCAAGATAGCAATTTTTCATTCTTTTCTTGAGATATGCAAGTTGTACTTTCTTTGCTTCCTTTTGCAATATGCATACAATTTTTTTTTCTCTCTTGAGAAGTGCAAACTTTTTCTTCCTTTGCATGTTTTAGCAAGCAAAAACTTTCTCCCCCTTTGTTTTTGTCAAAAAGAAGGGACGAGTATAATTTTTTTCCCGTGACATGAATTTTGGAATTATGACAATCAACAAAGAATCAATTCATATTCATTTCAATATGTCTCTTCTTTTATAAATAAGATCTCAAAAGATCTTAGGAGGACAAAGAAGAGATGCATTATATTTCTAAATTCACTATGAATCATAAGAAATTATTATCAGTTGGGATCTAGACCAGCATTAAGAGGAGGGGTTGTGCAGCGATTAAGTACGATAAATTTTTGACGATTTAAAACGATTTCGAAAACTTCAAACGTTGAAAACTTCGTTTCGACTAAAACAATGTCGGAAAAGCTCTAACTTAAATTTGAGAATGTTTAGAGAAGATGAAGGGCAGTGAATAAGCAAATTAAAGGTTTGCAGAAAGGTAAATACAAGAATATAAACGCAAACTGAGTTTTATAGTGGTTCGGTCATCCGACCTACGTTCACTTCCGATTCCTCTTCTCTTGAGGTCACCGGCTTTTCAACTAGTTATTTTCCTTCCAACGGACGAAGACTAACTCTCTTACAGCTCTCTCCTTTTGACGGGCTTAAGAGGTAACCCTTACAAGACCTCTCAACTCTCTCAAAGACTAGATCACACTTTAGAATTAAGGAAGGAATTTGACACTATTACAACAGCGTTTTTCTTCTTCTTTCTTAGTTCTAGTGTGTATTTCAACCATGGATGAGAAGGGTATTTATAGGTCTCAATATGATTCAAATTTGGAGCCCAAATTTGAATCATCCCGGATTTCCAAGTGCTGGCGGTACCACCACCTGACACTGGTGGTACCATCGCCTGTTAACCCTGTTTTGTCAGTGTACTAGACGGTACCACCACTCAGTCCGACGGTACCATCACCTGACATAATGACACGGTCAATATACTGGGTATTACCATCGCCCAACCAGCGATGTCACCGCCTAGGCACTCTACCCCATGGCGATACCACCGCCCCAGACTACTTGGGGAGCTGGACCTGGGCGATGCCACCGCCCCAGTCTGGTGGTGCCACCGCTAGACAGTGTCTAGCACTCCTGGTTGTGCTTTAAACCCGGCCCAAACCAATCCAATACCAGGTCCGGTTGGCCCCTAATTGGGTTGGCCCAATTACAATCCAATTAAGCTAATTCTACCCCAATCTAGATAATTATTACAATGTGAATCATAATTAGTTGCCCGGCAAGTCCTTATTCCATCGGCACTTCGTCCGACACTTCGACGCATCATCCTCTCTTGCGTCTTGTTGCCCAATCAGCAACTGACCTTTGCAGCCCCAATCTCCTTGGCGTAGCTTCGCTCCTCTTGGCCTGATGCCCGATTTCTTTATCTGAAGCCTTCTACCGATCATCGACCGGACCTCTGGCTCGACGCCCAATCTCCTGACGTGATTTCCTCCGGCGCAACGCTGATTCATCCTGTGTCAATTATCTAATTCTGATCGAGAGTAGACATGCGTATCTCAAAATATAATTAGATCATTAAAACATACTCAATTAGTTTCATCATCAAAATTCGAGATTCAACACTCCTCCGTTGAGACCACCGGCTTTCACTAACGATTTTCTTTCAATAGGTGAAGATCAACCACCCTTTTACAATTCTCTCCGTTTCACAGGTTTAGGAGATAATCTTTTACAAGTATCACACATCCTTTAGACAGAAATCTAAACTTTTAAAGAGGATGAGGGGAACACTAAACATTTTTTAAGTTTATAATTTTTATTCACTAGCATTTTAGTTCACTCTTTCTTGTGTCTTCCCTGTAGGGATGAGTGAGGTATTTATAGGCCCCAAATGACTTCCAAAATGGAGTTAAAATTTAAAATTTTGGATCTTCCGGGTATATGCGGTACCATCGCCTGCACTAGGCGGTACTACCACCTACAGAGCCTCGAAGACTATTCCTTGGTAGTACTACCGCAGCCTGGGTGGTACCACCACCTAATAGTCTGAAAAAGTGTGCTTTTGACTTTTTCAGCTCATAGGTAGTTCTACCACTAGTTTGGTGGTGCCACCGCTTGACCTATTGTGTGAGTCATCGAATGAGCTTCCCAATGAGCCTAATTTAACCCCATATCAAGCTCAATGGGCCCCTAATTGAGTTAGCATGGTTATACTAAAAACTAACTCAATTTATGACTTAACTATGACAATTAAGACCTAAACAATTACAAGATAAGAATCTAAGTTGTTCGGCATATCATTGGTTCATTCAAACTCCTAGCGAACTTCTGACACGTCGTCCAAATCTTCGGCATATCGCTTGATCCATCGGTATATTGACTCTAGCAACATCCGATCTTGGTGCAACATCCGATTCTTTCGGCCCGATGTCCGATTTTTGACTCCGGCCCAATGTCTAATTCTTCTTGCTATAATCATTTTGCCTTTTTTGATCGAAGTTAGTCTTGCATCACTTTTCTCAAAATACAAATTAGATTGTAAACTCATCAATTAATTATATCATCAAAATTCGGGATTCAACAATCTCTCCTTTTTTTATTATAATAATCAATTGATGATGAAGTTTAAACAAACTCCCTCTATCTATATGTCATATCGAGATAAGTTTGAATTCAAATAAATGATAACCTTCTAATCTAAGTTGAAATGATTTTAATTATATACAACACATTAGATCAACATAAACATTATTATCATCATAAGTTAAAGTATTGCATGCATAATTCCAAATCATCATGTATAATTTCAAAATATAAAATCATCAAGCATGATTAAAAAAATTACATTTATCATTTCTTCATCATTATTTTTAATTCATTTATCATTTTTATCATTATTTTCAACTCATTTATCATTATTTCTCCTCCTTTGTCATCAAAAAAAGGAAAAAAGTGTAACTATCAAGTTTTTAAAATATGTAAGTTTTGCATCACTTTAGAACATACAAGCTAGCAAGTTTTAGAGATATAAAAGTTAGCAATATTTGCTTCTACTTGAAATGTGTAAGTTAGTAATTCTTGCTTCTCTTTTGAGATGTGTAAGTTTATAAGTTTTACATCTTGAAATAGACAAGCTAGCACTTTTACTTCTCTTCAGATATGCAAGATATAACTTTTGTTTCTCTTGAGATGTGCAATTTTCTTTCTCCCCTTTGTCATTATAAAAAAAAGAAAGGAGAAGAGGGGAAGAGTTCAATGGAACCAAAATTTCAATCATACATGAACAAATGAAAGATTAAGTCATAAATCCGAAATATCATGAATCATTTTGACAAGTTCTCTTTTGTAAATAGTGAAAAGATAATGATCATGATTCAAAAAGAAAACTCAGGTCATGAAAACTGAGAAATCAAGACAATGATCCAAAAAATATATAAGAAGAATTCATGTATTTGAAAATTTTAATATTCCTAATTCTCTTTTAATAAAATTAAATTATTCCTCATTCAATAGTTTTGTAAAAATCTCTGCTAATTGATGTTTTGTATCAATAAACTATAAAGATATATCATGATTATTAACATAATCTCTAATAAAATGATGTCTAATATTAATATGTTTAGTTTTAAAATGTTGAATGAGATTCTTTGTTAAACATATTACACTAGGATTATCGCATTTTATAGGGATATTTTTCAAGTGAATTTTATAATCTTCTAAAGTATTTTTTTTATCTAAATAACTTTTGCACAACATACACATACTGCTATATATTTAGCCTCGGTCGTAGATAATGCAACAAAATTTTATTTCTTTAAAGACTAAGAAATAAGTGCATAACCTTGTTGGGAAATCTAGGGGCAACATCACATGCGCAACGGAAGAACAAAAAAATTCTAGATTTTTATAAAAAGGTTTCGTCATCATGCGAAGATCGATGCGTAAAAACAAATCTACGAAATCAAAAACTACGTATGTGAGAAAGATAGTACCTAGGGAGATCGTATATCCCTGAGAATCCTACAGATCCAAGAGGAATGATGAAGGAGGTCAAACATTCTCCTCTCTAGCGGTGATCCATATGGTAGGGGCTGCGAAGATGATTCTCAATGAGGAGATGAGAATATGAGGTGGCAACAAGAAAGCCCTAGCATATGGACCTTTGGTTCCCTCCTATTTATAGAGGCCCCTTGTTAACCCTAATGGATCATACTCCATTGGGTATTGTATCTCTATCCAATCATCTAAGCCTCTTAGATTAATGGGTCTCTACCCAATAATCTTTTATTAACTCTTATTGGATCTCATACCTGAACCTCTACTCGTCACAATAACTACCATATGTGTGTGACCCTCTAGGACTAATATCGAGCTGGTTGTGAGTTATACTTGTCAGAATTTCTTCCGACTCCATGAATTATTATCTCCATAATAATTCACTTGACTCATCGACTACGGACATACTAGGCTACTACGTCGTAGTTTCCAGATGATATAAGAGAATCCAATCCTTTGGACATATTTGTCCTCACTTACCATGTACCTATAGTCCCTCATCCATCTAATATCTCAGAGACCATATATCGAGCATAGTACTATTAGGCCCATACGGTTTTCACTCGAGTCTCGCTCTAATCGGATTCTTCTAGAGAACTCTTTCTCTCTCAATCCGAATAACCTTGGCCAGGGATTTGCCTGAGCAAGGACACGGGATATTTCTCTCATGATATCGAGAGTGGATGATTCTCTATTGATACTCAATAGCCCTCGTAAGTTTAGCTAGCACTCCCAATAACCGACTATACTATATCTAGAACTTCCAAACTTATAAGTCCGATATCAAAGAGTGGAGTACTCATACATGACATCCTTGGTGTCTCAACTCTAAGGACCAGAAACACTATTGAGACTACGGAATCGTTATCTGACAACATGTATCATTAACTATCCAACATTCCGTAAGCGAATAAATCAGTGAACTCATTCTACAATGAGCACCTGCATTGTATCCTTAGTGTCCCCACGCGAGTAGCTACGAGACTAGCCACCTCCATCATATGGATGGGTATACAACACACCAGTCTGTCCGGTTATCTCGATGTTCCTCTCGAGTAACTTATGACCGAGATTATTTATGGTCTATGTTTAAAGGTGAATCGCTCTCATTATCGTGATCTCATCATGATCCGACTCTTATTGCACAGATCCAAAGACATCACAATATACATCCAGATAATGTGAGAAAATACCAATAATCATAGGCAAAGATATTAATGCAGCGTATTATAGGTACTATCACTCACGTGATTAGCTTATAGGGTACTTATAACTAACAATCTCTCATTTGATCTAAAGATAATCACCTACGTGTTTGATCTCATCAGTCCTCTGTGATTCTCAAAGACAATATGAGACAATGGTTTCGTTAGTGGTTTTACGATATTATCTTCGGATGGAACTCTTTCCACTGCTACATCTTTTGGGGTCACGATCTTTTTAATAAGTTAAAACCTCATCAGAACACTTTTGATGAGACTCGAATTCTCTCATTTGAGTAATAGTCTCGTAGTTATCGTAATATGAAGAAATTGGCTCCTCGTTACCCTACACGACTCCCAGATCTATGATGAACTGCTTTATCCAGACTCCCTCCTTTGTTGCCTCTACCGTAACAATGTACTTTGCCTCTATGGTCGAGTCAGCAGTAATATCTTACTTGGAACTCTTCCAGTATATTACTCCTCCAATCAGGATAAATATATACTCTGAATTAGACTTACCATCATCGATATCAAACTAAAAGCTTCTTTTCATAATTATTAATATCATTATTGTTGTTACTGTTGCTACTATCATATTTTCTAAAATATCATATTTGTTATTACATTATTTTTGTGAATACATATATGCTACTTTAGAAAGGTCATTTAAGTTAAATGAAAGAGGAACATGCTTGGTGTATTTTTTAAGTTAATGACACTATTAATCAAAGATAATGGTTTGGAACCAATAACATAATTGCATCAAATATTTCATATTAAAAAAATACAAAACATGTTATAAAGAAATGTAATTGAATTGGGTTATTTAAGTAACTCATGTTACATGCACAGGATTTGATTCATATTATAATAAATTTAATTTTTATTTAATATTTAAGGGTTCGACGTACTCGTTAATATCCAACATAGTTCAAATCAAACCTAGTGCATATGAGATATAATTCTATAATAATTTAATTTCATAATGAGTTATGTTGACTCCATTAATGGGTAATCTTTTTTTTGTAAGTGCTTCCTCATGCTAGATTGATTTTGATACAAAATATTATCACATGAGATATGAGAGGCAAACTGATTTATCAACATCGTTTTGATTTAAATCATTTGTTAAAATACTTAGGCTAAGATTGATATTAGTATATTTATTAGAGTCTTATAGGCTAATTTTAGTCTTGCTCACTTTCAATATGAGACTAATAAAGATATTACAAAAATAATTTTAACCATGGACTTAGAATTTTTAAAATATAAAAATAATTAAAAAATTGAACTTATTTCTACAACATGGAAAACATAATAATATTAATGAAGCTTACATAATAGCCTCTTCCTCCTACACATTTAATTAGTATGGTTCTAAATCCACTTGCATTTATTAGATTATCTCTTTTTTTCCGCCAAATATATTTTAGTAAATTGAACCAAAACTCTCCAACAAATGATTTAAATAAAAGTTGTGCATAAGAATAGAGTATTTTTGCTTTCTCATTTTAATGAATAATGCATTCAGAAAAAGGGAAACATGTGAAAGAGAAATTGAAGCGATGACACTAAATCGAGGTGTTATTTTGATTTAGTAGTCATATGTCGATTGTGCTATCATATAACAACTAACTTAGTTATGATGTGATATTGATTCCCTACATCGAGCTAAGTTAAGTGAAGCTATGACAATGTTTCTCGAATTGACCTCGTGATATCTTCAATGAGTTGAATGCCGAGTTAATATAGTATGATATCGACTTAGTGTTTGGATGAGACTCAAAAGACATCTCTGCTAATATTCGATTTCTACGATAAATATATTTTGATAAGTTCTATCATTAATCTTTATTAGCGAAAACTTTTTTAGACACGAAAAATTGTACAGTCTATGAAACTTTTAGGAAAGAAGTCATCCTTATCTATTCATTGGTTTTGATTCTACAACTTTAAAATCAATGTATGATTAAATATGAATTTATCGGAATTAAAATCTTAAAATACTAAACTCAAGCTATAGTGTATTTATTTGTATATAAAATTAATTCATTTATCAAGTATAACAAGACTATCATAAATGACTAATTTTTTTGGCATAAACTAAAAATAATTAATTATAAATCTAATTATATCCCTCCAGTTTATCATTTGATTTGGTTGCAAACAAAAAAAAAATTCATACACCATAATTTTCATTTCTTTTTCAACACCTCAAACAAAAAATATATTTTTCACTAAATCAAACAAGAACATATTTTTTCTGTTTGATTTAATATAGCATCAAAACAACCATAATCGATTCCCTATTGTACTTTGTATGTGCACCAATCATCACCTTGGTTTAGTTTGGCAAACAATTATATAAAGTAAATGATTTTAATATTTATCCTTTCAAATTTAACACATATTTTTTCTTTAAACCTAAGTAATTTATGTTGAATATCATATTTTGATGATAAAATCAATTGATAAATTTATGATCTAATCCGTGTGCTTAAAAAAAGTGATGTAGAACTAACTACGATTGTGAAAAGATAAAATAAGTAAAAAAAAATCGAATGTTGGGTTGGAGTTAAAGATCGAGCATCAGACCGAAAGAATCAAGTGATACGCCAAAGGTTCGGACAATGCGACGGAAGCTCGTCGGAAGCTCGTAGAGAGTTCGTCGAGAGTTCGCTGAAAGATCGTCAGTGTGTCAGGCGATAATATGATCAGAACTCAATCTTCGAGACTCTACTATATGATTGTATCGCTAGTGCAGGGTGTGTCAGGTAATAGTACCGCCCAGAACTAGTGGTAGTAACGCCAGCACCCCGAGAACTCAGGATGAAACATTTTTTGACTTTATTTTTGAAGCCATTTGGGGTCTATAAAGACCTCTCTCATTTTTGCTCAGCACACGTAAGATCTTGAATAAAAATTAGTATGAAAATATTATTGTAATTCCTTATGAATTTTCTTTCTCTAGCTCCAAGTTTTGAATTCAGTTTGAAAGAAGGTTAAGTAAATTGTAAAGGTTATCTCCTAACTTATGAAAAGGAGAAAAAAGTTGGTAGTTGGTCTTCGCTTATTGAAAGAAGATCGTTAGTGGACGTCTGTGGCCTCAACAGGGGAGGAATCGGGAGTGGACGTAGGTCACGATAACTGAACCACTATAAATCCGGTGTGATCTCTTCTTTGTTGCTTTTCTTTATACTATTTATTGGTTTGTATGATTTTTTCTTTGCTACTTTTCTTTATATTGCTTACTGATTTTGCTACTCACTCCACTAAAAACTTTCTCTAAGTTTAAATGCTTTTCCTATACAAGTTTTATCGAATAAAGATTCTAAATCGCCAATGTTTTTACGAAAGCACTAATTCAACCCCCCCTCTTAGTCCTGATTTCGGTCCTAACAATCAGTATTAAAGCAATGTTTCTCTCTATTTAGTTTAAAACCCAAAAGAGGTAACTTTTGTCGACAATCAAGAGGGTTTTCTATCACTCATCCTCCTATATTTAATGGGATGAATTATATGTATTAGAAAACTTGAATGAGAATCTTCTTACTTTCTATGGATTTTAATTTATGGAATATTATTGAAAATAATTTTGAAAAGTCTTCCAAACCAATGGATGAATAGAATGATTTAGAGAAGAAGACTTTCTCTTTGAATGCTAAAATGATGAAATTTAATTATTTTGTGCTCTTGATAAAAATAAATTTAATTGGATTTCTATATACGAAACTGCACATGAGATTTGACACACACTCAAAGTTATACACGACGGCACAAGTAGGATTAAAGAGTTAAAATTAATCTTTTAATCTATAGCTATGAGTTATTTCGTATAAAATCAAGCGAGACCATTGGAGACATATATACCAGTTTTACGGATGTTGTCAATGGTCTAAAAGCATTTGGTAATTTTTTTTCTAATTTTGAACTTGTTAATAAAATACTAAGATCTCTTCCAAAAAGTTAGGATTCTAAAATAACGATAATACAAGAAGCAAAGGACTTGAATAATTTTTCACTCGAAGAACTTATCAGGTCTTTGATGACCTATGAAATGATATGTATAGCACATGATGAACTTGAGAACAGCGTTCCAAAGAATAGGAATGACTTGGCAATTAGAACCAAAGAAGACCACTTAGGATATAACTCAAGTGATAACGATGATGATGATGACTTGGGATAACTCAAGTGCATTTGAAGATGAGGAGCCTATTAACAAAGAAGAAATTGCAAATTATGTATTAATGGTATTTGGCAACGAGGTATATAACTCAAACGAATCTTCTTTATCTTACGATAAATTATTCAATACATTTAATGATTTGTTTAATAATTTTTAAATTAGTTAGTAAAAAGTATAAATTGTTAAAAAAAAAGATCATGCTTCTCTTGTTAGTGAATTTAATAAATTAAAAAATGAGCATGTTGATTGTATGTTAGCTCCTTGTACTAAGTGTGAAGAGATAAACTCACTTAAGAAAGAAAATGTTTTACTGTAAGAAACATTCGAAAAATTTAAAATAGGTAACAAATCTCTAAACATGATCCTTGCTAATAAGGGTCGTGTTCATAGAAAGGAAGAAATTGGTTTTGTGAGTAATACTCAACAAAAGCCAACTATCTTCGTTAAAAGACTCACATTACAATTTTTATCTAGAAATGAATATAATTTTTATGAAAAATATGGTCATTTTGTATATAAATATTTATTTAAAAAATATAGCTCTCATAAATTAATTTGGGTTCCTAAAGGAACCATATTTGACTTGATGCTAAGAATCAAGATATATAGGTCTAATCACGAGGGACCCATAGTTTAATGGGTATTTAGAATAAACCTATCACTATTGTAAAAATGTTTCCAAATAAGAGCTAGAGCAAAAATTAATAGCTTGATAATGAATGCACAAGGCATATAATCAGAAATCCAAAACACTTCATAAAGTTTACTAGCCGAAACAATAATAATAAGAAAAGATCAATTGAATCAAAATGATTGAAACTTGATGATCTTTGTTATGATTATAATAAATCTTTTTGATTAAAGAGGGTTTATGGTTATATAATTAATCTTGTTGATTTTATTATTGCTTTTTGATTTTAAACGATGGTGCATGAATTTTGTATGGAAAACTAGAGCATGCTAGTATAAAAATGAATTAGAACTAAAAAACCTTAGCTATTTTTAATCTTATAGGAAACTATCTAGGTTGCCTTCATTAGATTTTTTGAAAAGTGATTTTGATGATTTTGGAATTGTTTTCATTCTATTTACTAATGAGATGATATGTTGGTGTCTACGACTTGAGATTATTGTATTTGAATATTTTATATGAATCTATGTTTTTTATTAATTACTCTCCTATGATTCTTTTTGGTATTGACTAAGGAAAAAATTTATCCAAATAAACTATGATATATTACTAAACTTCTTGATGTTTATAACTTGAATTTTGTTATGCATAATTTCCTTGTATTTATGATTTGTATATCTCATGGTGTGATTGAATCCTTGTTGTAAAAGAAGAGGAAATTGATGGCTTACACTTCTTAAAAGAGAAGTAAAGTTTGCATTGTTAAATAAGCAAAAAGTGACTTGAATGCTAAATATAAGATTGATATTATCCTCTTGAATGTTAGCTTGAATATTATTGGCTTAATTATTGAATGTTGACTTAATGTTATCCGCTTGAATGTTAGCTTGAATATTATTGGCTTAATTGTTGAATGTTGATTTGAATGTTAAATGTTAGTACCACTAGAATGTTAAATGTTGAATGGATGGTTGAATGTTAAATGTTGAATGGATGGTTGAATGTTAAATGTTAACTGTTGAAGCTTGAATAGTTGAATGATTAAAATTGTAGCTTGAAATAAGTTAAAGGCAGTGCACTAGCAGTAGCATCGCCAGAGCACACTGTCTATAGGCCAGAGCACATTGTCCATAGGTGGTAGCTCGCCCAATTGGCAGTACTACTACCCAAAACCCTACCCTATAAAAGTTATTATTTAACTTCCTACACTTATTTAAACCGCTCTCCACCTCTCATTCCCCTTACTCTTCCTCTAAAAGCCCAAGAAAACCCCTCTCTTTTATAAATCTAAGGATCAATCTCAACTCTTTTGGAGATCACTACAAGGATAATCCTTAAACTTTAATCTCAATTTATTGCTTAAACTTGCTTCTTATATATAGTTCTCTCATTGATAATATATATAGTTCCATGACACCTAAAAGATCTTTAAGGGACAAAGGAAAGAGGAGATTAGATGAAACATTTGATTCTATACTCTTTGATTCTCTTGAACATGCTCTTAAATTCCCAACCTTTGAGTCTAGAAGTATACATAAGGAAAAATATATAGATATAGAAGAATTGAGTGATTTGGAACAAATTCAATAGTTCGCTAACTTAGATGTTATTAGTCATAAGTGCCCTACAAGCCAATCACGTGAGTGATGACATGTGTGACTCGATATGCACTCTTTTTGCTTATTATTATTTGATATTTTATCATTTTATCTTACGTGTTGCATATATTATGATGTTCATGGATCTATACAATGGGAGTCGGATCATGATGAGATCACGATAATGAGACTGATTCACCTTTAAGCACTGACCCTGAATAATCTCAGTCATAAGTTACTCGAGAAAGACATCGAAATAACCAGATAGACTAATGTGCAGTATACCCATCCATATGATGGATGCAGCTGGCCTCATAACTACTCGTGTTGGGATATTAAGGATACAATGCAGGTACTCATTAAAGAATGAGTTCACTAATTGGTCAACTCATAGAATACTGTATGGTTGATGATACCTTATTGCCAGACAATGATTCCGTAGTCCTAGTAGTATATCTGGTCCTTAGACTTGAGACACTAAGAATGTCTTGTATGAGTACTCCACTCTTTGAAACCGGACTTATATGTTTAGAAGTTCCAGATCTAGTACAAACGATCATTGGGAGTGGTAGCTAACCTTATGAGGTCTATTGAGTGTCAATAGAGGATCATCCACTCTCGGTATTATGAGAGGAATATTTCATGCATTCTTACTCAAACAAATCCTTTGCTAAGGTCGTTCGGATTGAGAGAGAAAGAGTCCTCTTAGAGAATCCGATTAGAGCGAGACTCGAGGAGAGACCGTATGAGCCTAACAGCACTATGCCTGATATAGGGTCTCTGTGATATTAGATGAATGAGAGACTATAGGAATATGGTAACTGAAGACAGATAGGTCCAAAGAATTGGATTCTCTTATATCGTCTAGGGGAGTGGCATAGTACGTCCGCAATTGATGAGTCGAGTGAATTATTATGGAGATAATAATTCATTGAGCCAGAAGGAGTTCTGACAAGTATGACTCATTGCCAGCTTGATATTAGGCCTTAAAGGTCGCACACATATGGTAGGTGTTACAACGAGTAGAGGTTCAAATATAAGATATCCATTGGAGCCCATATCTTATTGGATATCCATTAAGCCCCTAAATTATTAGATCCTATAAATGAGATCTAATAAGAGCTAATAAGAGATTATTGGGTAGAGACCCACTAATCTAATAGGCTTGGATAATTGGATGGAGATCCAATACCTAATTGGGCAGGATCCATTATAGTTAAGTTAATAGGGGACTTCTATAAATAGGAGGGAACCAAAGATCCATAGGTTAGGATTTTTTAGCAGTCACATTCTATTCTTCTCTCCTCTCTCCTCCTCAACCAACAATCCCAGTTTAGGGCGTGTAGACAGCAAGAAGGGCCAACCCCTTCTTGATTGCATAGTGCACTCAGTGAGGAGTTTTGAGCAGTGATTTGAGGAGCGTCGTCACAGCCCTTGCCATGTGGATTATCACTAGAGAGGAGGGCATTTGAACTTCTTCATCCAGTCCCATAGATCTGTATGAATTCAGGGATATACGATCTCCCTAGGTAATTTTCTTACGCGTAGTTTTTCGGTTTCACGGATTTTACGCACTAACTTTTGCACGACAACAAAAACCTCCTTTTTGATCAAAAATCTATAATTTTTGTTTTTATTTTTTTGTTATGCATATAATGTCGTCACAGATTTCCCAATAGTAATATCAGAGCTAGGTTGCTCATGCAAAAGATTGACTTTTAAACTACGTGTATTGTGTTCAATCGTGTAAGAATTATTTTATATGATCGTTGTAAATTTTTTTATCATAGATATTAAATCTGTATTGTAATTGTTTTTCTCTGTTATGAGATATTTTACAAAAGGCTTTTGATGTCAAATATATTAGCATAAATGAGGAAGCAAGGGCAGCAATTATTACTACCCCTTAGATTGGCTAAAGGTTGCTTGCAGCCTTGGTCGAGAGCCTTTCTTGTTTCTCTCAGCCTGGCCAAAGCAGTAGGAATGAGAGCAGCAATGTTGCTCTTAACTTGCTGCATGGTAGCCCTTGTAACCAAGTTTCTTGGCTATAAGGGGCACCCTTGGCGGCTAGGGTTTCCTAGCCACATGGGGCAAGCTAACGGTCAGATTTTCTGGCCGCCCAAGGCTGCCCTGCAGCCAGGGTTTCCTAGCTATAAGGGACTCTTTAGTGGCTAGGGTTTCCTAGCCACACAAGGCAGCCTTGTGGCCTAGGATTTCTAGCCACAAGCTAAGTGACTTCCTGTCATATGGGGATACCCTATGGTAGGGTACCCCAAAGGGTAGCAAAATAATTAATTAAATAATTTAATTAATTATTATTATTATATAGTAGTCCTACATGATGATGATGTGTACATATAATATATGATATAGATGGATGATCATGGACCGTGTGATGTGTGTGTACATATGATTATTATTATTATTGGGGCCTGCGAATATCTATTTTTTTCTTATTTATTATCGGGCCTACGTGCCTACGATTAAGTTATAATTATATGAGGAGGCACGATAGGAGCATGGAAGTGATCGTGAGACCCATTAGAATAAAACGAATGATCGCGACGCATGGAGATGCGTCAAGATACTAACGGAACCGATAAGAATGAGATGTACGATCACAGGGCATTGAGATGCACCACTACATACATAGATCTTGATGTGAGTGATTGGGCCTACTAGCTTAGGCTTGATCATATTAGGATGTGATCCATGATTATCTAGTGTGATTACTCATATGATGTATGATTACATATATACCTACTAGATACGTATATATTTGCATGCGATGTAGATCTATATATATATTAAATATGTATATATGTGACACATCATAGGAGACCAACTCAAAAATCTCCTCTCAATAATATTAACTCAATAAATATGAGACAATTAGATTGACCCACATGGCCTTCTATCGTTATAGGTAGGAATCGATTCCCAATATAGGTTGAGTTGGTCAAGTCCCTAAAGACTCACCTATATCATGATTCGCTATCTTGTCTATGACATAGAGATGTCACTGGTGACCTGAGGATATAGTATACTTGGTCGAGTCCCTCGAAGGCATATAATCAAATCAGACTTATCTTGTAAGATGATGATGACTTAACCGAACATCATGATTGGTCGAGTCCCTCAAAGCCATGGTGGTTCAGAAGCTGAATAGGATGAGAATCATAAAGAGTTGTGATTGGCAAGAGTTGCCTACCTTTACGAATTTAACGTGATTGATTAAGTCCCTCGATGTTACATTAAGGTGCCAGTTGGATCTTGATCCTCGCTAGAGATCTATCGGGGTCTTCGATTTACATACCGGAGGGAGTTATGTGTTTTGTGAGAAAATAATGGGAGTAGATTAAGATAGATATCATTATCTTAATTATTTAATTTTTATAAAATCTATATATTATTTATTTCTACTATATCTTTATTTTTTAAAAAAAATATCACTTTCGAATCCTTTACGTGGCATACTTGATGCCAACCGCCTCACTGGTCCAAATTATACAGATTAGTTCCGTAACTTAAGAATCATTCTGACGATGAAGAAAATCGAATACGTCCTTGATATAGTGATCCCTACGCCCGATGAAGAGGCAAGCGAGGATGAGATCACTCGCTGTGTGAAGTACATAGATGACTCCACTCTCGCTCAGTGTTACATGTTGGCCTCTATGATCCTGAGTTACACATATAGCATGAAAATATAGATGCCAGTTCTATACTTCTACATCTCTGAAAATTGCTTGAGGAACAAGAAAAAAATCAACGATATGAGATATCGAAAAGTTTTTTTCGTATTAGGATAACTAAGGGGACACCGATTCATAACCATGTCCTTAAGATGATTAAGTGGATAGAAAAACCCATAAGTCTAGGAATGGTCATAGAAGATAACTTGTGTGTAGACCTTGTATTTCAATCCCTACCAGATTCTTTTTCTTAATTTATAATGAATTTTAATATGAACAAACTTGAGGTGACTCTCCTAGAGCTTCTCAATATGTTGATGGAAGCAGAGAGTACTACTAAGAAAGAGAAGTCAATTCTCTATGCTGGTGACACCAATAAGAAAAGAAAGACTGAGAAGTCCTTTAAAAATGGTAAAGGAAAAGGCAAACTGGGTAAGGCAAAAGTTGCTAAGAAAGACCCAGCAAAGTATAAAAGCCAATGCTTCCACTAGGGTAAAGATGGACACTGGAAAAGGAACTGCAAAGAGTACCTTGTAGAGAGGGCAAAACAGAAGCTTGAAGAAGCTTCATATATATTCATAATCAGTCTCCATTTATTAGAATCTTATGATAACACATGTGTATTGGATATCGAGAGTACTTATCATATCTGTAATTCGTTGTAGATTCTGGTAGGACCTAGGAGATTGAGGAGATGCGAGATGAATCTCAAGATGGGCAATGAAGCAAAAGTTACTACAGTGGCTATTGGCGAGGTTACCCTATATCTACTTGGTGGAGTTATTATCGCATTAGATGCATGCTATTATATTTCTTCTATTATCAAAAATATTATTTTTATTTCATGTTTGACTATTAATGGATATAAATTAGTTTTTGAAAATAATAGTCGTTTAGTATTATTAGATGATAAGATCATCATGAGAGGAATGTTGCATAATGATTTGTTTATGCTAGACATAGCTCTACACATCATGAGTATAAGTGAGTCTAAGAGAAAATGAGAGGAGGTGAATAATATATATATATAGCATTATCGGCTATGTCATATATGTGAAGAAAGAATTCAAAAGTTGTTAAAGGATGGATACCTAAATCCATTCGACTATGAGTCATGTGAATTGCGAACATTGCCTTCGTGAAAAGATGACCAACTCTTAATTTAGTGGAACTAGAGAGAGAGCCATTGAGTTATTGGAACTTATGCATAATGATGTATGTGATCCTATGTCAACTTATGTCATAGGTGGTTACTCCTACTTCATGACTTTTATTGACGATTTCTCAAGATATGGACATATGTACTTGATGAAGTATAAGTCCAAGACCTTCAAGAAATTCAGGGAGTATAAGAATGAATTGGAGAATTAGATTATAAAGAGTATCAAAACTCTTCGATCAGATCAAAGAGGTGAGTACTTGAGTATAGAGTTCATCAAGTTCCTCAAGGACCATGAGATTCTATCCTAGTGGACACCTCCTTATACACCACAGCTCAATGATGCATTCGAAAGGAGGAATCACACACTGTTAAACATAGTGCGGTCCATGATAAGTTTTGTCGACCTACCGGTCTCATTTTGGGGTTACGCCATAAAGATCACAGCTTACCTTCTGAAAAAAATTTCAACTAAGTTGGTAGTGTCTACTCCATATGAGATATAGAAAGGGAAGATGCCCGATCTTGATGTCATTAAAATTTGAGATTGCTCTACCCACGTTAAGAGACACAACACTGATAAGTTAGAATCGAGGATGGAACGGTGCAAGGTTGTGGGATACCCCAAGAAAACTTATGAGCATTATTTCTATCACATCGAGGACTAAAAGGTCTTTATAACTAAGAGTGCAGTGTTCCTTGAGAAGAAACATATTCTTGGTGGAGATAGTGAGAGCATGATAAAGTTGAGCGAGGTTCAAGAACGTAGCTCAAGCATCATTCCATAGCCAGAGTCTGTTCAGGTACCTAGCACATAAGTTCCAACTTTACGTAGGTTCGGAAGAGTATCTCATCTTCCTGAGAGATATGTGGGATATATCAGAAAAGAAGATATTGAATATATTGATCCTCATACATACGAAGAGACTATTATGAATATAGACTTCGGGAAGTGGCAAGAAGCCATGAATTCATAGATGGATTTCATATACTCCAATAAGGTTTAGAACCTAGTTGATGCACCCGAGAGTATCATACTCATTGGTTATAAGTGGATCTTCAAAAAGAAGATTGGAATAGATGGAAAGGTAGAGACCTATAAAACAAGGCTAGTGACTAAGGGGTATCATCAGAGGCAAGGTGTTAATTATAACAAAATCTTCTCACCCGTAGCCATGCTAAAATCCATCTGAATTCTATTGACTATTCTAGTACACTATGATTATGAGATCTGACAGATGGATGTAAAAATCGTATTCCTCAATAGTAACTTTGAGGAGAAAATATATATGATATAGCCCAAAAGATTCATGTCCAAGGATAATCCAAATAAGGTGTATAGGTTTCTTAGGTCCATCTATGGACTGAAGCAAGCTTCCCGAAGTTAGAACATAAGATTTGATGAGGTAATTAGATATTATGACTTTATTAAGAACGAAGATGAGCTTTGTGTATACAGGAAGGTAAGTGAAAGCGCTATCACCTTTTTGGTGCTGTATGTGGATAACATCCTAATCATTGTGAATGATGTAGGAATGCTCTCCATAGTAAAAACTTGGCTTTCTAAACACTTCTCCATAAATGACTTAGGGGAAGTATCCTACATATTGGGGATTCATATTTATAGAGATAGATCTAAGAGGATGTTTGGCTTATGCCAATCCAGGTACATAGACACCATCGTCAAATGATTTGGTATGAAAAATTTCAAAAGAGGTCTCATGCCAATGAGACATGAAATATCACTTTCTATGAGTATATCCCCAAAGACTCCTGAAGAAAGGACATACATGGATAGGATATCATACCTCAGTGATAGGGTCTATCATGTATGCTATGCTATGTACTAGGACTGATATAATGCATGCTTTGAGTGTCGTGAGCAGGTATCAAGCAGATTCAGGCTTGGAGAACTAGAAAATAGTAAAGTGTATCCTTAAATACTTGAGAATGACTAAGGATCTTTTACAAGTATATGGAGGAAGTAGCCTCAGGGTTGAGGGCTACACGGAATCGAACTTCTAGTCTAATATTGATGATAGCAAATCTAATTCAGGGTATGTGTTCACCCTAAATGGAGGAGCACTGTGCTAGAAGAGTTCCAAGCATTACTATTGACTCGACCACAGAGGCGAAGTACATTATTATGGCAAAAGCAATAAAGGAGGAAGTTTGGATGAAAAAGTTCATCACAGATCTAGAAGTCATGCCAAGCAGCAAGGAGCCGATTCCTTTATATTATGACAACAACGGGGCAATTGCTCAAGCGAAGGAACCCAGGTCTCATTAAAAGTCAAAACACATTCTGAGAAGATTGCACCTGATAAGAGAGATTGCCGCCCAAAGAGATGTAGTAGTGAAAAGAGTTCCATCCGAAGATAACATCGCAGATCTACTAATAAAGTCGTTGTCTCAGATTGTCTTTAAGCATCACAGGGGTCTAATAGAGAACAGACATGTAGGTAATTGGCTTTAGGTCAAGTGAGAGATTGCTAGTCATTAGTGCCCTATAAGTTAATCACGTGAGTGATGACACGTGTGACTCAACATGCACTTATTTTGCTTATTATTATTTGATATTTTATCACTTTATCTTGCGTGTTGTATATATTATGATGTCTATGGATTTGTACAATGGGAGTCAGATCATGATGATATCACGATAATAAGATTGATTCACCTTTAAACATAGATCCTAAATAATCTCGGTAATAGGTTACTCGAGAAGGACATCAAGATAATTGGACAGACTAGTGTGCTACATACCTGTCTATATGATAGAGGTGGTTGGTCTCATACCTGCTCATGTGGGGACACTAAGGATACAGTGCAGGTGCTCATTGAAGAATGAGTTCATTGATTGATCTGCTTACGGAATACTCGATGGTTGATGATACCTAATTGCTAGACAACGATTTCGTAGTCATAGTAGCGTATCTGGTCCTTAGACTTGAGACACCAAGGATGTCCTGTATGAGCACTTCACTTTTTGATATCGAACTTATAGGTTTGGAAGTTCTAAATCTAGTACAATCGATTATTTGGAGTGGTAGCTAATCTTACGAGGGCTCTTGAGTATCGATAAAGAATCATTCGCTCTTGATATCATGAGAGGAATATCCCATGTATTCTTGCTCAGAAAATCCTTAGCCAAGATCGTTTAGATTGGGAGAGAAAAAGTTCTCCGAGAGAATTTGATTAGAGCGAGACTCGAGGAGAGACCATATGACCCTAACAGCACCATGCCCGATATAAGGTCTTTGAGATATTAGATGGATGAGGGACTATAGGTACATTGTAATTGAGGATAGGTAGATCTAAATGATTGGATTCCTTTGTATCTTATAGGAACTACGGTGTAGTGGCCTAGTACATTCGCAATCGATGAGTCAAGTGAATTATTATGAAGATAATAATTCATTGAACTAGAAGGAGTTCTGACAAGTATGACTCATGACCAGCTCGATATTGGGCCTGGAGGGTCACATACATATGGTAGGTGTTACGACGGGTAGAGGTTCAGATATGAGATATCCGTCGGAGTCCCTATCTTATTAGATATTAATTAAGCTCCTAAATTATTGGATGATATAGATGAGTTCTAATAAAAGCTAATAAGAGATTATTAGGTAGAGATCCACTAATCTAAGATGCTTAGGTAATTAGATGAAGATCCAATACCCAATATGGTAGAATCCATTAGGGTTAAGTTGACAGAAGACCTCTATAAATATGAGGGAACCAAAGGCTCATAGGCTAGGGTTTTTTGGCAGCCAAATCATATTCCCCTCCCCCCTCTCCTTTTTAGCTAGTAGCTCCAGTTTGGGACGTATGGACAGCAAGAAGGGTCGGCCCCTTCTTGATTATGTAGTATGCGCTGTGAGGAGTTTTGAGCAACAATTTGAGGAGCATCATCGTAGCCCCTACAGTGTAGATTATTGCTAGAGAGGAGGATATTTAAACTCTTTCATCTAGCCTTATAGATCTGCAGGAATTTAAGGATATATGATCTCCTTAGGTAATTTTTTTACATGTAGTTTTTAGTTCTGCAAGAATTTTTTGCATGACGATAAGAAGCTCTTTTTCTATCGAAAATCTATGATTGTTATTTCTGTTCTTCCGCTGCATATAGATTTGCCCTAGATTTCCCAATAGATGTCCTTCCAATTTTTCAAATTAGTGAACACATTTATCCTAGACTTGTTCAGTTGTTTTACAATAACTTGCATGTGGATGAACATGATAGGGTGTCCACTTATCTCTTGGGGCATTATATACCTATTATGGATAGCATAATTTGCAGTCTTATAGGAATTTCAAAAAAAAAAAGAAAAGGATGGTATTTTAGAGGATAATGGGACATAGAATCGATTGGGGTTATATATTCTAAGGCTTTATGTACGATTTTTGAAAACCTAAATTTGTCTATTGTGCTTAAAAAATTATGAATATTTGCTACCTTTCAACACAAAATTACACATCATGATAAGTATTCTACTTCCAAAATAATACTATCATGATGAAATTAGTCAAATGGAATTAGGACTAATGTATTAGATTATAGCAGGACATGATAATTGTTTTAGATATTTGTTATGGCAAAACATGATTGAGTTGTCAACGAAAGATATGCCATATGGTGGTTTTATTTCTAGACTAATTCATACACATGACAGTCATTCTACCGGATGAAGAAATTATAAAACTAGATAGATTTAATGTCATCAATAGAAACCTATTAAGAAGATTAAAATATATAATAAGAAATAATGTTTAGACTAGATTACCTTGGAGAACTAATTTTACCTCACTTGAACCAGAACCAGAAACACCTATATATAGAGGAAGTCAATCTCCTCCTACTAGTCCTTTTGAGGTAGCACATCCGACGGAATCAACACCTTCCTCATCTACTGATTCCATAATGACTCGACTGGATCGAATTAAACTATGTCAAGATCAAATCTTAATTGAGATGTAGTAAATTTATCGATAACTTGACACTTTTAATATAGGTTTAATATTCTATTTAGGCATTGTGGTTTACCACTACCTGAATAGCTTATATATTTCTCCTTTCTTTTTGTTGATGATATAAAGGAGAGAACTCGATAGTCTCTAATGTGTTATACTCCTTGATATATTGTTTTGCATTCTATGATGTACGTTTTGACATTATGTGTTTTTCAATATTATGATGCACTTCTTGATGATATTGTGATGCATGCAATATTCTATGATTTTATTAAAAGAGAATTAGTCATGTTAAATCCTCATAATGCATAAATTCCTATCATACATTTTTCGGATTTCTTAGTTTTTGTAAATTTAGTTTTCTTTGAAATTAAGATCGTTTCCTATCATCCCTTCTCTTTACAATTTACAAAAGAAGAAATTTGATTCATAGACTTTTGGTATACTTGATCTTTTATGTGATGATTATTTCCTTTGAATCCTTCCTCTTGCTATTTAAGAAAATAAAATTTTAATTTATGGACTTTTGGTATACTTGATCTTTTATGTAATGATTTCCTATGAATCCTTCCTTTTTCTATTTACAAAAATAGAGCCTTGATTGATGGACTTTTGGTGCTTACGACTTGATTATTTTCTTTATGTGATGAATAAATTCCTCCCTTCTTCTTCTTCTTCTTCTTCTTCTTCTTCTTCTTCTTCTTCTTCTTCTTCTTCTTCTTCTTCTTAAGGGGAGAAAGTAACTTGCTGGCATCTCAAGAAAAGCAAAAATGCTTGCTTTCACACCTCAACATAATCAAAATACTTGCACATCTCAAGAGAACCAAAAGTGCTTGTACAGAGAAGTACTAACTTGCCTATTTCAAGAAGTAAAAGTTGCTATCAAGCAAAATTTTGCTTAACTTTACATCTCAAACACTTGGTAGCTTGTATGTTCTAAAAGTGATGTAAAACTTACTAAAATACTAACTTATATAGTTTAAATACTTGTTGAATGCTTCTCCTTTTTGTTGATGACAAATGGGGAGAAATGATGAATGTTTTGTATCATGATGAAATGAATGGTATATGCCCAAAACAATTAAAAATTTTAATATTTTAGTATCATGTATGTTATGCCAAAAATAACTTTAATTTTGGTATCATGCATGAAGTAATGAATGAATTGATATCATGTATGTAATGTCCAAAGTGATGTTGATTTGTTTTTGGTATCATGAAGCGATAATGAGTTGTAATTGTGCATGTTATACTTTGATGATTTGAAACTATGATGATGCACAATATATAAAATTTTGATATGACATATTACATTTGATCACTGTGATTGAAATTGTTTCACTTGAATTCAAAGGTTATGATTCCTTTTGAATTCAAGTTTAGTTTATCTCAGTATATCATATAGATAGGAAGAGTTAAGGTTAACTCCGTCATCAATTGGTTATCATCATAAAAAAGAGGGAGATTATTGAATCTCAAATTTTGATGATGAAATCAATTGATGAATTTATAATCTAATCCATGTGTTGAGAAAAGAGATGCAGGACTAACTACAATCGTGAAAAGGTAAAATAATTAAAGAAGAATCGAACGTTGGGCTAGAGTCAAAGATCGGGCATTAGGTCGGAAGAATCGGGGATACATCGAAGGTTCAGACGATGTAGTGGAAGCTCGTCGGGAGTTCACCGAAAGCTAGTCGGAAGTTCATTGAGAGTTCGCTAGAAGATCGCTAGAAGTTTACTGAGAGTTCAAATGAACAATTGACATCCTAGACAATTGAGATTGCTTGTATCATAATCGTTTTAGCCTTAATTATCTTAGTTAGGATTTTAATTTGAGTTAATTTTAGGAGAAATCATACTAACTCAATTAAGGGCCAATTGGGTTCAAATAAGACTTAATTGGATTGTTTGGATAGCCTATTTAGGGACCTAAAGCCACGTCAAGTGATGGCACCGTCAGGGTTAGCGATGGAACCGCCTAAGGCTCGGCCACCTAGACTGAGTTTGGGTAGTGGTATTGCCTAGATTGAGTAGTGGTGTCGTCGATAGTTAATGCTGCCAAGCGATGATATTGTTTAGACTGATGGTAGTTGTCACGCCCCTCTGAATTTTAATCTCGTTCAGGATGTGTGACACTATCTTAAAATATCTATAACATTAAAATTTTAAGAACAATTCAATCCATGATCCATTCTAACAATTTGAGGATACTAAGAACCATTTAAATCAATATTTAAACCCTTAAATTCATAATTCGTAAACCCGTACAGTTTCATAAATCATATTCCACTTCATTCATTGATTCATAAAGTCCAAAATTAACTCAACTAAACAACATCCACATCATAAATCCATAAGTGTGGGGAATCCATACAATCTCAAAACCAACCTTTACCACTAGTTCATATCGTTATACAAATTAAACTTAACATTCCAAATCCTAACAGAGAGATTCTTTAACATTTACAAAACACATAAGTTCAGATTTATCATAGACATTTCCTTAAGCACAAAATATTCTTGTACAACAAAACTTATCAACCATTAAAGCTCAAGCCAAAATCTTCTAGCATTCCTTCCTCAAAATTTTAGCGTGTGACAAGATAACCTGAAAAAAAGGGTTATATAACAACGGAGTGAGCTACAAAGCTCAGCAAGTGGCAAGCAAATCCAGAACAAAAGAAGAATAGCTTCAAACAAACTTAGTATCCAAATGCAAGGTAGAGATACAAGAATTCATGGATATACGCTCATTAGATACAGATTTACAAATGTCATTTCATTCAAATCTATTTGGTTCATAACAAAGGCAATATAGAGGAATTAGAACTCATCAGATGATGTAAATAGTATTTCGGAGCATATCAATTGACATAAGAATAATTTCGAAAAATATCAAGGGATAAGAAGCATTTCAGTAACATATCAATGGCGTAAGAAACATTTCGGAACATATCAATGGCGGAAGAAGCGTTTCGAAGCATATCAAATGACAACCGAACCATTTCTGAACATATCAAAGAGCATATGGAATGGTTTCAGAATATATTTCAAAGGATAACAATGGCATATGAGATATCTCAGAGTATATCAGAAGAACAAATCAGAAACATAAGCTCAAATGTCATATCTGACGTTCATTCATTTCATTCTTATCCAAAGCGTACATATAAACACATAAGCAAGGCTTTGGATATCATATCAAAAACACAGAGGGTGCAGTGGGATCACAAACAGAATCTTCCATGTTTGGGAGTATCATACATCCACGTCTGGATGAAGCCAGAGAGGGCCGACAGAGCATCGCGGGCTCTAAGCATATACTCTTTACCATTTTTGGCAAAGGTCCAAATAATCCCTTTGCCATTTCTGGCAAAGGTCCAAATAATCCCTTTACCATTTCTGGCAAAGGTCCAAATCATCCCACAAGACACCAGAGTATAAAAGGGTAGTATGAATAATAACATTAGCATATATCGGAAGCACATGCGGGACAACAAAAATATGCGTGTGCCTTTACGAAACAAGGTAGTGCCAACATGAATATTACATAATAGATTTCAGATATATAAATAATTTTAGGATGAACAATATAAGAATTACAAAGGACCATTATAAAGCTCAAATGAAGAAGAATTTAGCGGAAGTTAGATTTCCAATAGGATGAAACTTGAATAGGCAAAACTCAACTAAATTCTAGGTCTGATAGAAATTGAGTGGTACATTTCATGAATTGTTTGAGTAACCAAATATGCTCCAATTCACTCATAATAGGTGTCATTGGAAAGCTGTATCAAATTATTTTTAGATGAACTCAGAATTGTAAATTTTTGAGTTTCTAACAGGAAGTTACAACAAATAGAGTAAAGAAAAGTCAGAATTGATCATCTCTATTTTACAGATTTGGTAGAATCAATTTAAACAAATGTTTCATAGGGCAAACATACTTCAAAATTTCCAAATTAGGTTTAAAAAGAAAGATACACGAATTTAGTTTCTAAAGAATAAAATTTGCATAATTCGGAATTTCATTAGAGAGTTATGAGCTATTTAGTTACAGAAGGTTAGGAGCTGTAGTATCTGTTTCACCGAATATATAAGGTCTTTTTATTCATATATTTGAATAGGTAAATTTATTTCAAATCTTTCAATTTTTATGTTAAATGAAAGCTCTATAAGTCTTCTTTCATATGAAAAAGGTTTCTCCTCAATCAGAATTTGGTGCAAAAAGTTATGACCTCAATAGTACTGAAAGGTCAAAATCCGAAAAATTTCAGATTCAACATTTAGATTCCAAACAATAGATATATCAGATTTCAAGGCTAGAATAAATCAAATTTCTCATATCAAAGGCAAAAACAAAGATTTGAATTGCAGTAGAAAGGAGTCGAATACTTGCCTTATAAAAGTTTGATTCCCAACTATGGAGAGTTAATGCAAAACCTTGAGCTAAGATAAAAGTTCTTCTTCTCCTTCAATTCCTTCTCCTTCTCCTCTACGTTGGCAGCAAGCTTCTCATATTAAGTTTTCCTTAACTCCTTATCTATTTACTTAAGTTTTAGCTAATGCAAGGATAGGTGGCAAGCATGCATGAGGAAAATATGTGTCATCCACATAATTAACACAAGTGGCTCATTCTTATGTTAGCTAATGCCACTTGTCCTCTCTCTTTTTTTTTTCTTTCTTTCTTTTTTTTTTAAACTGAATGCTAATATTTCATAAATCCTATATAATTATTAATATTTATATTTTGGTCCCTAACACAAAATTTTTAATATAAAAATATTTAGTGCTAAAGGATTATTAAAAGAAATCTTCATATTTACAAATAAGTCCTTTTAAAATTTTCAAAACTGAGGGATGTTATAGTAGTAGCGCTAGAACTCAATCTCTGAGACTCTACCATGTGGTAGTACCGCTCGGATTAGTGGTAATACCACAAGTGTAGGGTGTGTCAGGTGGTAGTACCTTCCAAAATTGATAATGGTATCGCCAGTACCTCGAGAACTCGAGATGAGATTTTTTTTGCTCTATTTTTAAAGTCATTTGGAGTCTATAAATATCCTTCTCATCTCTGCTCAGCACACATAAGATCTTAAATCTTTGCTTAGCACACATAAGATCTTAAATGAAAATTAGTGTAAAAATGTTGGTGTAATTCTTTAAGAATTCCCTTTTCTCTAGCTCCAAGTTTTGAATTCAATTTGAAAAAAGGGTGAGTGAATTGTAAAGTTTGTCTCCTAAACCTGTGAAAAAGGAGAAAAGAGTTGTAAGAGGGTAGTTGGTCTTTGCTTATTGAATGAAGACCATTAGTAGATACCGGTGTCCTCAATAGAAGAGGAAGTAGGAGTGGACATAGGTCACGATGACTGAACCACTATAAATCCAATGTGATCTCTCTTCTTTACTATTTTTCTTTATATTGCTTAGTGATTTGCTGCTCGCTCCACTACACACACTTTCTCTAAGTTTAAACGTTTTTTCAATATAATTTTTATCGAATAAAGTTTCTAAATCACTAACTTTTTTACGAAAATACTAATTTACCCCCCTCTTAGTGCTAATTTCGTTCCTAACACTTTATATATATGCCCTCAAAGTTAATCTTCATTGTAGAATAGAAATTTTTAAATTTTATTAAATTTTATTTAACCTTTTAAAAACTCTATTATGATTGGAAGTAATTTTTTTAGATATATATACATATACATATATATATATATTTATACATATATACATATATATATTTATACATATATATATATTTATATATACATATATATATATATATATATATATATAGTTTGCATGAGTTAGATATTGATTTGATGTTTGGATGGGCATATACTATAATAGAATTTGTAGAGGTAAATGTGTCATTTAGAACATGTGGAAGGATAGATATGTAAAAGTAACTCAGACATTCTTAGATAAGTTTGATCCCATTATCTCCCCTCAAATCATGCGCCAATCACCCCACAATATAATGAACCAATCATTTTATGCCACGCAAGATAATATAGACCTTGTAACAGGCAGTGGCTCCCTCGTAATAACAGAAAAAGCTCGTCCCCTTTATTCGAACTTGACCAATTTCGTCGACGCTTCCAGGCGGCCTATAAATACCACTTGCCATCAGGGCTTTTTTCTCTTGAGAATTTTACCTCTCCGCCCGAAGGGGCTCTTCCAAACCCTAATGGCCCAAGAAATCATGGACCAAACCCTAGAGGCCATCGAGAGTTGCCGATCGCCGCCGGATTCCTCCGCCCCATCCCCGTCCCTCTCCCGTACCCTCTCCTCCAGCCGCCTCAACGCACGGGCTGCCGAGTTCGTCCCCCGCGCCGCGCAGCCCCCTTCCTCTGCCCCTGCCCCTGCCCCTGCCCCGGCGCCGATCCGCCACGGCCACGCTCCCGCGGCGCATCCGGTGATGCACGTCTTCCACCAGCCGCAGCCAATATCGGCGTATTTCGGTCCTGGACCCGGTTCGTTTGAGTACTACGGTGGTGGGGCTGCTGGCGGGTTTGGAGAGCACGAGGGAGGAGGGCAATCGAGTGTTGATCCGGATCCAAGCTATACGGCTAGGGATGGTCTCTCGGATGAAGTTGTCCAGAAGATCATTAAGCAGGTCCGTGCTTTTTTCACTCAAATTGCGACATTAATTTCCTAGTGAGGTACTCGATAAAATTCAAATGATTTTTGGGTAGTTGGACTAGTAGACATGGTGGAATGTGAGGTCCTTTGTCGGAACTGTAGAAAATGAACTGATCCGTCAGCTGAAGCTTCGTTACATTATCTTTAAATTAGATGGTGGAGTGTGGCCCATGATATGACTGAAAAACGAAACAAAGACTGAGTGGGATATGTTCTTACTGCAGGTGAACCTTGCGATTGAGGTTCTCCATAACATAGAAATATGAAAATTGATTATTGTCTTATAGATACATCATGTTGGCTGAGGGCGAGAAGGGATCTAGATGTAGAAGGCCCACCTCTTTTAAACATGGTTATAAAATTTGCTTGATACTGGTTTTGATAATCTATCATATGAGCATGGTAATGGTGTACATGCGGTTTACTATGCTGTTCAATATTAGTCTAATAAAATAATGAAATAATAATGATCGATAACTTAGATTACACAATGCTTCTATCTTTTCTTTTTTGAACACCCAGTGTGACATCTCATGTTTAGTTCTATATCAGATGTGGAAGGTCAATTGAGTTGGTTTATATGGCCATAGCGAGCCTAGTGGTTCAGACATATCAAGTTATATGGTCTAGTTATCTTATCGAGTCAAGTCATAACAAATGATGTCAGAACAGATTTATTATTGGGCATGGTGACGAGTCTAAGGGAGAGTTATGTGGATGAGGCTGGAGGACATTACAGTGTGGAGCCACTTCTGTGTGGCTTCACATCCATTGTACTAATGTTTGAATCTGGATTATGATTTTGGTCTTGATGGGTGCGTCAAACCTTAAGTGGAAGAGATTATGATATTCCATGTTTAGTCGCATCTATTTAGTTGGTTTATAAAGTTAAGAGTAGGTCTACTACCATTTAGTTGGTTTATAAAGTTAAGAGTAGGTCTACTACCATTAACCTGTGCTAAGTATTTTGGGATAGTGGTTTGGTTCTATCAATGGGTTAGTTATACTATGGGATTGGACTATGACATTCATCTCACATCGTTCATTTGGATAGATAGCGTGATTGCACAAATACATTAATTGTGCACCTTCTAACTCCTTTCATGGTGATTTTTTTTGGCCATGTGACAATGATTGGCATTTAAAAGTGAATCTGCTTTGCTTGTTCTCCGATGTTCTTAACACAACAGGATTAATAATCACACTTGGTTGGACTTTGTTTTGTACAAAGTGAAAGTTAAATGACATTGTTTTAAGATAATTTGTGTTGTCTTTTAAGGTAGTTGATGTTTCATCAGACAATACCCTTCTTCCTGCTTATGAATTTCTGATTTTCAAATGATGGCATGTATGCAAAGAATCTCAGTAATTTTGAGTGATTATAATTTAAAAATGTTAATTATAATATAAAGATACTATTGTCTTAAATCTTTAACCCTCAAGTATATTATTGTACAGATAAAGGTTCTGTATATAGAATTTACTATTTGAGTTTATCATGCTGTATTTATAGAGATTGTTCTCCATGACTGTTGGATGGTTGGCTAATTACTTGACGGACATGGTCCTGGAATTTTCTAAAAGCCATCTGAGCCTTGGCATCCTTTCCAATGAATGAGTCCAAACAGCACCTCATTTGGTCATGGTTAACCCAGAAGGGCTTATTACAGCAGTGTCTCATGTATTTGCATACTGATGTGGGACATACTACCTTTTATACCATTTGTATGTCACATCATAATCTGGGAACTCGTACTAGTAAGTTGACTTCAAAGATTTTAAGTGAAAATAAGCCGATCAATTGCCTTTAAGGGCTGTGATTTTGGTTGTGCCTTTATTGGTGTAAAAAATAATTTAATAAAAAGAATTATCAGATGCTAGATAAGATTCTTATGTGTGGTAGATAGGTAGTGGTTTTTAACTTTTATAACAAAAAATCGTTACCTGTCGGATCTCCATGTCCTTCCTTAGATAGGAAATCCATTACACTCTCTGATTTATTATAATAAAAGGAGAATGTTGTCATATGAAAGAGTTGAAATGAGTAAAAAATTCCTAAGAGAGCAACAATGATGAAACAAAGAGATCTTGTAGGAAAGGTTAGGAAGAAAAACATTGGATAAATCGGAAGGGTGAGCATAGGAGAGTGGAATGTGTTAATTCAGATGTTATTTAATCATAAATTCCAGAGACTGCTGTTGAGAAGGATGAATACCTTGAATAGATAGAGTTCAATTCAGGGTCCAACGCGTATATACTGCTTTTTTCCAGGTTGGTGCTGTGTACACTATTTGTCTGTAATGCATCAAAATTAGAATATGTTGTACAATTTTGTTTTGTTTTATTTTATTTTTTGGGTTGGTGAAAGGCGTTGAGGATTTATAATTTCTAATATTGTATTATGCTACCATCGCCTGGTAACATCTGCGTATTAGAAGAGCATAGTCTTACAAAGTTGAATGACACTTTATGATTGTCCAAATATTAGATAATCATAATATCCATGGAGTGTTTGAGTTGAACTAGATGACAATGGATTTTTGTCTGCTGTTGCAATAAATTTTATTGTTTATTTCTTGCTATTTTTACAAAATTCTGCCTTTCCAGTCAATTTCATACATTGTCTTATACTATTATCTGATCTAACTTATCTTTTGCTTTTTCTTTTCGAAACCTACAATTTTATTATGGACAGGTCGAGTATTATTTCAGTGATGCAAATCTTGCTACAACTGAACACTTGATGAGATTTATTACCAAAGATCCTGATGGGTTCGGTAAATATTCTCCTGTTGGCCATTCAAGCTTCTTATTTTTAGTTGACTTTTATTATGATCCAATGTTAAGACTTTCATATTTTTATTTTTTTTCTCAATAAGGAACATGTGTTGTTTAAAGATTCTGGTCTTAACAATGCTAATCATGGAAGTAGAATGTGAGGATGAGTGAATGACTAAGATGCAACATGGACTTGAGTTTCAATGAGTCATGCAGATCCATGGGCAATATATGCTTTAAACAGCATTGGAGTTGGCTATCCTGGGATTTTAAGGTTTCAACTTGGCTGGTTTGGTTGAAGGTTAACCATTATTGTAACCAATCCATTGCAATGTGGGTTTCTCAGACTTGCTTGATGTGAGACTAACCAGAGTTGCAGTTCTAATGTTGATTAATTAAATAGCTGCTGTAAGAGCATGTTCAGTGTTTTTCTTTGTTCATTAGAGTTTTCGGTTTGGGTGAATCATATAATATCTGCCTGCACAGAGATCTATTGGCTTGAAGGTGTATTCTGTACTTACAAAATATTAAGTTCAACTGGTAGTCTCAGAGACATCTAAAAAGGGGTTTGCAAATGTAGCACATTAAAACTTTAAATTATAGTTGCAAAATATTAAGTTCATGTCAAATCCTGGACAATTAGGTGGCAAAATGGGCAACCTTACCAGTGCACCAAGGCTCATCCTCTTTCAACATAAATGGATCCTTTTAATAATTACTATAATATTTTAAAAATTAAGAGTGTAATTGATGGCTGTTCAATTTCTCATCTGCTTCCTCTAGGTGTTAAATATTTCTTACTATAGTATTCTATAGTCTTTATTGAATTGTGCTTGCAAGTTGCAACATAATGGGTCCTACTAAGAAGTTGCTATAATGTCTCATATGGCATTGTTAAATAGCATTGACCGAACTAACATTTTTATCGCTGAAAAATGATGGATAATTATGTGTTGGTGAATGATGAATGCTTAGTCACCTTGAAAGGCATAATTCGTATGTCAACATTATAATTATTGGTTAGGTTACTGTATTTTGGAATCAATTGCTCATTTATTAAATTGGACAAAAAAATATTGTTCTTCTTTTTTAAACAGTGAAGCTACAGTTCTGGAAGTAGCACTTTTTTTTTGGATCTCTTTTGATTATCAGATGATCAGAAATAGAACGACTGAGAAGTTAGAAAAAGTTGTCCAAATAGTAATTGTCTGATTATTTAATTTAATCCTTTTCTTCTGTGCAGTACCAATATCAGTTGTTGCAGCTTTTAAGAAGATTAAGGCCTTAGTCCACAACAACTTCCAGCTTGCTGTGGCGCTTCGTACATCAACAAAACTTGTGAGTACTTCTAAAACTTGTGAGTACTTCTAACATGCTTGTTTAATGCACACCATTTAGAATGATTTCGTGTTGAATCTGTCATGCTTCTAGCTCATTTGAAGTGATATATATACTTGGACTGTGGTATAATTGTACTGCATAATTCAGCTTTATATATCTGTCCTGATTATAGATGTTGTATAAATGGTATTTTTTGTCCCAATTATAATTCTCAAACCACCACTAACACCATGATTGTCACCACCACCATTGGTCAATAACATTATTGCTGCCATCACTATCATCACCACTAGTGGCCATGGTTGGCCATAGTCATCAAGCATTTAGATGCTTGATCAAACTGGAATGTGTAAGCTGATATTTATGGTCTCTGCTGAGTATTGGCAGCGAAACATACAGCTTGATACAGGTGTAGTATTACATATTTTTATTTTATTCAATGATATCGAGTATACATTGGTATCGTATTGGTCTGGTAGGTGATGGTGACCAGTTTCTGATCCATCGATTTAAAAAGCGTTAGGCGCCAAAATGCACCAAGGTCCAAAAACGCTCGAGGCGCTAGGCGCTAGTCCGAGTGAAGCGAGACACTAAAATATAAAAATATGTAATATAATTAATAAATATAATTATTTAAATAAAAATCTAACAGTAATTTCAAATAAATAAAAATTAATAGTATTAAAATCAAAATAATATATATTAATCTAATAAATAAAAATATTGTTAACAGTTAGTAGTATACTGTTAATATACTATTAACAATATACTATTGAGAAGAGTGTAAGCGAAGACCGAGGGCGACTGAGAGCAGCGGTAGCAGCGAGCAGCGGGAGCGGGAGTGGTGAGCGACGACAGTGGCAACGGTAGCAGCGAGCAGCGGGAGCGACAACGGCGAGCAAGTTTAGGGTTGGGGAAGACGTGAGAGAAAGGTGCTTTAGTTGGTTCAATTGAACCAACTAAAGCAGATCGAACCAGCGTTTTAACGCTGGTTTAACTCAGGCACTCGCCCGAAATGCTTGACGCCTGGGCTCGGGTGAGCGCCCAGGCGACGCCTCTTTGAAATACGCCACCTGGAAATGAAGCGAGGCGCTCGGGCCTCGCCTCGCCTCACCCGAGCACTTAGGCGAGCGCCTATTGAAATCATTGTTCTGATCTCTATTTAAATTTTTTATTTTCACCACGGTGGCCCTGCCATCACTACCTCTATCATAGTCACTGTCACCACCACCACTACCATCATCGCTACCAGCACAATCACCTATTATTGTCGCTTGGCATTACTACCAGTGGCATTTGTTAATAAGTAGATTTTCTGAAGGGTTATTCCATTAGAAAAGAACTCTAAAGCTTAAATATCTTATGTGACCAAATGTATCCGCAAATTGAAGAACTTCTATTGATTTTTTCTTTCAAAATTCCTTTCCCAGAAAGGAGACTTAATACTAAACATGCCCTGAGTGTGCCTGATTTGAGTCAAATTTCAGGTTGTGAGTGATGATGGGAAGAAAGTTAGGCGCCAACAGCCTTTTACTGAATCAGACATGGAAGAGTTGCAGGTGAGATTCAGTCAGTTCTGTATTGAGGTATTTTGTGATTTTTTGCAGTTTAATTGTGATCACAGTCTACCTTGTTTCTCCTCTAGTCCCGCATTATTGTGGCCGAAAATCTGCCTGAGGATCATTGTTATCAGAATCTTATGAAGATTTTCTCAGTTGTTGGCAGGTAGAGTATCTGATAATTTCTAAATGCTATATGGAGTTTCCTACTAAATAACTTGAATAATGATCTGTAGTGTAAAGACAATTCGCACATGCTATCCTCAGCCCTCCAATGGAACAGGTGCTGCAACTAATAGACCAACAAAACTAGAAATGCTTTTCGGTAACAGAGTATGTATCCGTTTCTGTTGTTCACATTGTGTAATTGATAAACACATTTTTAAAGTGACTTGGCTTGCTTATTTGGTATTGATACTTGCACATGTTTTATCTTTAGTTCTCTATGCTTTACATAATTTTTAATTTCAAAATTTTTTCCCTGTATTTCTCTGCCAACATTGTCATAGTAAGTAAAATCATTCTGTAACCAGAATCTTACCAATATATTGTCTCTGAAAAATGAGAAATGTATCATATCCATGATCCTGCTGTAAAAGGCAAATGATGCTCATATTTATTGAACCGTGGTGCTTGATGAAGCAAATGGTGTTGTGGACTATGAGTAGCTTGCCAAATTTTCTTGTTCAGCACATGGACATGTGGGTATTAAGGTATAAAATCTTTGTTCGATGATATTTTGAGATGTGGTTTAACTATTTCTTTGTAGTTGCACGCATTTGTGGAGTATGAGACTGTTGAAGATGCTGAAAAAGCAGTGAGTTTGATGAAATCAATTTAGCGCATTTTCTAAACTGCAATCCTCTGAGTATGTTGTTCTCTTGGCATGCAGGTTACAGAACTCAATGATGAAAAGAACTGGAGAAGTGGACTTAGACTTCGATTGTTTCCTAAATTTTTGGTAAATTTAATACATTTTTTCTTTCGCATTTTCCTCACACTGGCTTTCCTACTCACACACTAAACTTTACTCTTGTAGAGAAGTAGCTCTTCATCATTTTCTAAATTACCTTAGCCAGCGGATTAGTTTTGTGTATGCAATGCTTTATACCTGTTGGATGTCTCATTTGTGTGCATGCACTTGCAAGAATTTTAAACACAAGTGGTGGTGTGAGCGATAAGTGAGGAATATGAGAGGTAACAGGTAGCACTTTTAAACTGCATTTTTGGTTTTAGGTAAACATTTTGCAGACTTGTTGAAGAGAACCTTGTTACAGTGACATGTACACAAGCTTAATTTTTCAGTTTAATACAGCATGAGATTGGAAATTAGTAATTCTGCTGATTTAGTCTGTATATGGCCATGAAGAGGATTTTCTGTAATGTACTAGAATGAAAGAGGAAAATTTCTGACTTTTTGTAGGCTCTTGCTAACTTTGCAAATTTAGGTCGGATTTGAAGATTCAATAAAAAATGGTTGTTTTATTTATTTATATCTATTTTTAAGCTTTTAACTTCAGTCACCAGTGGTCACTTTTTGAAATTTATTCACACTTAGCTTGCTCAAATCTTACACGAGATTTGGGTTTCTAGAAATAATGTCTCTTTGACCAAACACTTCTGATTCTTTATTTGTTGGATCTTGATCTTGATCTTCTTTACTTTGCAAAGAAGAATACTGACCTGGATGAACAGTCTTCTCCTGTATTATTTGAAATTTCTGTTATGTGCTTGCATGAGTTATTAATCTTTTCATGTTGTAAGTGGCGACTCTGATTTCTGCATCTTCAACCCAGACAAAACATGGGCAAGGTCGAGGAAGAAAAGGGTATGAAATTGATTTCACTGGAGAGGAGGATGTCTCCACATCCAACCAGTTAAATGAGAAGCAGGTTGAGGATGTCTATCACCTATCTGAAGTGTTGCATGAGCCTGAGGTAAGAATGCTTGCACCATGTTGCTTACTTCTGGTTGTTTCTTGGTTTTTATCTATGCACTATGTTGCATGGGCATGACACACTTCTGGTTAAAGTTTATGTACGAGTTACCTTGAACAGAGCGGGGAGAGCTTCAGTGACAAGGATGGAGTACTAAGGCGAGGGAGAGGTCGTGGTCGTGGAGGGCGAGGACGAGGCCGTGGCCAGCATCACAGCAACAACCGTGGTGGGGGTCTAGCATTCGGTACTCCACCTTCCACCACCCATCTGAACCATCCCGAGCGTGACCAGTCTGTCGTATCTACCAAGCAGCCTCCTGGTCCTCGCATGCCGGACGGCACAAGAGGATTCACCATGGGTCGGGGGAAACCAGTAGCCCCAGCAGGTGCGGTCTAAAGACCTTTCTGTCAGTGTGTTCGTTCTTTGTATTTGTTCTCGATGTGTATGTTAATAGTCGTCCTCGTGAGCCAATTTGCCGTGTTTGGTGTTAGTGTTGTTTCTGGATACGCGTATGTCCAGTTATACTAGGGCGGTTTGGACCTGCTTTTGGGGCTCGTTTCCGGGTCTCAAATCTTCTTCTCCACTTTGGACAGTCTGGTGTCAAAGGAAGGAAAACACTACAGTAAAAGACAAATCTTGCTATATTCTAATAAAGCTTCACGAGTCAAAATAGGTATTGGACTTATGATATATCAAATCACAGCAAATTCGAATTATGCCTTGAAATCGATTTATATGTATTTAGTTTGGATGCTTACTCTTGTATCTTAACTCATTTCAAAAGCGATTAGAGGCTTCTTGTGCTCGCTCTGACTGAACTGGCCAAACAATATAATTATTTGAGAAAAAAATCACACAAATGGCATTGTAATTAATATTTCTTAATTGATTATTGGTATAATGAAGGTGAAACTCCAAAACAACACTGAAAAGTATTACATATAAATATGAATTTGTATTTTTGTATTTGCCTCATAAATTTAAGCTTTTAATTGAAATTATCGATGTTTATTTTTACATATTTTAAAAAATAATGTTGATCGCATACCCGAAGCATTTTAACATTTGAAGGGATGTATAATAATATTAAATTTTAGAGGCTTCCAAACCTCATAACAAATTTCCCACTCCATTTTGGGTCATTTATGATTACAAAACCACGAATTGAACCTCCAATTTGGTCACTCGCGCCCGTCAGCTTCAAGACGAGGCTTCAAAATCCAAATCCCTCCCCTCTCTCTTCCTCCACAATAAAACAAATCCTCCGCTTCCATTCTAATTCTATCTCCGATTCCACCTCTCGCCCTCTCCGCCCCCCCCTCATCATCTCTCCATGGCTGACTCCGTCCCTTCGATCCCTAGCCCTAACTCTGCTACTATTCTTCCTCTTTTACCACCACCGCCGCCGCCGCCGCCATCATGCCATCCTTCCGACCAGAGCCCCGCCGTCCCCTCCGCCGGCGGCGGCCGATTCTCGCCGTTTCGCTGGCCGGGTATGCGGGTGACGTCCGAGTTCGACAGCGACAGCTCCGTGTTCTTCCACAAGGTCTCCTGCAAGCTCTTCGACAACCTGGCCAAGCTCAAATTCTCCTTCCAGAACGACCGTGCTGGCCAGATCGTCTACCCCCAGCTCGGTTTCCTCACCAAGCACTTTGGTGTCCTCTACGACCTCGAGTCCCGCAATGCTCTTCTTAAGGGGTCCTTCGACATCGCCAACTTCTTGCAAGTCCGCGCCACCCACGATGTCAAGGTTTACTATTTTTGTTCCTTTCCTCACTGCTTCCATTGTTATTAAAAACTATTCTTGTTGCAATCGTTTTTTATGGTACCGACTAAAATATATTTTCTTCATTTACCTATTACTTCTCGATTAGAGTAATTTCTGTTATAGTAATAATTCTCGTGAAGAGTTTGGATTGGATAGGTAAATTTAGTTGTTGCTGTTTGGACATATTGAGCTATATAAAAGGCTGACAGACCCCTTTGCACATATTGAATCCCTTTGTTTCATGTTTCTGCAGCCACAAAGGCCAATGCTCTTCCTATGACTAAGGCAAATGTTGAAACTTAAACGTAGTGTGAGTTAGAGTAAGCACCATATAATCAGTGAGGATGAGTTTTTTTCTACAGGCTAACATTTTTGTTTGAGGTACATTCAAAATGTGGGGGTTTTTTTTTTTTTTTTTTGCTAGTTATAGTTAGGTTCTCCTTTAGGTTGTTCTGCAGTCATTCAACTGCTCTTATTGGGTTGTTCCTGCAAAGTAATTCATTTAAAGTCTTGGTATGAAAATGGCTTTAGTCTAAGAAAGTTGTATCAGGCTGTCCTCTCTTCATTGGCTATATAACATCTTCTCTTGGTAACAATTAGCAAGCCAAACATTTTGTTATTTTCTTACTGTTCATGTGTTTTTAGGATTTTATTTTTCGTTTATTCATGTTGCTTTCCTCTGACATACTGAGATCTTTATTCCTTATTTTTTATCCAATCAACTGGGTGAGGAAGATTGCCATCCAATTCGTAACAGGCGATGATTCTTGAAACTTAATGTTATTGGATATTTTTTAATGAGTTTCCAGTTTGTGTTTCTACCAAGTCATCATAGAAGGGACCTTCTAGTCAGATGATGGTTTATCTAATGATAGTCCATTTGGCTACAAACACAGTTTAGAGCTTCCATGCATGATTCCTTGCAGCAATCAAGATAGCTTGACGATTTTCTCTTTTTCCTCTCTTGTTTGATTTTCAATATTTCCATCTCTTTTTTTCCCCTAGGAACTAGAATGTGTTGTGCATTATTTTTAATCTAAATTAGCCCTTTGGTTATTAAGAATGAACTGGCTGTATTTATGTAACCTGTTGACGGTGATTTCATTGCATGTTATCTTGGTAAGTAATGCACCCAAATAAGTCATGGAAAAATTGGTTTTTGCATATATGCATATTTTAATCGAGTCTGTGCTTTTCTTTTGAGGTAATATTTATTTACTGGCGAACTGATTTGCTGTACAAAAATCAGATTGATGTGAAGTCAGGCTTGCAATTGTATTTGTGTCAGTTTATAATTGGTGTCTTATGGACAACTCATTAGGTTTTTCAAGGGTAAAGTGTTTTCCTAGTTTCTTCCTGCTATTGCTTAGGCATATGCTTTAATATATTATCTTTGTGCTAAGTAGTAGAAGTTAATAAAAACTTGCCTTTGTTCCTTTCATGCTCCTATGCATTTTGCAAATCTTGAGCTTGTGTCTTGGTATGTTGTCCTTAGCTTCCATTCCATCTTTATATATGAACTGGTAGATCGAATATCAAAGTTCTCCCAGGTTTTTCATGGTGGCAGTTGATGTTTAAACTATCCTTAGGTCCTGTATATATGGTATTCGTGTACCTAATTACATGCTCAGATTATCTCATGCTTACACGTTTTCTTATCATTTTATTCGTGTTGTGCATATTGTCATGGACACATTATACCTTTCACATCTCAAAGCAGTTGGGTCATGCAACACTTCTGCCATCACATTATAATCTAAATTTAGATAATTAGTTTCTTATGCGGTGTGATCCTATCATATTTTCTCTTATCAAATCTTAGCTCTTTATAGTAAGGCAAATCTTTCTTTTTGTTGTTAGTTTATAAGATTGCTTGTGTTTCAGACTGGTCATATTGGAGGGCCAAACTCTATTCATATAGGCTTATCAGCACAGTCTTTATCTGTTTCATGCACATGTGAAAATAATGAGTCTATTGCTTCTTGCTTCCGTTTTGGTAGTGCCTTCCTATTCAAGTATCATTATAAAAAGGTGCGTGTTTTTTGTCAGTTGTATTTATCGTTTCTGGCAGATTTAGTGATAAGCAATTATTCAATATCTACAAGCAACGGCTGCATCAAACTGCTAGCTTAGCTTGTGCTTTGTTATATGTGATTTACATCAACATTTGTTGATTTTCCTTTGATTATGATAATGAATATCATTGGTTGTTCGGTTGTAGACATCTGTGTGATTGACTTTGTTGCTAATGTTGAATTTTTTGTTTATGTGGATGGAAATTCAATATATTGGAGTTAGGTGACAAAGGAGGTCAACATGTGGAGGAGATAAGAAAGAGGAGGGGTTATGTTCCCACATTTTTTAATGGTAGGCAATGAAAAGGAGGAAGGAGCAGGAGAGGCAGAGTAGAAAAGAAAAATTATGATGCTTGTTTTTGCTACTTCTACTATATGGGGGAGTATAGGGAGGGGAGTAGGGAGAGAAGAAGTGTCTGAGGCCATTAAACCAGGCGGTTGCAGTGTTGATTTGTCAAGAGGCACTTGGGTGCCTTAGGCCATTAAATCAGGCACCTATGCAGGTTGCCAAGGACATGTGCTCACCTAGTCCAGTCCAGGCGCCCAAGTGGGTGCTCGATACCAGGTGCTCACTTGGCCTAGTTGAGGTGTACTGTGGCCCATTCCACTTGAATCAAGCTTAAAATCGAGCTAGATGGAGAGAATTGGTTCAGTTGAACTTATCAATGTTGATGAATTGGTTCGATGCAACCAATTCATCAAATTAACAACTCTCTTCGTCATGTGATCATCCCAATCATGTGATGGATTGAAAATTTAGCTTCTTCGCTGTTGACCACCTATCGATGATTGCTGTCACTTTTGATAGCTTTTATCTTAATGTGATTTTTGGTGGATAATGACCTTCATCTTTGCCTCTAACAACCCTTCTCATATTGTTGTCACTCTTGTTGTTATTATCATTGTGATTTTTGCGGATGACGACTTCTGTGTCTGTCAGTTATTCTCCAATCAGTTGCTGCTGCCAATGTGATTTTTGCTTATGACCACCTTAGACAGCTTTCTCCAATCGCTGCTTTGTTGCTGTGATTTTCATTGACAATCACCTTCGACAACTCTTCTTTGATCGCTTTCGCCTCCGACATCTCTTATTCGATCGCCTATTGTTTCTCCTAAAATCTTCATGGATGGCCACCTCCGCCTCCATCTCTCACAACTTATTCCGATGGTTCTCCGACCACTTGTCGTTGTCATGTAATCTTCGTTGATGAGCCTCTGCCTTCGATAGCTTCTCGCTGTGATCTTCTTCGACAGTCTATTTTTCCGTGATGATCCTTTTTTAAATACACTGCGTCCAATTGAGTTAGTGATTTTGTTAAGTATATTATTCAACGCCGCGCTTCACTCGCACAAGTGCCAAGCACCTCAGACATTTTGAAACCTTAGCGCTTTTAGTGCTTAAGAACTTTGATAACACTGGGTGGCAGAAAGAAGTTAGATATTGGATTGGTATTCATCATTAGTTTAGCTATTTTAGGAACAATATAGGCTCCTATTTTGAGTTTATAGAAGAACCCTAATATATTTATGGTCTAGGTTAAATAAGTTATTTAGCTATTAGGAACCTTGTTTGGAGATTTTACATGTCACTTTTATTGAGATTTGGAGGATGATTAGATTATTATGACAATTTTGTCGGAAGACGTCTATGGGTAGCCATATATGAGAAGATGTCGGCCCAAGGTCTGATGCTTGTATGCTATTCCACTTTCTATGCAATAAAGTGAATAGTTTAGCTATCTAGATAGTTGAGAGTTCTCTTCTCCAATTGAAGGAACCATTGTTAGGGTTTAACATCATTAATAGGTTCCAAGCCTTCACATTTGTTGAAGACCCATACTTGATTAATATATTAAAGCCACTGCTGACAATTTGACTTGATTTGGTGCACAAAGGAATGTGTTGCTTGAACAAGTCACCTAAGAAATGGTTTGGTCTCCACCATATCTTGAAGTTGAAGGTTCTTTAAAGTTTAAAATAGCATTGAATGATCATGAGGACCTGATATCTTACAGCAGAAACAAATGGGTTTGAGTTTGAGTCTGATATTTGAGTTAATTTCATAGGTGTTATATATAATTTTGATTTGGCTTTTGGGTCACGTTTGAGCCAATGCTGTGTTTATATCCAACCAGGGTCTAGTTTTTGTTGGAATTATTAAAACAATACTGTGTACTGTATTGTTTATCCTGAAGTATCATGCCACTCTTACTGTCATACTCTAAGACCGTTATTTGAGATCTAGTTGTATGACAAGGGTCTGTTCCTTAACTATTTAAGGGATTATGCAATTAGGCTCTAGAAGCAGCTAGCTGTACACTACTTTGAAAGTCCTATTAGGACTCAAATGATGACCAATTGCTTCTTACCGTAAAAGTTATGTTGCATGATACGAATGGCTTATTGGACTTAAAAATACAGCATGCAATTGGTTCCTTTAAGAAATAGTTTTAAATATTTTTTTGAATCACAAAAGGGTCATGATAACTGTCTTCTTCTGTGTAAGAGTTCTTTTTGTTAACATCTCTATGTCTTTTATATATTTAAATAAATACTTGTCTTTAGATTAAAAAGACAATAAAAGTGATACGTGCTACACGGTTAGCTTTCTTGACCAATTGGTCATGATAACTGTCTTCTTTTGTTGATATGTTTTTTGTACTACCCCTAGCATTTTTCTTTCTACTATGGTCTTATACCTTCCATACCTCCACTCTCTTTATTTGAATTATCATGGAATATTATTTTTACTATCACAAGGATCAGAAATACGGAACACAATCTTGTGTCAAGAACCAAGCATCTTGAAGAATTCCTATTTGGAAAGTTAAGGCTTTTTCATCTGAATTCTATCAAATTACTTGTCATTCTTGTGTAAAGACTCTTCATTGCAAGAGGCTCATTGGAAGTGGCTATTTCCAGTCACATTTTTATAGCATGCCTTTGATATTGATTTTTAATTTCTTGATTTGCTGAAGAGCTTGATGAAGAATTCAGCTTTAGAATATAAGACTGTGACTTTATCAGTCAGCATTATGTAATCAATGGGTGTGATGTCTCATTTAATCTTGTATAAAAGATCTTCCAACTTGAAATCAACATTTTTGTCTTTTTTTTTTTTCTCATTAGCTGTCACTACATTTCTATCAGTGCTGGATCGAAGCCCTCTTACTGTTTAGTATTTGCTTGTTTATATATATTGTGCTCATTTGGTTTCGTACGTTCAACTTTTCTCTCAGGAGCAACAAGGAGAAGTTGCAATCATAACAAGCATGTCAAATCCATCATATAAACTGGAAATTTCTTCTTCAGTTCCATCTGTTGGTCTGGTAAGTTTGTTGGTAGTACTGCACAAATTGCTACCAAAAAGTGACTCTTGCAGTGAAATAAAGCTGAAATGATTTTCTTTTTCTGATTTGGTATCATTTTATATAAGGTCTCCCTGTGCTGCCTTATTTGTGAAGATGCTTGGTTGAACTTGATAATCTTTGTAAATATAATAATATTCACTCTAGGGAATAATTGCCCCAGAAATTTGCCAACTAATTGTTTGCAAAGATTGTGCCTAAGGGCACATCATCAATCTTACATTTACTGTAAATCTGTAATCTTGCATAAGTTAAAGTTACACAGTTAACTAACGGCTGTCCAATGCATGATCATCCTGCTAATTGGGAGCTCCTCAGTTTGTTAGTTGCTCCTTAAAGACTAAACAATGTCTCATTTTGCATATATGGTTAGTGCTAATGCTTAATAGTCGCTCCTTATCAGCTCATGGTTTTCAAAATGTCTTTTTGTTCCTGATTTAAGCATGTTATGACAATTGGGACACAACTTTTGATGTTCCTCAGCTTATATCCCTATGTTAAGGATTTAACTATGGTCTGTATCCCATATTGTCACGAACGGTTGTCGTGCACCCGTAATAACTTCGTTCAACGAACCGTTCGTCACTTTTGTTTGCTTGTACAAATCCTTGGCAGCATGTTTTACTATAGTTTTGGTGTGTTTTGCTTGTAAAAATATATGCAATGACAGTTCGTAGCGTTGCAGTACGATCGCTTATCGCATCGGACAAAACTACCCCAAAATGGCTTCGTTTTCGTGTGCCATGGCCTGTTTTCTGCAGACCGTAGTTGCACGCGAAACGTCAGCTATCTCAGCATGCTGGAACCGCCCAGGTGGCATCGGAGCGGATGGGGTTTCGGGGTAGTGTCGGGCGTTAAACACTCTTTACAAGTTTGCACGTCAACTTGACGGAAACTTGCCTTTGTGCTCAACACCCAGGGAGCAGTTGTTTGCGGACTTGCAACTGTTCATTCATCTTCTAAAGTCTTTGTTTTCCGCCTTCCTTTTTTTTCTCTCATGTACTCCAAGTGCTCGTTGAATTGCTTGTAAAGCTTCCCTCTTCGCGAGACGTTGGGACTTGTCCGCTGCTCGTTTCCAAACTAATCAATTTTCTGTTTTACAGGTCCTTTGGGACCTGTGCGAGATTGCAACTAGGCTGACCCTTAGCAGACGTGTATGTCGTAAGGGCGCCTCGAGACTTAGGCAATTCCAGCTAAGTTCGTGACTTTGTCGCAAGGGTGTCTCACGACTTAGGCAATTTCAGCTAAGTTCGTGATATTGTGGTATCAGAGTGGATAAGCAATTCGAGCAAGCAGCGAAGAAACTTCACAATCTTACCATGGTGAAGCATCACGGCAAGTCGAGCAAAATGGAGCAAGTCGGACCGTTGCCCCAAGCATTCGCAGGTGGGCTGTAAGTGCAAACTCGCTCCCTTGCTGCTGGAGCCGCTCAGGAGGAGCGCACATCGAACATGATGAGCGAGAAGTTGGCTATTCGTCGCAAGCGAAGGAGGCGCAATTTGGAGCACCAACTGGGAAAAAAAGCCATAAAGAGAGACTCACAGCGGTAGAAACCCGCTTGGATGTTCTTAAAGTGAGCTTGGAGAAACTATACCAAAGCTAACGAAGGCTTCTTGGGGTAGAGAGCTCGCAAGAAGAAACTGAATCCCGGATCGACAAGGTTGAGGTCCTAGTCGACTGACTAACAGATAACACCAAGGACTCCGTGCAACATATGCAGGAAGTTATGGCGGAACTCACTTACAGAGTGACTTTGCTCATAAGGGTGCTAAATGCAGGAAGGAGCAACACCCGCGTTGTGTCGCCATAAAGCTTGAGAGCACCCGAGCCACATTGTTATGGGGGTGTTAGAGATGCTAAGGAGCTCGAGAATTTCCTGTTAGACATGGAACAACACTTCCGGGCTATGAGACTCGACTCTGATGACACCAAAGTTTTAATAGCAACCATGTATCTGAATGGAGATGTAAAATTTTGATGGATGACTCGTTGGGAGGAGATCCAACAAGGTCGGTGCTAAATGGACACTTGGGAAGATTTGAAGCGAGAGTTGAGAACTCAGTTCCTACTTGAGAACACAGAGATCGTCGCAAGAAGGAAGTTGAGACAACTCCGCCAAACGACTTCTATTCGGGACTACATGAAGCAATTTTCTGCATTGATACTGGACATCAAGACATGTCCAAAAAAGATAGGCTGTTCAGCTTTCTCGATGGCCTGAAACTGTGGGCTCAACAGGAACTACATTGATGGAATGTTACCGATATGATCGGGGCAATTGCGATCGCAGAAAGGCTCATCGACTTTGTCTCTTCGGAGGACTCAGGAAAGAAGAAACAACATTCAGGAAATCGCCCTCCAAATATTCTCGAGGGAAGGAGCCTGGGGGTGAGCAAAGAAAGAAGAGTTCTCATAAAGGGCCAAGTTCAAAAGGCAAGGCCTTAAAACCTGACGGATGCTTCTTGTGTAGAGAGCCACATATGGTGAGGGAGTGCCTACAAAAACAGGCACTCAATGCCTTGACAGCTTCTATCCACCCCCCCAAAACGAACAAGGGTAAGGTCATCGCTCTTAGTTCAAGTAGCTCATAATATAGTAGCGACGACGAGGAGATGCAAAGACCCCAGATGGGAGCAATATGCTTGTTGAATGCATTGCGGGGTCAAGTGGGAGAGAACATGAAGGCAAAGCAACAGAAAGCAGGGAACAACAAGCAAATATATGTGGACATCAAGTTCAATGACCAAACAACCTGTGCAATGGTGGACACGGGCGCTACCCACAACTTTATTGCTGACCAAGAGGCAAAGTGACTTGGGCTGATCTTGGAGAAGAACCCAAGTCGGATGAAGGCAGTGAACTCGGAGGCCAAGCAGATCTTCAGGTTGGCAAACGGAGTCCCCATCAAGATCGGAACTTGGAGTGGCTGCACAAACATGATGGCGGTGCCACTGGACGGTTTCCAAGTGATTCTCGGAATGGAGTTACATGCACGCGGTGAAGTTAGTACCAATGCCGTTCTTAAACTCTATATGTCTGATGGGAGGTGATGACCCTTGTGTAGTTCTCATCTCTCGAAGAGGAACCAAGGACCCCTAACAACTATCAGCATTGCAATTGAAGAAAGGGGTACAAAAAGAACTAATCTTTGACTACTGTGAAGCTGGAGTCGCTTGACGGGGAGGCCATTCATGAACCTGCTACGGTGATGAACGTTCTGAAGGAGTTCACAAACATTATGTTACTGAGTTGCCGAAAACTTTGTCGCCACGCAGAGGCGTGGATCATCATATAAAGCTAGAGCCAGGAGTGAAGTATCCAACGAGACCACTATACTGCATGTTCCCTCCGGAGTTAGCAGAGCTCAGAAAGTAATTAGATGAACTGTTAAGCGGTGGTCTCATCCGTAGTTCCAAAGCACCATTCGGAGCTCCAGTTCTCTTCCAGAAGAAACAAGATGGGAGCCTCCAGCTATGTGTCGACTATTGGGCCCTTAACAAGGTGACGATGAAGAATAAGTGTTCAATCCCACTCATCGCGGACTTGTTCGACTAATTGGGCAAAGCGAAGTTTTTCTCCAAACTCGACCTTCGGTCAGGGTACTGGTAGGTGTGCATTGCTGAAGGTGATGAAGCAAAGACTACTTGTGTGACCAAGTGTGGAGCGTTTGAGTTCTTGGTGATGCTTTTCGGTTTAACCAACACTTCGGCCACATTCTGCACTCTTATGAACCAACTATTCAAGGAGTATTTGGATAAGTTTATGGTCGTCTACTTGAATGATACTGTCGTCTACAGTCAAACGCTTGAGGAGCATGTCGAGCATCTTTAGACAATTTTCAAGGTTCTAAGGAAGAATACTTTGTTCGTGAAAAGAGAGAAGTGCTACTTTGCTCAGACGGAGATCTTATTCTTGGGGTATCGAATCGGTGATGGTTCCATTCGAATGGACAAATCAAAGGTGCAAGCTGTTGCGGAATGGCGAATTCCAAAGAAGGTGCCAGAGCTGAGATCCTTGGTTTCGTTAACTACTATCAGCGCTTCATAGTTAGGTATTCGAAGTGCGCAGCTCCATTGACGGAGTTGCTGAAGGAGCAGCCTTGGAGATGGTCCGACAGATGTGAAGTGACATTTCATGATCTAAAGGCTATTGTTTTGGAAGAACCGGTGCTCAAATTATCAGACTATGAGAAGTCCTTCGAAGTCCATACAAATGCTTCAGACTTCGTTATTGGGGGAGTACTCATGTAAGAGGGTCACCCAACACTTTGGCCACATTCTGCACTTTTATGAACCAACTATTCAAGAAGTATTTGGATAAATTTATGGTTGCCTACTTGAATGATATCGTCGTCTACAGTCAAACGCTTGAGGAGCATGTCGAGCATCTTTAGACAATTTTCAAGGTTCTAAGGAAGAATACTTTGTTCGTGAAAAGAGAGAAGTGCTACTTTGCTCAGATGGAGATCTTATTCTTGGGGTATCGAATCGGTGATGGTTCCATTCAATGGACAAATCAAAGGTGCAAGTGTTGCATTGCGAATGGCGAATTTCAAAGAAGGTGCCGGTGAGATCCTTGGTTTCGTTAACTACTATCGCTTCATAGTTAGGTATTCGGCGCGCACTCCATTGACGAGTTCTTTGAAGGAGCAGCCTTGGAGATGGTCCGACAGATGTGAAGTGACATTTCATGATCTAAAGGCTATTGTTTTGGAAGAACTGGTGCTCAAATTATCAGACTATGAGAAGTCCTTCGAAGTCCATACAAATGCTTTAGACTTCGTTATTGGGGGAGTACTCATGCAAGAGGGTCACCCAACACTTTGGCCACATTCTGCACTTTTATGAACCAACTATTCAAGAAGTATTTGGATAAATTTATGGTCGCCTACTTGAATGATATCGTCGTCTACAGTCAAACGCTTAAGGAGCATGTCGAGCATCTTTAGACAATTTTCAAGGTTCTAAGGAAGAACATTTTGTTCGTGAAAAGAGAGAAGTGCTACTTTGCTCAGACGGAGATCTTATTCTTGGGGTATCGAATCGGTGATGGTTCCATTCGAATGGACAAATCAAAGGTGCAAGCTGTTGCGGAATGACGAATTCTAAAGAAGGTGCCAGAGCTGAGATCCTCGATTTCGTCAGCTACTATCAGCGCTTCATAGTTAGGTATTCGAAGTGCGTAGCTCCACTAATGGAGTTGCTGAAGGAGCAGCCTTGGAGATGGTTCGACAGATGTGAAGTGGCATTTTAAGATCTAAAGGCTATTGTTTTGGAAGAATCGGTGCTCAAATTGTCAGACTATGAGAAGTCCTTCGAAGTCCATACAAATGCTTCAGACTTCGTTATTGGGGGAGTACTCATGCAGGAGGGTCACCCGGTGGCCTATGAAAGCCGCAAGCTCAATGAGATTGAGCGGCGGTATCCAGTGCATGAGAAGGAGATGATAGCGATGGTCCACTGTCTACAAGTTTGGTGACACTATCTTCTCGGATCGCGATTTGTGCTGAGGATGGACAACATTGCTTTGAGTTACTTCCAGACTTAAAAGAAACTCTCTCCAAAGCAAGCACGATGGTAGGATTTCCTGGCCGAATTTGATATGGCAATGGAGTACAAGCCCGGAAGAGCAAATATCGTAGTCGATGCATTGAGCCGGAAAGTGGAGCGGGTGAATGTCATACAACTGGAGGGTAGAGGCCAAGTAAGTCAGTTGCACTCCAACTTCCTTTCCCAGATTAGGGATGGACAGTGCAATGACCCTCAGGCAGTGATCCTGATGTAATTGACCCAAAAAAGCAAGGCATCCTGGAGGGACTCATCTACATAAAAGGGAATAGGGTTTATGTTCCTCGAGTGGACAATTTAAGACGTGAACTCGTGAGAGAGTGTCACGATTCCTTTTAGGCGAGACATTCGAGCATCCACCGAACATTGGCTCTCGTAGAGAGGGCCTTTTACTGGCCGAAGATGAGGACGGATGTGGAGGAATATGTTCGAACGTGCCTTACTTGTCAACAAGATAAGGTGGAGCAGCGGAAGTCGGTGGGACTTTTGGAGTTCTTGCTCGTACTAGAAAGGCCGTGGGAGTGCATTTCCTTGGACTTTATATTAAGCTTGTTGGTAGTATGAGGACTCGGATCGATACTCATAGTGGTCGATCGATTTTCGAAGCATGTAACATTCATTGTTGCACCCCTACACTATTCTGCAGAGGAAGTGGCCAAGCTGATGATGAAAAATGTGATAAAGTATTGGGGAGTCCCGCACAATATCATCAGTGACCGAGATGCTCGGTTCCTGGGACGATTCTGGACCGAGCTATTCAAATAGTTGGGGTCTAAGCTATACTTCTCCACGAGCCTCCACCCCCAAACGGATGGCTAGATGGAAAGGATAAATTTGCTCTTGGAGCAATATCCTTGGTACTACGTGAGTGTCAACCAGTGAGATTGGGTGAAGCTGTTGGACATAGCCCAATTCTCCTACAACTTGCAGCGGAGCTCTACATTCAACAAGGGCCCCTTCAAGATCATTACAGGGCAGCAGTCGTCGACTCCTCACTTTGGCTATCGGTTATACTGGGAGTAGTCCGTCTGCATATTATTTTGCAAAAGAATGGCACCGAAGTACAGATATTGCGCGGGCTTACTTGGAGAAGGCGGTCAAAAAGATGAAGAAGTGGGCAGACTTGGGAAGGCGACCGCAGGAGTTCAAAGTTGGTGAAGCTCCAACCAGCATCATTTCAGTTCTTTAGGCACAAAGTGCTCAAAAGATTGGTGCGCAAGTATGAAGGGTCATTCCTAATTTTTAGTAGGGTGGGCAACGTTTCCTACAAGATGCAACTACCGGCGTGACTCAAAATTCATAATGTTTTTCATGTCAGCAACTTGAAAGCCTACCACCCAAGTCCGCAAGATGCTTTTCGAAGTGTTCCAACTCAGCTACCCCCTATCAGAGCCTCTTACGAGAAGTGAGTTGAAATCATTTTAGCGGATCACAAGACAAAGCTACCCAATGGAGCTGACCAGACCGAGTTCTTGGTGAAGTGGCGAAAGTTCCCCCAAATTGAAGCCAGTTGGAAGCTTGAAGATGCCCTCTGACATGAAGCAGCCATCAAAACCTATAAGCAAGTGTCGACGAGGGCGTTAACAGTTTAAGTGGGGGAGAATGTCACGAACGGTCGTCGCGCACCCGCAATAACTTTGTTTAATGAATCGTTTGTCGCTTTTGCATGCTTGTACAGATCCTTGGCAGTATGTTTTGCTATAGTTTGATGTGTTTTGCTTGTAAAAATGTAAGCGACGGCAGTTCGTAGCGTTGTAGTACGATCGCTCGCTGCACCAAGCAAAACTGCCCTAAAATGGCTTCGTATTTGCGTGCCATGGCTTGTTTTCTGCAAACCGCAACTGCATGCGAAACATCAGCCATCTCAGTACCCTGGAACCCCTTAGGTGACATCGGGGCGGATGGGGCTTCAGGGTAGTATCGGGCGTTAAACACTCTTCACAAGTTTGCACGTCAACTTGACGAAAACTTACCTTCGCGCCCGACACCCGAGGAGCAGTTGTTTGCGGACTTGCAGTTGTTCGTTCACCCTTCTAAAGTTCTTGTTTTCCTCTTTCCTCTCTTTTCTCTCATGCACTTTAAGTATGGTGTTGCATCATATCAGTATGGCATGTTGCATATTGTGTGATATGCTACAGTGACTGCTCGTGAGAAATCATAAAAAAATGACTAATGTGTTGTGTTGATGTACCCTAGCATGGTTGGTTTATATTGTATTTGTATTTGAATTTATGGCTACATGTTTGTATTTTTCTTGATATAATGCACATCGAGGAGTGGAATAACTACAAACTACTTGTGCAGCCAAAAACAACTGTCCAGTTCCCCCTTGGTGAAGTTTCAGTGGAGAGGAAAGAGCAGGAAACTGAGAAAACACTATCCATAAATGGAATCCTGAAAGGTGAGCTGCTGAATGGAGTTTGTACTGCATTATACAGGGATGAGGATCTTAATCTGAGATACTGCTACAAGGTAATAGTCAGTCTCTGCCTCCCTTTGTGCTTTGTATTTTGACCAATGACTAAGCTTTTTCCCTTTGAAGATATATTGCTGAAGCATAATTTTGTTTGAAACTGGTTACATTTATAGGATGAGGAGATGTCATTTATTCCCAGCATCTCTTTACCCTCAAATGCATTATCCTTGGCATTCAAACGCCGTTTCAGTCCCTCAGACAAGTTGAGGTTAGCAATTTGTCCATGTTTTTCAGTTTGTACTGTTTCATATTACTTGACTCCATATTTTTGTTTATTCACTTGTCTTGTCCATAGCAGAAGTTAAAATATCCTTTTTTTTAAAAGAAATCTGTCAAGACTGTAGGCTGGAAAAGACTTGATCAACTCAACTTGTTAGCTTGCTTATTAGGTGCTGCTAAAAAAATGTTAGACTAAATGTGTGTACATAATAAATTCCATTAAAATCAAAACAAATTCTTGAATGTTAATTAACATATGCTATTAGGGTGATATTAGGAGCAAGCACTGGTGCTTGTCACCCATAGAGATACTTTTGAAGGGTAATCTCTGGAGGGTGGTGATCTTGACAACATGTTGATTGGTTCTATTGATGATGTAGTAATCATAATCCATGATATTTCTTTGGATCCTTTGATTGGCAGAGCAACAAGGTAGATAAACCTTTAAAGCAAGGGCTAGACACGGGATTTAGAAGATCTTGGATCAGAGGATAAGGTTCAAGGAAGAAAAAACATCACAGGAAGAAGATAATAACCTTGGCCAACAGGCTAAAGTATTCATTAATCAAAATATTATTTGCATATGCTAAGCCGTTATTATTTCTCTTAAACATATAATGAGACGACAGCTCCTATCCGCCGTGTACTTAAAGAAAAAGGTAAGGAAGCAAATAAGTTACCATATGGAGTTATTGTGCCTGCTATAATACTATTGCATCTGTGGTACCAGCAAACAGTGCTCTATAATTACTTTCATTCTAACATGTGAAAGCATGTATCCTTGAGAAACATGGCAACTTGATGCCTCAATGAACTTTCTGGAGCGTTTAGTACTCCTTACAAATGTTTTCAGGAATTTTCTAATTTTTTTAAGAACATTCACTGTACTGCTGAACTGAACAGTAATTGGTGTAAAAGAGGATTCATGTAGGTTAACCAGATGGTTGGAACTGAAGTCTTGGTTCGGTTGTTCACCATGATGACCTCTGCTTGTTGTCTTATGTATTCTTGCTTTCCCATATACTGCTGATCATAGTGCTCTTTAATGTAATATCATCCGCAAAATTGTACTATTAATATATTTCCTGGCCCTTTTTTTGTCCCAGCTACTGGTACCGCTTTGAGTCTAGTCAGTGGAGTATGGTGTACAAGCGCACTGTTGGTAAAGACCTGAAGTTTAAAGCTGGTTATGATTCTGAGGTGCGACTTGGCTGGGCATCTCTATGGGTATGTTTCACTTCACAATCTCCTGTTTAAACAAACTGCATCTATTTCAACTAACTAAAGCAAAAGATGAGGGAAAAAGTTGTGTCATGCCAATACAAAGAATAACAAAGGATTTGTGGGTATGACCGTATTCTGTTGAGATTACACATTCAATGCTAATGTCCATTGTCATTCATAATGACTTTATATTGGCAATCTTGAGACTGGTGGTACGTTACTGCTTGATGCTCCACTTGATTGAATTAGAAATAATTTTCTGCTTTCTAATTTTTCTTCTAAAGAAGTAAATGATATTTGGGGACTGCAATTCTTGTGAAGGTTGGAGATGAAGATGGCAAGACGAAGACGGCTCCGATGAAGACGAAAGTTCAGTTTATGCTCCATTTACCGCAGGATGATATCGGCAATTCTTTGTTGATGTTTCGAGTTAAGAAAAGGTGGGACTTCTAGTTCTCCATTATATTCTTTGCTTGAAGAGGAGGTACGATGACAGGTATCTGTCTTTTTGTCTGTCAAATGTTTTGGCTACAACTTGCTACCATATTTTAGATGTCAATGATCTTTTTCACCAAGAATTCAGCTTGTTTTTCTACTACTACGTTACTTGATACAGAGGGAGAGAAGACATCAGTCAGACTTTATTTGATGAAAACCTCAATTGTTACTAAGGAGAAAGAGACTAAAAACCTTTTTTCCTGATCCCTAATATCAACTTCAGCCAACTAAAATGTTAATTGCAGTCTTTCCTTTAATGTATATATTTTAGTGAAGATATAGAACTAATTACAGACATTTTAATAAATCAGTAGGACCACTCCATGTGCTCTGAAGTTGCATTTTTTGCTTTGATTGTGTACATATGGATGAATCAATGTAATCATATAAAATGTATATTATGTTAAAAGACACAAGTTTCTAAGGACCAAAAAAAATATACGAGTGAAAAGCTTGATCATCATTCCCACCTCATTCAACTCTATAAATAGCTCCCACCATTACCATTTACACAGGAACAATTTCTACAGACACCACACAAAAGGAAGAAACCAACAATTTAATAGTATCTTTGATTACTGAACATGTTCTTCTTTATCTTAATTGAAACTTGCAACTACAATTACATTTGTAAAGAGATAAAATAGTTGTACTTTGTGATTGTTACAATTGACATTCCTTTTTATGAAGAGTTGTTGCTTACATGAATTGGAGAATGATTGCTAGAGTTAATAGTTGATTCATCTGCCGAATCCCCTCCAAGTCCTCACAAGCAATTACTTGTATTCTATTCTAAAAAATTCGAGCCTATCCAATTTACTTATATATAAGATAAATTAAGATAAAAATAAGTAGATTTTAGATCATTAATCGTGATCAAATTTGTATAGCGTTCAACAATATTGATAATAAATTAGGTATTTCTTATGCTTATAGTTTGTATGATGATTTAAGTTGATTTTGCTTAAATCGTACGGTATCAGAATTGGGTCAGTCTTTTTTGGCCTCTCACATCCGTTAGATTGTTATTGACATGCAAACATGGACGATTGATTTGGGAAGGAATTAACCGTCTGATGAAAACCGGAAAGGACGAAAATAAATTGGAAATTTGGAGTCGCCGCCCCTTTTCATCGTCAGGTCAAATGTGGAACCCCCGAAGTCGTCTTCTCTCTTCCCCAAAAGGCACCACCGACAAGAGAGAAGGAGGCGGTCGGAGAGGATGGGCGCATCGGATGCGGGTTGCGGCGATCTCCCTCCCGTCCTCTCCTCCTTCGTCGACGCCTTCGTCGACTTCTCCGTCTCCGGTCTCTTCTTCCCCCCCAACCCTACCCCTAGCCCCGCCCCCGCCGCCACACGCATTCCCGCACCTGCCCGCCTCGTGGCCATCGGCGACTTCCACGGCGACCTCCCCAAGGCCCTCCAGGCCCTCTCCCTCGCCGGCCTCGTTGACCCCTCGTCCGCCCGATGGACCGGCGGCGCCGCCGTCGCCGTCCAGGTCGGTGACGTCCTCGACCGCGGCGGCGACGAGCTCCGCCTTCTCTACCTCCTCCACCGCCTCAAGCTTGACGCCGCCGCCGCCGGCGGCGCCCTCCTCACCCTCCACGGCAACCACGAGGTCATGAACGCCGACGGCGACTTCCGCTACGTCACCCGCGCCGGCCTCGAGGAGTTCACGGCCTGGGCTTTCTGGTACCGCTCCGGCCTCGCCATGAAGCGCCTTTGCAGCGGCCTCGACCCCCCGAGGGACCCCTTCAGGGGCGTCCCCAAGTCCTTCCCCGGGGTCAAGGAGGAGTTTTGGGAAGGGTTCCGCGCCCGCATCGCCGCCTTGCGGCCGAACGGCCCGATCGCCTCCCGATTCCTCGCCGGCAACCAGACCGTTCTGCTGGTCGGTGACTCGCTGTTCGTCCATGGCGGGCTTCTCCAGCAACACATCGATCACGGGCTGGAAAGGATCAACCAAGAAGTCAAAGACTGGATAATGGGGCTCAACGGGAGGCGATCGCCGTCCTACCTGAGAGGGCGGGACTCAGTGGTGTGGCTGCGGAGGTTCTCGGACGGACCAAATTGCGACTGCGGGCAACTCGAGGAGGTGCTCTCGATGATCCCGGGCGCAAGGAGGATGGTGATGGGGCACACCATACAGGAGGGAATCAACGGGGTGTGCGAGGACAAGGCGATCCGGATCGACGTGGGGTTGTCGAAGGGGTGCACAAACGGGCTGCCGGAGGTGTTGGAGATCAACGCCGGCGACCAACCGAGGATCTTGACATCGAATCCACTGTACGACGAGCGTTGGAAGCAAGATCGGAAGCAGCAGGCAGTGGTTAAGGAGCAGGTGAAGGAAGGGCTTGCCATTTTGGTCCCGGAGATTATATTGAAGGAAGTGGAGACCAAAGGTTAGAATTTGCTTGGAAAAGGCCAGTCTTTTGGTAAGACAGGATGGTATAAAGGATTGCAATGGATATCTATCTATCTATCTATCTATTCATGGAGCTCATTGGAAGATCGATGCAGGAGTTAATATTGATGTAGCAAAGACACTACTATATTTGGCTATGAAGGTTGGATTTGTACATCATTCATTGTTTCTGCTGTGACGATGGAGAATGGAATTTGGATGAAAAGTGCAGCCTGAGATTGGATATTGGGAATTGAATTAGATGTGTTAAAGCACTGATAATTGCAATGATTGTTATTTACTTGCCTATTAGAATTGAACAGTTGCAAGGATATATTGTAATTGGATGATTTGACATGATGATGTGGACAACAGTTTAAAGCATACTTATTTTGTGAATTTTCCATTGTGTTGTGATTGTTTGCTGTGTTGGAAATCGAATTGGATGTTTTCTTCTGTGATTTGTCTGGTGCAGATTCAAATCTATCATGTAGTTTTTGTCAGTGCCAAGTATTGCTTGCTTTTTCTGGTCTTATTTGATTTGATAGATTGTTTTTAAATGCAGAATCACAAAGACAAATATATGATTTTATTATATATATACATGTATATATGTATATATATATATATAGTGTGTTTTTTTTTAATTTATTCCAGAGAGCTTATTTTCTAAGGAACAAAATTATTCATCTCGTCCCATCAGATAGTAGCTTTTGATCGTCTAATATTTTAAGCCTAATGAAATAATTATTAAATAAAATTAATAATAATATACTCGTTATCAATATATATATATACATATATATATATATGAGACGAAATGATGGTTAATGATGAGATTATAATAATTTCTTCCACGTGATGGTGGCTAAGGATAAATTTTCTTATATATATATATATACATATATATATAGTGTGTTTTTTAATTTATTCCTATAGAGAGCTTATTTTCTAAGGAATAAAATTATTCATCTCCTCCCATCAGATAGTTGCTTTTGATCATCTAATATTTTAAGCTTAATGAAATAATTAAAATTATAAAATAAAATTAATAATAATATACTCATCAAATCTTACTCATTTGAGCCCAAATGAGTTATCAATATATATATATATATATGAACGAAATGATGGTTAAATATGATATTATAATAATTTCTTCCACGTGATGGTGGTTAAGGATAAATTTTCTTATATATATATATATATATATATATATATAGTGTGTGTGTGTGTGTTTTTTTTTAATTTATTCCTATAGAGAACATATTTTGTAAAGAATAAAATTATTCATCTCGTCCCATCAGATAGTTGCTTTCGATTGTCTAATATTTTAAGTTTAATGAAATAATTAAAATTATAAAATAAAATTAATAATAATGTACTCGTCTAATCTTACTTTGCATGTCCTTGAATATTTAATTCTGAAAAATAAAATGAAAAGAGACAACTCATTGATTATTTGATTATTTATTTAGGTTGAATCAATTTCATCCACCGACCAATCCAAAAAACAAAATAATACACAAGTAGCTGAACAAAAAATAATGAATGAAAGATCTACAGTCCGTCCCAAAGGTGGAAGAAAACTCGCATCAAAAGAAATTTCGATCATTTGAGAAAACAAAAACGCTACAAGATCAACAAAAAAACCCCACGATTTTTTTCTTTGCTTTTGCCAATCAAAAGAATTAGGTAATTTAACAAATGGATAAAACAAATATTTTCTCGCTTTCTTTGAGACAGCTACCAGTAGAAAATCGAGTTCTCACATCGATCGGAAGAACAAAGATTTATCATGCTGATTCGAGATTGATGCCAAGGATAATGTTTATTTCTTGAATTCAAAGAAAAGAAAGGTTTGAATCAAACAACAAAAGATACCACCTTTGAATCAAGTCGAGCCAAAGGGGAATAACCCTTGTGGCGTCCAAGAATCCAATTAAGGTCATGGCAAAATCAAAAGAACCAAGAAAACAGAAGAGATTCACAAGTTGAAAGAGCAATCCAAGAACGAAGCCGATGGTCGTGCGAGACGATGATACGAAGGAAATGTAGCAGCTTGTTCGAGGCCATCATCAAAACAGAGAAAATTTGAGAGGCACGGAGAACTGCGATAAGTTCGCTGTCGCCAACCTTCAATGCAGAAATCGCCATCTCAATCCGGCGCTTCCGCTCTGCAAATTGGCCTCCTTATCCTTTCCCATTCATCTTCCCAAATCTCGACCGAACTCAAAAGGAAAAATAGGGCAAGATCCAAAGAAAAGAAAAGAAAAAACCCTTAGAGACAATCAAACAATCCTTCCCCTCTCCGCAATCTCATCGAAATCGAAAGGCAGATCCACACAAAACATAGCCGAAAAAGAGACTCTTCTAAGGGTGTTGTGAAGGAGGCAGAGGCAACAAATATATAGAGACGTCACGAGGAAGGAAACCCTAACCCTAGTGCCGCAATTTGGGCGCTCATGTTGAATGACGAAAATACCCTTACGAGAATGGAATAAAACGGTACCCGTTATATGAGTCCCGATTTGACTGCATACATAACGGGAAATCGCGAAACAAGTCGTTGCAGACCCAATCTTTTGTTCTTTTTCTATAATATTATGCGACAATTATAATATTATATTTAAAAAATAATTGTCTCGCTTCTTTCGGTATTTCTAAAGTTACTCATTCGAGTATATATATGCTTTCCAATCGTAGCATATATCACACATTAACTCGAGATATTATTTTTATTATTCTTATCTTAAAAAAATAATACCACGTTAAGTTGTTGAATCTCATGTTTCGACTAATCTTTCCTTCAATGATACATATGATGAACAATACAAAAATATTTGCTTATTTAAATACTCATGATTACATTAGGTAAATTTGAATTAGAATATTTATTAATTGATTATAAAATGATTATGAATATTAAAATTACCTAAGTTGAGTTTGTTTGAGATAGATTTAAATATTTAAAACAAAAGTGAAAAACTTTTAAGTTCCGATACGATTATAATTATAATCCTCGTTAGGAGTTGTGTATCGACCCATATCATATTATTGTAATTCAACATCAATCAAGGAATAAGACAATTCAAAGTATAATTTTCAAAAATCCCATCTTGTTTAATTCCCACTAATATAACTATATAAAAAATTGGATTCAAGTAATTTCAGACAAATAGGGGTTTTCATTATCATAAAATTACATTATATGTATTTGTATAAGATGTTTATTGATCTTAATTTGGATCGAACATAGTGTGTCAATGGGAGATTGGATAAAACACTTGTTGAGGAAATAATCATTTTCTTCTCCGATGGATCGTAAAAAAACAACGATTGATATATTTTTTATTTTACAATATTTATACCATTGAAGAAGCTTATTTTTCAAAAATAATTTTATGAATTTTAAATTTCTAATTCTAATTTTAAATGAATTCGAAAAGAATTTGATCGACTCTACCCATCCCGTCTTACACGGATAAATAAAATTTACCCCCATCACGATACGATACAGCTAAAACTTAGATTAATTTTTGATCTAACTTACTGCATCAAAAAATTTAAGTGTAAGCCTAAAATCAAATCTGATTTATAAGTGTCTCCATATGTCCATGTTTTGTTCAGGATTAAGAGAGAGAGAGAGAGAGAGAGAGAGAGAGAGAGAGAGAGAGAGAGAGAGAGAGAGAGAGAGAGAATGGGAAACAAAATGGTGGACCAGCCACCAATCATTTGATTGCTACTGAAACAACAATCTCTGTCAATTCTTTTCTGCTTTCAGCTGCTTTGTTCTACCAACTGGTTTGTGTGTGGACTGGAGAGAGCCACAAGGACATGCTGTTCTTCCCTGTTGTATGGTCAAAGGACATTCCACACCAATTCCATTGCTGACCGATTTGTCTACTTGTGCTTGACAATGATCCGAAGTCTTATCATACATCAATCACTTGAATATTGAGGAGAGTAATTTATCGAATGAGATTCTGAATGCTCAATGTTTGGTGAGTAATCTAATGTATCATTATCAAATTAATATTTTAGAGATTCTAAATCCTCGAGCGAGTTCCGTATACACCATGAATTCGATAATATAAATAAAAATATTTGTCAATTAAAACTCCACACCAAATTAAACTTGAGAAGAGAAGTATTCTTCTCACTATTGTATAAATAAAGTATGGCTCGAGCATCGGAATGATAAGAATGCCATGGTGGTGAAGGAACATTTAGAGAATGAACAATCCAATCCAATCCTTCAAAGTGTTATTGAGGCATGACAACCTTTATTGGAGAAAGAACAATGTTAACTCAACCATATGTCATGAATCATTAATTTTGGCACTCTCCCTGATTCCTAAACAGGTTGCTGCTTTTGTTTTTTTGTATTTCCATACCAGAAGAAAGCCATTTTTTAGCCCATTCTTGCAGATGAATCTAACTGCTCAAGCTTGATTTTTTGCTGTCAAATTATCTGTTTTTGGTTTTTTGTTTCAAGCATTTAATAGTTCCCAAAGTCACAAATGGCTGCGGGAGAAAAAGGGGTAGAACAAAGGGATCCCCCACTTTCCATTTTTGGACATTTCTCATGGAACAATAACAAAAGGAGGGGGAAGAAGAAGGGTTAAATAAGGAGGAAGGAAGCGAGGATTCCAATCTTTTGGCCCCCTCAATCATACTATCAAGCCCCCAAATCTTCCTGTTCTCCATGCGGTTTCGCTTCCCCTCGACCAATTTGAGGTAGACTGCGCCGCCAAAATCTCAAATTTCCCCTTCAGTCGTCTTCCTCTCGAGTTCCAAAGGCTCTCTTTTATCGGCTCCCTTTCGTCTCCTCTCACCTGGTTTAAGGTAGAACTCGTTGTCGGTGTCGCTTGCTCCTTTTTCCTTTATGGTCGAATTGGCGGAAACCAGCCCGGGTTTCTGAGAGAGAGAGAGAGAGAGAGAGAGAGAGAGAGAGAGAGAGAGAGAGAGGGGTTTGGGAGCTCCCCTTGTTGATGGGGGCGGACGCCGATGGAGGTGGCGGCAGCGGCTTCTCTGGCCCGGGGAAACCTAGCAACGGCACCGCGGCTGCCGCGGGGGTTGCAGGGCCAGCGCAGGCGCTGAAGCATAATCCCGGGTTGTCGGTGGATTGGTCGCCGGAAGAGCAGGCCATCTTGGAAGAAGAACTCGACAAGTTAGTATCTTGGTTCTTATTTTGAAGGTTTCTTTACTTTCGGAAATTAAGGAATTAAGACTCAAAAATTCAGCTTCAGATTTTAATTTCTCCCCTTGGAGTGGGATTTTGAACCGTTTAATTCAATCTTATGACTTGCAGTAGAGATTTTGATATTGTCTATTCTTAATTGACAATATATAGCTTCTTTATCATTCAGCCAAGCATGGCCTTGGAGGCGAAGACGGTGTTAAGATGCTAGAGATATTGGAATGATTAGGGTTTACCTTACTGGAAACATATCAATTTGACTAGTAGTACAATGTTGGCTTCTTAAAGAAACTTTTAGTAAACTGGTTTAGGACCTCTGATAAAATTATCTCCGTTTGTGCACAGCTTCTTTCAACATTTCCTTTGGAACTGAAGTATTGAAAACTGCCTCTTTTAGGCGATACCAATATAATTGACCGACTAGAGATCCAGAAAATCTTCTGGATTCATTCTTTTGTACAAGTTTAAACACTGAGTTAGACTCATCTTTTCTGACCACAAGTACAATTGATGTGTAGAATGAGAGTCTTCTTGCATGATCACAAAATTGGTATAATACATAGTGTAACTCTTCTTCTCAAGTTTCTGCTGTCAATGTTTGCACCCCGTTACATTCTGTTGAAAATTTAAATTTTTGATGTCCAAAACTTTCCATATTCATCATAGTTTATCAGGAAAATCAAACATATGTTTGCTCTCTATAGAAGTGAACTCTAACACATGTGATCCAACTTGCAATTTTCTGTTAAAAGCTTGTGGTTTGTTTTCATAATTTAGTCATTTACTGTCCAAACAAATATGCCTTAACTAGCACTCTCATTGGACTTCTTCATGTCAGTAGGTTTTGCATTCATTTCATTCGCTTTACGTAAACTGTTCTTAGATCTTGCATGGATTTGTAGACTCACATTTGTGTTCCTGTGGTGTTCTTGTGTTTGGCACATTGCACTTGTTATCATATTGATCTTGAAAGGAGATGTAAAATGCAGAACTGGTTGCTTTTGTACTATATTGATGTGGCCTTGTTCATTTTAAGACTAAAATTAGGTTTTGGTTAGGTGTGTCTACAAGCTGAACATGAAAAACGTCTAGGCTTGGTCTGGTTGAGCAAAGATCATCTTAAGTTCTAGTTGAGCTGGATCATGTTTGTGTAGGATCAAAAGTCTAATCTTAAAGGAGACTTATGATTTTTCTTAGTTTGCAGTAAATAAACCACCATTTAGTTTGTCATATGATCATACAAAATGCAAGCCAATGAACCTACAACTCAGCTGCAAGACTTGCATTTGGAATCATCAACATCTGCCAAACTATCAGGAAGTAAGGCGTTTTATCTGATTCATGTGGAACTCTAATTAGGCCATGCAATTGACACAAAAACAATGACAATGAGCTAGAGTACCTATCTGCTTCAATCTGTGAAGTGTTCTTGGTATTTTGTCCAGGAACATTGATTTTCAAAATTAGCATGGAGATTGATTCCTCTGTTACCTTGAAGAGCTCGAAATGGCAAAACTAAGTGTAGCTCAAGGTGTTGCAGTTGCCAATTGTCTTGTAGCATTAATTATGTCATTATCACTATGATAAGTTAGAAGAGGACTCAAGATATTGGATGGGTTATCTGGACTGTTGCCTTGCATGAGAGCACATTGGAAGATTTTGACTTCAGAAAGTCATGTCCAGCATCACTTTCCACTGTACCTTTGAGTTAATTGCTTTATTGGAACCGTGTTGCTATTGGTTGATAGTATGGAGTAAAATCAAACATACTAAAGCTACTCTCCTATCTCCTTGTTGGAAATATTTTGCTAATTTCTAGAATGGTTTACCCTTATCTCAATTCATATTAGATCTAAAGTTGTTTTTAAGTTTTAGCAGGCATACGATCCAATTTTTTATTGAAGTGGGAATTAGGGTTATGAATGTGCATCAAAATGATCGGAGAAGTTTACCTGAGGAATTTCAGGTTGTCAAGTGTAGAGTTTGGCTCCCTTTTTACATCTATACACAACTCTTTGTTTCTTCAAAAATTTTCCCCCATAATTTATCAATTTTTTTTAATAATCTATTTGAATCAAGTACACAAAAGCACACATTGACACCTTGTTACACACCTCCAATAAAATTTGCACCATAAAACCGGCTCTTTTCCTTAGTCCCATATGCTTGAGATTAGACGATAAAATGACTTCTTAAATCCGTAATTCACCTCGCTATCTTTTTATTAACTTGTCTGCTAACTTTAAGAATAGGATTTGGGTGGGTCTAAGGCTTGTGGTTCTTGCCATTGTACAGCCCAGGTTCCTGTCCCCGCTAACCTCCACAAAGATGGAGATCTCCAAATTCCTACCACCATCACTTTCCTTCTCCAATCAGAATGGCATCTGTCTACTGACAGGTGCTGGCTTCAGCATCGAGAACCCAAAGCCCAAGGAACATCATTTAGAGTGCAACAAGGAGGGGTGGCTGCTTTTTCTTCCTTTTCTTCCAGAGTGCAGCAGGAACACATTGCTGCTGCTTCTTATTCTGTACAGTGCAGCAAGGTTGAGTGTTTCCTTCCTCTTTTAGGATGCAGCAAGTTGCAATGAAGGAAGAAACTTTTTTTTTTTTAATCTTCTCCTTATTGGTTGTGAAGGTGCAGCAGGGTACAGCAATGTTCTTCTTCACTCTGCAGTGGAAGTGCAGAAGGGTGTAGAAGAGACGTATAGATCTGATCAAAGCTATTAAAGAGTATTCCACTCAAGGACTTTTAGAATAGTGATATTTCTTTCTTTTCCATCATCCATTAGTCCTCTCTGACTTGGATGCCTACTTAAGTCCTAGGAGACCTTAAATAATGTGAAGCAGATGGAAATAGAAGTTTAAGGAAAGACAGAACTTTTCTAAATAGCGTCATATCATATGTAGAAAATTTGAAAATAAGTTTTTATCATCACATTACTAGCATGGTCAAAGCCATGGTCCTTATACATATAGTATTGATGATATCATGATAATGCGTTGTTTTTGTCCTGTGTCAATTGTTACACTATAATAATCTGCAGTATGCTATTGCCAACAATTAACCTCAAGTTTGACTGTCACTTCAATTTATTTTGTTTCAAATTATGCTCTTATGAATTTGAAAATCCAGTTGAAAGAAACACATAATGAGACTGAAAGCAGTTGAATCAAATCAGCCAATGTATGCTTATACATACATGCCCACTAATTCTTTCCAGTACTAGAGTTTGTAAATTAAAGAAGATGATATCTGATATCTACTTATTGCTCAGAATTTAAAGTTAATTCATTAAGTTTATTAAGAATCCTGTTGTTGTTTGAGTTGCAATATGGTCTGTAAATGTTCAAGGTGTATCCACTTATCATTATTATATGTTATTTATTATCAGATTATCTTATCAGAATAAAGCAAGTAGCTCATGAGTTTTTTTATTGGATATGCTTACAGACATGCATCTGAATCAAGTATAATTCGTTATGCAAAAATTGCCATGTCGTTGCCGAATAAGACAGTTCGTGATGTGGCCCTGAGATGCAGATGGATGACTGTAAGTTAATTGTTGGTGGTTGATACTCAATGACTCATATCTGGGCATTCATTCCTTTTAACCAAGTTGTCCTCACACTGGATATGCTTACAATAGCAGTTCATCCATCATGTCAATATGGTTTACGTTTCTTCATTTTTTATGATATTCCCTATTGGTATTACATCAAAGACACTGTTAAAATGTGAAGTTAAACATTTGCCTCTGAATCATCTAACTGACACTTTATAACTTGATTTATATTTCATTTGCTTGTAAAAATTCCTGGATGAAGTAAAGTAAGCAGATAAAATGGACATGCATGTAATGAATCTGGATTTTCAGACATGATGTCGATGTTACATAGAGTAATTCATCCATTAGCTATCAATTTATTCTGATTATGTGTTCAGTAGGAAACCATTTAGCAAGTTCAGGTAAGGATACAGCACATTAGATGGAAGACGATATTGTTGGAGGATGCACAAAAATCATGCTAAAATCTTTTGTATACTCATTTATTCTTTGAACTGCTTGTGATTGCTTTGAGTGATAAGAAACATGGTTTGAACATTCCAACAGTTTGATGCTTACTGGAAAACAAAGAGATAAAATATGCAACAAAGAGATAAAATACACAGAAGCTGAAGTAGATGGAAGACGATATTGTTGGAGGATGCACAAAAATCATGCTAAAATCTTTTGTATACTCATTTATTCTTTGAACTGCTTGTGATTGCTTTGAGTGATAAGAAACATGGTTTGAACATTCCAACAGTTTGATGCTTACTGGAAAACGAAGAGATAAAATATGCTACAAAGAGATAAAATACACAGAAGCTGAAGTAGAAGAAAAAATAAACAAGTTTAAGATGGAAACAAATGTATGAGGAAATATAGAGGAAGACCTAAGAAGACTTTGTTAAAAACTATAAATAAAGATTTAAGTACACTAAACATATGACCTTTTACCGATCTCAATGGTGACAAAAGATCTATGTAACCGACCCCAAATAATTGGGTTTACGTCTTTGTTGTTGTTGTAAGATGGAAACAAATACATTTTTTGAAGTTAAAGGAAGTGGATTATACACTAGAATATTGATTTTTAGGAAATTAAGATATTGCCACTAGATAGTCTATGATAAGTCATTTAATTGCTTAAATATATGAGAAAAGCAAGATTAGTACAGATGTTACATAGAATTATTCCTATATCACTTACTTAAATATTTAAAAGCTTTGGAAAAGGAAACCTACAAATATGGTGTATGGCTGTATGGGTATGGTTACCAGTTTCCACATGCTGGCTGGTGGGTTATAGATGGAGATTTGTTTGATCACATAAATGGACTAAGGATGTGTCTTTAATTTTTTTCGAGAACCATCTTAATATAGGTCTTTCTTCTTGGTTGTAAGATTGCTCTTCCATTTAATTAAGGTCTCAAATAATTCTATGTTTGAAGATGCCATATGATAGATGGGTTCATAGTAGGAATTTAGGAAATGTTTATGTTCATTACTTGAGGTGAAGTATGAAAGTCATCTGAAACATATTTCAATTCTTTATTTATTGAAAATCTGTGGATCTGTGTGTCTATCTCGTGTGTCATTTTGTATGTTTACTTGTGATGTTGTGTTTGCTTTTTTATATTAAGCTGCATAGTCTCCAAAAAATTTGAAACAGCAAATCTTATGATGAGTAAGATTAGCCCTACGTTGTTTTCCTATGGTTTTCACTGTCCTTGAAGAGAACCGATTTCATAGTTTTGGAGGATTCATGCTTTGGTTAAGTTAACAAATTCTTAATCATTTGTTGGCTTCAAAAACTTGAGATACATTATTTTTTCTGTGAAAGCAAATCAAGATTCACAAGATGGAACACATATTTGCTTATTTGTTTAATAAATGCTCTACTTGTATAGAAATATTATTTTGAATAAAAATAAACAATTTTTTTTTTTGTGCCACAGAAAAAGGAGAGTGGCAAGAGAAGAAAAGAAGATCATAACTTGTCAAAGAAAAGCAAAGATAAAAAGGTGCATATTTGCTGATAATTCTGATTTTCCATTTCTTTTTTACTGTATATTTGTGTTTTTACACTTTTGGTTGCATTCATTCCTACAGGATGTACAAGTTCGAATACATATTGAATTTAGAAGCTAAATCTTACTGCACATTTCAACCCATACCTTTTGTACCTTATGCAATAATGTTTGTGTTTTTTGTTGGCAACCATGTGTGCATTTTAGTTATACTAATCACCATACTTGTTCACTCACATCTAACATCCACCTGTTTTAGTTGCTTGTACACCAATAAATTGATCTAAGTACAAGGGAAACAATTGCCTCTTTTGTTACCAAAATTTCAGCTATCAAATTATTTACTTAGAAAAGAAGAACACTGAGGATGAAGTGCCAACCTTCTCTGGCATAAGTTATTGCTGCCTGATGGTTCCTTAATAATTCACTTGAAAAGATCAACTTTCTAAAATGGTAACACACTGACCTAGTTAAATAATGCCCATGAGTATTTTCTGATCTGTGTCAAAACAGCATTACTTGATCCATCACATGCAGAAGAATTTCAATTTTTTGTCACTGAGCATTAGTTGAATATCTGGATAAAATAAAAGATGATATCCTAATATATCCTTGGGTAAATTGAACAGCAATTACCTGAAATATAAATATCAGCAATTTCTTTTTAGGACAAAGTTTCAGCTTTTTATATGTCTATGTTTGACAAATTTTATATTTTTTTTTTAAATTAAAGTTGAGGAGATGTCAATCTGTGAAGCAATTTGACAAGATGTCAATCTGTCTTGAGAGGATTTGACAGGAATAAATAAGTTATCATATTTCTTTACAACCTCTGGAAACCATATTAGCTAATTCATTCAATCAAATATTACAAGAGCTTTCTTGTTCACAGGAGAGGGTCACAGATGCTTTAGCAAAACCATCGACGCATCTAGGATCACTTCCTAATGCTCCTTTATACCCACTGCCCATGCTTCCTATGGATGATGATGGCATTACATATAAAGGTTAAATTTCTTTCCTTTGCTATATGTTATTGGATTTGCATTAATTGCAATGCTACAGGCTTTTCTCTCAACTGCTAAACTCTTTTGTTAGCTTTCGTATTGCACTGAAACTAGCAAATTTCTCTCTTCTGTGGCTAATATACACTTGAACCTCGTGATATGGTTCCAAATAATATTTTGCTGGGTTTCCTAGATATATTAACATGGCCTTTGTTCATAATGTGATCTCATACAGGCTAGGTGATAATGTTTGTTTCTTCTGTTATTGTAGTAATTGGTGGTCGAACTGGGCAGCTCCTTGAGAGTAATGCAGATGCCTTCACCAAAATTTCTGCTAATCTTGCTAGCTTAAAGGTACTTACAAGGAGCATATTCATATTTCTCTTGCATTTTATTGAAGCCTGCAGCACTTAATTTGTGAATTAATTGATGTTAAAATTGAGTTGCAATTCATCACCTTTCCTAGTATTAATTATGAGCTTTTTCCAAATATATTGAGTTAACAGAATGGATTATTTTCTCGACACGTTTATGGATGTGAATCTAAATGGGTGCTATGAAGTTAAGATTTATCAATCAGATGGCATGACAACGACAGATATTAAAATTCAGTTGTCTTATTCCCTTGCAGGTACAAGACAACATTAGTCTACTTTGCCAAACACGGGACAACATACTTACTATCTTGGCAGAGTAAGTTTAAGTGTTTTTATCTTATTTCTTCTTTTTTAAACATCCCCATTATGTGTGAGCTTATATAAAAACGGCAGTGCACGAGACTCCTGTCAATGTGAGGTTTGAGGAGAGTCAATGTACACAACCTTACTAATAAATATTTAAAGTGACTCTTTCCGTGACTCGACCCCTAGTCTCCTAGATTGCTAAGGAACCATTGTTCCCAGGTTCACCCTCTTGTGTGAGCTTATATATGATGCTAAATTGCTAATAGCTTCTTTCTCTGTGTATAATGTGGCTGTCATATATTGCAATTGTTTCTCTTTTTCTTACATGATATTATCATCATATATGCTGTCAATTATGTATTCTCATTAATATCAAACATAATATGTGCTATTCTGAATCTAAAGGTAGTTCTAGCAGACTCACACAATTGTTAATTCATTCATTTGTTCCCTATTAAATTTTTCATCTACATGTGGTACCTAAACCTACAGCTATCTCAAGTATCATAGTGCATTTGTCTATTCATTCTTGATATTCTAGATCAGAGCAAAACCTAGTTGCATCAGTTTGTCCTACATGAACCTTATCCTGGTGGCGTAGGATAAAGATTAAGGGGTCGTGCAAACATAACAAATCTGCAGTTTGGTACATTTGGTGCAGCAGACTTGCAGTGTTTAATTGCATGCAAGAGATAAATAAATGAAAAATAGGGGTTGATGTGGAAACGGAAATACAAATTGTCTGTGAGGTTTGTGGTTAATGATAAATGAAGTTTAAAAGGTTTCTGTTAAATGTTAGGACTGAGTGTTGGATGGTTTTTTCATCTTCCTTTTCAACAGATCTTACACAGTTTTTCACAATGTCAAGATCTGCAGAGTCTGAAGAATTGATTGTTGGATAGGTTTCATAGATTAATGTTTGAAGATGAATTGGTTTGGGTCCATTTGAGCAATTATTTTTCGGTGTGTTCTACTATTGTCCATTATATATAGTTGTTCACAAAATAAGCCATTTGGACCATAATGAATGATATGAGAGCACCTCTGTTGGCCCTCCAAGTTAACTAGCACCAAGACGAGAGTCTTTTCATATGCACAGAGTTTGTGATCTTCCTCAGCGCTGCGTACATTGTAACCATAGAGGAACATTTTTTCATCTTACATGTTTTGGGTGGGAAAGATTGTCATACATGATTGTCTTACATTGCAAGAGAGTTATTTGTTCATCTGTAGCAGTCTGTTTATACTAACTGGGTGTTTACCTACTCACTGCCTCATTTGTTAGCTGTATTTTTTAAGTTACACTCATCATTATCATCTCCATTATACTCTAAAAAGAATTTTCTTTAAGAAAGTTTCTCCAGCTTTTCATATAATGACATCATGTGATGCATTAGTCATTTCTTTATAGAATTTTCGTAATTTCTTTTGCCATAAGTCTTAGCTTTTAGAAAGAACTTATCGACGACTTCATTCTTGTGTTTGAGCACAAGGAATACCATCATATGCTTGATCCAGAAATTTTAAACCTCAGAAAACTTGTATTGCAGTTTGAACGATATGCCTGAAATAATGAAGCAGATGCCACCACTTCCCGTCAAGATGAATGAAGAATTAGCTCACTCCATTCTCCCCAGGACAACCGTGCCTATGCAGTCGTGAAATGTGGATCTTCTTTCAACCTGCATATCGATGTTGGAAGCCAGAAGATGAAAAGACACCACCCTTGTCTGGTTTATGCTCAAAATCTTTGTAGTAAAATATCAGAATAGATGCTTTGTTAGTGTTTACCAGTGATCTGTTCTTTTGTTCTTTAAGCAAATGATCTTAATAAATGTTCTCTAAGTAAATCCTGTGCAGTATCTAGGATTTATGTAAATGGTAGCTTACAACTTTGTTGCATCTTTGTATAACCTTCTGTTGGTTGTACAGCGGACATCCAATTGTAATAAATGTTCTATATTAACCCTCATGCAGTGTTAGATTCTAACCACAACAGTTGGGTGTTTGTGAGAGAAATTGTTCCTTGAGGATTTTTTTTGCATTTAGTGAAAATAAAACTTCATTAATATTCCATTGGATTCACATGAAGTTAATAAATGAAGTTTGACTGTTTTGGATATCAGAAACAATCTTGTTGATGCCACTGAGGATTGCAAACATGTTGAGGGTAGATGGTATGTTATCTTAAATCATGCATGCACATCTGTATATCCAATGATATGCTACAATATCTACCCACTAACAAATAATTGATTTATAAATTGCATGTAATGTGATTATTTATGTTTTAAGAGCTGAGATGATAGTTTTATATCTAAGAGTTTGATGTTATAACTTGCAACATATCCTTCAAATATTGAGTTCATTTTTTTTCTAAAAATATTTAATGTACACTAAAATGCTAATTTTTTTATTATACAAAAATTTTAATACCATATGTAGAAGCTATTATGTTGATGCTATCTATTGTCTTGATGAGAACATCAACTACCAGCGATTTAGATCTGATGGATTAGCCACGAATCTTGATGCTATCAGTGTCTCTTGTTTTGATTAGTGTAGTTTGCGTAAGAGAATGCAATATGCTTAATTTTACCTGCCACGTTATGGGTCGAAAAGCGGGGCCCACTGCGGGACATACTGCTTATTGTGTTCTCACACCTTTTCCTCTTCCGTATGAACATCGCGTGCGCTTTGGACGTGCTTAGGACCCGATCGATTGGGACGGTGACGCACCGCGACCGAAGTCGGCGGTCGCGGCGGCGGAAGAGCGTGGGCATGGAGGGAGGAGGTGCAGTCGTGGCTCCGCCGGGGACCACTGGTTCGCCGCCGTCTCCAGGTGTCCCCTCAGTCGGCCTCTCCGACGACCACATGGAGGAGCTGCTCTGCTTCACCCTCTCCCTCGCCGCTTCGCCCACCGCGGACGAACCCCATCTCGCCCTCTCCCTCTCCCCCGACTACTGCTCCCGCCTCCTCCAGCCCGAACCCTCCCCTCTTAGTCCCCTTCCCCTCGGTACCTACGTTTCTTTCCCCCCTATCTTGAGATCCATCACTTGATGTGATGTCACCTTTCATTAATCCCTATCCCTTTGTTGCAACATTTCTAAGATGGTAGCGAGAATACTTGTGGAGGAGCGCCGCCATATCCTTTGTACAAGCGCTTGGCACGAGCGATACGACGATGCATCCACTCTCGATGTTTCTCGAGATCGGTGGGCAGCGTCCTGGCTTCGATTCCACTAGACGAGTCAGTGAAGATGAAAGAGAGTGATTGGGATGCTCTAATCCTGGATAAGGGATCAGAATTGCTATCTGTAAGCTATGCTATTGCAATATCTCCATTTCATTTCTGTCTGCTGTAATTGCTTGTAGTGTCCTTCAATTGATTGTATCCTTTTGTCTTGTGACCTTTGTTTCTTTCAGATGTTTAGTGCTGTGGATTTTGAACTCCATGTTCAAGAACCTTTCTTCTCACAACTGAGAGGTAGCTGTTTCCGTTTTTGCCCCCTCCCCCTTTACATACATGCATTTGATCAAAGTCGGATGTATTTGTTGTAAGCCTTTCTATTTATGCACAAAGAGACATCATAATGCATAATATAAATCCCATGATCCTTAGAACTGGATGATTTCACAAAATATACTTTAATCGAAAACATACCTTCGATTTTTTAACCATTCAAATAGATACCTGTTTTTCCTCCCTTCTCCCTTTCTTTGATGCGTGAAGGACCAAATTTTATTTATAAAATCATGAGCATACCTAATTCTGAATAGATACCTATCCCACCTGCCCAACATGACAATTCAAGGAAGGTTTATCTTCCTCATTGACTAACAGGATTTAAACAAATTTATTAAATTATTATTGAATGTCGTATGGGCCACATTAAGTCTAACATTTGTAAGTGATTGTGATAATTGATAAGCCTGATCAAAATGCTACTTCTTTAAGCAGATTTTCTATGCTTGCGTGCAATCTTAACACATTTGTTTTTTGATGTTTGTTTTTCTCTTGGGTTATTGACATGATCATCAAATTATTGAGCATAAGGTGTTTTACTGGTAAGCTATGGGATTATTTCCTTACCAATTGACACTGGGGTTTTTGCAATGGCCTCTTGTCTATACCAGTTATGATATGGCAGAACAAATGGGGCTTTTCCAATGTCCTTTTTTCTATACTGATAACTATCTGGAAGAGTATCAGCTTCATTATGCCAACCTTCCATAATATAGCATGGAATAGATTTAGTCAATCACAAATCAATTTCTGTCCATAAATTTTTACACGAAATGCTATTGAAAGTTTAATTAATTGTTTAACATTCCTCACTAAGTTATATACCTTTGATGTCAAAATAAAACATGCTTTAAACAGTAATCATCAAAAACAGAGATGTGAAGATAAAAAAGTATCAATAACTTTAGAACTGAATTGGACAGCAAAAAGATCTTTGGTGAAAGCAGGGTTTGCCTTTTCAGGTATCAGACCTGTTTTGGCAAACTGCTGGAACGGTACATACTGGTTTGTACCGGTGTACAGACACATGGTATGCCGGTGCATACTGGTGGTTCAATGACAAAGGAAAAGAAAGAGAAGTGGAAGGAGCGATAGATGAACAGAGGAGGAAGGAAGAGGGAAGAAGTGGAGGAAGAAGGAGGAAGAGGAAGAAAGAAGAGGAGGAAAAGAGCAACGTAGTGTACCTGGGAAGCAACGACAGCGAGGTGGCACCATCTTATGCAATGGCAAAGCAGCAACAACAGCTGTGGGGAAGCGGTGACGGTGAGGCAACATCATCTTATGCGATGGCAAAGCTGCAGTGTTGGCAGAGGCAAAGCGATGATGGCGAGGCGGTGGCACCTTACATGACGGCGAAGTAGCAGCGACAGTAGAGGCAAAGCAGTGATGGTGAGGTGGTGGTACCTTACGCGAGAAGAGGGCTCGCGTTCGTGAGCCCTAATCTCTTTTTTTCTTTTTTACGCTGATTTGGACATGGCCGCCATCATTTATTTGAATATTTTATTAATTTAACTGGATCATTCAGTAGAGGGTGTCTGCATACCGGTCTACTGTCGGACCGGTATGTACCGCTTGTACCGGTTAGTATACCGTGGCACGGCAAACCTTGGATGAAAGTACTATATGGTTTTTGAATTCTAGGCAAACATTTCAGAACTGGTTAACAGATAAAGAAGATTTGAGTTCCCATCAGTCATGTGCTTAGGCTCCTTCTATTTTTTTGGATTAGATGGACTTGGCAATCTGTTGTTAACTTAATTCTAACATATAGGTAACACCAGTTTATACTCTTTTATGAACAAATATCTCATCTTTGTAAAAGTGTCTCAAATTTTTTGACCTAGGAGATATGTTTAGAAACTTCCATGGTTTCTGTAATTTATTCATTATTTCTTCTGCACTGTGAAATCTAATTCCAATATGGTTTTTCTTGTGGCTTCACTAGTCCAACCATGCCATGATTGTATTTCTTGCACATATTTACATCCTGAACTGTTGAAATATCCTATTAGGTTTTTGTATTAGCAGATTTTTTTTTCTTTATCACTGTGATGTTCTTGTCCACTTACTACATTTTAGAGTTACATATTTTTTTGCTCTGCATTACTAAAATTTCCTGTTAGGTTATTGTATTAGCAGCATCCATTTTGCTTTTCGTTTCAGGGAGTTATTTTGCTAGTTTGATTACTTTCTTCCAACTAAAATTAATTTATCTAACCATGTAGACTAACCAGAATAAATCTGCAGCTTGCTTGAAAACAGTTGAAGGCAGATGTGCTGTTGGTAATTACAATCGGTAAGATTATAAAACGAATTTATCTTTGAATTGATTTTCCTAATCTTGATACTTTTAACCATGACCTGAATGTCTACTGGTCCTCCTCTCTTTTTTTATCATATATTTATCCATAAGATCCTGTACCTTCATTTATAGTTATAAACACTTTATTAAAATATGGGAGGGGCAATTTTAGGTTCAGAGCATTGGTAGGCAGAGGTGAAACTTAAGTTAAAAAAAGCTTGATGGCCCCTCCTGTACAAGAAAGGGGACGGACATTGTGTAGAATGAATATCATAGAATATCATTATTAAGTGTCAGTTTTATCTAAAAGTAGAGTTTACTGTAAATCAATGTGGTGATCATTGTTGTTAGTTTTGGATTTTAATTCTTGATTGATATGTAATTTTTTTATGTAGTTATATTTTATTGCAAAATGGGACCAAATATCTCTATTATATACTGCATCTTTAGTTCCATTGACATATATCCAACAAATATATAGCAAGAAATAGGAGCGTTAATGAGCTGCACTAGCTCAGTTGACGGTTAACTGAATATCTAATCTGGAAGTCAAATGCTTAGGTTTATCCCAAGGAGCTGATTAGAAGCTTTAAGCAAGAATTTGCTTTGGTTTGTAACACCCATCAAGGCAAACTATGGTTGGTTTTTTTTTTTTGTTCTTTCATTAAAAATAACCATTATTAATTGAACTTCAGGGCATTTAAAATAAATCATTAATTATGTTAACTATGGCAATATCAAGTGTAAAATTTATGCGAAATAGAGAAAAAAAATCAAAGTTTAGAAAGGAACTAAACTAAGACCTTCGTATCAGGGTATTCGCCACTTCGAGAAGGAGAACAAGTCCCCGAGATTGAAGTATTAGGATTAACTAACTACATTACTTCTATTAAGTAATAACAAAGATAACAAAAGTCTCCAGTATGACTTCAAGTCTTTCAAGTACCTGTACTTGTTGGAGCTATGAGTTATAAGGTAATCATTCACTGGACAAAGGCATATAGAGGATTTTCAAACTCTCAAAATATGATTCATAATAGGTAAATAACTTGCCTAACTTACATTTTGACCATATTAGGCTCTCAAACATGAAAGTAAGGATTAATTTTGGTTCGATACTGGCTCTGATTGTTTACTAAACCTGTATGCCTACCAATATATTTGGCAATATAGTGATCCGTACCATCTGAAATCATCCAAAAAATAATGAAAACATAATCCCAGCTAGTACTGAACTATATGGCCCGATATCACTCCTTGGTCAGTAAATACCAGTCAGTATGCATCATACCATCCGATATTTGAATCCGATATCTAAAAATTAAAGCCAAAATTTATTCAATAATCAAAGAAAAGAAATATTAGTTTAACTTTTTCTAACTAAGAAATTAACTAGAAATTTATCTAAAATTAGCCTTTGCTGTTTTCCTTGAAATAGAATATGAGCCATTTTGGGTGTTCTGCAATTCGAGTTGGAGAATAAGCCTCCCAAAGGAGTAGGGAGAAGAAAGGAGATTATCTTGCAACTCTACATCAATAAGTACAAAGATAAAATTTTGAGCTGACCAAATTTCAGTTTCTATTAGAGAAAAAATGTAGAAGTTCCAATGCTTCTTTAGTCAAATCTACTTTGATCGTATATTAGGAGTAGCCTCATTGGTTCAACGTATTCCTTGAGTGGATATCTCCATACTCGTGCAGATCATTTTGCATAACAGCCAGAGTGGTTGGAATTTAATATGTTGCATTTTATCTTAGTAACTTCTCACTATAAATCTTTTTAATAAACTTGCATGTGACATAATTCACCTCATCCTGATATTATAAGACGCCATAAAGTCTTTTCTATTCTCATAACTGAGATAGATACCACACTGATATCAAATCTTCCAAAACTATTCTCTTTCTTATACTTGGATCATTCCGGTGTGTTTTGGCCAGAATGGTACCTGGTTCTTTGATTCTCTTCAACAAATGCCTCTTGCTTGAAGTTCAGGTAATATTGTTAATTCCGTTTCACATAACTATCAGATACTTGTTCTCCTGCCTAACTTGTACTTATTTTATGAAGTGCAATTTGCAGATCATTGTTGAGACTTAGGAAGAAAAACTTTAGTCTGGGTGTTGCTTTAATTAAAGATTGTTCCCCTTTGGTAACCCTAGTTGTTGTTTTGTGCAGAGAAACCAATTTCCTGATGCTTAGCGCATAGCTCGAGTAGCAATAATTCTGGTCCATCAGTTAGTTCGTTAACTATTCTGGGATGTCGTTTGAACTGATAATTCTGCAACTACATGAGAACAATGTTGCTTTTTAAATTTTTTTCTATATGATTCTATTTTTATCCAATTGCTACATTATCCTTGATACTCTGTTAAGTGAACTTCTTTCTACATATCAAGTCTTGGGTTTAACGTATCTGCATACAATTCTTAGTGATGTATAATGGTGCATTATATAAGCAGATAAACATGGTTGCTATTTTGAAGTCTATTAATAACTCCACTTTGGAAATGAAAAGGATGAAAGGAGAATATTTATTACTTTTTGATTTAAAGACTCATGGGGTCATTTTGCAGCATGTTAACCGCTATAGTTCGTTCTCTGAGATGCTGCAAGCAGAGACACTTGCTAAAGTCCTTCCTGGAGTTACAACAATTGATGATGGTAATCATTTCATCTTTTCTAATAGTTTAAATTGAGTGATGATCTCTTTTGATGTGATCATGTCTGAAGGTGTGCTTAATATCATAAATGCACCTCATAGTCGATCTTTGCTTCTAGTTAAAGCCAGGTTGACATATTCTTACATTTTGTCGAGAATTCATTGTTATAGGATCCTTAAGTTGCTGGTATCTTCTAGAGACCTAAAGCTATATGTGATTTCAAATCACACCCATATTTTCAATCTACATGAACCAAGGATTCACTTGCATTGCCAAAGTTTTTATTGTAATTGCTATCAAATTATATGATTATATAACAAATTTAAGTTGTGGACACCTGGGGAGTAGAAATCTTATACCAGGTTACAGCATCTGCTTTGGAAACTCTACTTAATCTTGCTCACGGAGCTGCATTTCTAGACTTTTCCATTAAAACCTTTTTAATGGTTAGGCTGAATGTTAACTTCTAAACTATAAATACAGTGCTGAATGTTAACTTTTAAACTATTTTCATTTTTAACACTTGATGAATATAACAATTTATCCTAAAAATGGAATGTCTTGTTTTCAGGAGTTCAAATCTATCGCAAGTTTTATACCAAAGAGAAGGAAATGTCTAATGGTGTCTTGGCTATCTCTGTTTCAAAACCAGCTACCCAACCATATGATTCCTTAGCCAAGCTTCTTTCTGTGAGTGATGATTTTCAATTCCAATTTGATTTATTAATCAAATATAATTTTATTGTAATTGATTCTGATTGTAGGGATAGAAACTAGAAAACCAACATGCACCTATACTTCGCTATATTCAGTTTTGTCAGGGTAGGGCATTTTGACGGGATTATGATAGTATTTTATTGTAGTAAAGCTGATCCAAAGCTGAATCTATATGTTTGTGAAAGGTGTTTCTTCTAATAACATGATGCCCTAGATATATAGGAAAGATAACATTGGCTTATAATGTAGTAAAAAATGATGAAATCATCATTTTAATTCTAATGTTGCTAACAAAAGTTTGATGTCAATACAAATGACATATTTGAGAAATAGCTGATGAATTTTGATTCCAACGAACACTCATTATGAGTACAATGAACATTTTTCATGTATCCATGTTTCATAAAGTTACAAGAATAATCATGAATGTTTTTATATTAGAGCCTTCTTTATGAGCCTTGAGTCACTCAAGTTGACCTCATGTAGCAATTTCATATCTAAGTCAGGGACTGAGTTATGATGGCATTGCTGGCCTTCTTGGTATGGCACACACTGTAGGAACAGTTCCAGATGCATTGCCTCCTCCAAGATCATTGCTGATGTCATCATCTATGCAACCTACTAGGCCAACTGTGAGTTATTTGTCACTTTCCCTAGTAGTGGAAATCATTTTCTAATTTATTCCTTCAGTTGCATTGTTATTAATGTTGTTAGCAATCAATTCTTCACATTTCTGGCCTTGAAATGTCTTGCAAAATTTCCATTCCTGTGAAAATCCCAGATCATCCCTGAATTTTTAGTCACAACCATTGGATGATGGTCTTTAGAACTTGAAGACAAAGAGTACGTTTCTTAAAGTAGACAATGAGTTAGATATATTCTTGTTGGTGACTGCTCTGCAACTAGATATTATCATGCACTGCTCTTATCTGACCCTCATAAATGCTTCCATTTCCACAATAAGATGCACCTGTAGAAGCAGAGTCATTTGACTATCTTGACATCTTATTTTGCTGGAGGTCGAAGGTTGTTCATTAACTGATGCTGCAAGGGCATTGTCTAAGCATGTTAACAGGAGCAGCAGTGGGTGGTGGGGTGTTCTCTCTGGAAGTGGTATTTATGTCCTCCTTGGTGCTCCATTTGGGCCCATAAAATTTTTCTTATCAATTGCCATGACTATTTGCTGATTCCTTTCTTCTTCAGAATCTAATAAAAACAGGTTGGCTCTGGAAGCGGTCAACCATTTGTTGAACAATTGCTGTTGGATGAATGTTCACTTAATTCAACCACATGGGCCTGTCTTCGAGATTAGAGTTCCTGATGGCTTTGGTGCCCGCTGGTCTAAAGACGGTCTAAAGGTAGTTCACTTGAGTTGTGTTCAATATCATTATTCATGTTTGTTACATGGGTTGTGTTCTTATACCAAACAACTAATATGACATATTGTAATACACAGAGAAACAATTTGAGGTGAGAGAATTCAAGAACTTGACTAGAATAATTTTAAATAAAATTAAGAAAAGAGACTTAATGTTAGACTTCACTTTGTATCATGATATTGAAGTTAAATTGTTCTCAGATTCTTTTTTGGTAGATTATTCCAGTTATGCTCTTTTCATTGATCTATAGCAACAAACATATCTTAATTAATGAAATTTCACTATGTTCATTGAATAGACTGGTAATCACTGCTGTATGAGGCACGTGTGAAGCATATGATATATCAAGGACCAGATATCTGGCCTCCTCTTTTTCAGTAGTACTAAGAGGACATGTAATACACACACACATAAAATATGTGTGCATCAAACTTGCTGTCAGTTGTCTGGTCTCTATATCATGTTAATCTTGTATGAGTCTCCAAAATGATTGATTCTAACCAGCTGCCATTTCTTTTTTCTCCCTTGTTTCAGTTCATTGGATTCTTGGAACCATATACTGATGAAGGCTTCTCAAAAGGGTGGAAGCACTAGACCTGTTCTATTTGTAAATGCTTTTATTAATCATTAGTGGTAGGTTTTAACATTCCATTAAGCAACCCTATGATATCAAGATTTATGTGTAGGATTTATTGTGTGATATGATTAACTATATTTACATCACCGTCGATAAACTATTTTGTTTTCTTTCTCATTTTTGAATAAAAAATGTTATCCTTTTTTTTAATATCTGAAGCTTAAAACTGCATGTATAATGTATTCAGAGTATGTCATAGCAAGATTAAAATTTTATATCGTATCGGTGTATTGAGTTTTACTCGGTATGGTACGATATGACATATTGAGCGGTACACCTAATTTAGGTATAAAATTATTTGAAAATACATGAAAAATAAAAAAAAAGATAGAGTTTTTAAGTTAGAAATAAATATATATTTAGTATAAGTTTAATAAAATCAATGTAAATTAGGTAAGAATACTATCATATATTTTTTTCGAGCTACGAGGAATAGTCTTGTGTAAAGTTCGTATTTTAATCCATCATAGATCATCCTTATGTAAATATCGAAATATTTATAAAAAAATTATTTGAATTGTTACATTATTTTGTTATAATATAAATTTTAAGATTTAAATGAATTAAATCATCATATATGTAAATATATCTAATTGTTGGTTCTAACACTAAAAACGAACGATGGGCCTTCACGGATAGTGGATCGGGGTCTTTGATCTTGTGTATTTGCATACCAATATGATATGTTTGTTGGACCCAATCCTGAAATTGATCTTACGATATAATATATTGATACATCGTATGTTATTGGTGCATCAATATGGTGATGATCGTAGGTTGATCATCATGAATCACATGTGTCCAAGGTGACTCCTAAGGCATGTATTAGTGAATGTAAAAATTTCTACTTTTGTTATTGATCTGCTGCTCTATATCATACTATTGCTTGGAGAAGTATGAATAACTATCACCATATTATTATTGGTCATAAGATTCTCCATAATACGATTGTTGTGAATACGATGAGCTTCATTCAATGTCTATATTGTGTAGGATCTATTTCATCTGCTCAAATTCATCCACTGCCTTCTTCTTCCCATTCCCCTTTCTCTTCCCTTTCTGCGCGTAAACTTGACTAGTATCTTGTTGAGTTCTATGATCTAATCTTGGGTGGTATGCATGAAATATTACTCGTTGGTTCATGCACCACCCTCAAGTTATGTAGACGAGACCAATGACTGTTTGACGCTGTCGCCATCATCCGTTGAGGCACTGCTGTCTGCATTGCTATTATGTCTCTAGATCGAACGAGTTGCTGAATGTGATTGTGAAGGTGTCTCATTGCCCAATTTTATTCTTTCCAACGATGCGGTTGATGCTATGTCTTCCCCTTTGCCTTTGCCTTTGCATGTTGTGCAGACAACTATGACAGGTGGGTGTTTGTAGTTCCTCGAACAGTTTGACTCGATGTTACTTTACTCCTATCACGTGGTGGCTGAGGGGGATTTCCACCTGCTGGGGTTGTGCTTCATCCTCTTTTATTGCCTTAATGATAAAATGCGAAGGATGTTGAGGATTTCTCACCTCATCAAGTAAAGGATCCTCTTGATTCTTTGACACTTCAACCCACTCTAACATCGGTTCTGAATCTTCATTATAGAATTAGAGATCGATGAGATCAATATCTGATTCCTCTAGCTTCTTATCTAGCTCGGCACACCGCAACCTTAACCACATGTTATAATGGACATATACCAGTTTCTCTAATCGTCTATACGAGAGTTTGTTGCAGACCTTGGTGTGAATTAATGTGAACATTGATCAATTATGTTTATAACCACTAGATGTTATCGGGTTGTGAAAGTATATGAATGATAATCTTCCTTAAATATGGTGCATCCCCTTCAAATTATAGCCACCTCGATTGTAAAAAGATATAAATAAAATTTTATTAGCATAACAAATAATTAATATTAAATATAATTAATAATCAATATGTATAATTTTTTTCTTACCAAGATCCATAGTGTAACGATATGAAACAGCTACAATGTCGGAGAATAAATCAACTATTTCTTGGAATAATTGATCCTCCATAAGAGCATCGGCTGCATCAGTAATGTTTGGTAAGAATGGATATATAATATTTCATAGTGTCATTAGAAAATTATTTTGTGTTTCAAGAGTATACTAATATTGAATTCCTGGGTATAGATAATACGCTGTAAGACATAATTTTATTAGTATGATTTTTTATTATATATAAAATAATAAATTAAATTATTCTGAATATGAATTTATTTGTATTTTGGATATTTTGATCCATATGAACTACAGTCTGACGATCAATGATCCATACATATTGATCAACTTTAAAATTATTTTTAAATACTTCTCTGATATCCTCTCGTGCTAAAATAAGTATATATTTAAGATATGATATTTATGGACACTTGTCTATATCGATCTTACGGAGAATAACATAAAGTGGTTCCACACATTTTATGATTTTAGCCGCGGTCTCCCAAAGTCTAGAGGAAAGAATGACCTTTTTCATCTTCTTTCCATCGCTCAATGTCGAATATATAAAATTAGACCACTCTTGTAAGGTGACCATTGCCTTCAAGCCATATCTTTTTTACTGTAATGATTTTAATGCAATGAAATTGGTAGCAAACTGAGTGACTTCAGGTCGAAGTAGCTTACTGTTTACATACTTTTGCATTAAAGAATGGACCCAATAATGATTGTATATAAACTTTATAATTGATTATGCTCGAACTACATACTTTTTGATAGTGTCTAGTTCACTAATATCCTTTAGTATTAGATCTATGCAATGAGCTACACATAGAGTCCAAAATAATATTTTTCTTTTTCCATCTATTGCAAACCGACCTTCTTATAATTTGCTCCATTGTCGATTACTATTTGGATAATATCCTGTAGTCCAATCTCCTCTACTGTAGTGTCCATCAAGCTCTCAATATAGTCTGCATCTTAGATCTTTTTAGAAGCATTAACTGACTTATGAAACACCACTCTTCTATTGCAATAAATAAGAAAGTTGATGATACTCATTCTTGTTGGCTCTATCTAACTATCACACATCAATGTCATCATATTCATCCAATTATCTCTTGAAGGATTTGATCCAATCCTTCAATTTTGTTATCTCCTCATCTAAGTACACATCGTGAATCTCCCTCGATGTTAGAGGTTGGATCCTCGTGGCAGACTTTTAAATAGATGAGACCATGCTTTGATAATATGGACCTCGTGTTAGGGATCGAGCGGCACTAAGAGGGGGGGGGTGAATTAGTGCAGCGGATAAAACGATAGATTTTCAGCGATTTAAAACAAGCTTTAGAAACTTCAGATTTAATGAATGCAACGTTTCGTTTGAACCCGGAAAGATTGCGTTTTAACTTTAAAGCATACGTAATAAGATGATAAGAAAGTTGAGTAAATAAGGCAGCAAGTAAAAATGGTTTACAGCAAAGTAAATAGCAAGAACGTAAATGCAAACCAAATTTTTATAGTGGTTCGGTCATCCGACCTAGATCCACTTCCGATTCCTCTTCGCTTGAGGACACCGGCTTTCCACTAGCTTTCCTCCTTCCAATGGGCGAGGAAGAACTCCCTTGCAACACCTCTTCTTTTGATGGGCTTAGAAGATAACCCTTACAAAGCTCTCACCCCTCTCTTGAACAAGAAACACTTAAGAGTAAGAGGAAAGTTTTTGACACTATTTGAGCAGAGTTTTCCCTCAAGATTTTCACTTTTCTTGCTGCACTTTGAACCTGCAAGAGAGGGGAATTTATAGAGCTCAAGAGGATTCAAATTTGGGCTCCAAAACTTGGAGGCAAAGATTTGAATCTTTTGAGTTTTTCCAGTCTTTGTCCCGGCAGATGACACACCAGCGGTGCTACTACGTCCTTCAGCAGGCGGTGCTACCACTTTGCACATAAGAATCGGGCGGTACTACCGCTTTCAGCAAAGCGGTGCTACCGCACAGCTATAATGTAGCTTGCGGTGCTACCGCCTCACCGGCAAGATAAGTCTTCAAGCGGTGCCTTGCCAAAGATGCATGTGACGTAACATGCATGCACGTAGTAGCATGCATGTTGCTGAGTCTGGTTTGGGCCAAAATTTTGGCCCAAACTCATCCTAATCAAGGCCCAATGGGCCCCCACTTTGGGTTATCTACTCCTATCCCAAAATACGTGCTAACTACGAATTTTAAAGACGTTTCCTAAGCTATTACAAAGTCCACATGGCAACTTCTTCCGACGAGCTTCCGGTCAACTTCCGACGGTCTTCCGACGAACCTTCGGAAACCATTCCGCGGACTCACAAAGAAGCTCTCGACTTCACGATGATCTTGGCGAGTTCCCCGAGCTTCTTTGGCAAGCTCCGATCTTTCTTGGCAAGCTCATGAACTTCCGACGAACCTCCGTGAACTTCCGAAACCCTTCAAAGAAGCTCCTACTGTTCTCGGCGGTTCCGCAACGCCCCAACGAATCTTCTGACTTCCGTTGAACACTCGAACTCCCAACGATTCATCACACTTGTCTTCGGCCCTTTGTTTCGCTTTACGTCTTCATCCTTATCGTAGTCACTCATACACAAACAAACACCAAAAACTCTACTTCGATCTAGACAGTTATTGCAACGCGAATTGACATTCAGTTGCCCGGCACATCATTGGTTGACGCTTCGTCCGATCCTTCGGCACATCGCCCTCTCTAGCGGCTTATTGCCCAATCGACGGTTGACCTCCGCAACCTCGATATCCATGGCGCAACTCCGCACTTCTTGGCCCGATGCCCGACGTACGAAGCCTCCTGCCGATAGTCGACCGAACCTCCGGCTCGACATCCAATATCCTGACGTGATCACCTCCGGCACAACGTCAATTCCTCCAGCGTCAACTGTCTAATCCTGATCGATAGTAGACCTGCGTAACTCAAAACGCAGTTAGACCACAAATCACACTCAATTAGTTTCATCATCAAAATCTGAGATTCAACAATCTCCCCCTTTTTGATGATGACAACTAATTGATGACTGACAGAGTTAACCATAACTCCCTGAGTTTAACACAAACTCCCCCTATCAATATGCAATTGATAGAACCCTTGGATTATCCCAAATCCAAGTAACATTCATCACAATGTTAAGAGAATCCATTTAAACCATCATGCAAATATATAAAATATTCAAGCATCATTACATTGCATGAAGTCATCAATCTACTTCTCCCCCTATGTCATCAACAAAAAGGAGAAGTAGCATTATAGCTAGTTTAAAAGATATGCAGATTTTTACAACAAACTAGCTTGCACTTTGCAAGATATGCAGATTTTTACAACATCATACAACATTTTGCAATACAACATTAAGTTATACCATTCAATCATAGCAAGTTTCAAAGATGGGCAATGATGGTAATTTTCACTTGCCTGTTGAGATGTGCAAGTTGCACTTTCTTTGCTTCCTTTGCATGTTTCTAGCTAGCAAAATTTTTCTTTATGATACACAAGCTAGCAATTAATCTTCTCCCCTTTTGTTTTATCAAAAAGTGGAGTACAAATAGCCAATGCTTTGATCATGACAAAATAACAAATTTACAATATGAATTTTTAGCATATTAAGTCATGAATTCAAGGGAGTCAAAAATCAAGATATGAGATAAAAAGATGATAAGCAAGCAATCAATAATGATAAGCAAGCTAACATACTTTGCGACACGCAAGTTAGCTTCCTTTCAATTCTTCTCTTTTGTAACTAAGTTTCACCTTTGCAAGCTATCAACTTTTGTTTGCAATGAGCTAGCAATTATGTATGATCACTTTAAACATATATGCTAACTTTTCATACAAATATAAAGGCATGGCAAGTGTAACATTCCAAATTTTCGAAGTTTTACATTTTGCTTCTTTCAAGATAGCAATATTTACATCCTTTGAAATAACAATCCTTCTTCTTCTTGTGAAATTGCAAGGTAGCAATTTTTCTCCCCCTTTGTCTTTATCAAAAAGAAGGGAGGACTAAATGGCTAAAAATTTCAATCATTATACAAGCCATTTTTCATATCAATTATAAATTTGCATCAATAAAAATATACATCAATTGTTCAATCATTACATGATGCAAATAAGATAACAATGCAAAGAAATCATGTCATGACGGATATCAATATATAAATTCAACAAGGATCACAACCAAAAGATATCATTCATGATTCATAATTTTCTTTTTAGCAAGATCAAAATTCATATTTATCAATTTTTTAATTCAAGATAAATATCATACAACCAAGAATCATGATATATAAAAGTATATCAATCTCATAGATCAAGTCATGATTCATAATTTATCATAAAGAAAATTAATTTTCAATTATTGTACAAGGCAAAGAAATCATATCACTTCTAGGATCATGAAATATATGACATCAAGGCTCATGATCCATTTGAAAAGATATAGCATAAAAAGTAACTTGATTCATGTATAAGATTTTTCATCAAGATCACATTTCATAAGAATCAAGATATCAAGATCACAAATTCATAAAAATTCAAGTATTGAATTCCGATAAATCAAAAGACAAGATACAAACGATCTTGATTTATAAAGAACTTCAAGTTATAATTTGCAAGATCATAATTTCACTAAAGTATTTTCATTAGCAAAGAATCACATGAGCACTTGATTGTTGCATAAATAATTTTATTGCATCATGATTTATAAAATTTTACAACGTGAATCATAGGAGGTAAAATAGCAATAATATCAATCATGATTCATTATATAGTAAATTGCAAAGAGAACAATTTGTTTCATGCATCTTGGTTCACACGTTATGATTCCAAGAGATTAAGAGATGAATCAAGAATCTTTAACAAGTCTTATTCAAATTCATAAAAGATATGAAGAAGAGCAACATTTCTTGTACATCGATATTCAAACCATGACAAGTGATATATCAAACATTTGTATTTATATTTCAATCATCAAGTCATGTGTATTGAAACATAGGAGAAAAATCAAATTGTGCATGTACAATGTTTCAATCATCAAAACATATTTTCTCAAATTGAGTATCAATAAGTTAAGAAAAAATAATTTATTTATTTATTTATTTATTTATTTTTTAACAACATGGGAGAAAGACTCAAGATCATAATGTAGTTTAAGCTCATTCAAATCAAATTATTAACTTGGAACTCATAATCGAATCATCAAAATTGAGATTCACAAAATATCATGAAATCATTAATCTCGATAAGATAGGAAAAATATCTTCTTTTTAAGTTGTTTGTTTCATACAAGTATGCTCATGTTTCTAAAATGAGTATCAAATTTAAGACCAAAACATGAGTTTGTTATCAAGATATAATGTCTTTAAATACTCATGATATCATAAAATCATTAAACATGACAACCAACTATCATTATCAATGATGATTACATAAGGTATGCCCAATTATATATATGAAAATCATCATTGTATTACTTTGAACTACAAGTTGTCATGTTGTCCATTAAGATCAAAAGCATTACACGTAAAGCATCATGATAGTACAATTTCTCATTTTTGTGTTCCATTTCAAGTGATTTGACGTTCATATGAGTATACTCATGTTTTTCATATAGATCCAAAGAGCAAGTTTCAAGAGAAAACATTAAGACCAAAAACATGAAGCACATTTTTTAAAATATTCATCATGTTTATTTTCATGAGATTCACAAGACTCATAACATGAATTCATTCATCTCAATAGAATAAAAAAGATATTTTCATTTTAAGAAATTTGATGTGAGCATATTCAAAATTTTTATGAAAACATGTATCAAAATAAAACACAAGCTTAGTCATTAAATCGTCAAGACCAAATATGTAAAAATGATAGCACACTTTCAATTTTTATGTTAAAAGGCCATGTTCAAATTTTTGCCAAAATCATGCATCTATTTATAAATTAAAAAAATATGTTTCAACATCACAATATGACACTTTATTACTTCAAAAGCTTATTTGGAGACAATGTAAACCATCAAGATACACATGCATGGATTAATCCTAAGCATTATCACAAATCTTGCATAATTCATATGTTTACTTTTCAAAAATACTATAAAGAAAAGCATAATATAATTTCGAATTTTTTTTAATTTCTAAAAACACAAGAAAAGCATAAAAAAAATCCTACTAACTAAGTTAAGCATTCATGGAAATCATCAAGTAATTTCAAAATAATTCAAGGAAGTTAAGTTACTTACCTCATTGTCGAAGCCCATTAAAGCGTAGTTTGCTTCTTCTTTCCTTGATTCTTCTTGGTGAGTCTTCTTCTTCTTCATTGGTCTCTTCCTCCGTTCAAGTTCATTTGTGTTTTTTAATTTTTGTTTAATGAACTTGTTAACATTCATTGTTATGTGTTCAATGTCTTCATTGTCCTCATCACTTGAGTCATTACTCAAGTGGCATTTCATAGTTCGGAGTTCAAAAACCTTCTTGTTCTTTAGAAGGTGGTTCATGTGTTCATCATGTTCATCATATTCATCATGTTCATCATATTCATCATGTTCCATTTCATAGGTCTTTAAAGATCCAATGAGTTCATCAATAGAATAATTATTTAGATTCTTTGATTCTTGAATCGCCGTTATTTTAGGATCCCACCATTTTGAAAGGGGTCTTAAGATCTTGTTAGTGAGTTCAAAATCCGAAAAACTTTTACCAAGACTTTTCAAGCTATTGACGACATCCGTGAAGCGGGTGTACATGTTGTCGATAGATTCGCTTGGTGTCATTTGGAAGAGCTCAAAATCATGCAACAAGAGGTTTACTTTCGAGTCTTTAACTCTACTAGTTCCCTCATGCGTGATTTCAAGAGTTCGCCAAATGTCAAAAGCCGTTTCGCACATAGAAATCCGATTGAACTCGTTCTTGTTCAAAGCGTAAAATAAGGCATTCATAGCCTTTGCGTTTAAAGAAAACGACCTTTTCTCCAAAACCGACCATTCGTTCGTCGGTTTAGAGGAAGGTTGAAAATCATTTTCGATGATGTTCCACAAATCCAAATCCATTGAAAGCATGAAAACTCTCATTCGAGTTTTCCAATATGTGTAGTCTGAACCGTTAAAGAGCGGTGGATGAAAAACCGAAAAGCCCTCTTGAAAAGCATTTAGAGCCATTTCTCACGGGTGTAAATCCGAAAGAGAAAGAACGTGGCTCTTAAGAGTAAGAGGAAAGTTTTTGACACTATTTGAGCAGAGTTTTCTCTCAAGATTTTCACTTTTCTTGCTGCACTTTGAACCTGCAAGAGAGGGAAACTTATAGAGCTCAAGAGGATTCAAATTTGGGCTCCAAAACTTGGAGCCAAAGATTTGAATCTTTTGAGTTTTTCGGTGTTGTCAGTCCTGGCAGACTGACACACCCAGGCGGTGCTACCGCCTGTGCAAAGCGGTGCTACTACGCCAGTGCAAAGTGGCAGTGCTACCACTAAGATATACCGGCGCGGTACTACACCCAGCAGCCGAAGAAGTTCTTTGGCGGTGCCACCGCCAAAGATGCATGTGTACGTAGCATGCATGCACGTAGTAGCACGATGTCTTGGTTCGGTTTGGGCCAAAATTTTGGCCCAAACTCATCCTAATCAAGGCCCAATGGGCCCCCACTTTGGGTTATCTACTCCTAACCTAAAATACGTGCTAACTACGAATTTTAAAGACGTTTCCTAAGCTATTATAAAGTCCACATGACAACTTCTTCCGACGAGCTTCCGGTCAACTTCCGACGGTCTTCCGACGAGCTTCCGGTCAACTTCCGACGGTCTTCCGATGAACCTTCGGAAACCATTCCGCGGACTCACAGCAAGCTCTCGGACTTCACGATGATCTTGGCGAGTTCCCTCGAGCTTCTTTGGCAAGCTCCGCGAACTTCCGACGAACCTCCCGACGAACTTCCGAAAACCCTTCGGCAAGCTCCTACTGCTTCGGCTACCGGTTCCGGAATGCTCCCAACGAATCTTCTGACTTCCGCTGAACACTCGAACTCCCAACGATTTATCACACTTGTCTTCGGCCCTTTGTTTCGCTTTTACGTCTTCATCCCTATCGTAGTCACTCCTGCACAAACAAACACCAAAAACTCTACTTGATCTAGACAGCTTATTACAACGCGAATTGACATTCGGGCTGTTCAAGACATCATTGGTCGGCGCTTCGTCCGATCCTTCTAAGACATCGCCCTCTCTAGCGGCTTGTTGCCCAATCGACGGTTGACCTCCGCAACCTCGATATCCATGGCGCAACTCCGTACTTCTTGGCCCGATGCCTGACGTATGAAGCCTCCTACCGATAGTTGACCGAACCTCCAGCTCGACATCCAATATCCTGACATGATCACCTCCGGCGCAACATCAATTCCTCCAGCGTCAACTGTCTAATCCTAATCGATAGTAGACCTACGTAACTCAAAACGCAGTTAGACCACAAATCACACTCAATTAGTTTCATCATCAAAATATGAGATTCAACACCTCGGACTATGTTAGCTAAAATCCTATGGAAGTTGAACCATTTTGAAATTGTCTTCCTAATATCTCACTTTTCTTTTGTATATGCATCGTCAATCCATGTTTGTTTCATTGTTTGTGGGGGATAGGCTTGTGGATCAATATTAACAATATCTAGTGCGGACCTCCTGCCAAGACCCCCTCATAAAACCGTAGAGTCCACCATGCCTCATGTAACTAGTTCGACTTAATTGAGGAGGAGCAGTTGGCTATCTCATGTTGGTCGACCTTTGGATTCTACTATCACCGCCATGCTCCAATTGTTAGTCAAGTTGTCGATGCTTCATTATTTCATCGATCATATACTAATGCTCTAATGATGCAGGAATCCTAATTATAAGATCCTGTTCGACTTCATCGCTGCTACTCTCATATTGATGATAAACTAGTTTTTGTGTAGCCTTACAGTATTCTTCATCAACTCTTGTCTTTTTTTTCAATGCATCTTCCTTTGCTTGTAGTTTGCTTTGAAATAATTTACAGATCTTCGTCGAAACCTTCTTGCATTTTGCAATATTGAGATACCCGTCGGCCAAATACATTTTCACCCGAGTTATTCCTCCACTCTTACTAATACAATCATAATAAATACGTTGCCAGTGATTACGATTTTCATCTATCTTTCGGACATGAACCGCATCATCATATGGCTATTCCTTTAATGCCATAATCCTATCATATTTAAATTAAATAAGCTATAAATATATTGAATTGACTTAATATCAATCAAAACCACTAATTGTAGTATTAAATAATTTTATTAAAATATGACTAATCTTACTTTACCATCATAAATATGTGAAACACATAAAAAATATTAAATACATAATTTTGATCCAATATACATTATGATGAAATCATCATTAAATATACTAATTACACTATTAACATAATTAATTATTAATTAAATACTTCTATTTTAATATTATAAAATTGGTATTAAAGACATTGAATTGACCTAAAGTTGATTAAATTTTGATTAAATCATCATTAAAGTCACTAATTGTAACATTAAATAACTTTAATAAAACATAATTATACCTATTTTATCATCATAAATATGTGAAACATATAGAAATAAACATTAAATACATAATTTTGAACCAATATCAAATGAAATCATCATTAAATATATATATATATCATATGATTACCATATTTAATTACCCATTAATTACTTCTCTTTCAACACTATAAACCTATTAAACACCTTAATAGATATTAAATAATTTTAATAAAACTTAATTAAATATTTTTTACTATTATAAGTATCTTTAAATATGTAATATGAATGAAATATAATCATTTGACCAATTAAATGTTTTTGAATTAATCAATATTAAACACACTAATTATAATATTAAAGATATTGATTACTCTCTAATTAAAGAAAGAGAATACATACCTCTTGATTAAAAGATTTTTTTCTCTTAATCTTAAATTAGCATCGATTCAATTCACAAATCATTGCTTTCTAGAGCTTAGGTGCATGCAAATGTGAGAATAAGAAAGAGAATATGAGAAAAAATGAGTTTGAAGTAGTTTAAGAGAATGTGAGAATGAAATAGGAGGAATGATAGCTTTAAAAATCCATAAGAAATAGCTCCAATGATCAATTTGATCATTGGAATACCGTGTCAGGTGGTACGGGCTATATCGGGCATTCTGCTCAATAGCGGATAATCTGTATACCGATCTGCTGGTGGATCGGTACAGACGGTATCATTCAAAATTTAGAACGTGATATTATGGTAATAAGGCCATATCAAGGTTTATTGAATGATACATCTGTTAACAGCAGATGTAATGAAGCTTCAGACATGAGGTTCTCAACTTGTAACATCTCTCATTTTTGAAAAAAAAAATTTATAAGGACTTATTTGTAAATATGAGGATTTTTTTAATAATCCTTTAGCTCTAAATATGTTTATATTGAAAGTTTAGTATTAGGGACCTAAAATGTGAATATTAATAATTATATAGGATTTATGAAAGATTGGTATTCAGTTAAAATAAAAAAAAAGAAAGAAAAAGAGAGGACAAGTGGCATTAGCTAACATAAGAATGAGCCACTTGTGTTAATTATGTGGATGACACATGTTTCCCTGCCATCTTGCAAATCCTTGCATGAGCCAAACCTTAGTGATTAGAGGAGAAAACTTACTGCCAACGTAGAAGAGAAGGAGAAGGAATTGAAGAAAAAAGAATTGAAGGAGAAGAGTAACTTTTGTCTTAGCTCAAGATTTTGCATAAACTCTCCATAGTTGGGAATCAAACTTTTGTAAGGCAAGTGTTCTAACCCCATCCTAGAGATAAATTTTGATCCTTGTTTCATCTTGATTCTGAGAAAATTGGAAGATTGTGACTTTATGTAAGATATCTATGTCATTTATATATCAAATGTTGCATCTGAAAAATTTCTGATTTTTTGACTTTTCAGTACTCTTGTGGCCATAACTTTTTGCACCAAATTCTGATTGAGGAAAAACCTTTTTCATACGAAAGAAGACTTATAGAGATTTTATTTGATATAAAAATTAAAATATTTGGAGTAAATTTACCTATCTAAATATATGAATGAATAGATCTTATGTATTCGGTGAAACAGATACTACAGCTCCCAACCTTCTGTTACTAAATAGCTCATAACTCTCTGATGAAAATTCTGAATTATGTAAAATTTTATTCTTTGAAAACTAGATTCGTGTATCTTTCTTTTGACACCTAATTTGGAAATTTTGAAGTATGTTTGCCCTCTGAAACATCTGTTTAAATTAATTCTACCAATTCTGCAAAACAGATATGATCAATTCTGACCTTTCTTTATTCTATTTGTTGTAACTTCCTGTTAGGAACTCAAAAATTTACAAATCTAAGTTCATCTGAAAATAATGATACAGATTTCCAATGACATGGATTATGAGCGAATTGGAGCATATTTGGTCCCTCAAACAATTCAGAAAATATACCTTTCAAATTCTGTCAGAATCAAGTTCTTTTGTTGTTATTGTTTATTCATGTTTCATCCTATTGGAAACTGATTCGGCTTAATTCTTCTTCTATTGAGATTTATATTAGTCCTTCACAATACTTGTATTGTTTATCCTAAAATTGTTTGTATACCTAAAATCTATTCTATAATGTTCAGGTTGGCATTATCTTGTTTCGTAAAGGCACACATATTTTCATTGTTCCGCATGTGCTTCCGATATGTGCTAATGTTATTGTTCATACTATCCTTTTGTACTCTGGTGTCTTGTGAGATAATTTGAACCTTTGCCAGAAATGATAAAGGGTATATGAGCCACCCCTGACCTTCACCGACTCACGCCAAGTGCCCCAGGTCAATACTTTGAGGGTAGACAGGGTGGTCGGTCCATGATAAGTCACGTGATTGAGTGAGAAAAAATGTAACGCCCGCCTATAGGCCCTTAGGGGGATAGGTGGGGTGCATTAGTCCCACATTGGGGGAGAATGTCACGCCTAGCATCCCGATTGCACTCTTGATAGGGGCAGGCAGGGTGAGATTTATGTTTGATGGTCATCCAAAAATGGATGAACCATATTATGAATGTGATTCCACTGCACCATCTATGTTTTTGATATGATATCCAAAGCCTTGCTTATGTGTTTATATGTACGCTTTGGTTGAGAATAAAATGAATGAACGTCAGATATGACATTTGAGCTTATGTTTTTGATTTGTTCTTCTGATATGCTTTGCGATATCTCATATGCCATTGTTATCCTTTGAAATATGTTCTGAAACCATTTCATATGCTATTTGTTATATTCAGAAATGTTTCATCTATTCTTGATTCGCTCCGAAACATTTCATATGTCATGGATATGTTAGTCACTTGCTGAGCTCTGTTATGCTCACTCCGATTGTTGTTTTTTCATGTTAGCTTATCAGTCTTTAGAATGTTTAAACTGGGTTGAGGAAGGGAATGCTAGAAGATTTTGGCTTGAGCTTTAATTGTTGATAAGTTTTGTTGTACAAGAATATTTTATACTTAAGGAAATGTCTATGATAAATCTGAACTTATGTGTTTTGTAAATGTTAAAGAACCTCTCTGTTAGGATTTTGAATGTTAAGTTTAATTTATATAACAATATAAACTAGTGGTAAAGGTTGACTTTGAGATTGTATGGATTTCCCACACTTGTGGATTTATGATGTGGATGTTATTTAGTTGAGTTAATTTTGGACTTTATGAATCAATGAATGAAGTGGAGTATGATTTATGAAACTATACAGGTTTACGAATTATGAATTTAAGGGTTTAAATATTGATTTGAATGGTTCTTAGTATACTCAAATTGTTAGAATGGATCCTGGATTGAATTGTTCTTAAAATTTTAATGTTATAGATTTTTAAGATAGGGTCACACCTCCTGAATGTGATAAATTCGGTGGGCGTGACAGAAGTGGTATCAGAGCATGGTTTGAGGATCACAGAGATATTGATATGTTTGATATGCAAAAAAAATATATCGAGGTTTAGTAAATTATATAAAAATTGATGAAAATTTATTGATGTCTTTTAGGAATCTGGGATATCGAGGACATCTGGTCTCTTGTTTCATCTTTCATTGATTAAGATATGACTAATTTAGAGGACTAAATTTTCTTTTAAGGAGGGAGTGTAACATCTCTCATTTTTGAAAAAAAAAATTATAAGGACTTATTTGTAAATATGAGGATTTTTTAATAATCCTTTAGCTCTAAATATGTTTATATTGAAAGTTTAGCGTTAAGGACCCAAAATGTAAATATTAATAATTATATAGGATTTATGAAAGATTGGTATTCAGTTTTTTTTTAAAAAAAAGAGATGACAAGTAGCATTAGCTAACATAAGAATGAGCCACTTGTGTTAATTATGTGGATGACACATGTTTCTCTCATACATGCTTGCCATCTTGCAAATCCTTGCATGAGCCAAACCTTAGTGATTAGAGAAGAAAACTTACTGCCAACGTAGAAGAGAAGGAGAGGAATTGAAGAAAAAAGAATTGAAAGAGAAGAGTAACTTTTGTCTTAGCTCAAGGTTTTGCATCAACTCTCCATAGTTGGGAATCAAACTTTTGTAAGGCAAGTGTTCTAACCCCATCCTAGAGATAAATTTTGATCCTTGTTTCATCTTGATTCTGAGAAAATTGGAAGATTGTGACTTCATGTAAGATATCTATGCCATTTATACATCAAATGTTGCATCTTGAAATTTTCAGAGTTTTTGACTTTTTAGTACTCTTGTGGCCATAAATTTTTGCACCAAATTCTGATTAAGGAAAAACTTTTTTCATACGAAAGAAGACTTATAGATCTTTTATTTGATATAAAAATTGAAAGATTTGGAGTAAATTTACCTATCCAAATATATGAATGAATAGACCTCATGTATTCAGTGAAACAAATACTACAACTCCCAATCTTCTGTTACTAAATGGCTCGTAACTCTATGATAAAAATTTTGAATTGTGCAAAATTTTATTCTTTGGAAACTAGATTCGTGTATCTTTATTTTGACACCTAATTTAGAAATTTTGAAGTATGTTTGCCCTCTGAAACATCTATTTAAATTGATTCTACCAATTCTGCAAAACAGATATGATCAATTCTGACCTTTCTTTACTCTATTTGTTGTAACTTCCTGTTAGGAACTAAAAAATTTACAAATCTGAGTTCATCTGAAAAAGTTTGATATAGCTTTCCAATGACACCTATTATGAGCGAATTGGAGCATATTTGGTCACTCAAATAATTCAGAAAATGTACCTTTTAAATTCTGCTAGAATCAAGTTCTTTTGTTGTTGTTGTCTATTCATGTTTCATCCTATTGGAAACTGATTCAGCTTAATTCTTCTTCTGTTGAGCTTTATATTAGTCCTTCGTAATTCTTGTATTGTTCATCCTAAAATTATTTGTATACTTGAAATTTATTCTGTAATGTTCAGGTTGGCATTATCTTGTTTCGTAAAGGCACACACATATTTTCATTGTTCCACAAGTGCTTTCGATATGTGCTAATGTTATTGTTCATACTACCCTTTTGTACTCTGATGTCTTGGGGGATGATTTAGACCTTTGCCAAAAATGGTAAAGGGTATATGAGCCACCCCTGACCTTCACCGACTCACGCCAAGCACCCCAGGTCAACACTTTGGGGGTAGGCAGGGTGGTCAGTTCGTGACGAGGAAGTCATGTGATTGAGTGGGGGAAAATGTAACACCCGCCCGCAGGCCCTTAGGGGGATAGGTGGGGTGCATTAGTCTCACATCGGGGGAGAATGTCATGCCTAGCATCCCGATTGCACTCTTGATGGGGGCAGACATGGTGAGATTTATGTTTGGTGGTCATTCAGAAATGGATGAACCATATTATGAATGTGATCCCATTGCACCCTCTGTGTTTTTGATATAATATTCAAAGTCTTGCTTATGTGTTTATATATACGCTTTGGATGAGAATAAAATGAATGAACGTCAGATATGACATTTGAGCTTATGTTTCTGATTTGTTCTTTTGATATGCTCTAAGATATCTCATATGCCATTGTTATCCTTTGAAATATGTTTTGAAACCTTTTTATATGCTATTTGTTATATTCAAAAATGTTTAATCTATTCTTGATTCGCTCCGAAACATTTCATATGCCATGGATACATTAGTCACTTGCTGAGCTCTGTTATGCTCACTCCGATTGCTATAACCTTTTTTTCATGTTAGCTTATCAGTCTTTGGAATGTTTAAATTGGGTTGAAGAAGTGAATGCTAGAAGATTTTGGCTTGAGCTTTAATGGTTGATAAGTTCTGTTGTACAAGAATATTTTATGCTTAAGGAAATGTCTATGATAAATCTGAACTTATGTTTTGTAAATGTTAAAAAACCTCTCTGTTAGGATTTCGATTGTTAAGTTTAATTTATATAACAATACGAACTAGTGGTAAAGGTTGGTTTTGAGATTGTATGGATTTTCCACACTTGTAGATTTATGATGTGGATGTTATTTAGTTGAGTTAATTTTGGACTTTATGAATCAATGAATGAAGTGGAGTATGATTTATGAAACTATATAAGTTTACGAATTGTGAATTTAAGGGTTTAAATATTGATTTGAATGGTTCTAAGTATCCTCAAATTGTTAGAATGGATCCTGGATTGAATTGTTCTTAAAAAATTTAATGTTAGTGGGGCGTGATACAACTGGCCAAACTCTTCTGTTTGAAATTTTCTTCATCTTTCTCTATGACATTGGCTTGGAATATGTCATTCTCAAGTTGACGACATCAAGATTAGAGAGGTTCACGGCATCGGCAGGTGAAAGACGTCAACAAGGTCTTGTGAGAACCAGTCTTGCATCCCTCTGTTGCACCTCATGGAAGTCAAGAAGGTCACTAGCAAAACCTAGAAAAAGAAAAGAAACAATGCTCGTAATGATGACATTGATCTTAAAACTTGCTGACTATTGCATTCACCATTCCCATTGATCGCGGATATTTCTTGGAGGTTGGAGGAAGAAGACATGCAATTCCATGAGTGTCAAGTTTGAGGTGTTCAAAGTTGCAGCAGTCTTTTCATCCATCATTTTTGTTACAACAATGGTTATTGGGAACAACTTTACTTATTTTAACGCCTTATTGATTTGTGCGGTGACATGTGTCGATTGTTGCTCCCCGTCCCACATCCATCCAACCTGCACAGAGCTGTTCCACTAAACAACATGGCCAAAGGTTATACGAGGAAGCAACATTTTATTGTCCTGCATACATCCAATCCATCAGCATTTTATTGTCTTGTTCGTCATATTCCACAGTTTGTGGCGGCTCCTTCCACCCATGGTTCCCTTCTTCCTCCCAGTGCTACCATTTATGATCTTGGTCTCTCCTCCTGCTACTGTGAGTGCTCAGCCAAAACAGACCAACATCAGTTTGGGCTCCTCCCTCGCCGCCTCCGATGGTGCCTCCTGGCCCTCCCCCTCCGGCCGTTTTGCCTTCGGGTTTTACCCCAAAGCACAAGGGTTGGCCGTGGGAGTCTGGCTCACCACCGCACCTAAGAGGACCGTGGTGTGGACAGCTAACCGGGACGATCCCCCCATCACCGACGGCTCCCTCAGATTGACCTTCGATGGTCGGCTTCTCTGGAGTGCTCCCGGTGGGGTGGAGAAGGCCGTGTCACAAGGTTCCGAGCCGGCCGCCCTGGCGGCCATGATCGACACTGGGAACTTCGTCCTGTGCAATTCCAATGGAGCGATCATTTGGTCTACTTTTGGTTCTCCCACGGACACGCTTCTACCTGGGCAGAGCCTGTTCCCGGATGGCCAGCTCTTCTCCAGCTTAACGGAAGCTGACAGGTCCACCGGGAAGTACCGGCTGCACAACCAAAACGATGCCAATCTGGTGTTGTACCCTGTCGACACATCCGACACCGCCGACGATGCCTACTGGGACACAGGCACCTTCCAGATTGGCTTCCTGCTCACGCTCAATCTTGACAGCACTGGTTTACTGTACTTATCCGGCGACAACGGTAGCTATTCCAAGAACATTAGCCTGCCCAAGGCTTCTTCTGGTTCGCAGAGTGGAACTCAGGTCTACTACCAGGCGATCGTCGATGTTGATGGAATTCTCCGGCTTTACTCTCACAACTTCCCCAACAATGGCAGCTCGACGACAAGAGTCGAATGGGCAGCACTGCACGATCGGTGTTTGGTGAGAGGTGTGTGCCCACTCAACAGCTTCTGCAGCCCGAACGCAGATGGAGAGCCTGTTTGCCTCTGTCCCCCTGGTTTCGACTTCGTCGATCCAACCCAAATCGCACTCGGTTGCGCGCGGAATTCATCAGGAGGAGATTGCAGCCCGAAAAGCTCCGATGTTGGGGACGAAGGCTTGACCATGGTAACGATGAAGAACACGACGTGGGTCAACAAGGCTTACTCCATTCTGCCGCCCACGACGAGCATGGATGCGTGCAGGGCCGCATGCTTGAACGACTGCTTCTGCCAGGCGGCGTTGTTCATAGAGGATAAATGCTATAAACAGATGCTTCCTTTGAGATATGGGAGGACCGGCAGCAACGACACGCTGCTCCTCAAGGTCGCAGCTGCAGGGAGGCAAGCAGTGGTTCACGAAACGGAGAGAAAACTGCGTGTTGACGTCTTGGTCGCGAGTGTAGTTCTTGCTGGCCTCTCAGTCATCGTCTTCGCCATATCTGGATATTGCTTCCTTGAACGTAGAAGGGCTGCAAGATACTTAAGAACTCCAGAGTCCGATAACTCTGGTTCGGATGATTACAGCACGCTGAAATCGTATTCTTACGGAGAGCTGGAGAGAGCCACAGAGAACTTCAGGGAAGAGCTGGGCAGGGGAGCCTTTGGAACGGTGTTCAAGGGAACGGTTTCCGATGGAACAAGGGTGATTGCTGTGAAGAGACTGGAGAAGATGGTCGAGGAAGGAGAGAGGGAGTTCCAGAGAGAGGTCAGGGCCATTGGCAGAACACATCACAAGAACCTGGTGCGACTGCTCGGCTTCTGCAACCAAGGCTCGAGTCGACTGCTGGTGTACGAGTACATGAGCAACGGCTCGCTTGCGGATCTCCTCTTCAAGGCTGAAACCTGGCCGACATGGCGAGAAAGATGCAGGATCGCGTTGGACGTGGCCAGGGGACTGCACTATCTGCACGAGGAGCTGGAGAACCACATCATCCACTGCGACATCAAGCCTCAGAACATCCTCATGGACGCCACCGGGACCGCAAAGATCGCCGACTTCGGGCTGGCCAAGCTGCTGATGCCCGACCAAACAAGAACCTACACGGGCATCAGAGGAACCCGGGGATACCTCGCGCCGGAATGGCACAAGAACGCGCCGATAACAGTGAAGGCCGACGTCTACAGCTACGGAGTTGTGCTCTTGGAGATCATATGCTGCAGGAGGAATATGGAGCTGGAGGAGACCGGCCATGGCGAAACCCTCCTTGAACTGGCGTATGAATGCTTGGTGGATGATGAGTTCGGAAGGTTGAAGAAGGACGAAGCCATGGATGAGGCGGAGCTGGAGAGGATGGTCAGAGCTGGGCTTTGGTGCGTTCAGGAACAGCCCGTCTTCCGGCCTTCGATAAAGAACGTGATCATGATGATCGAAGGGCATATGGCAGCGCCTCTTCCTCCACCGCCGGCCTCCTTTTCATCTTAATAGCGTGACGGTAGACAATCTCCGTTACAACTTAATTTACGAGTCGGATTGGAAATACAAACACGATAATTAGCAATGTGTTATAATTGTCATTAGCCACGTTTTGGAGAACTCGACGAGTTTATAGCTGGCCTCAACAACCGTTACATCCCGTCGTAATGGTTTCTGGTTTCCGATATAGCGTTATGATGAGTCTATAAAAGCCCTGTGGGCGCCCGCGTTTATTGATTCCCGTCGGAAACCTCCGTCTTAGGGTTCGTGGAGTTCATCACCAAATCGACTCTCTCTCTCTCTCTCTCTCTCTCTCTCTCTCTCTCTCTCTCTCTCTCTCTCTCTCTCTCTCTCTCTCGCCTGATTCTCTCCTTTCACCCGCGAATTTGGAGTCAAAACCTGTCGAACTGAACCATTGTCGTCTCCATCATAATTTGTGTTCAGGTATTGCGCCCTTTACTACCTCGTGCTGCTGCGATTCTTGCTTCCTTCTTATGGTTTGTGAGTTATTGTTGCTGCTGATTTATGTTGGTATTTTGCTTGCTTTTGTTAATACTTATTGATCAACAATGGTTTCAGGATATGACATGTTTCCTCCACGGAGATGACAGTCATCTGATGTTGCATTGTAGTGAACTCACATAAGACTAGTGATTTGCTAGTCATTTTGAATCATCCAACCTGATTTGAATTTATCTTTGTTGAATCTCGGATTTAGATGATGAAACTAATTGATTGTGTTTTATGATCTAACTGCGTATTGAGTTATACAGGTCTACTATTGATCAAGATTAGACAGTTGACGCTGGAGGAATTGATGTTGCGCCGGAAGTGATCACGTCAGGATATTGGATGTCGAACCGGAGGTTCGGTCGACAATCGGCAGAAGGCTTCATACGTCGGGCATCGAGCCAAGAAGAGCGTGTTAAGCCAAGGATATCGAGGTTGCGGAGGTCAATCGCCGATTGGGCAATGGATCGTAAGAGAGGACGATGTGCCGAAGGATCGGACGAAGCGCCAACCAATGACGTGCCGGGCAACTAAATGTCAATTCGCGTTATAATAATTGTCTAGATCAAAGTAGAGTTTTATTTTTGTGTGTGCAGGATTAACTACGATGGGTTGAAAATATGAAGCGATTTACCGAGGTCAAGTTTGTCAGGAGTTCGAGAGTTCACAGGAAGTCCGAAAGATCATCGAAAGTATTATCGGAATCAACCGAGGTCAAATCAGGGACTTGTTGAAGGTTTCGGAAGTTCGCCACAGAGATCGTCGGGGGTTCGCAGAGATCACCGAGAAGGTTCGGAAGCTTGCCAAAGACTCATTGAGCTTGCTACAAAATTCAGGAGCATGCTTGGAGTCCGCCGGAAGAAACCCGAAAGAGTGTCAAAAGTCCATCGGAAAGCTCGCCGGAAGTAAACTTGAAGAATGTCGGTCTAAATCACTTAGAATTATGTTTCGATTTCGTAGTTGACATGTAATTAGGGTAAGGATTGGGAAATAATCCTATTTAAACCTAGTAGGGGCCAACCGGGCTCTTATTGGGTTGATTTGGGCCTAAAACAGGACCCATTCAGCTTTGCTGAATCGGCCAGGTGGTTCAACCGTCTGTGCTGGGCAATGGAACTGCCCAGTGGCCGAAAGCTGGGCGGTCCAGTGGCAGTTTAATCGCCCAGCACCAAAATGCATAGGCGGTTGAACCGCTGCCTTGGGTAGTTGAACCACCCTGTATACTATTAGTCTGACTACTGATAGGCGATTGAACTGCCACTGACAGGCTGTTGAACCGTCAGCATCGAGAAACCCAAATAGAATTTAAATTTGGAGCTCAAATTTGAATCCTCTTAGGGTCTATAAATACCCCAAGTATTCCTGCAAGAAACACCATAAGCACAACACTTTGAAAGCAAGAAAACTCTACTCAAATTTCTCGAGAAAATCCTCCTTAGTTTTTTACTTGTATTCTATCGAAAGAAAGGAGAGAGTGCTTGTAAGGGTTTCCTCCTAAGCCCGTCAAAAGGAGAGGAGTTGTAAGGGAGTTCATCCTCGCCCGTTAGAAGGAGGATAACTAGTGAAAAAGCTAGTGGCCTCAAGCAAAGAGGAATCAGGAGTGGATGTAGGTCGGATGACCGAACCACTATAAATTGATTTGCATTTACTTTCTTGCAACTTACTATACTGTAAACCATCTTCACTTTACTGCCTTCCTTAATCGACTTCCTCCTCACTTTCTTATGAATCATTTTAAGTTTATACGTAATCGAAATAGCTTCAAACAAAACGTTGAATTCTATCGTACGAAGTTTTTAAAGTTGGTTTAAATCACCGAAAGTTTATCGTTCTTTACCGTTGCACTAATTCACCCCCCCCTCTTAGTGCTACTCAATCCCTAATAATTAGTACCAGAGTCATGTTCTTTCTCTTTCATATTCACACCCACAAAAAATGGCTCTTAATAGCTTTCGAGAGGGCTTTTTGATTGTTCGTCCACCGTTCTTTGACAGTTCGGACTACATATATTGGAAAACTCGAATGAGAGTTTTCTTGATTTCTCAAGATTTGGATTTGTGGAACGTTATTGAAAATGGCTTTCAACTTCCCTCTAAACCGACGAATGAATGGTCGGATTTGGAGAAAAGATCTTTTTCTTTAAATGCAAAGGCTATGAATGTCTTATTTTACGCTTTGGACAAGAACGAGTTCAATCAGATTTCTATGTGTGAAATGGCTTTTGACATTTGGCGAACTCGTGAAATCATGCACGAGAGAACTAGTAGAGTCAAAGACTCGAAAGTAAACCTCTTATTGCATGATTTTGAGCTCTTCCAAATGACACCAAGCGAATCTATCGACGACATGTACACCCACTTCACGGATGTTATCAATAGCTTGAAAAGTCTTAGTAAAAGTTTTTCAGATTTTGAACTCGTAAACAAGATCTTAAGATCCCTTCCAAAAAGGTGGGATCCTAAAGTAACCACTATACAAAAAGCTAAAAATTTAAATGACTTGGCTCTTGAAGAACTCATTGGGTCTTTAATGACCTATGAAATAACATTCTTAGAACACAATGAACGTGATAAACATTTGAACCACCTTCTAAAGAACAAGAAAGTTTTGGGATTCCGAACTATGAAATGCCACTTGAATGATGACTCAAGTGATGAGGACAATGAGAACTTTGAACTTCGAACACTAAATCTTAACAAGTTCATTAAACAAAAATCTAAAATAAACAATGAACTTGAACGGAGGAAGAGGCCAAAGATGAAGAAGAAACACAAAGAAAAATCAAATGACGAATCGACGAATTGGGCTTTGACGGGTTTCAACAATGAGGTAACTTAACTTCCTTGAATTATTTTGAAATTACATGATGCTTTCCATGAATGCTTAACTTAGTTAGTAGGATTTTTTTTCATGTTTTTCTTGTGTTTTTTGGGAATTAAAAGAAAATTATTTTTAAAAATTATATTATGCTTTTCCTTCTAGTATTTTTGAAAAGTAAAAATTATGAATGATGATTGCTTAGTTTATGATTTTCATATCGTATTTTGATGCATGGTTTAATACAAAAGTTAATTAGCATGAGATGTTTAATAGGATTAACCCATGCATGTATATCATAATGTTTTACATTGTCTCTAAATATAATGCTTGATGATTTTATATCATGTATGAGTTTTTTGAAGTAATAAGGTGTCATATTGTGATGATGAAACTTATTTTTTGAATTTATAAAATGATGCATGATTTTGGCAAAAATTTGAACATGGCTTTGATAATGATTTCGAAACTATATGATGCTTAGCTTTTGTGTGAAAATGTGAATATGCTTATATGAGATCAATCACATAAAATAAAACACATAAAAATTAAAAATGTGTTATTATGATGTTTTATTTTTGATGTTTTTGGTCTTGACGAGCTTATGACTAAACTTATATCTTGTTGATAGATGTTTTCATAAAAAGAATTGAATATGCTCACATGAAATAATTGCATGAAATGAAAATTTATTTTATATTCTATTGAGGTTAATAAATTCACTTTACCAATCTTGTGAATCTCATGAAAATAATCATGATGAATATTTTGAAAATAAATGAGGGTATCATGAGTTTGGTTTAAATAATTTTTCTTGAAACTTACTTTTCGGATCTATACAATGATACATGTAGAAAGTGATAAAAGCATGCTTACATGTAAACCATCTTCATAGCTCTTAATAAAAATTTTATATGAAATATTTTTGATGCATTTGATCTTGATGGCTTTAATGACAAACTTGTGTTTTGAATTTATACAATGATGGCTTCCATATAAATATTTAAATATACCTTATGAAATCATCATTGATAATGATGAAATGAAAATATTAAAAGTTTGTTGTCATGCTTAATGATTTTATAATATCATGAAATTTTAAAGTTGTTATATCTTGATGACAATACTCATGTGTTAGTTTTAAAATTTGATACTCATATTTTGAAACATGAGTACACTTATATGAAATAAATAACTTAAAATAAAACACATTATCATGATAAATTGAATCTTATGTTTTGAAATAATGTTATATTTTTATCTTAAGGAATTTTATGATGAAGTTTGTCTTTCCATGTTGAATGTTGATATTTCTATTTTATTTGACATTAAAAGACAAAGACATGCTTATTTGAAGTAAATCATAAAAAGGAAATATATGATTCTTGAAAATTTTTCTATCTCTAAAGTTTTCGGTCTTGATGAATCCATGTGAATCTCTTGAATCGAATCTTTTGAAAAGTACCATATGCTTAATGTGATTCGACTTAATGACAATTTGCTTTTTCATCTTGAATCTTGACATTTATTTTTATTAAGGGCAAATGCATGGTTATAAGAAGTAAATCGCATATAAAAACAAAATGCAATCCTCTATATCAATCTTATCGGTTTTTTTATAGGAAATTCATGAATCCATACTTATCATGTATGAATTTATTAAATGAGATTTTGAGAATGATTCCGATTTTGACTAATACTTGATTTGTATTTATGTCATAAGACACATTTTAAAGATGAATCATGCTTCAATCATGTTAAATGCTTCAATCATGTTCTATCTTTCTTAATTCATGTTGTTCTCCTATATTTCCATTTTATTTACCATAGAGGAGAACCTTCTAAATGAATTATGAAATTGATGATTTGATAATAAGTGTTTATCAAAAATATCATTTTGCAATCTCTAAAAAGTTGATAATCACTTCATTCATGTTGTGAATCTTGAGAATGATTTCAATAATTTGATTATGAGTTTCAAGTTGACAAAATGAGTTTGAATGACTTTATGACTTTATGAGATGTTTATAATGCTTGAATCAAGCTCTAAAAGATTTTATTTTTCTATAAATAAACTTTATTAAAATCATGATCTTGACAATTATAACTTGAAGTTCCTTATAAATCAAGATCGTTTACCATGCTCCTTCTGTTTTATTTCTTGGAACTCAATACTTGAATTTTTATGAATTTATGATCTTGATATCTTGATTCTTATGAAATGTGATCTTGATAAAAAATCTTATACATAAATCAAGGTGCTCTTTGTATTATTCATTCTCAAATGAATCATATTCTTCTTGAGCCTTGATATTATATCCTAGAAGTGACATGATTTTTTTGCCTTATATGGTAAATTGAATATTTGATAAATGAAATTTACTTTATAATGAAGAATTATTGAATCATGACTTGATCTACGAGAATACTATGTTTTTATGTATTATGATTCTTGGTTGTATACCATTTGTCTTGAATTGAAAATGGATAAATATAAATCTTGATCTTACTAAAAGGAAAGTTATGAATTATGCATGATATCTTTTGGTTTTAATCCTTGTTGAATTTACATATTGATATCCTTCATAACATGATTTCTTTGCATTGTTGTCTTGTATGCATTATGTGATGATTGACATATTGATTGATGTAAATTTATAATTGATATGAAAAATGGCTTGTACAATGATTAAAATTTTTAGCCATTTAGTCCTTCCTTTTTGACAAAGACAAAGGAGGAGAAAATTTGCTACCTTGCAAATTTCACAAGAAGTTAAGGATTGCTATATTACTATCTTGACTATCTCAAAAGAAGCAAAATGTAAAACTACAAAAATTTGAAATGTTACACTTGCCATGTCTTTATGTTTATATGTTTTAATGAAAAGTTAGCATACATGTTTAAAGTGATTATACATAATTGCTAGCTCATTGCAAACAAAAAGTTGATAGCTTGTAAAAGCGAAACTTAGTTACAAAAGAGAAGAATTGAAAGGAAGCTAGCTTACCTATCGCAAAGTATATTAGTTGCTTATCATTATTGATTGCTTGCTTATCATCTTTTTCCCTCATTTCATAATTTTTGACTCCCTTGAATTCATGACTTAATATGTTAAAAATTCATGTTGTAAATTTGTTATTTTGTCATGATCAAAGTATTGATGTAAGAGACTATTTGTACTCCACTTCTTTTTGACAAAAACAAAGGGAGAGAAGATTTATTGCTAGCTTGCGACTTCGATGAAAAATTTGCTAGCTTCAATGAAAAACTTTAAGGAACATCCTATCATGAACATTTCAAAAGTTGCTAGTATGCTATAAAAGCAAAGTGCAAACTTGCACAAGAAGCAAGTGATAAAAAATTGCTATCTTGCTTATCTTTAGAAAGAATTTAAAATTTTGCTATGATTGAATGTTTTAAAGTGATGTATGTTGAATATCTTGATTAATAGCTAGTATGATTGTAAAATTTGCATATCTTTTAAACTAGCTATGATGATTACTTCTCCTTTTTTTTGATGACATAGGGGGAGAAGTAGATTGATGACTTCATGCATTGAATTGAATATTTTATATATTTGCATGATGGTTTTGTTATTTTTTCATAACTTGTGATGAATATTGCTTGGATTTGGGATAATCCAAGTTTCTATCAATGACATATTGATAGGGGGAGTTTATGTTAAACTCTAGGAAATTATGGTTAACTTTGTTAGTCATCAATTAGTTGTCATCATCAAAAAGGGGGAGATTGTTGAATCTCAGATTTTGATTATAAAACTAATTGATTGTGTTTTATAATCTAACTACGTGTTGAGTTACGCATGTCTACTATCAATCTGGATTAGACAGTTGACGCTAGTATTGCCGGAAGTATTGTCGAAATCAACTAAGGTCAAATCAGGGACTTGTCGAAGGTTTCGAAAGTTTACCATAGAAATCGTCGGAGGTTCACAGAGATCAATGAGAAGGTTTGGAAGCTTGCCAAAGACTCGTTGAGCTTGCCACAAAATCCAGGAGCATGCTTGGAATCCGTCGGAAGAAACCCGAAAGAGTGTCGGAAGTCCACCGAAAAGCTCGCCGGAAGTAAACTTGAAGAATGTCAGTCTAAATCACTTAGAATTATGTTTTGATTTCGTATTCGGCACATAATTAGGATAAGGATTGGGAAATAATCCTGTTTAAACCTAGTAGGGGCTAACCGGGCTCTTATTGGGTTGATTTGGGCCTAAAATAGGATCCACTGAATGGGCCAGGCAGTTCAACTCCCTGTGTTGGGCAGTGGAACTGCCTAGTGGCTGAAAGCTGGGCGATTGAACTGCCCAGCACCAAAATGCATGGGCGGTTGAACCACTACCTTGGGTGGTTGAACCGCCCTGTATACTGTCAGTTTGACTATTGACAGGCGATTAAACCGCCACTGACAGGCGATTGAACTGGCGGCACCGAGAGACCCAAATAGAATTCAAATTTTGAGCCTAAATTTGAATCCTCTTGGGGTCTATAAATACCCCAAGTATTCTTGCAAGAAACACCATAAGCATAACACTTTGAAAGCAAGAAAACTTTGCTCAAATCTCTCTAGAAAATCCTCCTTAGGTTTTCACTTGTATTCCACCGAAAGAAAGGAGAGAGTGCTTGTAAGGGTTTCCTCCTAAGCCCATCAAAAGAAGAGGAGTTGTAAGGGAGTTCATCCTCGCATGTTGGAAGGAGGATAGCTAGTGAAAAAGCCGGTGGCCTCAAACGAAAAGGAATCGGGAGTGGATGTAGGTCGGATGACCGAACTACTATAAATTGGTTTGCATTTACTTTCTTACAACTTACTATACTGCAAACCATCTTCACTTTGCTGCCTTACTTACTTGACTTCCTCCTCATTTTCTGACGAATCATTTTAAGTTTATACGCAATCGAAATGGCTTCAAACGAAACGTTGATTTCTATCGTACGAAATTTTCGAAGTTGGTTTAAATCGTCGAAAGTTTATCGTTCTTTACCGCTGCACTAATTCATCCCCCACCCCCCTCTCTTAGTGTTGCTCGATTCCTAAGAACCTTATCACACAAATGCCTAGAACACATATGTGAATTATAGTGAACTATTTTCTGGAATTCAATTTGTTTGCCTATATTGATTCACTGTGTGCTTTAAATTTGTGGGTAGGGCTTACATTTAGGAGTGATTTCACAAGGACTAATTACATGATGATTAGTAGGGTAATTTCAAAATGTTTCTTCAATAGTAGGATCCATAGTAGTCAGGGGCATGATTCATAAGGATGGATTGTTAAATTCATGCTAATTGGTGGGAGATACTCGGTCAAAGGATGTAATTGAATTAGCTTGTTAAATCTTTGATCATTTATTGTGCAGTTGTGACAAACTTTGGGCCGAAGATTTTAAAATCAAACTTGCTGTTTTGCATTCGAGTTGAGTTTTTGTGGACTTTATAGAAGACATACAAGTTTGTTCTTAAGCAGCTTGATCATCTTATCTCAAGTTGAAATTGGCATTGAGACTTAATCTACTCAAACTTGCACTTAACTTTCTTTCAATTAAATTCTAGACCACAAGCTGGCATCAAATCTGTTCTCTTTATGATGAAAGTTGAATTTATGAGATATCAAGGTCATAGACAGATTCAGTTTTTAATAATCCATAAAACATGTCGTGTAATGCACAGTGACTTTGATTATGGGATTGATCTAGATCTTCGTAAATATCATTTAAGAAGATAAACTGTTCGAGGAAGATAAAAAAACTGTTTGTTGGAAAAAAGAGCCAAAGAATTCTAGTAGTCTTTGAGTTGGTCAGTGGTGATACTCTTTGTGGGCTCAGATATACAATCATCCACCGTAGCTTCGAAAATATTTAGGACTCACCTGTAGTCAAAACTCTTATTCTTTGTTTTTGTTGTTTGGTTTGATTAATTTTTTCTGTGATGTGTATTTTTCATTTCAGTGCTCATGAAATCAAAACAAGAGGACATTCTATCCTATTCTAAATAAAGAACATTTAGGGGATCACAGCAACTGCCTTTAAGATTCACTGATGTAGCTGTTGCTCATGTTTCCCTCAAAAAATGTAACTGAACAAGCTCGGTGTTCAAGGATGCTCAATAATGTCTCAATGTTGGTAGAAGATCAAGAAGTGATTTATTCGTAAGAAGAGAAAAAGAAAGGAGGAGGAAAGAAAGAAAGAAGGAAATAAAAGTCTTGTGCATTGCCTTCTGAGCATCATCAAATTTACAAAAGAATAAAGATTGGAAATTGGATTATTCCCAAAGACAAAAGAAACCGAATCCTTTTGTTGTTCACAGGTGTAGGCAGCGCAGATTCTAGCTAGCAATGCTGAGATCACGTCCAAGTTTCTTCATCTTTGCTTCCTGCTCCTTGACTGCCATGGTAAGAGATCTCACATCCAATGCTTCAGATAGTTCTTTTTGACGCTCCGACTGCAAAGATACGGACATTGGACCTGCCTCAGTTGATCTGATAAAACTTCGTTTCGATGATTAAATTGGTTCATATCAGCAAAGAACAGATCAAATGGTTGGCCGATTTATAGTGCGCAGAAATATGGAAACTAAAATGAAGTACAGATGTTATAGTTTAATGTTCTGCATGTAGGATTGAAGGATCAAAACAGACGGTAGTCATTTCTGTAGTGCAGGGGTGCATGCATGTATGGGGTGGAAAAAGGCGAACAAGAACAGGAGACCAACCTTTTCCAGGAGCTGCGCTCGCTGCTCCATCTCCTCCTCCGACGCCTCCTGCTTGTGGATCACTTGCAGAACGTAGAGCAGGTGGGAGTGGAGGAACTCCTCGCAGTGCTTCTCCAGCGTGCACTGCGGGAACGCGGACTGGCATCCGATCTGGTAGAAGGGGCAGTTCATCAGCTTCATGGGGCAGACGGTGATGCAGTGCCGGTCCATCTCCCGCCGCATGATGCTCTCCGAGCACTTCTGCTCGCAGGGGAGGATCATGAAGGGGCACTCCGCGTCGTGCTTCTCCCGGTGGGCGGCGGAGAACTTGACGCGGCACGCATCGTTGGTGCACTCCGCGATCCGGAAGCCGCAGCTGTCTCTGTGCTCCGCCAACTGCTGCTCCGACTCGAACTTCATGGAGCAGTGGTAGGCGTTCTTGAAGTCGACGTTCCTGAGCAGCGTCTCGGCGATGACCTCCCGTCGGTCCATCGGCCAGAACGCGTTCGTCTCCATCTCCTGCACGAAGTCGTCGATCTTGTCCTCCCGGCTGTCGCTCAGTATCCACGCCGACACCCGGCTGAAGAAGTTCCGCTTCGAGCGGGCGAACTCGTCGACGATGTCGGACACGATGTCGGCAGGGTCGTCGGAGGCCTCCTCCGCTGGGTCCGCGTTGCCGTCACCCTGCGCCATGGTCTCCGCCACGAAGGTCTCGCTCCTCGGCGTGATGTAGTCCACCATCTCCTTCCTGATGAGGACCGCCACTGAGGCCGGCCCCCGGAAGAGGCCGGTGGTGTTGTCGACGCAGGCCGCGGCCAGCCCCGGGTTCAAGAGCTGCGCGATCTTGTGCACCGTCTCCTTGTCGCACTGGTCGCAGCTAAACGACAGCACGTCCTCCTTCACCGGCCCCGGATCCGGCAACGGCAGATCCATCGTGCCTTCTTGTCCGGCTCTTTGATTGCCATCCACTTCTTCTGAGACGCAACACAAATCTCAGCATTTCAATAGCAAGTAATCATAAACTGAACCCAATTTCTAACACAGCATTCATTACCTTCCTTCTCCATCATCGTCTTGCCATCCACTTCTTCTGAGACGCAACACAAATCTCAGCATTTCAATAACAAGTAATCATAAACTGAAGCCAATTTCTAACGCAGCATTCATTACCTTCCTTCTCCATCATCGTCTTTAGCAGTCGTCAGGAACGATCGGGGCGGGGTTAAAGGTTTGGATGTGGGAAGAGATCAAGGGAAGCTTAAGAAGGGAGGAGGAGGGGGATGGGTGGCAGTCCGCGAAGGGAGGGAGGGGAGGGGAGGGAGATGAGACCGTTGACTGACGGGAACAGATCCTGTTTACGGGCTCTCCAAAATTGAGATCGTTATGGTGGCGAGCCGCGTTTCGCAGGCTGGCCGAGCCATGCAAGATTGGCATGGTTGACTTGGCAGACAAGTCAACCTGATCATCACATCCTCATGAATAAATATGAGGTATGATGAAAGGTTGGTGGAGGACATGATTTGGCGTATCGCAAAGTATGTTGGAGGAGACATTCTACTGATATAAGCACACGTGGGTGGTTAACATGATTTTAATTAGCAATAACAAATTTCAATTATTCTATGTAGCTTTATCAATATTGAACATAACCATCATTTTTAACTGTTATACTGTCTTTAATTCCACGTATATACTATACTTAAATGAAGCATTTAGCATAATTTTGTCCTTATTATCATGGATCGTGCTATACACAGTTAAAAGTCTTTACCGGTGGCATCCCCAACAATTAGTGCCATTACATTGGTATGCTCGGAGATAAATTTTGGTCTTTGTAATAGATATTAGACCAAATGATAGGTCTGTAGTGATTGAATGGAGTGGGATGAAGTAGTCGTATGGAGTTAGCGGACATAATCCAGACGTCTGATATCATCCATAGTTGTGTTTGATATCCTCACCATCGATTACACATTTACACATACATGTCGAACAGATCAATAATAACAGAGATTTCTGACACTCATTGTAGCAGAATTTTATTTGATTTTGTTTTCAATTACAGATGAATGTGACAAAGAAGATTCTTGTGGTCTCACGGCAGTACAGTTTCCGATAAGCCATCTCCATTAGAAATGAGTTGATTCACTAGGTTCAATCTACGAGGATAATGTAAGCAGCTGAAGTGTGGTAATGGACAAAAATGGGAAGAAGACAAAAGATTGGTCAGATTCTTGGCAAGTTCCACTGATCATGATCCATGCAGGTGACCTCATATCTGTTCCTTCAAAGATCCATCTTTGAACATCTTGTGACTGAGGCTGTTGAACATTGCTCGCGAGTACTGTCGTGAGCCATTCCTCCAATCTGTTCCAGCCTTCATCATCATCTCAAATTCTTCATAGCTTATACGACCATCCTGTAGAACCGATGCAGAGAGTCCAGTAAGATCCAAAGTATTTTTCTTATGGCAAGCTTTTCTGAAGCAAATTATATATCTTTAATTCGAACCAAATGCCAAAAGGCGTATAGGAAGTTTAAAAGAAGGATCCCAAGATGAGGAAGTTGATACAACCTTGTCCTTGTCGACGTCAGAGATGATATCCAAGATCACTTGCTCACTCAGTTCATGTCCTCCTAAGGCTTCTCTCAGTTCATCAATCTCGATGTATCCACTCTGGTTCTTGTCGAAATAGTTGAAGGCTTTTGGAAGGTGCTCCTCGCTATCAATCCTTTTCAGGTGAACAGTGACAGTAACAAACTCCTCGCAATTCACAGTACCATTTCCATCAATATCTGCCTGTGATCAGAGGCAAAAAAAAACAAACATGATTTTAGGGGAAGAAGACGATCACAAAGAGTTCAACTAAAGGACTTGCATGCAACAATTTGTGCACTACATAATATCATGATCCAATTAGTTCCACATTGGGTACAAGCTAATGTTAATCAGTGTATGATTTATAACCTACTCATGAATACTCTTTTTTGCATATTTCTGAAGTAGAAGGTATTTGATAATTTCTTTGGTGCTTCTTACAGTTCTTTGAAAGCAATTTCCTTGTCTAACCACGTCAAAGATGCTTCTGTGATGCCAAGAACCAATGTTGAAGTTCATAAGCACAGGCAGAAAGGTAATGTCTTTACATGATGGTTGATAGTGAGTGATATCTCTTTTATCTCAGGCATTTGGTACCTTATAGAAACAGGAAAAGCTACCAAATGCTTACTCACCGAACATGCATGCAGTATAGGTAGTTCCATGTAAGCAAACACAAAGATTTCAAGAAAAGCAAAAAACCTTTAAGAGGACTTACTGCTTCCATCAACATCTGGACATCTAAATCTTGGATTTGGTAACCAATTAAGTGGAGGCCCTTCTTGAGTGCCTCCAATGTCAAGGTCCCATTCTGCTCAGTATCCATTGTGTGGAACATCTGCTTGATGGCAGCTATCTCTTCCACAGGCAGGTGTTCGGTGACCACCTTCAGAGCGTAATTGAAGTATAAATAAATAGAATCGTTTCACAAAAAACCAACATTCTTCCAACCTGTTGTCCATCTGAGTGAAGGTATACACGAACTCACCAGCAAGGCTTTCTTCTTAAACTTGTTCATGACTGAATACTGCTTAAGCCTTGATCTGATAGCTTCACCAAGTGGAACGTTGGGAACTGTACTAGTATTCTGCAGCCAAGGGTGTTCTTCATGAAGGTACAAAGAAAAAACAAGGGAATTAGTTGATGGAAAAAGGGAATTAGCTGATGCCCCAATGATTAGAAAATGGTGATAAAATAGCAGATTCAGCAAACTAAGCAGACTAATTGGATTTGGCTGTACTGATATCCAACAAGAATAATCTAGATTAGCAAGAGAAAAATAAAACTGAACCCTTTTTCCACTTACATATTGCTGATAGTTCATCGACCATTTAATTTTTAAAGGATCTCTTCTTATTACACTATACTCATGATGTGCTATTTGAGTAATGAATGATGGTTTATATACCAACCAAGGTTTAGTCCACACTCGATGAAGTTTCCTTCCCATGATACAATATTGATAAACTTAACAAGACTTTATGGCATTTGTATGCAATATTGGCTCTCTTGATCAAAACATAATCAAGCATACAAATTGTCATTCTTAAAATATGTACTGTAGAATATCCACACAGAAGAGCACATAAACCATTGACATTGCTACGATTTCATGATGAATAATTCATGATGAACATATAGTAACTTTGAGAAGCAGCATGACAAAACATCAAGGAGATTATGCATTTTTTGCAGGAAGTTAAGAGGACACATTGAGCAAGTTAGGTGCATAGGCCAGTTCCGAAGAGGACAAGCATCAAACATCCTCAGCTAGAAGTAATAGAACATATAGAGATGAGTGACTTATTCCTAACAATTTGGATTTAAACATTTTGGATAATGATATCTGGCTTGTTATTATGATCAACAAAATTGAAAGAACTTCTCAGGTCAAGTACTTGGGAAAGATCTTCCAACCATAAACATGAGACCTCTTATCAAGTCTATATCGTGCTCCAAAGCAAAAGGGTAGTAGATGGAGGCATACCAAGAACTTTTTGAGCCGTGAACCGAGTATGGGGATTGGGATCGAGCATGCATCTCACAAGATCCTTTGCATTCTCCGATATTTTAGGCCATGGCTCCCTTTCAAAATAAATAACTGATCTAATAATTGCCTTGGCAATTCCTTCATCAGTTTCTGAACGCATAAAAGGTGAAAAAAAAATCATCACGAGCAACTCGTTCATCAAATAGCAAAACAGCAGCTAACAAAGATTTTGTTTGAAAAATGTGTCTCTTTGAATTATGTCCAAGCTAGTGAAAAGAACAGCTACCTGCCCAAAAGGGAGGGACTCCACAAAGTAATATGTAGAGAATAACTCCAGCACTCCATATGTCCACTTCTGGTCCATAGTTTCTCTTCAAAATTTCTGGGGCCATATAGTATGGACTTCCAACAATTTCACTGAATTTCTCACCTGAACTTACGAAAATATAATCATTTAGCTGCTAAACAATCAGTATTACTATCATCCTTGTGAGTCCAAAAGGAAGAGCAGTCATAATTGTATAGACCTACCAGGCTTGAAGTCTACAGAGAGGCCAAAATCAATAACTTTCAGAGGAGAAGTTTCTGAAGAATCTGCAAAGAGGAAGTTCTCCGGCTTCAAGTCACGATGAATTACCCCATTCGTATGGCAATGCTACAGAAAAAATGATTATAAGCAATTTTGTTGTGGAAGCATAACAACAAAGTAGGAAACAGGCAAGAAAAATATCTGTTATGCATTTATTAGAAAAATGAGGAAAAATGGAAGACATAATACATAAATTCTAGCTCTGTTAACATGTCAAGTTCTCCAAATGCACCACACCATGAAACCCCCTTCTGTGCACCTTATTCATGTCCTTTCTAATTGATCCTCTTTACATAATCAAAGTGAATATGTAATTGTCTACACTATATATATATATATATATATATATATATATATATATATATATATATATATATATATATATATATATATATATATCTTCTGGTACTAGTCTTGTTCTAATTTTTCTCTATTTCTCCTTCTGCATTCTTCTCCATCTTGTAGGTTCACTTGGTTTCATGGCCTTTAAGAGGAGGAAGCTTGAGTGTACTGCAGATGGCAGTCTCTGTTCACAGTTTTTAGACGCAGAGTATGGCTGAAAAGAACCACATTTCCTGTGGTGATCATGCATCATGATCACCATGTCATTAGATGCTGAGCGTGAACGAATAGGGCATCATCGATTTGATCCACATGATGACCTTAAAAGATGAATTGGGATTGTGGAAACCCTAATTTCGACCCATGTCATCAGATCCTGAGCGTGAACGAATAGAACAGCATCTAATCCTCAAGGGATTTGATCCACAAGATGACCTTAAAAGACAAATTGGGATTACGGAAACCCTAATTTGTTTCTTCTTGTTCCGGACACGAATGTGGAATCAGAAGGGTATCGCATTTACCTGAACGACCTCCATGATGGTGCGCATGACGGTGGCCGCGGCGCGCTCGGTGTAGTGCCCTCTGGCCACGATCTGATCGAAGAGCTCGCCGCCCTCGCAGATCTCCATGACGAGGTGCACGGCCTCGTGGTCCTCGAACACGTCCCGCAGCCGGACCACGTTGGGGTGCTCCGGCAGGCTGCGCATGATCTGCACCTCGCGCCGGACGTCCTCCACGTCGACGCGGCTACGCAGCCTCTGCTTCGCGATGGACTTGCAGGCGAGCGCCTCCCCCGTGGCCGCATCCGTGCAGCGCCGCGTCACCCCGAACTCGCCGCGGCCGAGCTCCTTCCCCAGGTGGTACCGCCGGAGGAGGTCGCCGCGGGGCTTGGGCTCGTCGAGGACGGAGATCGGAGGGCGGGGCTCGGAGGAGATGGACGAGCGACGTGGATAGACGCCGTTTTTGTCATTCTCGTAGATGGAGATGGCCGAGAGGCAACGGAGATCGCCGGACTTTTGGAAGGCTGCTTTGGATAATTGGGCGGAGCAGCAGTTCCCCATCTGCTGCCTCGCTCCGCTCCTTCGGCTCCTCCTCCCTTCCCCACTCTCTCTCTTGGAAGGGAGAGGGAGAGGGAGAGAGGGAAGAAGGAGAAGCACTTCTTCGTTTCCTCTATTGATGGCGGGAGCTTCCGTCGTTTTCTCCCGCTCCGTATTCTCCCGCGCTCCGTTAATTAGCTCAACGAACCATCGATGTGACTGACGCGTTGACCACGTTGACTAAGCATTTTATACGTATACTTGTTTATTATACGCCGTATATTCGTAATTATTATTATTGGTTAGACCATAAGCGAACTATTAAATCAATATATTGGTTATAAAAAGATAAATAAATATTCATTTTAAAAAATAAATGGTGAAGATTATATTTAATTATAGAATTTTTTATCAAAAATTAAAATATTTACTATTCAAAGATTTATGAATAAAATTTCATACTCTTAACCCTTTGCAAATAAGTTTTCTATATTTTCATCGTGTTAGTATTAATATCATAGGTATAATAATTTTTCGGATGAGATTTCCAATCTTGAACATTCGATTTGCCTAACTATTAAATACATTTGATCAATCTAAATGGCCCTTTATAGAGTCCCTAAATATTTAAATTGATATATAAGTTATTTAAATTTTCGCTAAATAATAAGTACATAAGATATCTACGACAACAAAATCAGAAAAAATTCCTCGACAAATCTGCTTAACCAATTATGAATACTATCATACTCAAATCAGTACTAGTAATCATCTAAGGTAAATATGGTACATAACAGTGTGCAACGTTAACATAATGACCCAAAGTCTTCCATCATGACCCGAGCACTTGAGTCAGATTAGCTTCACCTTGCAACTGAGTCCAAACTTGCCTTGACAAACTCCTTGGGTCAACAATTCAATCATGAATCATAACTGTGCGAGCTGCGATCACGAATCTATCAATCAGGGCCGTCCAGTTTGACGTCGTTCCGACGACATTTGTTCAGCATTAATCACAACGTTTGACTGAAATCGAGTCCGCCATGCCGACGCTTTTACCCAATCGAATACCTGACACCTATTGGTGCCCATGTGGCCTCACTGTTGGGGCTCACATGTGGAACCAATCGTTAGGCCCAAACCTTGGGGGGGTCACTCAAAGCCACCTGCTTCATGTACCGATTTGACACGAATCGGAACGCCACTTCAGTGGCATTTCTATGATTAAAACGAAGCTCAGTCCCTATTTATCTATAAATTTGACAGTCATCCCTAACGGTGTTAATGTTTCTTCTCTTGGCGGCACTTGAAGTAGTATCGGATGGTGGAGGATAGACTTCCGTCCTCTACAATAACGCCGCCCCTTTTACTTTTTTCTTCCCCCAAGGTACCCTTCTTGCAGAGACCACGTGAATGACCATTTTGCCACTGTACTTATGCTCTCACTACCATCCGATCTCTATCGGATGGACTTTATTGCGATGGGCGAAAGGGTATTTACGAAAACCTCGATCTTAAACACGGGAATATTTCCGTCTCCAGAAGGAGCTCTACAATTAATGGAAGTCATCGATCTATGAATAGGCGAAACAGATGGCATCGACTTTGGGAATCTCTTGCTCGGGTAATGGTATCGTGCAGTCATTTTGTTTGCTAGCGTTGAACTCGATGCATCCTTGTGGTTCAATCACAATTTTTCTTTGCCTTTTAGTGCAGACACCTTTGGAACCAAAAGATCCGCCTTCGATGCATTAGGATCGGCTTTTGAACTCAAATCTCATGAAAGAAACACTGGGTAGCCTCTTTTTTTTTTTCCTGTATTGATTGGATAAAACTCTTCTTTTGTGCGTGTTCTGAGAGTGAAGAGACTGATGTTTGTTTAGGGCGAGTTTTTTTGCCCTACCGATACTGTTTTGGCCAATGAGTTCCTCATTTTTCCGTTTCATGTATTAGTTAAAGCATTATGGTATATGCTTCTAAGCGTACGTGCTTTTCCTATATATGTGGAATATAGAAAAGTTTCCTGTGGTGAAGAGGAATGTAGACAAGTTTGGGACGCTGATATGGTTTCTTAGCCTTCTTTTCTATGTTAACTAAAAGAGGATAACTCATAACTTGTTTTATTTTTTGTGCTTAGAGTAAGTTCAGAAACTTTCTTAGAGATCATTTATGTACAAGGTTTTTAGGCTCCTAAGATACAACACTGCAATTTCAAGTGGATCAAGAAGTAGTAGGCTCAGATCCCTTTTACTATTATCGCTGAAGCCCTAGCTACTCCTAAATTGCATGTTAAGTTTCATATTTCATGATAAAATGCCCTCTCTTCAAGTAGTGTTGTGGCGATGAGAGATGAAACAATTGGTGGTTACTAAAATTTAATGCTACAACTTGTGTCTCGATTTATTATGAATGTTGTACATAAATTTGTTTGTACTGGGGTCCCTTTTTTTAATCAATAATTTAGTCTCATCATAATTATTTTCGATTGAAATTTGCCTCTATGTTTTTTTCTGTTTCTTTGTATTAAATCCATTTGTCTTGTATTCCAGGAAATAGATACATAGAAGATATCACTATTATTCACGTAAAAGTTTGATGTTATTGTGTATATAGTATTTAGTCTTCTGGTCATAATTATTTAGTATCGAAAATTTGCCTCTCATGTCTTTCCTGTGTCCTTGCATTCCATCTATATTTCTTGGATTCCAGAAAATAGATACATAAAAGATATCATTACTATTGACTCAAAAGCATGATGCCACTGTGTATATAATATTTAGCCTTCTAGTCATAATTATTTCCTATCGAAATTTGCCTCTCATGTTTTTTTTTTTTCTGTTTTTGTGTATTTCATTCATTTCTCTTGGATTTCAAAAAGTAGATACATGGAGGAAATCACTGTTATTGACTTAAAAATTTGATGCCACTATGTATATAGTATTTAGCCATCATAATTATTTTTTATCAAAAATTACCTCAAGACATGTTTATTTCATCCATTTCGCTTGGATTCTAAGAAACAGAGACATAAAAGGATATCACTGTATTGACTCAAAAGTTTGATAGTTGTGGTATTTAGCCTTCTGGTCATACTTATTTTCTGTTAAAATTTGCCTCTCATGTCTTTCCTATTTCTTTATATTTCATCAATTTCTCTTTGATTTCAAGACGCAAATATATGCAGAATATCACTGTTATTGACTCAAAAATTTGATGCCACTATGTATATAATATTTAGTCTTCTGATCATAATTATTTCTGTGGAAATTTGCCTCTCATGTCCTTCTTGTTTTTTCGTATTTCGTTTATTTCTCTTGAATTCTAGAAAGCAGATACATAGAGGATATCACTGATTCACTGTTATTGACTCAAAAGTTTAATGCTACTGTATACATAGTATTTAGCCTTCTGATCATAATTATTTCCTGTCGAAAATTTGCCTCCTATGTCGTTCTTGCTTCCTTGTAGTTCATTCATTTCTCTTAGATTCCAAGAAGTAGATACATAGAGAATATTACTGTTATTGACTCAAAATTTTGATGCTACTGTGTATATAGTATTTAGCCTTATGATCATAATTATTTTCTATCAAAATTTGCCACCCATGTCTTTCTTATTTCCTTGTATTTCATCCATTTCTCTTGGATTTCAAGAAGCAAATATATAAAAGATATATTTGAAATAGGTTTATTTCTGTCAAAAAAAAAACATGCGTTTATTATGCAAGCTGTGGTTCTTAGCATGGATATGCATTAGCAAAGAACTATTTTCTGTAATCTATGCCTTTCGGAATAGTGTCATAAAATTAGACAATTTTTTGGTTCCAAGATCGTTGGTATGTCAGCTTACATTTGACTTAGCTGAGATTCTGCATTTCAAATTGCCCAACAAGATTCATAATTTTTGCTATTCTAGTTCTAGAATTTCACAAACTGCAGACAATGGAATCTACTCTCATCATATTGGATAGGTAAAAGCTTGGTCACTGAACTCCGACTCTACAAGTTTTGATTAAATTAACTAGTTATCAGAAACTTTTGACTGTCTGTTCTGATTTTGTACAAGCTCATCTGCTCTCATGCAATAGTGTACTCTCTGATGTGTGGCTTGGGTTATTTAGTTTTCATCCTGTAAAGGGGCTTGATTTATGCGATTGAATCTAGGAAGGAGTTCCAATTGAAAATAAAATCGGTCTGAATGAGTTTGATGGTCATGAAGGGATCAATTTCCTCTTTCTCATCTGCTTATAGGAATTTGGTGCCATTGAACATCAAAGGACAATGGTAATTGTCGGGATGCAACCATTACATAATTCTGATGGAATTGTCACAAAGCATGCTGAGGCTCATGAAGACTGCCTAGATGAGCAGAATCAATGTCCAGTTGAGCTTTATGCAAAAAGGATTAAAATCCATAATATGTGTCAGGAATTGATCACCAGTACAGCATTTGAGATGAGTGGTCATCATCATCTTTGGCTTGGGTTACTGGGCAAAAGACACTGCTGCATTGGCAATAAATCTCTAGAGGTAAATCTCAAATCCCGACTTTTCTGCCTGGAGCAACAGGGTTGTGCACCAGTTGGTTGCTGGAACCCTCTCAGACGAGGACATAGGCTTGTATCGCAATCTGCTTCTGATGAGTCTTATTCGCATGTGTTTGATGCTCATTTTAAAGCAAAACCACATTATGAAACAGTGGATATTTCTTTAGTCAATATTAGCTTTTTGATCAGGTCATTGTGCTGCAGTGAAATTTCTCTCTCTTTACACTAGCATTGTGGTTGCCCTCTTAATTTGTCTACTTTCTAGTTTGGTAATATCAGGAAATAAATACTGGCTCGCTATTATATATATATAAAGATATATTTAAGCCGGTTGGATCGGTGAGTTAATTTATTAGATCATATATTAAATTAATTTTTTTAGAAAAATAGAAATATTAAAGAAAAAGAAAATAAAACTCTAAACATCATGAGTTATTCTAGTAAGATGTAAGATAGAAACCAAAGATCTTGCTGCAAGGAACTGAACTTTTTTTATTTTAGTTTTATAATTTTTATGCTGTTATTTATATATGGAAGAAAAAAAAAAGAGAATGAGTAGGAAAAATAATACCAGAGTTGGATTTAGGTTGGATTTGAATGCTCGAATGATCGGAGGGCGAAATTTGAGTATGCATATTCAACCTGTTTAAACTGAAATAGATTATCAACTGAATCGGGATTAAGATAGCATGATAGCAACACAAGTATGCAAATCAGATCGAATTCATGAGTATGGTAAAATTTTTCATTATCATGAGAAATCTAAGTTATGAATAGCCGTGATGACCATTCTCATACTCTAAAGCTATCATGTTTCTTTCTTGGATAACATACATGAAAGACAAGTGGAAGCTACCATTTGTTAATGTGGATATAGTAAAGTTCAGAGGAATACATCTTCATGTAGAATGACTGACAGTAGCTATTTCTAACATCATTAAACTGCAGCATGCGTTGTGAATACAGTCATTTTTTGAAGGAGATGTTGGCCTTTTACAACCGCAACAAGATCTAAAGCTAAGAAACAGAGTAAGGCCAAAAACAATGGCTATCAGTCATGTTTGAAGTCCTCTAGTTTGGTGATCTTTTAGCTTTTGAACTTGAGCTTCTTGCTTCCTTGAAAGCAGAGGGGCAGAGATGATTTATGATGCAGGTCCCGCACCGGGGTCTGAGAGGAGTACACACTGACCTCCCGAATCCAACCTGATTGTGAAGACAATTATCGGTCCAAGTGTCACTACAGCTGAAGGTGGAAAGAAGCAAGTTTTATTGCTGCACTTATTCACACTTCATCAATGAGGCATGCTTGCCTCTTTGAATCATAAGTTTGAAAAACAGAGTAAAATCTCATAGAAAATGTGTTCCACTGCTTAGGTGTGGTTGGAATGCTTTTGTTACTACATAATGGAAGCACAACTGGTAGACATGATTGAAGTACATTGCAAATGCCAAAATGTGCATTAGCACGTCAGTGCGGGCATGTGTGGATGCATGAAACATTTAGATTTTATTAGAGGTGTTAATATGGGACAGTATCTGGGGGGATGGAGGGGGGTGGGGGGTTTAAGAATTTGAAAGTGAATTTAAACTAGTCAGCAAGTTTTATGATCAACAAAAATGACCATACTGGAAGTGATCATAGATGACCATGACCAAGAAGCAATAAATAGTTCGCCAATATCAGATATGGCACATACTCTAATGTAGTCAGATCTTGTCTCTCTTCTATAATAGATTGGGATTTTCAAGTGATGTGAGAAACTTGCCAGACATGGTAGCAACTTATATGAAATAAAATTTGCTACTAAACAAGCTCAATTTGAGAAACCAATTTGGTTGAAGTTCTACGTAAGTGACCTACTTAGCCCTAAACTACAAGATTCTGTTTAGAAGCATTAAACAAAAAGTTCATCCTAAACAAGCTTAAGCATGGATAGACCACAGCGGATTAGGTTTGCCATGAGAAAGTTCATCTTGGACAAGTTTGGGAACTTATCTTGAAGGTTTCCTTCTTTAATACTTCATTGTGTTATGGGTTTAGGCCTCATATCTATCAGTGTCGCTAATCAAACAGGCTGCAGCTTAAGGTTTTCTTCTAATACGTAGCTCCTAATATATTCCTTTTTCTTTGTGAATGAGCAGGAGGCATCTGAATTAGTGGGATCTAAAAGCATTCACATCGAAGTTAAAACCCAAACAAAACCATAGATCTAACTTTTGCACCCATACCCATAACACAAACACACGCACTGACAAACATGTATATCAAAGTCAGATGACTCTTGTTAAAGTCTATGTTACGGTAGATGGAGGAGTTAAAACAATTTAAAGACAACTATAGTAATCATACCAGTAGGGGATTGATGGGATCCCATAAATCCTTTGGTAGCCATGTTTCCAGGGATACTCTCGTTTGTTCTGGATTCAAAGTTTTCTAGTGAACATCAACATAGATATTGTTATTAAGTCTCAGTTTTCTGGATTATCAAGAAAAAGAGGTCAGATTATAAATCATATCATCAAGTAAAATTACCTGTCTTGTGCCAGGACGTGACACCCATCCTAGTCGATTACAAATACGATGCACATGAGTATCAACACATATCCCTTGAACATTATTCCATCCCATGATCATAACCTAGTAACTCAAACAATTTATATCAGAGAACAGATAGCAATAGTTTCAAGTTTGAAGGTAAGAGAGTGAGCTGTACCAAGTAGGCTATTTTAGGACCTACTCCAGGAAGTGCAAGCAGTTCATTTATAGAACTAGGGATGTCTCCCCCATACTTTTCAAGACAAATTTCAGCCACTTTCTTCATGTGATGGGCCTTCCGCAAGTAAAATCCTACCTGAATTCAGAGATAATAAGTGTCACCCTATTGACATTCCCTTAAGAAACAAAACTAAATGTGCTAGTAGGATTGAGAATAAGACATGACCAATAAGATAGCCAAGAATCTTTAAATGTATGCCATTGTGGCTTACCAAGTAGTATATAGTTCAAGCATTGTATCTACAGTTCCTGCTAATGTCAAGGAAGCAAACTTTTTGGATGGTATCCATCCACACCAAAGTTGATTCTGTCAAACTGCTTGGAGTGCAACATTAACTCATCATAAAAAGGAGTTCCCAGTTTCAAAACAGTTCTTTCTAATTTCTTATTTCAATTAATAGCAGGCTTCAATTGGTGACTTTGGTGTGCCCATACCAGAAATTAAAAAAGTTTCTTCATTTGGTTTCTGAATTAATTAACACTGATTGAAAATAACAGTGATTCTTTTATGGAACACAGAGAGAGAGAGAGAGAGACTTGTGCCTATTTCTAAATCTCAACAACAAAATTGTCACTTGGATGATATTATGACATGTATGATGAAACATGATTGACATAATTGAATCTTTGCATCTCCTAGGATTTAGAACAAATGAAAAAAAATAGTAAACAAGAAACATCATTTTGGAACTGCATGGACATTTACATTATTTATCCAGCAGGTGAATTTGATGGTGTTAAATACTTGAAAGAGCAGCTTCCATGATCAAAATTGGATAAAAGAACTAAAACTTTGACAGAGTTTTTATTGAGGATATACTGGATAAATCAAGCTTGCTATAGTAGCTTCATCAGTTCTAACAATAGCATCAGCATCCAGTAAACCCTTCTCAGAGAGACGCTGTACAGCACCTGAACTCCTAGTTGAATTACCAAGTGAACAAACATCATATTTGTGTGAAATTGCATCAAACTGAAAATACGAATTCATGTTCTTTGATAATCAAAGTTGGCACAATTGTAAAACCAGAGGAAGGAGGCACAGTGGAACTTGCCATTTGTGACTTCGCCTTTAGTTTGGCTTGACAGAAGGGAAGATATTAAAACAGCAAATCTTTGTTCCTGGTATAATGACATAAACAGTATACATATCAAACATAACTAAAATCATTTTACATGGCCTGATAAAACAAGGACAGTATGCAAATAAGGGCTGACAAAGCCAAGCATTATCTACAAACATGTTATAAGAAAATTCAATTTTGTAGGATATTTCCAATTTATATTTGTTGTTTAAAAATTAAAACACCATATTAACTTGCAAAAAAAAAGTGAAGATGAGAGAGAGAGAGAGAGGAGGACGAGTTCTTTCCATTAAACAAATTCATAGTCTAGTTACCTTGGGTGGTACAAGACTTGCCGACGTCTCATGTCTCTTGGTTTCTACTGGGGCACTATCAGCAAACCTCATCTTCCTAATCCCATCAAGGACTTCTTCCCAATTTGCTGGTGCATCAGCTACAAAAAAAATAAGATTCAAATTTACACCAGTTTCAGAAATTAGGAAAAATAGTTGATGCAAAACATCCATTCTACTGGGTTTTCTGACATCTTAACCTGAATTACCATATAATTGAAGCAATAAATTCTTTTTATCAGTAGTAGTAGTCACAGGAATAGTAACAACATGAATGCATCTTCACAAATTTCCTCATTTATTATGCTTTTGTAATTACCTTTAGGCTCATCAGTTAGGTGTGTACTTTTCCTCTTAGAAGCAGGGAAAGAAGAGTTGAAGTTTACATCATCTGCAGGATCACTTAAAATAACATAATTAGTACAACACAAAGCATATAACAGAAGGCTATTTAGTTTATTTGAGTAATGTGACCGCAAGATGAAATTGCAAGATAACATAACCAAACTAATAGATAATAGAGGTGCCCTTACTGGAGGTCGCAGATAGGTAGACCTTATCATAGGCAAAATCCTCGATGTCAATCAGGCCACTCACCTACACGTTGAGCTGACCAGAGTGTTAGTCACATTACGGCAGTATTTGAAAAAGAAAAGAAAGCCAAGTCAAGGAAGAAAATTGATACTCTGGAGACTCTGAGGTTTAAAGAGAGAGACGAAGCTCTTTCTTACAAGCATTCAAAGCTTTGAAAGAAGAAACCATGTAGAATTCTTTTGAATGAGAAGAGGGATCGTTACTTTTCCATCAGCAGCTTCTTCTTTGGCGCGCTTATCATCGACTTCAACAATCTTTTTCACCCTCTTCTTCCTCAGATGAGCACGCTCTTCTCGATCAGATACGCCACCAGGACATTCGGTAACTGGATAAGGAACAACAGAAAATTTCTTTCCGCATAAGTAATCGATTTGGTTCGACAACGAGTTCACATTTCAGTGACTCGGTGAAAGATTCATCTCCTACAAAATACAAAGACCAAGGTGCTGCATCTTCCGCTGCAAAAGCCAAATAACCGGAAACAACACACGGGTGGGATAAAAGGGAGAGGGATTTACAATGGAGATCACGAACAACAACCTGGGTCGAGCTCCGAGCCGGGGCTCGTGGCCTCGGACGCGAGGGATCGCGATGAGCGCCTTGTGACCGGCATCGTCAGGGCTCGCGCGCGAGAAGAGAGCGGAAGGAAGGGGATTCGTGTGAGCAGGGATCGAGGAAGGAGGAAGAGCGAAGGGGGCATTTTGGGGGTTGGGACGGACCGAGCACTCGACAACAAATACTAAAGTCGATGGAAAGATTTGAGGTTGGAGTTCGGACGACTCGACCGAAGACGTGGGCCGCCCGCGGCCAAATGTCACCAACAAGAATACTTCGCTTACGGATCTCACCGGCACTCGTTAGTCTACCTGACTTAACTTGGAACGCTTGAATGGGCCCCACATAAATAACTGCAGATAGCTAAGAGAACAGCCACAACGGGGTAGAAAATGACGGGGCCATCGTGCAACCCGGGAGCCATGAATTTATACACAAGGCCTCATCAGGTACACCCGTGATGCCTACGTGGCAGAATTTGGATCGTACGATTCCTCAGTTACACGAATCTCCTTAAATCCCGACAGACGATATCATGAGACCAATCGAATTCATACAAAAAAAGAAACAAATTTAGATTTGTAGATCAATCGGACAAAACAATAGTTAATATCTGTAGATAATAATAGCAAAGCAAATTAATGAAATTGACATATGAATGACCAGATCAAATAATGTTTCCAAATTGGAGTGCAATTCTCAGGTAGATTGTGGACATTTTAGACTGTCCATGAAATTGTTGTGTCAAATTATCATAACCAAATCTTAGTCAAAAATATAAGATTTGATTACGGCAGCTTAGATGGAAATAATTTTTCTGGCTATTGTCTTACTATTATAATAATTATCTGCCCGATAATAAAAAAACACACTAAACTATGCTAAAATTTGGCCGTTCACCCACAGATGGTATGTCTTCTTATGATGAAAAGTCTGTACCATCTGCTGCTAACCATGAAGGGAACTGCTGATAAAAACGCTAAGGCCTATTGCATGAAATTATGTAAGATTCCAATGCACACAGGAGAAAAGACCTAACTCTTTGAGAACAAGACATGAGATATCATGTGTAGGACTAAAAATATATACAGTATCATTGATAATAATAAAAAAGGGTTCCTATATGATTTGCATCTATATGTTGCTACTCATACACCCTCAATACACAATGCGGGAAAAATCTCACCACTGAGAACGATTGCAACCATAAGCTGTGTGATGCATGACAGAAAGCATTATAATGATTAATCTAAATATCTCTATTTCAATCAAACATGCAGAGTTTCCATAAGATACAAAGATAAGCCTAGTACTCTTTGGCCTTTCTTCTTAGTTCGTTGAGCTCTTTTTCGATATCCATGTCGCGAAAGGCTGAAGAGGCATTTGAGCTGCTAACTGCAGTTCTACCAGCAGGAAGCTCTCCCTTCTACAGAAAAGTAACAGTTCACATTAATGGAGAAGGATGTATTCCAGGATCATAGTTGTCAAATATTGCATTAAGTTGCAGTTTACATGTGGGCATAAAATATTTAACATTGACACACTTGTGTAAATCGGCTTTTACACATCATGACTAAGAGCTGTTGAGATTTCCAAAGGAAACCAAGAAATGTTTAATGGAGAACATGGTCAACAACCACCCACCCACTTTGTCACGATAAGTAATCTTTTATGACCTTATCTAACAAAGGCAGTATTAACAGTTAGAAGGAAAAGGTATCTACTCATATAATTTTTTGGTTCAAGTCAACATAATCTGCAAAACCTCACTAGAAGGTGAGGTACACTTCAGAACAACATGGTGGAGAATCCAATTTTCAGATGTACAGTAGCCTCATGAAAACAACCAGAGATTATATAAATTATACACAGAACTTGAGGATTCCAATGCACACAGTGTACTATGCAACTATGCAATTAGGCACATGAACACAAATTCTGAGAAAGCAATACACATTTTGCGCTCATGGTTCCATTTGGAGAGTCACAAATTAACAAATATGCCGCATAGTTTATGTCCATTATTAATAACAAAGCTTGGGCATGATGTGTTATGTATAAAATTTATCTAGCGAGTTTCTCGTCATAATATAATTCAAGAGAGACATTACCGGTGAGCTCGCTGACAACTCTCTCTTTAACTTTGCAAGATCATCATCCACTGATGAACTCTCAAGTAATGCAAACTGCAAAAGTCAAACAGTGTTTGCATTAAACATTGAAATGATTTTGCTTGCATTAATATAACTCATCTTTACCTTCCCTTCTAGATCATCTGTTGTTAACTGATTAAGGGCCTCTGCTTGGGATTCCATAGCCATAACTGCAAGGAGAAGATGTAAAAATTTTACCAACAAACTTCAGATGATACCACCATGTCCCCTAATCCCAAAACTAAGTTATTTAGACACAAGTCACCATCATGTTCAAAAAGTTCTGCAATAAATCTTATGTTTCTATCAATAGATCAATAGACAAGGAGACAAACATCAAGTCAAGTGCATGAGCAGCAAAGCTTTTTGACAAAGTTGCAGTGATTAAAGAAAATCCAAATTAATGAGGCATATCAAAATTACAGTATCATGCTCACTAGGAGCATTTTCTGTAACAAAAAAAGTTAGACTTCTAGAAATCTATTAGCTCTGCAAAAGTTATTGCATCCGATAATATTACTAAAAGAGGACACTATAGTAAGAACTCCACATTTAGTATCATTTGATTTATATTTTCTGTATAATGCAGATGATCAAACTAACTTTAATAGAAGCAACTAGCAGTCTAGAATGACAATATGACCAAAATATAGCTTAATTTCTTGCTCATGAGATAGTAGAATAAGGTCATTCTTGACGAATTCAATGATCTAATTTTGTCACTCTAGCAATTTTGAATGGAAATAATTTTTGTGTGAATTCAAAACAAGGTGACAATTACACTTGGATATCAGAAATTTCAGAACAGCCCACCTTTTTCCTCCATCTTTTCAAATGCTGAAAGAGCACTGCTTGTGTTCACATTTCCCAACATCTCACTGACCTTTGTGGCAGTCCTAACAAAGTCATCCAACCAATTAGTATCACATGGAGACAGAAGAAAATTAAATGTCTTCGTTAAAGCAGGATCAACAACAGACTTTGCTGATTGTGCACGAGCTTTTAGGGTGTCTTTCTTTGACCTGGCCTCTTGTATCTTGCTCTCCAAAAGCTACATAACACAAATGCCAAAAAAAATTAATCTCATGTTTCCCACATAAATTTTCAGTAAGAACTAGTGAAGCAAATGCATCTGCTTGCAAAGGGGGAAAAACTAGTTGTTTGTTTTCATCAAAACCATTGTGAGCAATTATGCATCAATGTTTTAAAAAAATGTCACATTTACTGTTATTAATGCTAACTACCGTTAGTAGATGATGGGATATCACAGAGACATTTTCCCCAAATACAATAACATACTATCTTCAGAAATTATGACAATATATTACAGATATCATCTACAAGAAAGTGCCACAAGGATATTTTAAAGGAATAGCAATTGCACTCCCAACAAAAGAACACTAACCAGAAAAACATTGCACCAATACCATAAGCATTCAGAGGGCAGGCCAACTAGCTAATGATCTAAAAGGTTACCAAACGACGAGTTAAGAAGCTAAAGCATATGCACAATTAGTAATAACATATACAGAGACATATGTGATTAATTTTTAAAAAAATGAATTTCCAAATGAAAAATATAAGCTCTAGTTTAAAATAACAAATACACAATGATAAATAAAGTCAAAGTAAGAATTTATAAAACTACGAGAAGTTATCTAACCATATTCCACCTAGGAGGACTGTATATGCAGCCACATATTTTGCATATCTAGCCATAACAAATACTGAGGCTTTGTTAAGTGTTAAATCCTGTGTCACCTCTGCACATGACTGATTTAATTGCATTTTGGAAAGCTGACTCAGAGTTTTTTTCTTTGTTAAGACAGAAAGAGACTAGACGGGTGATTTTTCACAGGATCAAATTTGCTAAAATTATGCTCCATTCTTTCATTCCCTTACTATATTATTGTTGTTTCCTTTGTCTGTTACCACTTCATTCTCCAACTCTTTTCACTACTTTCATGTTTATACATTTGGCAATTAGCATGAAAATTTACACTATTAGCTACGAAGTAAGATTGATAAATCCATTATTTAATTGTAGATGCTTGTGATTGATTAGTAGATCTTGATGCTTGTGATTGGTCACATTACTTTGAGGCATGCCTTGTCTCATGCCTGTAGGCTCCAAGAAAATTTGGCTACTTTATGTGGCTCAAACTTTTAATTCAAACCTCATGTCAGCACAGGTTAGAGTATACCATGCCATAAAGGTATCGGCATGCACCATGATAACTCAAACCAGAGTTGTTGATATAGAGTTAGGACAATTTATAATGTGTGATGACTGGCAAGAATGGCATCAAGCCATGCCAAAAAGGTACCAGTAAAGGCCTATGGAAAAAAAAAACTACAAACCTTGGCACAAACAAAGAAATATAGACATAAAAAGCTTACAGAATGGGACAAGCAAAGAACTGTAATGTTATATTTAACCTTCAAAAGTATGCCCTAATAATGCAATAAAAAAATAGTGCAGTTGTCAAGAGCGAAAGTCAACAAAACAAATATCGCAAAGTCAAACTTATGTCCAAACAAGATTAAATTGACAAAAGAAATTAAAAGATAGAACAACCAATCAAAGTGTAGAGGTACTCATTAACAAATACCAGGAGCTATGATGACCACAGAACGTAAAGGAGTTGTATAATGCATTAAAGCTATTGTAAGTGCTGTGCGGACCTTAGTATTGGAAACAAGATTGTCAACTACACCCTTCTGTTGATCAAGCTGAGCTTTTAAAGAGCTTGCATTGTCCTGAAACATATTAATAATTTAGAGTTTAGAGAATAAAAAAGAAATCTGCATGATCATTTCATTCCAATGGCCCAAAACATGATGTGGAAAAGTGAATGTGTGAAAATGTGATGCATGACATCAAAGAAGACTGAAAGTGAATTTATGTTATGTCAAACATATGTTTTACTTTCTAATATCATAGACTTTGGTTTTAATTTTCATGAAGCGATACTATAACAGATATCTTAAATATTTTGATATGCACTTTTTTGTCTTCCTTTATAAATAAAGACCAATCTGGTTTATGATTATATACCTGATCTAAGAACAGGGTGGGGTTTGGTACCTCAACAAGATTGCTCCTTCGCAATCTAGATGGCAAGGGTTTGAGTCATGGAAGTAGTATCCTATCTACAAGGTAGCAATATGTATATCAGACCTCCCTGGACTCCACACTAGCGGGAGATTTTTGCACTAGGTCACCCTTTTTTATACATAATCTAAGAACATGACCAGTAGTATCACCTAATAAGATGACATGTTCAGAATTTTAAACTACAAAATGCTTCGAAGGACTGTTACAGTTGTGGAAATGGTTGGCTAGTGTTTGATTTATGCAAATATCCTCCCTGTTTATAGAGTGAGGCTAGATACATTGACCCTCAACAAATCTTTTCTATTAATGATCTAAGCACATGATAGGTACCATCACCTAATGAAACGACATGATCAGTACTTTAGACTACAAAATACTTCAAACAGAGTATTGTGTAAATTACTTTGCTCACCCTGGCTAGCAAAATATGATTCTTAATATGAAAGACACATAATGCAAAAGAAAAAGCCGAAATGAAGACCACTAGTTCTCAAAACAACCAAAAATAGTATACATCGAAAAAACAGAAGTTTGCCAAGAATTAAGGTACCAGTACCCTATAGGTCTGACGAAGAAACATAACAAGGCCCACAGATATGATACCAGCAATCATAATAGCTAAATAGCCTAAAAATAAAGGCACTTTAATATCTTTTCAGGTATATCCTCTTAATTAGTAAGTGAATAACGATGGATACATCTGACTACTCAAATTTGTAGTAGGTACCTACAGCATAAGATTTTCGCCTCTTAAGAGCCTCACGTGCAAGGTCCTCATCTCCTTTTGCAAGAGCAAGCTGAGCCTTTCTGTACCTGCATTTAGAGAAAATGTTTAAAAGGATATTCTTTTGCACATTAAGTAATTATACTCTCGAAATATCATTACCACTCATCAGATGCCTGCTGAGCAGCTTTATATTTGTTCTCCAGCCGTTTCTGAGATGCTAGAACCTTGAACATTTTATAGAATGAAAAGTTAGCAAAAAAAGCAAGAAAAGCAATAGTAGTATGCAAATCATTTTTTGTCTTGAGGTGTTCAAGGTTGGAACATTGTTTTCTCCTCATTTGGTGGTTTTAGGGTGTTAAAGGTAGGTCAAGAAACGCGGGAATCAAATGGCTCATGAATGCAATTATATGTAAAAGAAAACAAAGGTAACTTGGTCCCTTTAACAGTGACAAATTACAGAAATATGTATATGTTCCTTCACAAAAGCATGGAAAAAAAGTGTTTGTTATTTTATAAGTCTGCACACAAATCAACAAAGTTTTATCCCTCCAAAAGTACTTAAAACAACATATTTCCTCTTCTGACAAATGGTATGAGCTCCCCAAGGAAGGAAAAACATGTTTTCCCTTGCATTTTACAATCAGATGATTTATTGAGTTTGTGTGACACTAAACAAGACCTGACAATTATGTGCAGCTTAAGCTGCAGCTAAGAGCATGACCATCATAAAATGTAGTTTCTTTTTTTTAACTCTAAAGTTCCATGGATTTAGGTACGATCAATTTAGTGTACCTGTGCTGTGGCCTGGCGCATCTTTGTCAAATCATCAGTCATTTCGATAACAGCTTGCTCTAGGATCTTTTCTGGATCTTCCATAGTACTCAAGAGTGCATTTGCATATGACTGAGCAGTTAGGAAAGGAACAAACTTAACAATTAGTACTGATACGAAACAGCAAGAAGTGCAGAAAAAAATCCCTGTTATTGAAGCAATAAATTTTGTTGAAAGGTGAATCCGACCTTGACCACCCTAGCTAACCGATCAAATAAATTCATTCGAGCACCAAGAGCACCTCCACCATGTCGGCTACATTTTGAAGGCTTGATTCTCAACATATGTATTCCTGTGGCTTTAAGGGCTCCCACTGCAATAAATCATCAAGCAGCAAAGATCTCAGACACCATAACTACTTAAAATGAATTCATATGCATGCACAACAAACTTCAATAGAGAATATACAATTGGTAAAACTTGAATGTAGAACCCCATTCACCAAACATAATAAACTTCCTATTACATATAATATTGATGATTTATTAGGAGATATAAGCATAACATCTTTCTTTGGAGAAAAAATTCAATGGAGGCTACTTCAAATAGTTTGGACATTAGTTTTGCTGTGCATGCTCACAAATTTAATATGCTGCTTCTTTATGATTTTCATCCGTGATAAAGTTAATTTTTGCATTCACATCTACATGATCTCAAGTCAAGGTCCCATGGGACTTCATATGTTACATCATGGATCTGAGAAATCAGCTAATGATCGAGTTTACTAAAGATCACTAACCAAAAGTTGACCAACTATCATCATTTTCTCATTGCCACTAATCAATTCATGATACTTAGGCAGAAGATAAGTGGACTTTTCTTGGGTGTAATTCTGCAGAATTTCTTTTAAAAACACTTCTGCATGCAATTTCTTGTGTATAATGAGCCAATTTTTTATATTTTCTTTAAAGAACATCCCACTTCATTCAAGCTCTTTATATTACAGGTGCCCATCACTGTTTCATGACTCATGTCCCCGTATAACAGAGCACAACCACCTCAGAAACTTGATGCAATCATCGCTTCTTCCCATCTCTTTCTTAGTGAAGAATTAGAAGGTGATTCAAAACCATATACTGATTGGACACCTCGCTTCAAGTGATAACCAAGATGCCATTTTCAAAACGTCAGTAGAATTTATCACCATTCAGAACACAAAACGTCAGCAATTTGGCATCTCACAAAGTTGAGATTAGAGCACAATTCATCATCCAAAATCTCGAAGGTCTTCAAAACTCCACAATGACGGCACCATTCCACCGCCTTTAATCCCTAACCAGTTAATCCTATTGCACAATCAAAACACCAGGAAATCCTAAAACCTAGCAAGAAACCATGTAATCCTCTGAATCAAGAGAGTCCAAAAGAGGAGATTTCCCAAACAATCGTACCTCCTCCGTTAAAGAACGAGGTCCCGAGCGTTCGTCTCGCGACGAGAGCCCGACGCGAAGGAGTCCCGAAAGGACAAGACGACGACGACGGTGGCGCAAAGCTCAACGACGTCTTCATCGCCATCCTCAGCAGCAAACCAACCCCCTTCCACGGAGATGACGAGATCAGGATCACAAATCCCTAATCGTGAGCGATGATAGCTTCGGATTTCCCTTCCCTCACTCGATTGCGGAAGCGGAACCCACGGAGTGCGGGGCACACTGCGAACCACGCATCAAAATCCCTCGTGGCTGTCGACCATCCGTCCCCGATCCGTTACATCCACGGATGTGATCGCGTGGGCGACCATCAAACGGATGTCCACCCACGTCCGGGTCACGTCGAGATTCGCGTTCGATCAGATAGGATCCACATGCGGCATTTTTTGTTGTTCGGTGTGTTTTGGAAATGAATTGTTTTCAAGAAAATAATTTGTGCCCTTTTTTAGTTTAAATTTATTATAAATGCGAGTCTAAATTTATTATGAAATGATGTTCTCCCTCCTCTATGCGGTTGCTGCAGAGAGCATCATGATTTTAGACCTAGTTGACCAAAGTTTATTATTGTGTTCTCTTCCTATTTCACATAAAAATATTCATGAAATAATTTTATATGAAAAGAACATTACTTCTCTAGATATAGTGATTTTAATTTTATTATCGAAAGAAGTTTTGGACTCGTAACTAACGACCAAAACCTACAATAAAAATTACGCTAAGTCTTTAAACTCTAGACGAAGAGGTGAGTCTAGAAAAGAAGACAGAAACAAATCTAGATTAAAAAATATATATTCAATGCTATTACTAAAAAAAAAAGGTCATATCAAAACAAAATGTTGAGCTCTAATAAAAAAGCTATAGTTAAGAGCCTTATATGCAAACAAGTAAGTTGAGACAAAGATACTTATAATCTACATATGTCATACCGGGTCATAAAATAAATAATTTTTGGACTTTAAGTATTTGTTTTATATGACATTGCATCAGGGTTAGTTCTCTACCTATGAGCTTGGCAAAGAAGCAGGAGATATACTTATGGTGAACAACTTATCGTAGTTGAAATCAAGATGCACGATTGGGTTGTAGAGACCCTAGCAAAGTTATAATAAGTTCTTGAGTTGAAGAACCATTTGATTCCACAGTCTGCTTAGGCTATGACTATTTTGGCTAAGGAGAAATTTTTGAAGTCAAGCTCTTACGGTAATAAAAGCTGGAAAAAAAAATCAATTTTACATCCTTCAAGACTCAAAGTTAAGAAGAGATGTGGCCGTCTTTAATTCCTCTCTCTCTCTCTCTCGGATGAAGACTATATAAAGATGTGACATTTGATGCTACGTCAGGAGAGAAAAATATGATAATTTTAAAGAAGCAAGGTTTATAAAGCAATAGAAAATTATTAAAATTCAAACAATGTGAGCATCTTGTTTTTTGAAAGCAAGCCAAAGTTTCTTTTTCCACTTGACAACATCACACGAAGGAAATTGTTGATTGCATTCATTTAGATTTGTTGGGTTCTTCATCGGTCGCATCTCAAGGAGGAGCTGATCATATGCTCTCGTCTTCATTTATGACTCCTCAAGAAAGACATGAGTATAATTTGTTAAATATAATAGTGATGTTTTTGAGAAAATTCAGATATGAGAAAAAAAAAAGGATGGAGAAACAAACTGATAGGCATGTTCTGTATTGATAAATGGCCTGAATTTTACAACATTAAATTCAATAGTTACTATGTAAAATAAAGAATTTTTCGCTATCATACGGTGCCTCACACTCCACAATAGAACAGGACAGCGGAAAGAATGAATCGTACCTCTTAAAAAGTTGAGGCAGCATCGATCGCATGCTACCTGATAAACAAATCGTCAACACTTATCATTGAATTCAAGACATTAAAGGAAAAGTAGAGTGGATCCTTGCCTCTTATTCGCATTCAAGAATTTTTTTTATTGTAAAGTATATATAAGAATGAATTTATTCATATCTAAGAATTTTTTATTATAAAGTATATGTAAGGATGAATGATGGTAAACTGGAACCTAAGTCAAAATGCTATATTTTCTTAGATTATCGGAGTAAAAAGTTTTAAAGTCTAGTGCCCAATGACTCGAATCCAAAAAGAGATGTAGGCAAATAACAAATATCAATTATAAAGATATTTTTTCTCTTATTATTAAACATATTTCTATTCAAGTCCTCGTAGCAACACTTGATTTTGAGTTAGAGCAAGTAGATGTGAAAATAATATTTCTTCAAGAAGACTTAGAAGAAAAGATCTACATAAGCAGTTAAGAAAAAGAAAAGGGGAAAAAACCATGTTTACTTAAGTTTATCTACAACTTAAACAATCTCCAAGGCAATCATATAAATGATTTGACCAGTAGATCATCGCTTTCTATACTTGAAAAGGATAATCAATTTTATAATATATCTATTGTTATATATTAATGATATGCTTATTACTACGAGAGAGAAATATATAAGCTTAAGAATCTGCTTAAGGGTGAATTTAAAACAAATGACTTAGAGGCAACAAAAAAATTTCTTACCGTTATATATTTACCAAAAATTTGTTATTATCCTAAGAGATGTACATAAAAAAAAATAGTAGAATGATTCGACATGCAATCTTAAAATATCATTTGTTCTCTACTAGTCTTGTATTTTCGATTTTAGAATTATTGAGTCCCCAGGAAGAGAAAGAAGCATAAGAAATTAAAAAAAATTCTTATGCAGATATAATGGACAGTTTGATATACGTCATGATTTATACATACCTTGATCTTGTTCATGATGTTTGTCAATAAGCATACACTATGACATCAAATACGTCATGCGATAGTCATTTCGATCAGATATATTATGACAAAACTAAATATATCGACATCATATATCATTTTATTCATGAAGTAATGGGTAAAAAGAAAGTTTTTCTTCATAAAATTGATACAGCTCACGACCCGACGGACATGCTGAGGAAGCCGCTTCCATTGGCTAAATTTGAACACTACTTGAATTTAGTTAATCTGTGTTGTCATGTAGGCCATTTTTAGGAGAAGAGAAGATAAAGTTTCTGAACTAAACCAACGCCAATTGTGAGGATTTGACTTAAATCGGAGTCAAAACTAGGGTGATGAATCGCACGCGGGCTGTGTTTTATGTTGCCACCCGTGATGCTCCCCACGGTCTTCATCGTCGCTTGCCCATGGCGCTGCACCGCCCACTGCAATCGCTCATGCCGCTTGCCATGGCAGCCTGCTTGCGTTGCCTGCACCACAGCCCATGCCACTGCTTGCAGCCATACATGTGGTCTTCGTCGCAGCTCACATTGACCGCCCACCTCTCTGCGCGTGAGTTGCGAGCCCTCCTCCACCTTCTCTCGCTCCTATAAACAGAACTTTGGAGAACAGTACAAGACAGGATGAGAGGTTGTGAGGAAGAGAGAAGGAAGACGTGAAAAAGGCATTGTGAAGTCTCACTTCTCTACCCGAATTGGATCGAAGTTTGTCGCCCTCCTCGTCTCCAACGTCCGATCGCTCATCTCCGTTGCCGATCAGCCACTATGCTCCTGGCTGCAACCACAGAGAAGAAAAAAGAAGAGAAAATTGATTGATTAACAGGTCAACGGGAAGTAATTATATACTTTTTTATTATATTTGGGCAAATTTTATTATGTATTTTTTATTTTATTTTATAATCTCCATTGTCAATCAATTATGTTCATATTTTTTTAAAGCAATTTTCATCATAATTTAATCATGTTTATGACAAATACCATATTAGTTCCTGATATGCTCACCATAATTTAGCCTTCGTGTCATAAAGAATGATCTATTATAGGTGAAACATATATTGATTTATTATTTTTAACAAGTACAAATAATCACATTTTACTTTCACTCGACCACATCTAACTTTATTATAAACTCCTTAGTAAGTAGCTAAAACTTATTCGACATCCAACATCATAAAATTATTATTTTCAACTAACAAAGATTCAACAACATCCAAAGCTCAATCGGTTCGAGGATGATAATATGTCAACTGAACATATCATATGTTATGAGAAAATATCATTGACGTTATTATTAAAATTACTTATATGTTAGAAAAAAAATATTGTTAACATCATTGTTAATATGACATTATCCTGATTGAGGGATCATTTGAGGTGTCATATACACAAAGATCAAAATCGAGAAAGACTTTTCGAGTTAGTCATTTCGACGCTCTAAGTTAGTGTTAATGTTCGCATTTCTAAATCTAAGTTTATTTATTTTCCCCTTCTTAACGAGGGTGTATTTTTAATATATAATTTTGAAGAAATAAAATATTCTATAAAGATTATATAGGGGAGTTAGCATGCAACCAACTCGAATCTCATGAATTCTCAAAAAATATTCATGTGAATATTATGCAGGCAAACAGTTGATAATAGACTTGAGTTGTCTATTGAATTTCTATCCACATGAGCAAATATGTATTAGATCGTTCGAACCATTTTTCCCCCGTTGCCCTAGTGTGTGATAACGAACTAACTATATGTTTTTTATCACTAAATCATTATAATATTAATATAATATTTTTAATTAAATTATTTAATATTTTGTAACCCACAATAATTTCGATATCAATGTCAAATAAAACAATTAACATATTGAATTAATACTTAACTCTTATAATCCTTTTACGGTCGTAATCAACGAACAAATATTGATTTGACTAACGAAACGGTTATGCTGGATTGTGCGCACCGTTGGTTTCCAGGGGAGCTTTCCCCAAGCCCGGTCTGACCGAGTCACCCGGAAAGGGTTTCCGGGGTGACGTACACCCACGGGGACCGCCAATTTCTGGGTCCCACAAAACTGGGTCGATGTATTTGACGATGGATTCGGTCAATCGAAGTCTGAGTCTCTCCGAACAGCAAACACCGATTCGACCCAGCAGAAGACTAACACGTGGACCCACTGGGGTCCATCTACGAGTTTTGACGATTGTCTACGTGACCACGAGCAGCCAACACTCCGACGATCCAATCGAGGCCCAAAAGGTGGCAAGTAGAGAAGGCGCGACCCGCGCCGAAGATTCCAGGCACCCGATGGGGCGCCCGCCATGGCCCACGTGGATTGCTTGAGAGACAAGGATTGGAAAAGATATGACGATTTCAAACAGAAAAAGAATACGAAACCAACTCCCGAGAGAAGAGACCAAATCATTATTTAATTCAGGGAAAAAAAAGGCATCCTTCACCCAATCTTCTCATCCTCACCGTCCGATCCTCTCTCTCTCTCTCTCATCATCCGAATCCGAACCCGCTTCCGCAAAAACGCCCTCTCCCCGCTGAAGCCCTCTCTCTCTCTCTCTGTCTCGCTCGCTCTCCAGAGAACACTCGTTCACTCCGGTCTCAGAAGTAGAAGGGGAAGGGAAAGAGGAGGAGAGATGGGTCCTGCGAGAGACAGCAAAGCGCCGAAGAGGGACGGATCGAACCGTTTGGGTTCCCTAGGGGGGGCGGAGGGGCCGGAGGCAAGGCCCGCGTTCACCGTCGACGGCGCAGACGAGGACGAGTGCCTGCGCCGGTCGGACGTGCTCTCCCGGGAGGAGGTGCTACGCCGCCGCGCCCGCCGGCTGAAGCAGCTTGCCGTATGCCACAGCCGCCAGTACTGGGCCCTGATGGAGGAGGTGAGGGTGAAGCACCGGGATTACTATTGGGAGCACGGGGTGAGCCCCTTCGAGGAGGGCGAGGAGGATGGGGACGGTGGTGGTGGGAGAGGGCGGGAGGCGGGGGAGAATGGTGGGGCGGTGGGTGGGGCCGTTGAGGGGAGGGAGGAGAATAGGATGGCCGGGGTCGGGGTAGGGTTAGGGTTAGGGTTCGGGAAAGGGGCGGGTAGCTGTGGGAGGAGGGGGGAGAGGAACCGGTGCGCGTTTGCTGGGTGCAAATCGAAGGCGATGCCTTTGACCAGGTTTTGCCATCCGCATATATTGGCGGACAAGAAGCAGACGCTTTACAAGGCCTGCAGTTATGTGACGAGGAGGTCGGGACTCTGAACTCTTTGAAATCTATAATTTTATTCTCTTTATTTGTTTGAATTAGTGTTGAAATTGCTCCATTTTTTTGGGGTTTCTGTTTTGAGTGTTATGATCGATTCCAAACCTCATGTTTTGAATTAATGATGAATAACGATCATAGGATGGGATCGTTGGGATAGCTTAGCATTTTGTTGAGTGTTCCTTTACGATCTGTTAGCTTGCTGATGGTGATGTAACATTTGTGCATAACATTGATATGCATCTAACAACTTTCCTTATGCATGTAGAATTTTTTCTTTAAGAGAATTGGACAGCGAGGGCAAGATATCATTATTTATTCATCTTTTGAGCCGTACATGCGGGCATTTGGTTGTGCACTGTCGCAGCTAGATGCTGGATTTGTAGATATATTCACAACTACTATACATGCCTATTGTTTCATAAATTTTGCACCGATGAATACATTTTGTCTGATTTTGAGTTTTCCAGAATGCTGGTTTAATTCGACTTATTTTGTTTTATCCAATAAATAATTATGAATACTATAAGTTGGTTATCTATGTTGATTACTGTTTAGTTTTTGCATTGCATATTTCCAAGTAATGTGTACCTTTCCTTATATTAACTATATTCACTCATAGGAACAAGCAAAAGGACTTCTAAATTTGTAAAAGAAACATGTTAGGCATATACTGTGATCCACGAATTAAATAACATACAAATCATAGCATGATGAAAAGTTCTATTAAAGAGAAAAGCAATGTTCGATTTTTAGGTTCATTTCAATAAGGTTGGCTGTTTGGATAAATATACTACTAGGAAATATAAGATCTTTTCTCTTTTCTGTTAACCTTGTATGTTGAGCAAGTTCTTTTATCTTACTACAAACAATTAAGCAAAGCCTCTTACATTTTAGTTAAAAATGTGTCACTAGTATGTGGATTGCACTGGAGGTTCAATTTTTGTCGTAATGTACTTGATGTTGGAAACATATCTAGGTCACATGTTCAGAGCCAACTATAGTCTTTGTAATGAACTTTGTAGAAAACTGTGATTTAAAAAGCGCTAGGCGCTTGCCCAAGCGAAGCGAGACGCTCTAAAATATTAAAATATAAAAAATATATTTTAATATTTTAAAATATTCTCTACTGTTAACAGTAGTAGAGAAGAGTAGAGTGTGAGAAGGAGACTGAGGTGAGAAGCTGAGTCATGGTGAGGACTAAGTCACAAATAGGAGGCTGCTGTCTCAGACTAGCAACAGCAGAGAGCAACGACAGCGGACGGTAGCGGAGAGCAGCGGTAGCAACAGCGGGCGACAGCGGCAGTGGAGGGCAGTGGTAGTGACAATGGCAATGGCATCGAAGAGTAGTGACAATGGCAATGGCATCGAAGAGTAGTGACAACGAAGAGAGGCAACAACAACAGAGAGGAAATGTCAGCGATGGAATCGCGAGTAGGGTTGGGGTTGGGGGAAGTCGCGAGGGGGAGGTTGTGACTAACACAAATGCAACTGAATCAGACCTAAAAAGTTGGTTCGGTTGCTTGGTTTAAATCGGGCGCTCGCTCGAGGCGCTTGGTGCCTGGGCTTGTAGGCGGCGCCTCTTTGAAGCGCGCTGCCTGGACATTAAACGAGGCGCTCAGGCCTCGTCCCGCTTCGCCCAAGTGCCTAGGCGAGTGCTCGAGCGCCTTTGAAATTACTGGTAGGAAATAAGGGTGGTTGGTTCAGAATCTTTTGAAATTGCAGGAGTCCAACTCAGTTAGTTTTCTAGTAAGTACATCTTGTTTGTATGATGAACTTTTGGGAATACTGTAAGTTGAAAAGAAGCAAGTTAGCTATCATAGACTGCAAGTCTTGATGTTTGATTCTCAGGACACCTGAGTAGAAATAGCTCCTAGTTCCAATATTCTGTAAAGGTTTGTAGGCTTTAGTGTATCGAACTCTTATGTTGGAAAATTTCCCATATTTTAATGGAATTACAATTGTAAGTTTTGTGATGCAAGATTTAATTTATATTTGTTTGTTTTCAGGTAAAAGATCCATTATTGATAAAACAAAAAGCAAAAAACCAACCAGCAAAATGAGTAGAAACACTAAGCAATTAGTTTTTCATTTATTAGTTTGCTGTCACCATTATCATTCTCCTTCCTGTGTTCTCTTTTATTCCTTTATTTCTATTATCTTCTATCTTGTTACTACTTTCCTACTAGTAGTTTTACCATCATTCTGACATATCATTTTATCCTTTGGAATGATGAACCTAGATACTTTTTTGATTATCTAGATATCAGTAGTGGTGATTACCACCCATTTTTAGTTTTATATCATTTTCAAAACCATTTTTTATGAGTACTTATGTTGTGCCTCTTTTTTAACAAGATGTGCCCTGTGTCTTGTGCTTAGGCTTCAAGAGGTCTTGATACGGTAATGTACCTGATCCTTTACAACTTTGAAGTGTATATTTCCCTAACCATGAATTTTTCTGTTGAATCCATTTTGGTTCTCTAGATCTTGAGCTAATAGAATTTACCCTAGATAACTTTATGAAGATATATGTGGTTAAGCTTGTTTTCTTTCAAGGTTTTTATCCCAGACCACTGATTGTCTGAATGTTGACTCTACTTTGACTTAGTCGTCACAAGATTTTTGTACTGTGATGCATTCTGATGCTACCTTGAAAGATATTGGCTGGTTTTCTTATAGGTGTTAATCTCTTGGGGTTTGTATTTATAAGCCCACTATCTTTGCTGCTTACAAAATTGATTTAGGTTCACCCATGCATGTTGGCTAACTTTCATATTTCATCTGCATGCACTAGAAGAATCAGCCTTTAGATTTTAGATCTATTACTTTACAACAGATCTAAATTCTGGCAAGTAGGAATTATGATGCCTACGGCATACAATTCAACAGATTTGCTTCAGATATGCTTATTATCTAGTAGCATCAAGCAATTTCTCCTTTTTGATGCAACGCTGATGATTGCATGGACAGCCATATGATGATTTCTAATGCTATTGTCTCGCTTTGAATTACAGCGGGCAAAGTGGGCCAATTACCTGTGGAAAGCCGGTTCTCAGAGTTGCTGTCCCCTCCCTCTGCCAGGTCCACTTTCAGAAGACTCAGAAAAGCATCACACAAGCTTTGAAAAGGGCTGGACATAACGTATCCGCTTCAAGCAGGCCTGCCCCTAAGTTCAGTGTTCTAATCGCTGAATACATTCATCAAATTCAATCAAGAAGAAGAGATGCACTGAATTCTGCTATGGGTGGCATCGAGCATTAGGATTGAATTATTTTTATATGATTTTATTCGTGACTGCTCTTTAGTCTCCACTCGTTGCAAAGAATCACTTCATTCTGGTTCTGGTGTGAACATCATCATGGTGAAAACAGCAGTTCCGCTCATTGATAAATTTTGAATGTAACTAAAGGTATGCCGGCATTTTTCTTTTGCTAAACAGCTTGTATATCTTAGCTTAAGTTTTTAAATAGTTTGGCTTTTGTCCTTTCCTACTCCCATAGTTATACAAAGATTTAAGTCATCGATAATTTTTCATATGATTGTTTATTCATGGACAGTTTCCTTGTGACTATCATCCCATTTGATGCTATTTTCATGATATGAATCTTTGTATAACTTGTTTTGCTTTAGGTATATTGCAGGCTTTCTACAGGATGCTGGATATGAACAAAGATGGTCTTAGATCTTATTAATATATCAAGAAATTTGTTTCATGTGTATGATGCTTTGTGATATGGGCTGCAAAAGACCCTTTATTGTTATGGCAGCTGTGGAATCCTTGGATATATCTGGTTTGTTAGTGCCCTTTGGTCTATATGCTGCTAGGGAACCGAGCTTGAGGTTTTTCTGCCAGATGTATGCACTGTTCTGTCTCTTGGGTAACATGCAAAAACAAATTCTCTGCTGGCAGTGTTGCAAATTCACGGCGTTATTCTTCAGTATTTGCAATATCTGCCTGCTTTTTCTGGTTCAATTATTTGTCCAAATTGTTGCTAATTTGACCACAGTTTATAGATATTATATTTGCTCATCGTGGCAGTGAAGCAGATGGATATTAATTTGGTTGTTTCGTGGTAGGGAGGATTTGCTATAATGGAAAGGCTTCTTATTTACCAAGCTGCAGGATCAGAGCTCAATGGCCGGATCACAAGCGTGACGCTGTTGGTGTACAGTGTATGGTTTACTGTATTTATTAACCTTTGTACTTCTGGCTGTTGGGTGGTACAATTGCTGTTATCAGGTTCAGATTCCCTAGTATAAGTGGTTCACTAAATTTGTCATACTGCTTGAGTTGTATATATTTGTTCCCTTTAAAATTAGACATGGCAAATGTAAATGTCTTCAGATTGTTACTTTTTCTTTTCGACTCGTACTAAACATCTAGAAGTCTGCAGCTTATCATATCGTGCTCTGACCGTATCAAAGCATCAGATAACATATGTCAAGTTTTATCTGTAATCTGTATTTTCGTCGTGCAAGCTTTCTGCTGCAAGAAGTCAAGCCAATCTAATGCGTTTGATTTCCTTTTAGTTTCTTTTGTCCTCATCTAATATTTCAAGAATTGTCGATGTCTATATGTTTTTGGTTATTACCTGTCGACTCACTGGCCCGAAATCTTGAATGTCTCATTATTTTTTGTTGTCCATCAGTGTTGGTTGGACAGTAGTGTGTGCAAACAGTTGTGTTAGATTTGTATGACTCATTAGAACTGCATTCATCAGCCAATGACTGACCGAATAGTGTATAATTTCATAAGGAGTTTTTGACATTACAACCTCCTGTTGTTATCATTGTTGTTGACTTTTGATCATTCTGATGAACGTTGTCTTCCATTTGAGAGACCTCCATGATTGGTTCCAAATGCAGGGGATAAAGAACTTTATCATGTGGATAATAAGATTTTTTTTTAAAAAAAAAATTTCAGATCATATGACAAATTGGTGTAAGAATTTTTACATTGCCTCAGGGATCATTGTGGCTTCTGCCTCCCCAGATTGTTCTTGTGTCTCCATTCTACTGGCAGCCTCAAGTCCCCTCCCATGTTGATCCAGCATCAATCATATCAAGGCAAGATTGCAGTGGGAATGGTATATCTTTGTCACATCAAATAATTCTATTTTCTGCAGACACAATTCTAGTTATGATCTGTTCATTGAATTAGCCAACACAGGTGCAAAGGTATATTAACAGAGAGAGAGAGAGAGAGAGATTCTGTTAATGGCAATGTGACCCAAAATAGAACTCGATGATCTATGCAGCAGACTCCATTTAATTACTGCTTATTATACAATGTTGCCTTACAACCTTCTCCCACTTCTAATCATATATGACTAAATATGTAAGTAGTTTTCCTCTGAGGAAACAGAAGAGGAAATTTGATTGGGGCAGTGATAGCCATAAAAGTGGAAGCAAAACACACATTATAGCATCCAGCAATCAATTATTAGAGAAGCTGTCCTTGTCTGTCTAATTGTAAAGAAGAAGGAAGCCACTTGCGAGTCTTAAAACAGTTCCATCTCCATCATCAAGCACAGGTACAATATTCAAGCCCCATGCGGGGAGCTCATGGACAAGTTGTTTGTTTTGGCCTACCTTTGGTCCATGTGAACATTGCTTTTAATACAAAGCTTCTATTCGGAGCTTTGGAAAGTGGGGAACATTTTTCTCACTCACAAGCTTCCCAAGTGAAGACAGTGGAAACAGTGCAATGGCCAAATGGCGGATGATGATGCTTTCAGTAGTAAGCCTTTGTTTATGGAAATAGAAAGGGAGCATGATCCCACTTGCTCTCATTTCTAGGCTGGCCTTCCACATTCCCAGTAGTAATCTACATTTGAAGAAGGTTGGCCACATCAATAGAAGCTTGGAAGGCAAGAAATGAGTCAAATGACCATCTTAAACAATGGAGACATTCATAATAATAATAAAAAAAAGACTATTCTGCATCTGAATCCAAATGCTTCAAACTATAAATGCACCTTTCCTAGCTACTTCAGGACAAGAAACTATTCGACTATCGTCTGCTTGCATGATGGCACAAACAGAAGCAATGACGATTAGTCAATGGCGAGCATCTTGAAAACTGATGGTATCAGTCCCCCAAGTCCAAATAATTAGGCATCATTATGTGAACATATGCTCATCTATCATGATAACAAGTTAAAGCGGATAACCGGACAACATTTGAAAGAAACTAGCGTCATGAGATGACAGCAAACTGAAGCAACAACTGCAATGGACATCATAGGAAAAGAATTGAAACCATGAAATCCAAATTTTCACACATTTATATAAATTTCTCAAAGCATTATGTGCATTAGCATTTCGTGAAATTTACAGGTTCATGTGCCAACTCATGTTTGCCGCAGACCTGGAAGGAGATTGCAACAATCACATTCTTGTTTCCGAATGATAATCTACGTCTGGTCGAAGATTAAAATAGTGTTAATTTCGGACACTTCAGCTCTCGTTAGTCCAAGCAATTAAACCCCTTGTGAAAAACCACATGAATTATCCTGACATTTACAGCGGAAACAAAGATGTATTTGCCAAGAATTAGTTTAAGTTTGTGTGTTAAACTACTAGTTCATAAGGACCAGACGATACTCAACCAAGTTGGATACTCAAAATGTATGCCAGCAAATAAATATTCAAATAAAATTATTTGTAAAGATTTTGTTTTGAACATCACTTCATAAGATGCAGACAACTCAATTTCACCTGTCGAGTAGATCTCTATGAACTCGTAACAATCAAATATCCGTAGAAACTAGCTTTTTTTTTTTTTTTTTTTTCACTTTAGGCATCAAACTTTTAAGGTATAAAATTCTTAGGGTACAGAAAGATCAAAGTCACAACAAAAAGGACTCTAAATAAAAATAAAGGCCGCATTTTTTTTCCCCTACACCAATAGACAGATCATCCAAAATCACAATGGTCAAACAGCATAAATGAAAACCAATACCGAAAAATATTTAGATTGAAAACTCAACACAAATCCAGAGAAGCTTTCAACACAAATAACAATGCAGTCCAAACAACAAGAAAATAAAATATAATCAGTAGCATGACATTTCAATCTTCGGTCATACGAAAATTCAATCCATATTCCAGCAAAGTTGTATCCTAAGATCAAATAAATCACACTTTATCTATAATTGTATGAAATCCAAACACCATATCTCTTGGGCAAACACATTGGACTTGCAATCAGAGAGAATAACTGCTGAGGAAGGGCATTCAACACAAAGGTGACAGCTTTATACCTTATATCTTGATGATCTTAGCAGCTCTGACCACAGGGTTGGCCTTAGCAATCTGCTCCCTCCCAAACGCCTTGTAATCGAACGAGCAATCGTGGGTGTCGGAGTACCGGTGGAGGCCGCAGAACAGGTCCCCGCATCGGCACCGGAACCCAGTGAGCCCCACCTTTTTCCGGCAGGTGGAGCACCTTTTGCTGTATCTTACCGGCGGCTTAGATTCCTCGTCAGGCTTCACCTCATCATCGCGCTTCGGGGCGGAAGACGGCGCGATCGGCGTCCCTGCAGCCGGCGTTCCCAGTCTCGTGGTCGGCGGTTCCTCGCAAGGTTTCAAGAACAGAGACTGCGGTGACGGAGAGGTGGTCGGAGGCGAAGCCGAGGAGTGTTTGAGGGTTTCGGCCTCATCTTTGTCAAGATTGCAGCTTTCTCGAGCCATTTGACGGTTCCGGAAGGACCCAAAACACCAACAGAATACGAAGTTGAAGAAGACGAACAGATAAATAATCGGAACGAGAACAACAACAAGATCTATAAAAAGGAGGCAAAAAGTTTGTATCACAACAAGAAAAAAAACAGGATTTTAGGATGGATGCAGGAGAAAGAACCAAATTTGAGCCCGAGACCTACGAAAGCAGGCTCAAGATGCGACCTTTCTCGGACACGGAATCAAATCCAAAGAGCACGAAGCAATCAGGCTGAAAAGATAAAAAAAATTTCCCCATGTTTCTAGAAAATCAAATCGAAAGGTAGAAAAAAATCGGAAAAAGGATTGAAAATAGTGCAAATTTGATCGATCAGAACGAGGAAACGGCGAAAGAATCTGCGGAACCAGGGGAGGAAGAAAGGTAAAGGTGGGAGCGCCGCAGGTGGAGTGGAAAGTGAGAACACCGAACACTAATTAAATAAAAGCACGCAAATTGCAAGGCGATTAATTGAAAATAAGTAAAGTAAATTAGTGAAAATTATGTCTCATTGATGTTGTTGTTTTTGGGGGTAAATTACAGATTACTCATCTATTGTTGATGGGATTACTATTACATCGATTCTTTTATATCACCTCGCCCTGACAATTTAGCACCTTATTGTAATTTAAGTCAATTATTTATTTTTAAAATATCCATAATTGAGAAATAGTGGTTTTGATGCTCCCATCTCACTCTTTTTCTAATTAAATATTCCTCTCATATAAAAGTATTGTAATTGCAATTAAGAAAATGACTTTCCCTATATACATATGTATATACATACATTTCATATCTTAAGTGTTCTTTTCATCACCATTCCTACTGTAGCTAATCTTCCTTTATATTAATTGTTCCTGTGATATGAACAAAATATATGATTTCTGCATCTATTGTTATTTTTCTATTACCATATGTGATTACCAATAAAATAGTCAATAAATAATAGTCAAATGCAACTTGTTTGTATTCTTTTGTAATCTCCAGATAATAAATAAGCATCAATACACTGCTTCATGTTCTATATGAAGACATCACTGGAAGCCAGATAGGGTACAAATTTAGAAATGCTACTAGAAGCGACTCTGTAGAAACTTACATTTGTTCTACTCTTCAACAGATCTGATCTACCAAAATAATACAAACAAAAAGCAAATGAGATGCATCCGCAAACGAATGACTGACGATATTTATGCATGGCTGGTGAATGCTTTATCTATTGATAGTATCTTCGGATCAAACTTGGTGTTCATCACCTATAAAAAAAAGTAAAATATTTATGCAATGACATAAGCCTACCAAAAAGGTCCTAAGGACCATCAGGATGTGAAACAGATGCCGAAGGTGTCATCTCCAATTCTGCACAGTGATGAAGATGGCTCTGCAGCAGGCTGTGGTGTATCGATCAGTTTTCATTGCTGCTATTTCTTCAACAATGAGACTAACAAGACAAAACCTGGATAAAAGCCCACAAGACTGTGGAATAAGATGTAGCCAGTATAATATACAATTAGGAGTAGTGTTCCAGTGACTTCATACAAGACCTTGCTCTCGTCATCTCCAAGGTTTCATCAGCCTCAGGATTGTTCGATGCTGGATAATACGAACAAACACCAACATAGGATCTTTCTGAATTTGAGGTGTGAACTAGCTGCTAGGAATTCCAACCTTCCAGACAAAATCTTATGAAATTTTACTTGGGATTTCACCAAAAGACTAAACAGAACCAGGTGATTTTAGATTAGCATAGACCAACGGTATAGGCTTTTATGTGGCATGTGCATCTTTATGTACTAATGCTTTGAGCCTCAACCTCAGCAACCACTTCCTCATCTGTTGTCTGTAGGGAAATTATTTCCTCCTGTGTATCTCCCCTTGAGATTTCATCTTTATAACTTCTCTTATTTGGATCAGCCTGTGTCAGTTTCTCTTTGAGCTTGATCATCAGCTCTTCCCGGACAACTTCATTTTCAGCAAAATAACGTTTTAAGGCATCTTTACCAAGGAAATTTTGACCATTTAAGCAGTAATATGCAGCCCCTGCTTTTGTAATGAACTGATGCTTGCAGCCTAACTCTATAACCTCTGAGTCACGGCTTATCCCTTTGCCAAATTCAAGTTCAAGCTGCACTTCCTTGAAAGGAGGAGCATGCTTGTTCTTCACAATTTTTACCATGATCTGGGTACCTGAAACCTGCCAAATAACCAAGACAATGTTTGCATTGCAAGAGAAAACACAAGTTTTTCATCAAGTGCTTCATCAAACCAATTTTACAAAGGAGCTCTCTAAGAAAATAAAATTTTAGCACCTAAAAACCCACCAGTAAAATACCGTAGAGAATCTAGAGATAACATCATAATCAATCAAGAAAATAGGAGTGAGTACCAAAACACTAAAGTAGTTGTAATGTTTTCTTCTACATCCAGGAGCATAGACTTCCATGCAATTACATTTCGAAGTAACTTTTATGGTGATCATTCCTCAAAATGAGAAATATCTCAATTATTAAAGATATCCCTAGAGACAAGGCATCCCATCACGAACTTATGGATCCTATATATGTTCTGTAAAGCTTCAAATAGGAAATTTGTCACATATAAAAAAGAAAATTTTGAAGTCCTCCACATATCCTTTCTCTCTCATACTTTCACTTCCTTCACTTTTATATGTTCTGTAAAGCTCAAAGATTCCATTGTATCATATTCAGAGGTATACATTTTAATTTCTAGCTAAAATCTGTTCAACAGTGAAATATTCATCTGCCAAATTTGGGCCACATTAAAGGGTACCTTAAACATCATAACGGAAAGAATTACTCATAACCAACTCTATATAGCTAAGACGTGATGATAAATTATTTTCTAAATCGAAAGTCATACCATGTTTAAAACTAGTATGTAGTCTATGTATTTACAAGTGAAGTTCTTTATCAAACATCCATCTAAAACTTAAGGTCCAATTTTTCAACCATATTCACTAGGCTTATGGATCCTATATATGTTCTGTAAAGCTTCAAATAGGAAATTTGTCACATATATCACGAACCTTAAGTTCCAATTCTTAAGGTTCCAATTCTTAAGTTCCAATTTGTCACTAGGCATTCAATAAAAAATCATATAAAGGTTAATTTTAAGGTCCAAAAGAGAATCATATATCTGAACCAAACTTTTGAGCTAAAATATTAAGGGTTAATTTTACCACATTGTTACATCATGCAGTGAACCAGAGTCATGAACAAGATCTACAAAATAACTAATTTATGTATCTGAAACATCCTGACTTACGAGTCATAAGAAAATTAAAAAGGTCAATTACCTTGTCACCTTTTTTAATGAGACCTGCTATTTTAGTTTTTAGTCGAACAGATGCATAAAACTTCAAGGCGTTGCCACCACAAGTAACTTCAGTTGGTCCTTTGAATCCTCCAAATGTGCTCAGCTTCGATCTTACCTATAGAAACAATAATTGAACTTCCATTACACAACTGAACTTTAGCGAGAAACTTCAAAAAAATTGCACAAAATAACTCTTGCTTTCAAAGAGGAGTGAACATAACAATTTGGAATAAGTATTTCTTCTATTATGACTTTACTGAAATGTTGTTGAACAATGTCCAACATCTGATATTCTTGTTCAAATGGATTTTGGATTGCCATAAGACTACAGTAAGAAATACATTATTAGTACAATATGCTAAAGATGACGTGACATTCTTTCCCTATCCAACTAATGCTAGCAGAGGTGTGTTAGTTGGCACAATGAGCCCCATAAACTTAATTCCTAGGCAACCTTTGAGGAAAGGTTCCGTGTCAAACTCTACCGACCATCATTCGGTGGATAGGCAGTGATTTTGAAATTCAAGAATTGTCATTGTCTCATCAAGCTAGTTAATTTATTCACTTCAAAAATGAACAAACAGATACAATGTAGTTATCTATTTTTAAATGTGATTTGAATCAACAATCTGCAACATGAGCTGAGCAATGTTTCTGATTAACAGGATAAAATTAGTTTGCAGGCTGTTTTCCATTCATCATCCTTTGGAATTATAGATTTCCCTTATAGCCATCATCCTCCTAACCCTGCCTTATTGACATAGACCACGTTCTCAAGCCATCTTATGACAAATTTAGCATATTTTTCCTTTTACAACATCTTCCTCTGTCTTGTCTGAATGCTTGTCTCCCCTTTCCCCTATTTGATGAGTGAGGCTTGTCTTCCACTCCATACATGAACCTCAATTTTCTCAAACTTCTATTTCGAGAGTTGTTGAATGATCTAGGTCAGATGCATTTGTTAACTTCACTAAGTGCAGTACCTGCTGCTGTGCAGAGACTAAAACTCTACCCATTCCAGTGTAGTCAAAAGTGATAGACGCTAAAAGGCACCACAGTCCCAAATGTCCAAGGTGCTAGGAGATCGCCCAAGCGAAACGAGATGCTCCCAAATATTATAATTTTAAAATTATATATCATGATTAATAAAATAAACTAAAACAAAAATTGTTTTAGTGGCAGAAATGACAAAATAAAATACAACAACACATCAAACTTCCATCCATTTAAAGTACCAAATCATATTGTCCATATTCAATAACAAAATAAAACAAGATTAACATCAAAGATCATTAAAATCCAGTTCGTCATCTTCAATCTTGTCACCATCGAAAGCTGCAACGACAATCCAAAACACTAAAAATGTAACACTAATCACTCAAGTAATAGCAATAATATTCTTAAGTTTAAATTGGCAAACAGCAATGAAGTGGCAGCAGTGAACGGGAAAGAGGGCAGAGACTGTAGGATGGCTGCGGTGAATGGGGAAGAGGGAGGGGAAGAGCGAAGAGGCTGTAGGAGGAAGAACACAGCGATGAACGGGGAAGAGGAATGGTTAGAGCTCGTGCGTGGACAGTTCTCAATCAAACTCCACAGCCGTTGACTCAGGGTCTAACTGGTTCAAACGAACCAGATACAATTATCCGGACCATTACAACCTAAAGATCTAGGTTGTCAAGGCTATGAGTCACAGATAATATAAATGGCCCAACTCTTAAACCTCTTAGCCATGTGGGACTATTCCTTAACCTTTCCCCCACAAATGGCAATAGATGCACAATACCTTCCAATCTTAGACTCCACAGGTTGATTTTTGTGTGTTATGGACATGACCATTGAACATTACAGTAGGTGAGCTTTGTGTTATGACACAGACAATTGAGCAGTACAGTGTATGTTGCACCTTAATCCTGTTTAGAATAGTTTAACAGAACAGACCTAAACAGGAAGAGAAAGACATCACTTCAATTTACTTCCAAATAGACATTATGACAGTCCCAGAAAGAAAAGTCCACCATATCATCCAGAAAACATGCTCAAAACTCATTTTAGAGTTACCTGATTTACAAATAGCAAGATTGTCTGGGAGAGAGATAGGGAATGGCTCAGCTTTCGAAGAGCTTGGCTCATCAGTCTTGCTTGAAGGGCCATATGCACATCTCCCATATCACCATCTAGCTCACTTTTGGGCACAAGAGCTGCCACCTGAAATTCAAATGAAAAGGTGGAAGAACAAGAAAATGTTGATCAATCTGATCAACTTAGCAAAAGAAAATAATATTCAACAAAAAACACTACATGCGACAGCTAAAAATCACTCAGAAAATGTCACAATGATAGATGTTCATGACTTTATATCTTAGACTAATACCTGCAGGAATACAGTGCAACAGCAAATTTCAAGAAGTATCTTATCAGAAATGCTACAATAAAAAAGAACTAATTTCCTAAAATTACAGATAGTGATAGCTAACTACATGAAATGCCACTTTTAGCATGTTCCACCCAAGGATGAGCCAATACTATTAGTATAAAACCTGGGACTGGAAGTCTGCTGTCAACATTTAGTTGTAGAACAAGCAAGCTAATTAGTGGTGACTCCAAGCATAGGTGTGACAAACCCAAAGATCACCACCCAGCTCACTTGATCTAGGGCCAAGGTTGTCATCACTGCTAAAACCTACATGCCACAATGAGTCATGGACATATTCATCAGTAGGGAATACGCGTGAATATCATATTATACTTTAATAATAATACACTAGCATATGTACAATGTCAGCATCTTATCCTCATGTGACATCATTAAACTCGAGCGATGTTCCTAACCTGAAGCTTTCCATTCTGCCAAACATCATGTGGGTTATGTCTGAAAGTTATTTGATGGCCTTAAGATGAGCATACCCACAAAAAAATTTCAATTCATCCACTTTTCTGCTATCAAATACAAGGTATTCATGACACCTTATTTCTTCATTTCAATGATAATAAGTAACAAAAAGAACTTGCTTAAACTCATGAAGCTTAATAACTTAAGCATCCTCACCCACTAACAATCAAAGGTTGCACCACATTGGAAACATTTTGATCAGCATTGTGTCATGTTTAACTGAATTTTTCCTATTCAGGTGCATGCTCATGTCATTGATTTTGGTATTAACACCTAAATAAATTTGTAGGGGTATCCAAATTACTCCTATACTATCCAAATAAAGCTTCTTACTTTCATCTGAAGTTCATGATCCTGCTTTTCTTGATTTGTTCCTAAACTCATTATTTTTGGCTACTGTGAGACTTCAATCTGACTGGAATGCATAAAAAATCATTTTATATCAGATGTAAGTAAATTTTAGAATCAAACTAAGCAAACAGAAATCATGCATATTGCAAAGTAGGGCAGAACTAGGTACTAAATTTTGAAAACTATGCATAAGAACCATAATACAGAAGGAAGAAGAATGAGAGCCTAAGTGGTAAAACAGAAGTTATAAATCCCTCTACCTACACTGTCCACAACCACAACATCAACAGCACCACTTCGGATCAGAGTGTCCACAAGATTAAGTGCCTGCTCACCACAATCTGGCTGTGAGAGGAGTAGGTTTTCAGTTTTAACACCTATGGACTCTGCCAATGATGGATCCAGAGCATGCTCAGCATCTACAAAAGCACAGTAACCTGTGGAAGAGAAACAGAGTACTATAAAAAATACTGAAATATAAATAACTTAAAGATCTAATGAGCTGCAAGTAGGGAAGTGTCAAGGGATTTTGATTTGCTTTCACCTTTAAATTGTTATACAAGTACACCAAGCTTAGAAATAAATAATCAGGATTCAAAGTTTGTCATTGTGACCATATTCTTTCTCAAGACTCATTCAGCAGCACTGGCAAGAAATCGTGACTAAACACAGTACAGAGCAAAAGTTCAATCTCAAAATGCAGTCATATGATTGAACATTCATCTATAGATTCAGGTGACTAAGTATAAGAAACTTGTGTATTCCTACATACCATCTTGGCATCTTTGTTTTTCCCTTACTGATCACCCTCAGTACAATTTCTAAAATCTCATAGTTGTGCGATTATAGACTATTCTGGTTTCAGATGAGAATGAAAGGGAAATGGAAAGAGATCAAAGCATGACGTGGTAGCCAAAGTTACCTCCATTCTTTTGTGACTCAGCAATCACATGCAGAGCAAGAGTTGTTTTCCCAGAAGCCTCTGAGCCATAAATTTCCACAACACGTCCCTGTTAATGTGTAATAAGATAAATAAACTGATTGGTGATCTAAGATACAGGGTGGGAGTTGACACCCCCAGTATGAGGGACCAGCTAAAATAAGTTAAATAACAATAGGATATTTATTGTACTATTTGAAAATTGGAACACTCGGCATCCATCATAAACATCTGTATGCACGAACAAGATAATCGAAAGGAAACAAACAATCAAGCAATAAGAAGATTATTAAAATGTGATTCAATAACAGAACCATGACCACCAAGTCCTAGCTAATGTCACAGAGTGAAAATTGTTGTATGGTTTTGGGGTTTCAAGTCCTACGACAAGAACAAGTTTTAGAAGATCCAATCAAGATGACACAACAACGAGGGAAGAACCCAGGAAACATTTTCTTCAAAAAGGTTAGCAGTAAGAAAATGGAACAGCATGATAATCTCAGTTAAGTCTAGGTCCAAGAACAATCTGACATATGAAAATGAGGAAAACTAACTCAAAGAACATTTCAAAAAATCTGCCATGCTGTGCCTTAGGACTAAGAAAAATGGAACAGCATGAGACAATAAATTATGTCTAGATACAAGAAGGCACCATTTCACATTTGTACCTGTTACCTATTTATTCAAAGATAATCCTTCACACATCCCAATTTTGGCCGTCTTTTATCTTGATATATCCAAACAGAGACATGAATTAAGTTATATATAGCAAAGATTTAAATCTCGATCTAATATTGGTTTGAGTAATATACCAAACTGATATAACACCAGTATAGTGAATGGTCTTAATAAATATTAATTGGTAACAATCTATATGATCCAGTAGTGGTCTATGTTCAGCTCGATAAATATTGGTCAGTGCTGAAACCATGGTGTACATATAGTATGCTTAAAGATTCTTGAATGTTACGTAAAATCTAGAATAAGCATCAAATTGCATTTACTGTATCATTAAATTAATTTTTTAAAATGTGATGTGGCTTGTAATTTCAGACAAATGTATGTTGAGTCCTCTTTTTTCAGAGAGAGGGGCGGTGATATAAATGCACTTTTGAGTCTTATCTAGCCTGCATATGTCTCCAGTAGAGTTCAAGTCAGTTTAGATAGAAACTTTCTAATTAAGCAATTTGCACAAACAAGCCCATACGTTTCCATAATGCCACAAACAAGCACCTTTTGGAAAATTGCAAAAATCTGGCCTAGACCCTCTAAAACCCTAAAATACCAATTCTTTGTTTGGTAGCAGACCACTAATGATTTCCAGAACCACGAACTAGTTTGCAGCAAGTGGAGGATTTGAAAAGAGCCCTCATCTATGAAATTACCTCTTTTCTTTTTCCTTTCCACCTCATAATCTTGAGGTTTTCTTCCTCCCCTAGCACATGGACAGCCAAAAACAACTCCTCAATACCACTGCCACCATCTCCTCATCATTCCCATCAACAAATTAGCACCTATCATTGTCGGAGACTCCACCACCACCTTCTGTTGGTGCAACCATCCTCATCCACACATTAGCACTTATTGTTGCTGCCACCATCACCGCCTCGTCGCAAACAACAACCATCATGGCAACATTCTCCTCAATAACGTCACCACTAATGCTTCTCAGGGATTGCTGCCACTGCCACCATCATCGCCATTCGCCACAACCTTCTCCTCACAATGACCATCACGATCACATACTCCATGTTCTTCTCATCATTGACACTATCACTCTTGTCACCACCTTCGTGACACCAGTATTATCATTAATACCTATGCCTCGCATGGTGACGCCCCAACCACCTTCTCCTCCTCACAAGCAATCACCACCATGCATTCTCCTTTTGCTAACACCACTACCGTTGTCATCACCTTCATTTCTAATGGCATGTCCACCACCAACATTCTATGATTTGTTATAACATAGCAGGTATGCATTGAATATAAAACAGTATGCATCACTAAAACAAAGTATTCCAGTTCTAGTTATATTCTAGCATGGTATGCGATAAATATATCAGGACACAAGTAAATAAACCCTAATATAGCATTAAGAAATTCAAACACAGTATTTTCAACAGAATCAAAAGACTTATACTCCTATAATCTGTTATGAAAGATCATGGAATGCATAAGACATAACACGCTATGTATAACTGGTGCACAAATGACAAAATGGTATTAATAAATTATGACATGGCTAGTAGATTGAAACAACAAATTCTTACACTATTGCTTTAGGTATATTAGGATACAAGAAAACTAGAATGCACAAGACATTAAGGTAGTGAAGGGTAATTTACAATTATAATACTAATTTAACATGGATAATTTTTAATGAAACCAAAACATCTTTATCTAAAAGGAAAGTCATAAAAGTAATCCAACTTTTGAGGCAAATTTATAATATGGGCTTTTGGCAAAATTATAGGTAAACTGAGGAAAAGAAACTCTTCACATCCAAATGTAACACATACCTAATGCAAGAAGTGGGGCATACAATGTGTCCTTGGACAATAAAAGAGTTCCAGGATGATCTATGTATCAATGAATCTCAACTCTTTTTTCCCCAATGTAAATGTACACACAACGGCATATATCATAATTTAAATTTCGATGGAAATCAAATCCTAATTATTGTGCATATACATGTAAAGATATAGTACATATAATAAGTGTGCACGTGCAGATAGCTAGGATACTTTCAATCCAATATCAGTTGGACTATCCACAGACCATTAATCTGGTACATCTAAAGGAAAATTAAGCTACTTGCATCATATTTAATCCTTTCAAAGTGCCAATAAGTCCTAGCTCAAGAAGTCTAAAAACCTAATTTGGTTTGAATTATGTCTCAGCTGTGAAAACAAGGTGGTTAAACTATTTTTTAAGTTATGATAGTTGGCAGGGCCCTTATATTATCCTTGTTCTTTATCGTTTTATAATCAAATTTTAGTCTGTTTCTACTGTAAAATTTCCTTAATCACAGTTAGGACCTTCTGTATTTCACTTCAGACCTCAGTATCATGCATGTGTCCTGATGGCACTAAAGCTGCAAAAAAGAAAAAAAATGGGGAAAGAAACGAGGGGCACCTTTATGTCTACTAGGCTATTACACGACAGATCTGAATCATTATTGAACTAATAATCAGAGAATGAACAGAAAAGGGAAATTTGGTTCTTGGCTTCTTGCTAGATATTCTGAAATTTCAAAACTCAAAAGCAATAATCTAACTTAAACATGCAAGTCACATTTAAACAATACTCGTAACTAGAGGCCACATTTTTAGATTATCTGGTACTATATTCAATAAACTAGAACAATGAAAATGTTGTAGTGCACATTTTTCTGTCAACCTATTGCAGAAAAAGACAATTGGGATCAGAAAAATCCATGATAAATGACCTCATTAAGAAGTTCTACTTGAGAACAGGAGAAAAAAATTCAATCAAGAACATCTTAAAAATCATTCCAGAACTAAATCTCAAATCTTAATGACCTTTGGAAGCCCACCGATGCCCAATGCTATATCCAATGCAAAAGAGCCTGTAGACACTACAGGAACTTCTCTAGGAGCATGAGAACGACCAAGCCACATGATTGCCCCTGTACCAAATTGAGCTGTTATTTGATCCAAGGCTTGTTGTAGAGCCAGGTCTTTCTTAGAAATATTATCCTCACCAGAACCACTTCCATTTGACTTTGATTTTCCTCCCCCTAGGATAGAAAGAGTTGCAAGCTTGGTTCATATCATCCAAAAGTTGAATAGCCAATTTTAAAAAGAAATTAGGCTCCAACTAAGAAACCATATGATAAGGAGGTCAAACATATCACATTAATACCATTCTCGGAGTACAGATGATACTTGCTAAAGAAGAATACAACAGCTAGTTGTTTGACAATAAGCATGCAGATTTAACAAGCGATGAATCTAGCCTTACAATAGAAACAAACTTAAAGATCCAATTTTTTATTTGCTGCAAAATTACTATATTCATGGTTTACTATTGGCTTGTCAATGAAACACCATCATAGAAGTATGAAAATAGTTGAGAAACATCTCCCAAGAATTGAATACGGAACCACTTCTAGAGGGTGAGGATGAAACCATTAGAATAAAGTATGGTCAGTGAAACTTTCTGTTTTACCCAAGGATTGAAATTTCGTACCATACCGAAGTTTCAAGATTCGCTCTGTACAGTACAATTCTATATACCTAGTGATATATTTCGGTATACCGCTCGGTATATATATATATATATATATATATATATATATATATATATATAGAAAAGAAAATTCGATTTCTGCGACATTGCCTCGACGACGTCGCCTCTCTTCTCCCAATGCGAGGCAACGTCACCGAGGCGATGTCGCAGAAAAACGAGGCGACGTCGGCTTTATATATATATATATATATGTATGAATGTATATATATGTATGTATATATATATTTGTATATATATATGATCTCCAGGTTCCCCTCTTCTTCTCTTTTCTTTTTTCCCCTTCTCCCTCGATCACTGCCCGATTTAGGACGAGAACGGGGCGGGAATAGCCCCAATCGACGGTACCATCCAATAGCGGGCGGTCCGTGTACCGATTTGCTAGCAGACCGGTATGTACCGCTTGGTACGGGTGATATCATTCAAAATTAAAACGATTGGTTCTAATGCACCCCTACAGTAATTTAGTTTCTGTGATCTTCATAGTTCCCAAAAAGGAAAAAAGAGAGTGAAAAAGAGAAAGAAATATGAGAATGAAGGCATTGGATGCATGAATATGTGTGCATTCATCATCATACTCTAACAAGAAGCTCAATCAAATGACGGATACTGACAGCTGGTGGAAGCAGCCTCATCATGTAGACAAAAAGACAAATCGCAACATTAAAGGTGCTGGAACAGCTTTAGAAGACATGACAACCATTAAAAGTTGAGAGGGATAGAGAAACCAGTCTCCAACAGCAAAAAACAGCTAACTTGCCAACTCAAGTTAACAGATAAGTATCCGAATGCTAAGAAGTGTCAGGTGATATTGATCTCTTACAAAAAATCATTGTTCACCTAAAGTAAGTATCAGCCTGAGGTTGAAGCTTCAAAACCGCTGTCAATTGCTATGCACTTCAACAGAAGCTGGATTCTCAAGTGCAGAAAAAGGAACAAAAAAATAATTTAATGATCACTAAAGACATAAGCGCACACATATACAGAGACAAAATTCTTCACAAGTTCTCAATCTTCAGAGAAGGACCTAGGGATTAATAAGCACAAAAAATCAAATACAGAGCCCAGTATAAGAAAATGTATCAGAGGTGAATGTTCTTGCGACACAACCTGCAAAAAATATGAAGTTGAAAGTTTGACCATTTGGTGACACACCTTTTGCCAAGGGATATAATAATGGAGGAAATGTACACTGGCCCAACATGAAACTAATTTTAGCTAAAGGGATTCACCAAAACAAAATCAAATTAGGTCTATTGTCATATTGACAAATTACACATGCATTTTCATACAAGGATATAGAAAAAAAATGTTTCAGCACCTTTAGAAGAGAAATTGCATAACTGAAACAAAGTGCCCAACACTCCTTGTTTATAGACCTGCCAGGAGCAAGAAAAGGGTACACAGTAAAAAAGGAAATTTAAAGTTTAAACAATATACCAAATGATAGAAGCCATGCTTAAAGCACATAAGAATTTGAAGATTTATACTTAAATTTAACTTTTGTGAAATGAAAGGAATGTTTTATACATACAAGAAAGTCATTTATAGGTTTGAGGTAAGTCTCATATTCATCCATGGAATATTCTCTACAAGCCCTTTGATCTGTCTAGTATTCTAAAATCTAAATACTAAAATGCAAACCCAGTTGGTTATTGGCAAAGATCGCATGGCCACTGATGAGAGAAAAGATTTGCACAAATTATATAGTTCACTTATATTATCAGAAATATGCAGACATATGTAAGCACCTGTATCAGACAACTAACACCAGTATGCAAAAGTGTCTATAAACTCAATCTAGCAAAAATCAGTTTCTTTTGACTATGGCACTAATATGGACTGTCATAGACTTATGATAGTTGCTAAAACCAACATAGCCATTTATGAAAAGTTCAAGTAATGAGCCAAAGGAACCATACAAGGAACAGATGACAATCATTCTCTTAAAAGGACCTTTACTCATACATGGACTATTTTAATTAAAAAAACCAAGATCAATCTGTCTCATTAAAACAAAAGGTGTAACTTGTCCAACAATACACGATGGAAAAAGCCAGTTTTAACAAAATGTAGACAACTCCATGGATTGTTCACCAAACAAAGTAGGATCGTTAGATGGGCCCATTGCAAGTAGTTCAAGCTTAATCTTTTTTAACCATGTGTTAAAGTTTTGAAATATCGTTTTAAGCGGACAATGAGTCTATTAGGTCGAGTCCTGGCATGAAAGACATCCAAAAAGTCTAAACCTCAATAAACATATCTCACAGAATTTCAGGCATCCTTTCTTAAGGAAAAGGGAAGCTTAACTTCTAAAAGAGATGAACGAGAGCACTAGCAAAGATAAAAGAGTTACAACACCAATAGTATAACATTATAACCAGGTAAGAATGAAGAAAACAGTCAGTATTATCAAAGAGACTTCCAAATGCTCCAAATGTTCAAGAGTGGCGATCACAAGCACCAGCAAAGGCAGAAGAGTTAAAATGCCTATAATATAACATAAAAAGTACACAAAGAGACTCTCAAAAGATCCAAAAGTTCCAAGTACAAAAAATAAAGTATGGTCTTGTCCTAATTTGTGAACAATTGACCTTCAGATTTTACAAATTTACCTGATAACTCCATCAATTATCCAAAACTGTGAAGACCTCTACTTTATACCTGACACATGTCACAAAACTATGGACATAGAGACTCAGCAGATTTCTCCAATTCAAAAAGTTCTCCGATAATTATATACAAACCTATTCCAGATTATGTGTAAGCAGGTGTGAAGCACAAGGTCACTTAATCACATCCTTCAAGAACATGGAATTCTTTCCCCTTCTGAAAGAGCCATATTGAACTCTCTTAAGTTATACCCCTTGTTTCTCGTCTCCACATATACCTTTTCAGAAAGAGCACTTTGAAACTCTCTCGAGTTACAGAACCCTAAAATCCCCTGTTTCTCATCTCTTGCATGCCCATCTGATTCCCAGAGAAGAACAATCAACAAATCCTCGTTTCCCCTTTTCAGAACACCTTTCCTTCTTTTAATTATCACTAACCCTTGAAATTACTAATGGATACAAAAAGGTCACGATGATCTACCAGATGATCGACTTATTCTTCAACCGTGAACAAGCAAAACAACTCACGACTTCTTCAAATTAAACAATTTTCAAAGGGAAAAGAAAAAGAAGGCCAATCCATTTCTCAAAACCTGGACCCCTAAGAATCAAATTCCTTCTTGGTAATTCGTTTCTCTCTCTTTCCAACAAGATGAGCAGAATAGTACTCAACATACGGCAAGTCACTGACTAGATTCCGCAAAATTACCGCAGTCCTACTTCCCATCAGCTTTGTTATACTATCAAAAACCACTCCTTGCACACAAATGCAACAGAATGGAGAAAGCGGAAAAAAGGAACATATATGTTCTTAGTAGGATACAAGCATTAGAACGCAGAGGGAGCGAGAAGTGAAGAACCTCCGTTGAGAAGAGGCATCGCTTTGGGGGAGCGATTCGGAGAAATCTCGCCATAGAGGAGAGAGGCAGAGTTCGGTAAGCGACTCCCGACTCCTTTTCTCTTCGCTTGGTACGGCGGGCGAGATCACATCCGGCGGTGGTCGGACACACGTCGGACGATTCACACAATGCCAGTCGTTGACACGACACTAAGTTCTGCTTATACGTATATATTCATAAAAACGTTAGAAAATAACATGTTTGCCACAATGTATATATACATAACAATTAAAACCGACGACGTACGTAGTTGCGCGATTATATTTGGGCCCCATGTGTAATGTCAAAGTGCGCGTACGTAGTTGCGTGAGTAGCTTCGATTAGCTGCGTTCGTAATCTTCTCCTCAGAAGGATTCGTTTCTACCCAACGCCACGTACCAGTCTTGTGACTCGGATCAGGTTTTGTCTTATACTTGGGCCCCACTGGAGTGAAGCAATGTCAAAGAATGGGTAGATCGGTGCCGTGTCGGGAGAAGTCTCTCTCCTCATGTCGAAGCTTGAAAGGAACAATTTCTTTCCGTCGGCGGCATATTCGAGCGAGCATATTCATCTTGCTTCTCTCCCACTTCATTCTTCGATCTGCATAAATAAGTGTGTATCTAGTGATGAATGAGACGAGCGTTGCTTTGATCCGTCGAATATGAGAGGGATGAACGGATTAGAGAGCTCTTCTTCTTTATCGCCGTCGTTATCGAGCCCGCCCTTCACCGTCTTGCGCAACTACCCGCTGATCTCGGCCATCCTCGCTTTCGCCATCGCCCAATCCATCAAGGTCTTCACCACCTGGTATGTGACCTGCTACGTTTGCTCTCTCTTTGAGATCTTTGCTCGATCCTTCGAGAACTGAGATCTTTGGACTCTTCAGCGCCTTTTTCTGGCTTCTGTTATCCTGATCTGGACTTCGGGCATGTTTCGTTCTAGAAAGCTTGGTTCTTGACCGGGCTTGGTTTGGCTGAGGAGTTCGATGCCGCAATTTTCTAGCCGTGTATCTGTACTGCTTAGATATTATATTATACAGATCAAAAAGAGGACCTTTGGGCGTTCCCTGATGGTAATTGTTGCTTTTGTATGATTGCTCAATGATTGATTCATCGAAGCAAAAATTGAGCGGAGGAAGAGAAACAGAACAAGACAATTTGCATAATTGTCAGTAAGCTGCAATCATGGAAGGGAAGCATTTCTTATGCTTTTCCTCTGAGCCATTCTCCCAATCTCCTTCTCCATAACCAGACTGATCCAGTACATGAATTACACCGAAATAATAGCACTGGTCTACTGGGTTTCAATAATAGCACCAAACAAGAATTTCATCCCATGATTGTAGTTTTCTAATTCATCTTTGGCGGCTCTGTATGAACAATTTGTATGATGGTTCTTCAGAGCATCAGTGCTCGAAATAAAAAAAAAGTCATTTGTATGGATAATCATTATTAGATTCACAGGTGTAAGGAAAGACGGTGGGATGCCAAGCAGCTTATTGGATCTGGTGGGATGCCATCATCCCATTCAGCAACAGTGACAGCACTAGCAGTAGCTATTGGAATTCAAGATGGCTTGGGTAGTTCTGCTTTTGCTACAGCAACGATGTTTGCATCTGTGGTAAGTCCCACTTCGTTTTTCTTTTTGCATAAATATTGTAACTATTATAACTACATGTTGATGCTTTGATGGGATGATTACACAAATTAACCAATTTTCCAAAGTTTGTCTTGAACTTATATAAAACTTTACGTATTTTAATTATATAAGATTACACATTTGTCATCTCAAACCACATATTTGTTTCTTAATCTTTGGTCACTATGCAATTCCATGTGACATTATATTTAGTTGATTGTGGAATTATGTAGGATGTCTATGAGAAACTTGGACCCTTTGCTTTTAGATGCCAATGCTAAATAAAAAGTAATGAAAGGATAAGATTTTGAAATTAACCAATTTCTCGACGCTGGAGTTGATCCTAAAGAGATACCACTTCCTCATGAATTTATCTTGAATCGGGACCTTTTGGCTCAACTTTATCCCAGTTTTGCCGAGGGAGCAACCCCCTTTTTCACCTTGAATTGGTCAAAATACGCGGAATTTCTTACCTTGTATTCCATGCCTCCCTATCCATACCTAACTATTGACTATGGTACACAACTTTCATTATTCACACATCACATGTGGATCGGTTATACCATAAAATAATAAACTTTTATTAACCTTCCCTTAACTGTTAAGATTTATATATTGGTATCAGTGACCTTGCATTTTGACATTTCACATGATTTGGCATTAACAATCTGATAAAGTTGTGATATGAACCTTGTAAGTATGGCCATAAAGAGTAAATATAAATTACAAAATGTTAAATAAGAAATATCTGAATAATGGATATTTAAACTTCAAAGGAGTATTATATTAAGAAGTTTTGGCATATAATTTATTCCATAGTTCACTTTATCAACCTGTTCCGATGTATCGATCAGCTATCAGTATGATACGTATTGAGCCATACCGAGCGTATCAACACATAATACATGAGAGCATACCAATTTATCGTCGTATCGGTCTCTTATTGGATTGGTACATATCACCTGTACCGAATGGTATATTTCAGTACAACAAACCTTGAATTATTCTATAAGGGTGTCTTAAAAGTTAAAACCATAAGTATAGTTCTTTTATTATTTTTTCTTCACCATCTTTCTCTTTCAATATTATTTCCTAGAAAGTTATTTTATTGAAACCACATATGGATAAGACTAACTAAATCTAAAACTATTTGCAACTTTGCATATAGTCACCATTGTTTTGATTTATTTGTATTGTAGGACCTACATATCTATCCATCAGTGTCCAAGGAAAACTTCTCATAGGGCCTTCTATTAATATTAGGTTATAAGCTTTCCTGCTACAACTACTGTTCAATTTGAAAATCCTTGTTCCTCTTTTTATGCTTAATAATGGTATCTGAGCATGATCAGAAATGCAACCATGTTAGTCATCCTTTGGTCAAAGGGCTCCAATATTAGAGTACCCACAGATTATTCTAGTGCAACACTAATTCAACGTTAGGTTTGTTGGGAGTACATTTCTCCGTGATCATGCCACATCTGACATGAGTTTTCTGGTTTTATGTTAGTTTCATCATATTTAAGTTCTATTATTTAATTTGTGGTTATATATAATATGTATGATTATGTTTGCCATTTAACTTTAACTCCATTTAAGAATAAGTTGTGTTTTATTACTTTAAGTTCCCAATCAGCGTCTTGTATAAATTGAGGTAAACAGTAAAAAACAGGAGGGTGATTGTGCACGATTACTGCTTTCTTGCCTTAAGATCTTATCGAACATATCCTAATGTCTTATGTCATTTGGCCATGTTTGACTTTGTTCATAACCATTTCTAGAAAATTATAGAAATTGGGCACGTTTGCTGTCTTATGACCATTTCTTTTGAGAAGCACAAATTTATTTGCCATTCTCACATGGCCAACGTGTTCCAGTGATTTCATAGGAGTTTAATGGATAAATGATGACTTTTTTTATTAGTTAAATTATTGTCTTTTCATTGTCATAAAGCTTGATTTCACTCAGTAATGACATTTTGGATGCACCACTCATTGGCAGGTAATGTATGATGCTTTTGGTGTTCGACTGCATGCTGGAAAGCAGGCAGAGGTATGTAATAACATCATGGCTTTCAAAAGTTTCCTTTTCAGTATCCCTTGCAATCATAGTAATGTTAGGACCAACATGATACAAAATGAGGCCGGAGTCTTACTAACTTTGAGCTAGACTATAAGCATCTGTTATTGCACTGGTGCATGATGGCTTATGTGAAGTGGTCTTTTGATGTGGAGTTGTGAACGGCATAATTACATCCTACCTAAAATAAGAAAAGTTTTAAGAACTGTATTGGACTCCAATATTGCTGATGTTCTGTCCAAGTTGACAATAATGATATGAGCCAACACACTGTTCATCTTAATCTAAGTGCAAGTTAGGTGCTTGCATGTTGGTTTTTCCATAAATTTCTGCCTAAGATGTTTTATGTTGCAGTTTTAGATTTTATTGTGTTTGTACTACTATTTTAATCAAGCTTGAAAACATGAATTAGGCTCCTGGCAACTTAACATAAGCAGCATGCTGGGTACCCTAAATTGAACCCTTAAATAGATCATTGATTATATAGATAGAAAATCAGACTTGTGCTGCTGAAAAAAATTGAAACCTGATACCACTCATCTAACCAGCAAGTGTATTTCTTTTGTTGCTTTGATGGTATAAATATGTTGATCTGCATTGTTGCTTGTTGAGGCTGTGATTACTGGAAAATTTAAATTGGTTCTCTTTATTCTTCTTAATATCACTATCATCCAAGAGAGATTACTACAAACAAAGCCATGTCTTTATTGGCGATGCATTAGGTTAGATTTTAAATCAGTGGACAGGAAATGGCAGGTCTATTTTAGCTTGATGTTTCATTTGCAACTTTGATGCTTGTCCTTGGCTTAGGATGCATAGATACTGATACAAAATACTAGTACAACAGAATATAGACACCTTGATACGCAAAATATTGGAAAAAAAGAGAGAGAATACAATACAACATGCATAGAGCAATTAAAAAAATAATATTCTATGTAACAACTGTTCACAACTCTTTAGGACGCCATAGTTATAGATCATGATAAAACATAACAAGTAATTGACAAGCATCCTCCATCTATTCATCAGGAATACAATAGCATAATTCTTCGGAAGTACAGAGAAAGAAAACAGAAGTGAGACGTGGTCTTCATTTTAATTTCATCAACCATTTTGATACTAAAATACGAGCCAGTATCAAACCTTGCATCTAGCATAATTGATCCATCTTATTCATTAAAAAAAAAAAATTGTAGTGTTTCCAAAATATTTCAATAATGTGTTAGTTATGGAATAATAGCTTGCTAGTTTTTTTATCCTTCAAAGTTATCTTACAGTTTAGAAAATGCTCATCTCATTTGCATTAATAGCTTCTGTTAATTTCTGCCATCCCAGGTGTTGAATCAAATTGTGTATCAACTTCCAGAAGAACATCCTTTGGCTGACACTATACCACTGCGTGAACTTCTTGGCCATACCCCTCTTCAGGTTTGACACACAAGTGTAAACTTATATGTGTAATAGCTATTGACTATCCAACGTGGAACATCTTGTTCTCTTGAATATAAACTTGTACTCACACATTGCTAATTACTATCTTCTCAAACAAACAGGTTTTCATGTTCTACTTCAAACCTATGTCCCCATAGATTGTTTCTCTGTCTTAACAAATGGTTATCAATGCCTTGATAATGGTCATAGTATCTTTGCTTTCCCTTGATTGGCAACTTTTATAATGGCAAATTAAGCATTTTGCAAACACTGCCAGTCACGACCCGGCTTGATAGGCTAATTAAGCTAAAGTTATTAGTAGTATACTCATCGACGACAACTCTCGTATATGTCAATTTTAGTCCCACCCACTTTTATAATGGCAAATTAAGATGTGGGACTATTGGACTAACTAGGCATTATTAGTAGTATACTCATCGGACCCATATGTTACAATCTCTCCCACTTAAACTATTGACTAACTAGGGGTGTTACGTCCTCCCACTTAAACAAGGCTCCTAGATCTTAGATCGACCCTAGTATGGTGCATGTGAGGCATAGCCTAGCGGTGGCTCCACGCCGTGATGAGTTCTTTGACTTCATCCACATGTAGCCCCTTTCCTACTCAAGCCTACCTCACCATGCCCGAATGGGCTAACTAGCCTATCAACTTTGTTTTCACCTATCAACCACTAGCCAAAATGCTTAAGCTGAAGTTATTAGTAATATACTCATCGGACTCATATAAGTCAATCTTAGTCCCACCTACTTCCGATGTGGGATTATTGGACTAACTAGGGGTGTTACAATCTCCCCCACTTGAACGGTTTGACGTCCCTGTCAACTCAAGCCTACCTCGCCATGCCCGAATACTAGATCGACTTTGATACCAAAAGTCACGACCCGGCCTGATGGGCTAACTAGCCTATTAACTTTGTTTTGGTCTATCAACCACTCGCCAAAATGCTTGAGCTGAAATTATTAGTAGTACACTCATCAGACACATATAAGCCAATCTTAGTCCCACTCACTTCCGATGTGGGACTATTGGACTAACTAGGGGTGTTACACTATCAGAGTAACTTTTCCTCAAATGTTGTGTGCCAACCTAAATTAATTGGATTGGCTTAGTGTCTAGGTTGTAATCATAGTTTAACCATTAGATTATATGGTTGAACAATAATTCCAAGATTCATAATTTCGTATCGTACCAACATTTTGAGCTTTGCTCAGTACGGTATGGTACAGGTGTACTGAGTGGTACGTTAGGGTGTATTGCCCAATACGTGTGTGTGTGTATATATATATATATAAAGAAAAGGAGGCGTACACTGCCTTGATAATGTTGCCTTCTTTTCTTCTCCTAGTTGCGTTAGACAAGGAGAAGACCAATTATTCTCCTCATCTACAACGTTTGGCGAAGGTGTCGAAGGCCGTAGATGCCTCCGGCCTTCAGTGAAGAACACAGTGACGGTCATAGGCGTTTGTTGGCATCTCCAGCCTTCGACGAAGAATACGAGGAACGCCACAAGCATCTTCGGCCTTCGGCGAAGAACGCAATGAAGAAGAAGCCAAGCCACCGCCTCTCTATTATCTTCTGGATTGGGATCATTGAGGGAGGGCAGTTAGACCTGAAAGCATCGGGGTTCTCCCGATTCTCTCTCTTCGTCTCCCTCTTCTCTCTCAATGCTTCTTCGTCCCTTGCCACAGCCAGGCTAATACCGCCCGGTAGCGGATGGTCCGCATACCGAGCGGTATCATTCGAAATGACAATCCTTCAGTAATTCTATCTTAACAATATACTATGCTTCATTGTAAAAGACAACTTAGCATCTTGCTTGTCTAACTATGCTTCATTTTGTTACATTTTTCTCAGGTCACGGCTGGTGCTACCTTGGGGTTTTTCGTAGCTCTCTTATCTCGATTAATCAACAAATTTGCGGGTGGAGCATGACATCCGGAACGATGAAGACAATCATTAACACCCGGCTGCAGCTTCTAATTATAAGTGGAAATAGGTTTCCAAGCTAGTCAGCCAGGTTGGTCACTTCAAGATGGACATTTTAACCCATAATTAGTATGATGACTGATGAGGATGCTATTTGCAGAAGACATAGATCCATTGTTTCTGTGATATCATTCTTGTCTGCATCGATGTGTCTAAGTTTGATAGATTAGTCATTCTTGTATGCATCCATGTGTGTAAGTTTGATAGATTAGCCATTCTTGTATTGTATTTAACCATTCTTCCACTTGCTGTATGCTTGATTGCGCATGTTATATAGGGGAAGGACAGTCTTTCTTTTTGCTGTTTTCTACCTTATGGTGATCAATGATTTCATGATGAAAGATATTGTCTTCTTAGTGAATCATGATATATGGATCAGGATAAACAAGTGGGCCTGGAGATTTTTTTGAGATGGGAAAGAAAAAAAAAGGAAATTAAACTCCCTATTTCTCAGTAACAGGTTGTAGACCTTTGTGAATGGCTATTTGAAGTACTGAATGAGGTATTAATCTCGGTAGTAATAATGTAGCTTGATGTTTATACAATATCATTAATTTAACTTCTCTATTGTTACATTTGTTGATACTCAGTGGTAAATACGAATCTGAATTCAGACTAACTACCTACATATTGCTATACAAACTCAAACTTAAAATCCAACTTACGTATATGTCGATGACATTGGCATCACCTTGATCTGATCCCAAAGGAACTTCCACACGAAGACGAGGATGGAACCCTTCTTGTCCGCCTTCAAAAACGTCACAGTCGTCCCATCTCTCTCTTCAATGCCTAAATAAATCTGCCGGAAAATTGTGACGACCGGAGGCCATTGTGTTCATTTTCTTCTCTTCCCTTTCTTTTAGAGAGGAAAAGAAATAAAATTATCTAAGCCATACCGATTTGGGTTTTTTTTTTTTCTTCAAAAACCCTAAAACTGGAGGTTTTCCATCTATATATATATATATATATATATATATATATATATATATATATATATATATATATATATATATATATATATGTATGTATGTATATATCAGGCAAGCAGATTACAACTATACCTACCAAACGTCAACAAAATGGAAGTCCAAATGACCGGGATGGAATACTTAAAAGTGAATTAGTAGACTGCGTTTCCCCACAATTCTAATGTTTTCAAATAAAATGGAAAATAAAAACGACGAAAAATATCTTCAATTGCATGAACATAAACAAACCCAAAATGCCAAAATATTCAGAGAAAGATTACGGGATTAGATGACAAATTTTTGTTGCTTTTTTATCATCTTAAATAAAAGCGAAAATGCCATTTTTTAAGGAAAAAACATATAAAAGTATATACCTCTTTAATTCATAGCCTCTTCACTGCATACAAAGCATCAAAATGCCAGATGTTATCCACTGAAAAGAATGGCTACTTGAGGATTTCCATGTAGACTTTAGTGGAAGCCCAATTTTTCTGCAGACAGTTCCCTGCTGACATACTCGTAAACAAGCAAACCAATTACTAGACTCCATAACACATGAGTTCTTATTTTATTTTTCATATTTGGAAAATGAGCAAACTCATTCAAAATAGGCAAATAATACAAACATACTTTGATATCCACAAAGACAAAGAAAACCCAAAGACTCATTTTCCAACCGTATTGAGATATGATCAGACCTGATGTTTGTTTGCACAAAACAATATCTTTGGAGTTCACCGTGGGATTTCCATATCAAACACCATAGAGCATTTCCATATCAAACACCATAGAGCAGTCTGACTCTTTAACTTCATATAGTCTTTGAAATTTTCTTCAATTCAATCTATGTAGACTATCTACAGGCTTCAGAGAGCTAAGCCACCACATCTTGAGGGTGGGATTGAACAGCCAGCTACAATAGAAATTACCAAGTAATCGTTTACTCAGGTGCTCATGACTTGGCTTGCACTGCAACCACATGATGACTTACAGTAAATGTAGAACTTAATTCTCAGTATGATTGGAGTACTGTCAAACATAAAGTAATATTTAACTCATTATGATGGTGGTTTTCTTGTGCTTCAACCAGTCATACATCAGAACTTGCTAATCGATCAACGATCTTACCCCCTGGTACATAGCACCAGAACGAAGATCATCCAAAGTGTCGACATTTTTAAAGCCGCTTAACTCTCTGAGGCCAACCCAACCACGGCGAGAAAGAAAATCACGGAGATCATCTTCTGTGTAAAGTGTCTTCTCTTCGGTACGAACTGGCATGCGGTCAGTGTCATCGTATGTGCAGGCTTTTATTGTTATCCCTGAAAAATATAAATAAATCAACATCCCTGAACAAGTAAAGTACCCTACAAGTCTCGGTATCTGAACAAGGCATGCAATTTGATGTCCTTGTGTCTTGTGCACTAACCAAGGAAAAAACAAGTATAAATATTTGGACGAGGCAAGCAATTTGCAGTAATATTGGTTTCATGACACATTACTCCAAATATATTTATATTAGACATATTTCAACCATATTCATGCATAGAATGTGACTAAGAAAAAAAATGCAATGGTAATTTCACAAATACATGAACACAATGAGTTATGTAGAACTTACTTATCCCTATGAAAATCAAAATTGAATTTCAAATAAAGTAGATGCTATATGAAAAATGTCTGAGTCCAGTTCAATGGTATAGATTTGAAAGTATTTATCATTACCCTCATCGAGATGAAGAGTATAGGAGCCCAAAGGCATGTCCCTATCAAGGCTGCGAACAACATTATCTTCGTCCTCAAGCCAAAATGCCCTTTTGGTTCTTAAACCAAATGCTGACTTGATCGCCTCCTTGATTGCCTCTGCGGTGCCATCAATACCAATTCTTCTAGAGTAATCCTCCCATTTAACTAGAATAACCCTTCCACCATATGAGGCATTATTATCTGCTCAGAAAACAGAAGCAGAAAACCTAGTCAAAACCAGAGAGTGCAGATCAAAAATAGTTTTAAAAAAAAACTGATCCATACTTACTACCAGTCCACTGTTAGACCAGTCTAGTATATCTTTATGTCATACCATGGTATATTATCAAAAAATGATCTTAGATAATATTTCATGTATCAGTATTATCTTGTATAATGATATACCCTAAACTAATATGCAATTGATCAGTATTGTTGGAATGTCCTGGATTTTGAATTCTTTAAAACATGCCACATCATTATATGTACAAAAAATGATCTTAGATAATGTTTCATGTATCAGTCTTATCTTGTATAATGATATACCGTAAACTAATATGCAATTGATCAGTATTGTTGGAATGTCCTGGATTTTGAATTCTTTAAAACATGCCACATCACTATATGTACTGATGCTAATAACATGTTAGCACTAGCAGTACATCAACATGTTGCAAAAAGACTTTGAAGCAGACAAACCAACTAACATTTTCACTTTTCCAATGATCCCAAAGAAGAAACAATCAAAGAAAGTTGCATAAGATATTTCTAGAATGCAACAAACAAGGGCATTACCATTCACAGAAGCATCTCTCCAATTCCAAGGAGGTACACTATTAGCTGCAACTGCATCAACAGCTGTTATAGCAAGTGGATGTCTATCATGCTCCATAGGTCTGTCAAGGTTGAGCGGTGACCTACCACTTGCTAGATAATCACCAAGATAGCTGTTGTTACAAACTTGAAAAAAGATAATATAATAAAGGCACAAAGATGGCTAACACATGAAGCTCCCTTCACTGCAACAAAACTTAGTTTTATTAACATAACAGATGATAAGAAATAGAGAGGACTATTTGATCAAGAGGAACCTCTATGAAGGGAATAACAAATTTAATTTTAAGATCATGTAGTTTCTCCTGGTTAAAATGGTTATCTAGGTTGTTCAGTTCAAATACAGATTTCATATCTTTTGTTTCGATTCTAAGTTTGACTTTCAAATCAAATTCATACACATCATGCTCTTCAAGTCACCTATATTACATGCCCTAATCTGTCATGCCATACATCACAAGACTCAATGCTTATAAAAAAAGAAAATGTTCATTTCATTTAAAGAATCCTTCGAAAATAGAACTTTCCAAAATAAAACAAATGTTCAATACTAATCACACTCTTGTTGGACCTGTGACAATTCTTATCCATGTATTTGGAAGACCCACTAATAAGATTCTTTTCTTGGAGAATATATCATATGCTACAAATGAAGAAAGCCATTTGGACATCATCTTAGGTCAAGCCATCCTGTATCCAATGCTTCTGCAGTTAAATAGTTCCCTAGGACTACAAATCCTCCGCTTCATCCTGACGGTAGAAAATCAGGAGAGATCAAAGAAATTAGGGATAACAATGTATAAGGTATCCTTTAACTTCCCCCAAGCCTGAATTTGAACCCGATTAACTACCTAGGTAACCGGTTAAACTTGACTTCGATTCTACTCCACTACACAAACTCATCCCAAACCCGGTTAAAGGCATCAACCAAGGATGTTAGCATTAAAAACCAAAAAACTCATTCCACAATGGTTTAAAATATTATGTTCTGTTACTGCTTATTACTACACCAAGAAAAACCATTATGTGCATAAATGTCTCTTTAGAAATCCATAACAATAAAGCCATTTTTTTATGGATTTTTCTCAATCACTTATATCATTATTACAACATAAATCAAATCATCCGTCTATGAGTAAAGTAAAAACTCTTTGGGACATATTAATTGTAAGTGATAAAATCAATTACTTTCATATTTAAATTTGTTTTACAAGAGGTCTAGATTCATCCAACAACACTTGAGCTTGCTAAATGTCCATGAAAAGCTCAAGGGACCTACTTGATAGTAATAGACTCAAGCACATGCTAGACCTTGCAACACCCTGGTGAATATCAAAATTATGGTTTTTAAGTGAAAGAGAACTTGTGTCAAAATGCACTAAAAATTAATTCTTGAAGAGATGAAAAGAAAAAAAAATCATGAAAAAACTAATCATATAAAAACTGGAACAAAAAAACTCAAAAATAATTTTCTAGTACCTTCAACAGACCCAAATGGAGTATTTGCATCTTCAAGACCTACAATAACATGTCAAATACTGAATACTAAGAATACAAAGTAAACAGGAAGTGAATTCATTCATGTAGATCAATCATAAATCTAGACAACGACCAAACAGGCAGAAGAATCATGGAATATTAAGAACAATGTAAGAGATCGATCATTAGAATGTACCATGCTAGAATAGTAGAAATGACAACAAATTAATCTATGTAAAATGATGTAATTAACGATGGCACTGTTAGTATAGGATTTTCTAGAAATATTAATTATAGGTAAGTGATTCTTAACCATTACAGCATATGTCCTATGACATAACTTGCAAATAGATATTTGGTCACAGCACTTCACGGTATAGTTAAGAACAGGGGCCAGTATCCAGTGTATCAATCCCGATCTGTTGACATAGTAACTGTAGTAGATGACTACTAAATAAAAAAGCTGAATCCTGAAGATGGGAACCAACATTCATGGAACAGTACATGATTGACCTAGCCCAATGGTTCACTAATGATGAAAAAAGAATATAGAGATAAAGGCACTTCATATCTAAAAATTTGTGTTTTTGATGCAGTATGGAAACAAAAATTAAAAAAAAATACTACTAGAAAGGATCTAACAACTGACCTTATAAGAGAGGATGAGAAAAACTAACTCCTTGTAGTGGAGAAGACCTTTACAATACTTGAAAGATATTGCTTTTGATAATTCCATAGACTTAGAGAAGGCTTTTATTTATACTAGTTCTAGGCTTTGAAAACTAGCTAACTAACAATGTGAGATAATTGAAAGAAACATAAATATTAACAATATAGGATAAATAAAAGTGATAAGTGAACAACTTTAGGCTCTTTGAGAATAGTCTTCTTTTGCTTGTTCCGCATTAGTTTTTTACCAATCATGATGGTATTGAAAACTATCATGGGTTGTCAGGATCCAATGGCGATGGTTTGGTTTAATATGCAAGAATCAACATAGCCTTAGCAAATTCAATTCTTGGAGTAAGATCAAACTGGTTTGGCAATAGCATTCTTTATATACATATAAAACAAATTGGTTTGCTTGTCACTGACATGCATTTTTCTTGAAGTTCAACAATGAGTCACCACTGCAAACAGCAAAGGCTTCAAAGTTAAACGTTAGGAACCACATTGTTCCTATGAACTTTGAAAGTCAAGACATGAAAGACACATTCATATCCAAGCAGGTTTCTTTCTTCTCCACAGAACTCTACTCCTAAAAGAACCCAGTTCATGCGTATAGACAGACTGATCCTATGTGTATGTGAGAAGACCAATTAATTAAATTCTCATATACAGTACTGATTAGTGAATGTGAAAGAAATTCTTGTTTGATTTGAAAAAAATAAAAGTTAGTGAAGCAGAATATTACACAGAAAGCTGACCATGTATTCTGCCAGAGTAGAGAAAAGACAACCAATCACCTATTTTTTGTGTTTGCTTTTATACCGTATTTCGAAAATCATTATACATTTCTACAAAATTAATGAGACAATAGGAAGTCTCAAACAGGAGCTGTTGTAGTTTTATCAAAATTATAGAGGAAATTCCTTGATTTACAAGGTGCCTTTTATCTGCTGCTGTGTATTTCATATGGTGGCTATGGAACCTCAAAATTTATCATAACAAAAAAGACTGAAGATGTTCCTATTTGTGAATCAGGGGATACTATTCGGTTTATATTCTTTTCAAGATTGAGAAGTAGATGACACCCCAAACATAGAGGCATCTTGGACCTTGCCATGTTAGGTAATCAAAGGAGAAAATAACTGCTGGTTGCTGGTGCTGATCTAATTTGTCCCTTTTGTTGGTTATAGTGCTGTAGGCTTTCGGATGAGATGTACGGAAAGTGTAGATGTCCTTGTTAGGTATCAATTGTTTTTGTCTTGGCTGTTTGGTAGTGATGTGTTTTCTAGTTCTACTGATAGTTGGTAGAATAAATGGAAGAGGTTGATTAACAATTCTGTTAGTGGAGAAAATGTGTGTCTCTAGCATAATGCTTCCCTACAGTATGCATTCCTTACACTTCACTAAGAAATAAGTCAAACTCATAAAAAAAAAAGATGAGACAGCTTCAATTCATGAATGTTATAAGTCTTTCTTCCTCTTCAATTTACAGTCTATCCATGAACAAGTAAACATTGTTAAATGATTGTTATTATCTACAAAATATGTACTCCTATAATCCAGGAAAAACACACATCTCACTGTAAAAACAAAGAAAAAAAATCAAGCAAACACACTACTACTCAAGACTTTTGTGTTAGAAAATTCAATGCAAGAATAATATGAGATGCCTGACCATTGAACAATCTGCATCATTTTATCAGCAAGGTAGACAGTGTTCTTGGTATCATTTTAAAGCAAACTATAAGGCTTTGGTATTGGAGCTTGGTGTAAAGAAATTCCAAAAACACAGAATGAGTGCATCAAGGTAACACATGATGACAAAGAATCTGTCTCACAAAGGAAAAAAAACAGAAAAAAAACATAGAGAAGTTCATCCTAGTTGTGAAAAGAAGAAGAACCACTCCCAAGATTTTGGTACGACAGAAGGTCAGGATTCAGGGGAGTGTCTGCATGTCTTGGATAACCATATGGGGGTCATTGACAAATAGTACAAATGTGTGGAACAAAATGTGAAAAATAAAATGATATGGCAATCAGATGAATGTGCTTTGCTCAGGGACCTCATGAAGAGACAATTAGCTAACAATTGTGTGGAACAAAATGTGAAAAATAAAATGATATGGCAGTCAGATGAATGCACTATGCTCAGGGACCTCATGAAAAGACAATTAGCTAACAAGATGCAGAAGGATGAATTTCCAATATCGTATAATCAGTAAAATATTACTTCTACTGGTTATATAATTGAACATGAAGACGTCCACTTCAGTAGAAATCGAAAGCAAACATGGCTTCCGTTCCAAAGTGTGATTCTTGTAAACAATTTAATTAAAATATAAGTCAATCACTGCAAAATCTGAAGGTGGAATTTTGTGTCACCTTTATCAGAAAATTGCAGGAAGCTGTCGATCTTTGGCGCTACGGAACTCTTGAAGTTGGCTTTTTTATTCCTCTCTTTAAGCAATTCGTCAAGCTCCTTGTAGTACGACATCTTACCCAGCCCGCTTCCCTTTGACTGGTGCTTCGCCTTCTTGAACTCCTTCAGCAAATTCCTCCACTTATCCGTGCACATGGTCGGGGACCGGTCGAACCCTTTCTCCCGCATCTTCGCAGAGATCTGCTCCCACAGGTGCTTGTTCGACTTGGAGGTGTTAAAGAGCCCATCGATCTCCCGCCGGAACGCGATGAGGCTCCTCGTCTCCTCCTGGGCCCACGTCTCCGCGCGCTTCTTGGGCGCCTTGACCTCATGGTCGTCGCCACTGCTCTCCGCCAAAAGCATCTGCTGCGGCGGATGCGGCTGCTGCTGCTGTTGTTGTGGCGGCAATCCGCCAGTGTCGTAGAAATCGACGCCCCGGGGCTTCTCGGCCAAGTACATGCTCTTCGTCGCCTGCTCCGTCACTGCCACCACGGTCCCGTCTTCGCCGATGCTTCCTCCAACTGCGGAAGAACCAAGGCAAGGGGATCGGGCCAGGAACTGGTCTAGAGTAAGGAGAGACATCTCGGAGGACCAAACCCCATGTCTCAGAGGCGGGAATGTGCGATTATTTTCCTCCTCTTTAGTCGTCGTAGAAGCCTTAGACAGTGGGAGGAGGAAGAAGGCAGTGGGAGGGAGCAGTGTGGCAGAGGGGGAACGGGAAGACGGGAAAGCAAGTCATCTTATAGGGTTTGGACAAAGGGAATTGGAGATCGGCATAGATGGAATGAGCTTCGAGGAAGTGAAACAGTATTGGTGGTGTAGACTTCGGCGCATCAATGTCTCAAGACCGACCCAACCCCGGCCCACGATTGGGATTGAGATTGGGATCTGAACCGGACACTTGCTAGACCGCTCGATCCAATCCGGTCAAGACCGAGCTCGATCGTCCGATAGAATACTGAAACGAAATCAAGATTGGGATTTGAATCGGGCCAATGTTAGACCGCTCGATCCACTCCGGTCAAGACCAAGTTTCGTCCGCTCGAACAGTGAAACGTAATCAAGATTGGGATTTGAATCGGGCCAATGCTAGACCGCTCGATCCAATCCGGTCAAGACCGAGTTCGATCGTTTGATCGAATTATGAGAATCATCCGACCTGATGCATCATACAAGTGAGTGACTATGCCTAATAGGGGTAGAAATTACATTCTTAAAAGATTAGAACCAGAAATATCAAAGGAGCACAGTTGCATACCTCACAACTGGAAGATCATTGACCTGTCAAAAACAATAAAAGAAAACCAAATCAGCATTTCAATCAGTTTCTGTACATATGATCAAGCCAAGATTCAAATAAAAATTGCAGAGATTTTGACTAGGTAGAAATTTCAAAGATTGCAACTTCCATTAGAAAGAGTTTTTAACTCTAGGGGCTATATAACATTCTCCAAGAAAGCTTACATTCTCACCAGACATAGTAAGCATGGTAGATGGAATTTAGATGAAAGATGTTCACATATTTGACAGAAGATTAATCCAAAGGATCGATCTTTCATATCTACAAAGCATTACCAAAAACAAGAAACGTGATGGGAGCAACAAATATAGTGGCATAGTGATCAAATAAATCTTCAGAGAATGTTTATTCCGAACATCTGAATTCATAAGGTAAAGTTGGCTTCTTTTTGCAATTGGATCATGAATAATTGAGAATGGGTTAACAACTATAGGACCACATTGAGAAAACACTCAAGGCTTGTTTTGGAAGTTAAGGATTCTAAGAAGTTTAGTTTAAAATGAGTATTCAAAGGTATCGTTCGAAGTTTTTATGCTATCACTTATGAGCTGAATATAGAATCAATTCTGATTTTTTTTTCTCTATTATGTGCATGACCAATTTTTCTGCTATATCTATGTTATGGTTTGGATTGTGTATGCTATTGAATATGACATCAAATTTGAACTATTTTTCCTCTAATATATATGTGATCAGTTTTTTTGCTGAATATGGGCTCGGTTTGAGCTGTTTCATATTCAGTGTGATTGCTAGTATGACAAAGTAATTGGCGGCACTGTAATGATAGAATTTGAGATAAATAAACAACATTGTATTTCAGGAAAACAATCATTATAATAGATTAATAGATACCCTTATTTCACTCAAAAACAACAAAAGAACACTAGATTTCTTCAGCATTCACTTCATATTTCCTTCCCATGATCCAGGCAATGATCCTTGGCACAGAACAATTTAGTAAACATTGTGTATCTTTCATATATCTAAGCTTGAGTCTCATTTCTAATCCGTCTCCATGTTTCAAATCCTTAGGAGGAGCTCAATAATAACAAACCATTGTCTTTCTTTCACATGAACTATATCTCTATTTCATGGAAAAAAGGACATGGAGAACCAGATGTACTTAACAGAAAACAAAATAATTCTATAGATTATTACTTACCCCCATAATGCTTACAAAAAGGAAATCTTCTTCCTGGATTTACCTCTTATCAATTGTCTTCAAGCAAGATAGCTCACCATGATGACAGCTAGGAGTGATAGCTTCAGAAGCAATGTTAGTAACCAAGAGGTGAAGAAAAGAGGGAGAGAAAAAGGAGAAAGACTTAAAGAGAAATTTGGCAGGAGATTCCCCATCCAGAATAGTATTCTTTTCACTCCAGTTAATGAAACGATTTAAATAACACAAAAACAAAATTATGAGGATGAGTTTAGGAAGAAAATTAGCTCAAATCAACTTGAAATTTCACTGAAAGTTTAAAGATCATTGAAGATAATCTCTTAAACTCTCTCTCTCTCTCTCCTCCCTTTTCTTCCAATTGTTCTTGGATGCATTCTGTCTCCACAAAAAAGATTGAAGTCAGTAGGGATATCTTACAAAATTTCCAAGTGCAGACCAAATTGTAAGTGAGCTAACTAATCAGAGGATATAAGAAGCCACCACAATTAACGAATGATCAATATCTTCCTAACTACACCCTGGTATTGCAGAGATTGTGGAGAGAAGTGTGTAACTCTTTGTTAACCAATGACCCAATCATATAATCGTTTCTACGGGCACCTCATTTCAGGCAACATATCTAGCCTATAATTTGTGTCTCTTTCCAGGATCAAGATTCAAATTTATATCTTGATATATGCTTCTTTGAGCTGCTGCTTGATTTGAGAATTGAAGCATTCAGTAACTGATATTACAGTCAAGTTATGATCCAGATTCAAGAAAACATCTTCTGTTTACTTATACTGCAGACCGACTGGATTTATTATTTTTACTATGTTTGCTGATTGATTTGCACAAAGGGTTTCTAAGACTATGGAATTCCACGCTTCTGAAAGATGACCTAAGACAAATTTGAAGTGGTAGCATATTCTTCCCACATTGATGCTAACTTTCACAGAGAAAAGGAATTTTCTTTAGGTCGCCCAATTGATTATGGCCTGGCAATGGCAAATCTACAAACACAAATATGCAGTACTATCATCATAAACCCTCGGAGAATCACAAGAAACGACGACAAAAGAGCCATTCCAAAAGAACCAGGCGTGATGTGAAGTGATTCGGAACCGAACCGCATAGAGCAGAGGAATCGACCGGTAGAATGCGAACGACGAGGGAGTCGACGGCGCAGATCGCGGAGGAGACTTCTTCTACCTTCTCGAGGACTAGAGTCTCGAGCTCCACGCTTCCTCGATCGCCATTCTCTGCCTTCTCTCGCTTAGTCCCCGATATCCTCTCTAGTGGTTTTAGGTGCTCGAAGGCGGGTACAAATGGAGAGCCACTGGGTGATGATCGAGTGGGGAGCACGTATGAGACACGAATCTTAATGAAACTATACGGCAACAAGACACTGCCAAGTGTCCATTCACATGTCTTAAAGCAGGGAAACCGTAGGTTCCCCAAACCGAGGCCGGAACTGATCCTCCTGCCTCAAATCAAGAACAGTCGCGCCGCGCCGCGCCATTTCTTCTACCCAGCTCTACTCGTGGGCTTCTTCTCCCGCCGCATCCGCTCTCGTGCTCCGACGCCGTCGTTCCCTCGAGATCATTCTAGATGCTGTGGGATCCGGAAGCCCTGGACTCACTGGATGACGCGGCCATCGGCGACGTGCTACAGAGCTGGGCGAGCTTTTGCGGCTGCAACGACGCCCTCCTCTGCGGCCGAGGCGACCTCTCCGCCGGCGCCGATTTAGTCCCTCTCGTCGCGGCCCTTTGCGGCTATGGTCTATGCTCTCTCGTCCAAGACCACTTCCTTCATTCCCTCGAGGTCAAAAGCCACTTCCTTGAATGATGCGCAGCAACCTTGCTTCACTGTTTTCTCCGGTTTTTCCTTAATATAAATACATTTTACTCACTTGTGTTGTTGCCATGATTTCACATTGCTTACCTGCGGTCTGCTCCGTCTGTTCCTATGTTTTGTAGCAACAAATCTATGTTTACGGCTATCCTCCCTAGTTTTAACCTAAAATAGCCGGCAGTTGCCAAGATGATGGACTGGTCTCCTGGTATTTTCATGGAGTAGAGGTTTTTGTACGACTAAAATTAGGAAAAAAGACCTTAAACCCTGACAGTCGTTCAATCCGTATGCTAGATTTCACTACAAGTGCGTGACGGGAAACTCAGGGACCAACTGACCAAACCTCGGGTGGGGTAAGTGCCAAACTTTGAAACAAAGTGTGAAACCTAGCCATAACACATGTAGATTTATCAGATTTTTCCCTTTTAAACTTTTGGAGCATCGAACATTATGTGTTTGTGACAATGCTGCTTAGATTGTAAAAGTCCTTTAGGGCTGTTAATTGGTACCCAGTGTCAGGCAAGTTGAGGGTTATAGTCAATAACTAAGGTTTTGATTTACTATGGAATTGTGATAAGGAATGCAAGAAAACTAATTTGCAAGTTGATCAGCTTGAACTCTGGATTTGTCACAAAGGTCAATATGCTGTTTTGTAATGGCTGCCTGAGAATATATATGCTAGTGCAGGAAAATCAATTTATAGATATATAATGTACACATAGATGACCATTGCATGTGTAGGTTCTTTTATATGTGCAGCTAGTTAGCAATTACATGTCTTCCTTCTTGTTTTGTCCCCGTGAGCTGCTTTTTGGAAGGACTTGCTATCAGATATATGGTTCTTAATTTTTATAATCTTCTACGATCGGAAGATGCAAGTTCTAATACTATGAAAAGTGACAGTGAAATGTTAAATTAAAAGAAAAGCTGATTTAGTGCTTAAATCTCCTATCAATGTAGGATCTAGAGAAGGTCAATTTGCATAGTCTTATCCTTGCAAGCAGTGACATTTTTTTCCTCTTTTGAACCCTGGGTACCAGTATAACAAAAAAACAACTTATTATAACAACAAAGCTCGCTTTCTAATGATGTTTTAAATTGCAAAGTATAATAGCCAAAGTAATATACTAATAGCTGAGGGAGGAGATGATTTGACAAAATATAGCATTATATGGACACAGAATTATCTATAAGACATAGTATTTTTCTAAATAAGTGGACTCATTTTCCTGACTTCAGCATGAGAACCAGCTCCCTATGGGTATACAAGTAAAAGCAATCTGATCGAGAGCGAGAAATTGGAAAAATAATCACAGGCAGTTCTTATATATTTTATATATACTTTACACACGAACACATTTATTTTAATAAGTGTCTATGTATGATATAGGTGTATATATTTTTGTTCTATGTAAGTACTTGTCAATAGACTTTTCTATACTTTTGTTTAATTTGCCAACATCTTGCAGGAAGCATTCAAGTCAAATGCTGTTTTGAAGTTCTGGAAACATTTTGATGCCTTTTCTGATGCTTCAAAACTAGGGACGACTGATTTCCAAGTGAGATAGCAAGCATCTCAGGCTTCTCTTTCTCTTAAGATTATAAAAAATTCTAACTGATGAAAAATAAAATTACTTTAGTACCATATCTTATTTTGAGTGTGTATGTTACGATTGTTTATGCTTATTTTAAGTTTATGTTGCCCATTGCTGTTTAAACCTACAAAGATTAACACATTTTTCATTTGACCTTCTACTGTTCTACATGCTAGTTGTCCTTTGCTGACAACTATTGTGTAGCAATTACTAATAGGAGACATATATGATAAGCATGTGCTTTGAGGATCTTATTAACAAATAGATTTTGATCAAATTGCTTATGAATTACAGCAGTTAGTTGGTTGAAAGGGGGCTTTCACTTCCTAGTCATGTTACTCTTGTATTTACAAGTTTGTTTGAGGATCACACATAACACTCAGGATGGTTAAAGACTTAGAGAAGCTCATGGATTTTTTAATATTATTATTTGTGGCTCATTTTGGGAATAAGATAATCCTATGTTGCATAAATGTTGCGTTTCAGTGGGTATTGCAGAAATTTATGGTTGATTAGCTGATGAGTTACATAAATGCCATCTCATTTAAATGTGCTGAATATTTAATGTTATCAAATTTATAGAGTTTACATTCTCAAGATGCAAAAGATGTTTCTTCCATATAGTTTTTTGGATGAATACTGCAGTTTAGGACTTTAAGTTCTATAATATCCATTAGCATCAGCATCCAAGCCTTTTTCTGAACAATGTGGTGTCATCCATAGCCCACAGCTTAAAGACTAGAAGGATCTTCAGATGGCTTAATAATATCTAGTGATTGGCTAACAATCTGATGAATGTTTTAAGGTTGGTGGGAAATTAGGCAACTTGAGAACATAAAAGGCTAGGTGGTAAATGAATTTATCTAGTCTATTGTTACAGGTCGTACCATTTCCTTAGTACTGCAAGGAGTATGGAGCAAGTGACAAGCTTTTCCCTGAGTGATGTCATCATAAAGCCATGAAAAAGTCAAATAGTCTGTAACGTAATACCCATCTTTCAGCTTGGAAAATCATGAACTTATGATGTTTACTTTTTAAGTTAACTTGTGTTTGTCTGTCATACCTCAGGAACATTTAACCTGTCCGACCATGCAATGGTCTTAGATGTTCAATTTTGTCTCTCTACTTGTGTTTATTTAGCTTTTTTTCTTCATCTTCCATTCCTTGGAGGTTGAAACAATGTAATCTTGTTATTTACTGTGGAATCTAGATGACCTTTCTAAAATTAGGTTATTCAGGATATATGTTATAAGGTTATAGAAGTTCTTAGCTTATGCCATGATCCTCGACTGTGATTTATGATTGTGTATCTGCAATCAGCAAGTTCTACTATGTATGTTGAACCTGCTATGTTATCAATTCCCTAAATTGGCTTACACAATTGCAGGTGCAGGAAAATTGGACTGAGGAAGTATTAAGTAAATCACTGGAAGAGATATGCTTGGAAAAGCATTATCAAGAGAAATGCCTTTTGATGCTGGTCCATGCTTTGCAGTCATATGAGGAGAGCATAACTGATGAAAAGATGAAAATACAAGATTATAGATCCAGTCTTACTTCCAAATACCAGTTAATGGTGTCTTCCATTCTTTTAACAACAGTACCTGTGCATTTTCCTGGTGCGTTATCTTTAGGAAAACAATTGCAAAATCTCCTTCTGATGTATGTTTGCATATCCATTATCAATATAGATGTTAAGTCTTACACACATTTATAATGATTTATTTATTTCATATTTTTATTATAGTGTCAAGTCACACAATTTTGCGTCCACAAGTCTTTCCAAAAGGCTAAGTTAAAAGGAAGGTCTACCTGGTTAGTTTTAGACATGCAATTTAAAAGATAAAAAACACTGCAACCTAACAAAGTTCCCATCAGACTTTGCAAGAGAAAAAAAAAAGGCATTTCAAAGATAAAAAAAGAGGGGCATGGCAGCATGTGGTAAGAGACTTGTTTTTACAAGAAATCAATCTCAATTCCAGAATAATCCATGAAATGTATGAATAAGTGTGTACATATTGCATAGCGCTTGCATGTAATATGTTTTTTGATGGTTGTGCCAGACTGTCAACAGAGAGACAGATCCTATGATGTTATTATTATAAGCACTGGATATTTTTATCTATTCTTTTCTAGAGATCTTGGCCAGATTTGGTTGGCTTATTTTGTTTAGTTAGGGCTATTGGAAGAGTTTTTTTTTTTTTCCTGTCTTAAACTAAGAGAAAACTCTTTTTTTCTTCTTTTATTTGCTATCTTGTATCAGAGAAAGAAAAAAAGAAGTTGTTTCAGAGGAAAATCATCTCTTTTCATTTCTATCGTTACTACTTTTGTCTATTACAAAGACTGAGTTTCTCTTAGACTTCTAATTTAAAAGGCTGTCTGTCCCATGGATTATGTGCATGGGTGTCGAAAGGCTAGCTCTTGACTACACATAATATCTCAGTCCCCTTAATGATTGCATGCTCAGGTTTGCCTTTATCTGTTTCTGTTTTTCTTTAATATTATTGTGTTATTCTTTAGGTATACTTACCTTTTACTTCTAGAATAGGTTCTTAAATTAGCGTAAGCTGACTTTTGATACCTGAAGAAGTGTCCATGCCGCCATGACTTGTATTGTCTCTTGAAATATTTTTTTAATCTTTATCATATAATTCTAATATTATATCTTCTCTGATATGGACTGTTTGCTCCTACCTATGCGGCTTCATACTGCATGTGCACCATATACTGATATAGCTACTCGACCACCTTATGTGCTTTTAAAGATCCTTGTTTTTCTCCACTTCTTTCTGCTGTCCATAAATTTTACATCTAGATTTCATGGCAGTGTCTTATATTATCTTATAATCTACTCATACTCAATGTTTATATGTTTATAATTTATTAACTTGGATGCATTCTCTTATTGTTTTTCATTCCCATGTTTTTTTACTTGTTTGTGTAAGCTTTTTGTTTTTCCTTTTACTTGGTATTCATATTTGATTGTGGCTTTGCTCTATTCACTTGATTTTCATCCAATTTCTAATATGTAATAGATTTGATTTATTAAACTTTGCTTGTTATTTTCGTTTCTTGACACTTTTTAAGTTGGTTTTCTGTTTGCCAATTGCCAACTAACATATCAATCAGGGCAAATTTGCCTAGGCATAGATTAAAAAACTGAATTACTTGAATTTGGGCTAAAAAGATTGTAGTATAGGACAAGGTTCGTAATTTTGTATCGTACCAATGTATCGAGCTTTGCTCGGTATGATACAATACGGGTATACCCAGCAGTATGTCAGGTTGTACCACGCAATATGTATATATATAATATAAAATATAAAAATCAATATATAAACATATAAAAATAATATAAAAAATTAAAAATTAAAAAAGGAGCCATACGTTGCCTAAGCAACGTCGTCTCCTTTTCTTCTCGTCATCACGTCAAACGAGGAGAAGAACATGATCTTCTCCTCATCTTTGGCGTTTGGCGAAGACGTTGAAGGCCGTAGATGTCTCTGGCCTTCGGCGAAGAAGATGTCGAGCCGCCACCTCTCCATTACCTCTTGGATTAGGATCGTCGAGGGAAGACAGCACCAGATCGAGAAGCGTAGAGGTTCTCCTGATTCTCCCTCTTCTTCGAGCACTTTCTCCCTCTTCTCCCTCGATGCTTCTTCTTCCCTCACCATAGTCAGGCTGATATCGCCTGCTAGCGGGCGGCGACAGTCGAAATCAATCGTTACCTACTGGAGGCGTGTGATACAAAATATTGACCATTATTGCTCGATGCAGCTCCATATTGTCCGATACGGAGCTAGATCAACGGTATCATCCAGTAGCGGGCGGTCCGTGGATCGGTATATACTGCCCGGTATAGGTGGTATTATTTAGTATCATGGTATGCAATTTCGAATGGTATCTGAGCGTGCGTCATCGATCCGGACAGATATCTTGGTATCCGACCGCCCGCTCTTGGGTGATTTATTTTTATTTTTAATAGAAAAAAATTATTTTTTCTGTTTTTTTAATATGCTGGTGACGTCGCCGAGGCTCGGGCAATGTTGCCGAGGCGACATCGTTGAGGCTTGGGCGACGTTGCCGAGGTGGCGTCGCTGATTTTTTTTTATTTTTTTAATATGCGGGCGACGTCGCCGATTTTTTCTGTTTTTTTAATATGTGGGCGACGTCGTCGAGGCTCGGTCAACGTTGCCGAGGCGACGTCGCTTGATGGCGTTGCGAGAAGAGGTGACGCTCTTTGAGATCGCAGACGCGGGTGGCGTTCCTCATCTCCTGGCGAAGTCGCACGGGTGACAACGCTTTTTTCTTTTTTTTTAATTTACGACGACGTCGCTTGAGAAGCGACGTGACGTCGCCACATCGTTTTTTTTAATTTCGGTATCGAGCGATATCTTGAAACGCATCACTCGCCACATCAAGCGGCCGTCGCGACACTCGCGACAACCGTTCAGGCGTTAGTTCGTAAACTTGCCCATGCTTGTACATATCCTCGGCTTGTTTTGCCATTTTGGTGTGTTTTTCCTTGTAAAAGCAGAAAAAAGCAATGAGCTGCGCATGCGAGCGTAACGATCGCTCATTGCATCGCCCGAAAATCCAAAAACAGCTCCGTTTTAGTGTGCCGCGGGCTGATTTCTGCAGGAGCGCTACCATGAAAATTTTGTCCACCATCTCGGCACCACAGAACCACCGGGTGGCACATGGTATGGGGCTTCTGATAGTGTCGGGCGTTGAACACTTTCACAAGTTTGCACGTCAACTTGACGGAAACTTGCCTCGCGCCAGACTTGGGAGTCGGACTTGCAGCGCTATTCACCCCTCTAAAGTCCTTGTTTTCCTCCTCTCTTTCTCTGCTTTCTCACTCCAGTGCTCAGCTCAATTTGTAAAGCTTCCCTCTTCGCGAGACGTTTGTCTCCTCGTTCCAACAACTAATCAACTTCTCTTTTACAGTCCTACGGGACTGCGACGAGGAGGTTTTCTTCCCTTTCACGCGTATGTCGCAGGCGCGCCTCGACTTAGGCAATCCAAGCTAAGTCCGATCGAAGTGGGGCGCAGAATGGCGATTCTTGACTTAGCGCAACTTCATTAAGTCGGTGGCTTGCCGCAGGGGTGCCTCACCACTTAGGCAATTCTTGCTAAGTCGTGACATTGTGGTATCGAAGGCAAGCAATTTGAGCAAGCGAAGAAATTTACGCAATCTCGCCATGGCGAAACAAATGCGTGGTGAATCGAGCAAGATGGGGCAAGCCGGAATGTTGCCCCATTATGAGGAGCGGGGCGGTGGCGTGAGGAGCGAGAAGTGGGCTGCTCACCACGAGCGGAGGAGGCGCAACTGGGCGCCAACCGGAAGGAAGAGCCATAGAGAGAGGGTCCATAACCCGCTTGATGTTCTTGAAGCGAGCTTGGATGAACTCTACCAAGGCCAAAGTAGGCTTCTTGGCGTAGAGAGCTCGCAAGAAGAAGCTGAATCCCAGATCGACAAGGTTGAAGCCTTAGTCGACCGATCGACGGATGACACAAAGGACTCGTGCAACATTTGCAAGAAATGGTGACGGAACTCACTTCCAAAGTGGCATGCTTACAAGGGCGTTGAATGCGGGGAAGCAACACCGCGTTAGCGCCAACACAAAGCTTCAGGGCACCCGACCCACATTGTTATGGGGGTGCTAGAGATCTGAAAGGAGCTCGAGAACTTCTGTTTGATATGGAACAAGACTTTCGAGCTACAAGGTATTTCGATAGCACTTGTGTATCCGAACGGGGATGCAAAACTTTGGTGGAGAACCCGTTGGGAAGAGATTCAAAGAAGGTCGCCGTCTTAGAGTGGACACATGGGACGACTTGAAGCGTGAGTTGAGAACTCAATTCCTTCCCGAGAACACCGATTCGTCGCGAGGAGGAAGTTGAGACAGCTCCACCAAACGACTTCCATTCGGGACTATGTGAAGCAATTTTCTGCACTAATGTTGGACATTCAAGATATGTCGAAAAAGATAAGTCGTCACTTTCTTGATGGCCTGAAGCCATGGGCTCAACAGAACTTCATCGACGGAATGTCACCGATTTGGTGAACAATTTTTACTTTGCTTCTTGAGGACTTCACCAACCAAGGCACCCTCCTCGGGAAGGAACCTAGGGTGACCAAAGGAAGAAGAGTTTCTACAAGGGGCCGAACTCAAACAAAGCGGACCTCAAAACCTAGGAGATGTTTCTTGTGCGGAGGACCACACGGTGTATGGGAGTGCCCGCAAAAACAGGCACTCAATGCCTTGTCGGCCTATCAAACCCCTAAGCCGATACGAGGGCAAGGCGTTGCCCTCGGTTCGAGTAGCTCAGAGTCGGGCAAATGACGATGAGAAGTCGCAAGGACCCCGAATGGGTGCGATGCATTTGTTGAATGCATTGCGGGGGGGGGGGAGAACTTGAAGCGGCGACAAAAAGCGAGCGGCGAGTGCGGTGTACGTAAACATCGGACTCAATGGCCGACCACCCAAGCATGGTGGACACGGTGCTACTCACAACTTTGCCGACGAGAAGCAAAGCGCTTGGTTAATCTTTTCGAATGAAGCGTTAACTCGAGGCTAAGCGAATCTCTGGCTAGCAAAGGAGTCTCCATCAAGATCGGATCGTGGAGCGGGCGCCAAACATGATGGCGGTGCCCTTGGATGACTTTCAGTGATTCTTGAATGGAGTTCATGCATGCCGCAGAAGTTGGTGCGATGCCGCCCTGACTCCATATGTCTAATGGGAGGTGACAACCCCGTGTGGTTTCGCACTCGAAGAGGAACCCGGATCCCAGACAGCGCAAAGGAGAGTTAACCTTTGTGGGCTGCGATGAAGCTAGAAGCACTTTCGATGGGAGGCCCGTAAAGAACCTGCTGCGGTGGCAAATGTCCGAAGGAGTTCGAAGATGTTATGCCACCGAGTCGCGAAAATTCTGCCACCACGTGGCGTGGATCATCTTATTGAAGCCGGAGCCAGGAGTGAAGCCTCCGAGACCACCATACCGCATGCCCCTCCCGAGTTGGCGAGCTCGAGCGATTAGATGAACGCTAGCGGTGGTCTCATCCGTAGTTCCAAAGCACCATTCGAGCTCCGGTTCTCTTCCGAAAGAAACAAGATGGGAGTCTCCGACTATGCGTCGATTATCGAGCCCTTAACAAGGTGATCGTGAAGAATAAATATCCCATCCTCTCATCGCGGACTTGTTCGACCAATTGGGCAAAGCAAAGTATTTCTCGAAACTCGACCTTCGGTCGTGCGGATTGCGAAGGTGATGAAGCGAAGACTACCCGTGTGACCAGGTATGGAGCGTTTGAGTTCTTGGTGATGTCTTTCGGCTTAACCAATGCTCCAAACATTCGTACTTTATGAACCAACTATTCAAGGAGTACCGACAAGTTTGTGGTTGTCTACTTGGGCGATGTCGTCGTCTCAAACCGAACACTTGAGGAGCATATTGAACACCTCCGAACAATCTTCAAAGTTCTCGTGGAGAATTCTTTGTTCGTGAAAAGAGAAAAGTGCTACTTTGCTCGTAAAGAGATCTTATTCTTGGGGCATCGGATCGGCGACGGTTCCATTCGAGATGGATAAAGCAAAGGTGCAAGCGGTTGTGGGTCGCAAACTCCAAAGAAGGTGCCCGAACTAAGATCCTTCCTTGGGTTTGTGAACTACTATCGCGCTTCATACCGGGTATTCGAAGCGCGCAACTCCACTAACAGAGTTCTTTGAAGAAAGAGCACTTGGAGATGGTCCGACAAATGTGAAGCGGCATTCCAAGACCTAAAGGCTGCCATTCGGAAGAACCAAAGCTCAAATTGCCGGACTATGGGAAGCCCTTCAAGTCCATACAGATGCTTGAGACTTTGGGAGTACTTATGCAGGAGGGCCACCGGTGGCTATGAAAGCCGTAAGCTCAACGAGACCGAGCGGCGGTATCCTGCACACGAAGGAGATGATAGCGGCGGTGATCCATCGCTTGTACGAGTGTGGCGACACTACCTTCTCGGATCACGATTTGTACGAGGATGACAACATCGCCTTGAGTTACTTTCAGACTCAAAAGAAACTCTCCCCAAAGCAGCGATGGCGGGACTTCTGGCGGAATTTGACATGGCAATGGAGTACAAGCCCTAAGAGCAAATGCCGTAGCGATGCCTTGAGTCGAAAAGTGGAGGCCGTGAATGCTATGCAACTAGAGGGCGAGAGGCCAAGCAAATTTTCCAACTTCCTTTCCCGAATCAAGGATGGATCGCGGTGATCCCCAAGCAAAGAATTCCTTGATGCAATTGATCCAAGAAGGCAAGGCACGGCGATTTTGGGTCCGGGAGGGACTCGCTACACCAAAGGGAATAGAGTTTATGTTCCTCGGGTGGATAACTGAGGCGTGAGCTTTTGAAGGAGTGTCGTGATTCCCTTTAGGCGGGACATCCGGTATTCATCGAACATTGGCTCACGGAGAGGGCCTTCTATTGGCCAAAAATGGGGGCGGATGTGGAGGAATATGTTCGGACGTGCCTAACTTGTCAACAAGACAAAGTGGAGCAACGAAAGCCGGTGGGACTTTTAGAGCCGCTGTTTCCGGTCGAAAGGCCGTGGGAGAGCATTTCTCGGACTTCATATCTAGCTTGGCTTGCAAGAGGGGGACTCGGATCGACATCGGTGGTGGTCGACCGATTTTCAAAGTATGCAACCTTCATTCATTGCCGCACCCCTACAATCGCTCGCAGAGGAAGCGCGAAGCTAATGATGAAGAATGTGGTGAAGTATTGGGGAGTCCCGCACAATATTATAAGTGATCGAGATGCTCGGTTTGGGACGATTCGGACCGAAGTTGTTCAAATTGTTGGGATCGAAGCTATACTTCTCCACAAGCCTCCACCCCTAGACGGATGGCCAAACTGAAAGAATAAACTCGCTCCTAGAGCAATATCTTCGGCACTACGTGAGTGCCAATCAACGAGATTAGGTGAAGTTGTTGGGCATAGCCCAATTCTCCTACAACTCGCAAAGCTGGAGCTCGCATCCAACAAGAGCCCCTTTGAGATCATCATCGGACAACGATGCCGTCGACTCCTCACACCTTGCTATTGGATATACAGAGTAGTCCGTCCGCGTATCACTTGGCAAAAGAATGGCATCGAAATGCAGATATCGCGGGCCTACTTGGAGAAGCGGCCAGAAGATGAAGAAGTGGGCGACTTGGGAAGGCGACCCCAGAATACAAAGTCGGCGATTTGGTGTTGGTGAAGCTCCAACCAAAGATCACTCCAATTCACTAGAAACAAGGTGCATAAAGGATTGGTACGCAAGTACGATGGCCCCTTCCCAATTATCGCAGGGGTGGGCAATGTTTCCTACAAGTTGCAATCACGGCGTGGCTCAAGATGCATAATGTTTTCCATGCCAAGAACTCGAAAGCCTACCACTCCGATCCGCAAGATGCTTCTCGAGGCGTTTCAACTCGCGACCTCCCACCGAGCTTCCTACGAGAAGCGAGTTGAAACCATTTTAGCGATCGCAGGACAACGCTACCCAATGGAGTGAACAGTTGAATACTTGGTGAAGTGGCGAAACTTCCCAAAACCGGCTTAGCTTGAGAGCCGTAAGACACCCTCCGACATGAAGAAGCGACTATCAAAGCCTACCAAAGAGCGCCAACGAGGGCGCCGATGCAATTTTAAGTGGGGAGAATGTCACGAATCGTCGTCGCACACTCGCAAAGAACTTCGCTCAACGCTCCGTTGTCGCTTGCCCATGCTTGTACATATCCTTGGCACTGTTTTGCCATGTTTTGGTGTGTTTTTCCTTGTAAAACAGCAGAAAACTGCAGCCGGCAAGCGCAGCGAACGATCGCCATTGATCGCCCGTAAATCCAAAAACAGCTCCGCTTTAGTGTGCGCGGGCTGATTTCTGCAGGCGCGCCATGAAAATTTTGTCACCATCTCAAGCACTCGAACCACCCGGTGGCACATGGTGGATGGGGCTTCAGATAGTGTGTCGGGCGTTGAACACTTTCACAAGTTTGCACGTCAACTTGACGGAAACTTGCCTCGCGCCCGCACTTGGGGAGTAGTTGTTTGCGGACTTGCAGTGCTCATTCACCCCTCTAAAGTTCTTGTTTTCCTCCTCTCTTTCTCTGCTTTCTTGCACTCCAAGTGCTCGCTCAATTGCTTGTAAAGCTTCCCTCTTCGCGAGAACTTGTCCGTCGCTTTCGTTCCAACAACTAATCAACTTCTCTTTTTACAGTCCTACGGGACCTGCGCACGAGGTGCAGCTGGTGACCCTTTGCATGGACGCGTATGTATGTCGCAAGGGCGCCAAGACTTAGGCAATCCAAGCTAAGTCCGATCGAAGTGGGCGCAAAGGCGATTCTTGACTTAGGCAACTTCAGCTAAGTCGGTGGCTTGCCGCAAGGGTGCCTCACCACTTAGGCAATTCTTGCTAAGTGCGTGACAGTTCGGTATATCGTATCATATCATACCAGAAAAGTATCGAAACTCCGGTACAATACGAAATGGTGGACCGAATCAGTATTGTAATCCTTGGTATAGGATTGATGGACATTTGGTCAAGTTCTCCTATAATTTCCTTCAAGTTGGTAATAGGCTGATATATTGATGCATTGTACTTGTACTATTCCTTAATTTTAGCCAATCAAATTCTGGTACAATTCCTTAGCTATGAACACAAATTACTCATATCTTTGATTGTAGCAGTTGTTCATGTCTTTTAGTTACTCAAGAGTACAAAAATGTGCAGTGATATATGCATTATTTATCACATATTGTATATTATAATTTTGTCTACCTATTAAGCTAGAAGCCGAATGAGACAATTGCTCATTTTGATACAATGCATACACAGGAAGAATGACGTTTGTGGTGTTTTTTCCCATCTATATAATATAGAAACTTATGGCATTCCTTTCTTAGAGATACTCCGCACATATTTTAAGGAAAAGTTGGAAGAACTAAGCAATATGATGGCTGTGGGTCATGATGAAGATGGTTGTGAGTTTCAGTTTAACAATATTGGTTTGGGCCAGCCAAGTCAAAGACCCATTGGGGTTGGTGAAATGGATATCGATACGTGCTACCATGGTTCTACTTTTGTAAAGAACAACACCTTGGTTAACAACATTGGTAAAGTTGTTTGTGATCTTAGAAATCTTGGTTTCACATCAATGACCGAAGATGCCTATGCTTCTTCAATCCTTTTGCTTCTAAAGGTTAGTATTTTCTATGTTTTGTAGATGCATCATATTAGTGCTTTCTATGTTTTTTTTTCCAATTTAGATAGCTTTTGAATTGTATAAGATAGTCTTTATTTCCCAATATCTATTGTTCTTGACGCTAATATAAATTGTCCCCACAACAGGATAAAGTTCATGATCTAGCTGGTGATGATTATAGGACTCCTGTTCTGGGATCTATTAAAGAGTGGATTCAGGTACGTTTTTCATATGTAGTACTGAGTAACTAAAGTATAGATGTGCTGGTAACAGTTTGGACATGTGCGTAGCATAAGATCTGCAAAATATCACTTAATACCTACTTGGATATTTGTGTTGATTTGCCACCTAGGACTGACATAAGTTAGCAGGAGAGGGTTAAATGGCACAACCTCACACAAGCAATACAACATGCTTTGTTTGTTGGGATTGTGCACGAAATTAGAAAAACTCGGAAACTTAACTTGTTTTTAAATGTGCTCTTGGGAAAGTAGTCTACTGGATAACAGCTCATCAATCTCATTTGGTGGTTAAAATAATTATGTAGAACATTGCCTCAAGCAATCTACATAAATATGGTAGTAGTCTGATTCTGAAGGCTGGCACATATAAAAGTAGTTTAATCAGACAAAAATCCTTTTCCTCCATATAGTACTACACTTAGCTGTCTTTTGTAATACTGTCTCAAAGCATGACATATAGGAAAGTAGTTTGCTGGATGGCAGCTCATCAATCTCATTGGTGGTTACAAAATTGTGTAGATCATTGCCTCAAGCAATCTACATAAATTTAGGAGAACATATAGAAGTCGTTTAATCAGAAAAAAAATCCTTTTCCTCTATGTAATACTACACTGCTGTCTTTCTTAGCACAGCTAGATTGACCTGTCAGGACCTATTGGCCCAGGGAGATGGTTATAGTTAGTTTATGCATTTTCATGCTTATGTATTAGTATTATATTTCAATAGGAAATTTCTTATTTTGTGATAACTGGGTTCATCTGTTACATATTTCCAGTAGCTATATCAAATGTTTCCGTACTGATGTTTTCATGTTTTGTTCACCCTCAGGCAGTTCCTCTCCAGTTCTTACATGCGCTTTTAGTATATCTAGGCGACTCACCTGCACAAGATAATGAGTCATCTGGCCTTAAATCTCCGTTGGCTTCATCTCCTTCTTACCCAGGAATAGAGATGCCTTCAGAAGGGCTTGTGAGATGGCAGTTGCGTCTTGAATATTTCGCTTATGAAACATTGCAGGACTTGAGGATTGGCAAACTTTTTGAGATTATCGTGGATTATCCTGAAAGGTTAGACATCTCTGCCTTTTTTGTATGGGATAATGGTTTTAACTATTCGATTGAGAGAAAGCAAGAGTTTAACATCATATTTTAACATTTTTTATACATATTTTTCTTTGAAGAGCAATAGCCAATAGTTTCATGATAGAAATGCCTATGGATGGTTAGGTTCTTCGACTTGAAAACTGTTGGACATTTAACAATGCACCTGATGAATATTTGATCTTGCATGATACCCATTATGTTTTATTCTGTATCAATATGTCCAGTACAGGAAAAAATTTTCACTTGCCTCAAAATTTTCAGTGTGATCATGAATGTCTCTGTTCATTGCAAAGAGTTCCTTCATCTGCATCATGCATAAAATAAAATGATATTCTAAATTTCTAATTGCATATTTTGGATCCAACTTGTTTTAGCTTTCGAGGCTTCTAGCAGTGTCAAATGATTTGTGTTCATCTTCATTTTCTGACTTTTCTTTACATTGTTCATTTAAAAAATTTGCCTTTGATATTTGCCTCAAAAAACTCTGCATCTGATTCTTTAAGTATGTACAGTTCTCCTGCCATTGAAGATCTGAAACAGTGTTTGGAGTATACTGGGCAGCATTCCAAGCTTGTTGATTCATTCATTTCTTCTTTGAGGTATCGCTTGCTTACTGCTGGTGCATCAACCAATGACATATTGCACCAATATGTGTCCACTATCAAGGCACTAAGAACAATAGACCCCACCGGGGTATTTCTAGAAGCAGTTGGTGAACCAATTAGGGATTATTTGAGGGGAAGAAAGGATACCATAAAATGCATTGTAACCATGCTTACCGATGGGAGTGGGGGAAATTCCACTGGTGCTGGAAATTCTGGTGATAGCCTTCTTGAAGAGTTGAATAGAGATGCAGAAAACCAAGAGAGTGCTGATTATGATGATGATACAAATCTTGATGATAAACAAGCATGGATAAATGCCGAAAGGTATTAATTTTCCTTGTAATATTTATTATTTAACTATTTCCATCAGATTACATTGCTCTTCATTTGTCCATAAGCTTGTCCTCTGATTGTTAGATGGGAACCTGATCCAGTAGAGGCAGATCCTTCAAAAGGTAGCCGGAACAGAAGGAAGATTGACATACTTGGAATGATAGTTGGCATCATTGGCTCAAAGGATCAGTTAGTTAATGAATATCGTGTTATGCTAGCAGAAAAGCTTTTAAACAAATCTGATTATGATATTGACTCAGAGATACGTACTTTAGAACTCCTTAAGGTGTGTACCAGCACAAGATCCGTAGAACTTTTTGAATTTTTTTATTTACTAAAGTATTCGCTACATATATATTTTGGACTTCTATATAGATCATATGTGACTTTTATTTGAAAGTTCACTATTTAGAAAATTGAATCATGTAACCATTTTTTTCTCAACAGATACACTTTGGGGAGGGAAGTATGCAAAAATGTGAAATTATGCTTAATGATCTAATCGATTCAAAGAGGACAAATGCTAACATCAGAGCATCTATATTGCAGCCACCTGCCCCTGGTATGTCAAGGCTTTTAGTCAAATGCTACTTTATATTCCTGTCCAGTTTTGATGATTTGTTGCTGCATTAATGTGCATTTCTTAGGTTCTGAGCAAGAAGAGACATGTTTATCCCTTGATCATCTTGATTCCACAATAATCTCTTCCAATTTTTGGCCAACAATCCAGGTATGCAATCTAAGAGTCTTATGGGATCCCAGTTGAGTAGAGGTTTTTTTGGCTAATAAAGATGGTAAACATCTATTCATTGAAAACAATAGTATGTTTATTCCTCTTTTACATTAAACTTGGTACTCGATATTTAATTATTAAACCTTTCTTAGAATTTGCTTCCTTTTCGTGTATTTCCTCTTGTACTATGGTTGACCTTGTACAAAACGCAGGCAGAGTCTCTTAACATCCCCACTGCTGTTGAACAACTGCTATCTGATTATGCAAGGAGGTTTCACGAAATCAAAACTCCTCGCAAGCTATTATGGAAGAAAAATCTTGGGACGGTGAAGGTTAGAGACTCCTGAGGACTTGTATCTTTGTTCATGTATTTAAACAATTTACTTTTTGTGTTATCTTTGCTAAATAATTCTTATGAACGTTATTCTGGTAATTATATTTCATGAAAATAGTCCTTTATATGAAGAACTTTAATTCTTTGGTGCATATCTTTGTAATTGTTCTGTCTTTAATTGACATTTTCTTTATATTATTGCTACTTCAGCTGGAACTGCAATTTGAGGATAGGAGCATGCAGTTTACTGTAAGCCCAATGCATGCAGTAATTATTATGCAATTTCAGGAGCAAACTAGGTAAGCACTCAACTGCTATACTTTTTAGATTTACCACACTGTAATCAAATTAACTTTCTTTAACTTGCGACAGTTGGACTTCTAAGAACCTTGCGGCAGCCATTGGAGTTCCTACTGATACACTGAACAAAAGAATAAACTTCTGGATAAGCAAGGTACAGGGGATGAATTCTTACGGCAAATTGCTAAATAGTTTAACCATGGGTTTAAATTTCAGTCTGATGCCAATACACATCAGTGGCCAGTCCAATACGGGCTGGTGCACAGACAGTATAAGTCGATATCAATTGGTATGGCCTGACTAATTGTAATCATCATCCAACTCACTGTTATATAAATATTCATCAAGATCAAAATTTTAAATGACCAATTTTGATAGGAAGATAGCTTATGTGATAGTACTCTCTAGTGACAAAACTTGTAATCCCATGGTATCCTAGCTACAATGGCACATGGAACTGCAAATATTTGTTCACTCTTGCAACCTACCTCTGTGTGAAATATCATATAACAACACAAACCAGTTTGTAATTTACATGGATGATCCAGAAAATAGAAAATGCATTTCATTTTCCAACTTCAACTAAATTTATGTTGACTCAAGCCTAGAGTATTTTGAACTTAGGTTAAATCAAAATTTCCTTTTGCAATTTTGTCATTGTGGCCATGATAGTGATGATATCTTGATACAGTCACTCCGATTTTAAAGTTTGATCATGAACTTAACCTCATATGTGCAAGTGTTTTTGACTGTGTAATCTCATCTCCTTTGCTTTTCAGTAATCCACACTTTTGTAATTGCTTATCTAAAGTCAAGACTGGTTTCATAGTCACATAGGAAATATCTTGGGATCAAGACTTGGCTTCTCAAAAATATTATTTTGACAGATGGCTTCTTGCCTAATGATCTTCAACTATTATTAGTGAATCTTTGGCATCCTCAATCAGTTATACTGCCAGCTCTTCAACTATATCATTCACTATTGACGGAAGTTCAATTTCTATATTTTATTTCTTTTTTTCCATGTTCAAGCCTTTTGAATGTCTATTTTGGATGCATAGCATATTTCTGGTTGTTATCTGTTGAAACTACAAAAGAAAAGGCAATTCAAAAATCTTGAGTCAAGTTGATCTGACAAAAGAAAAAAAAGATCTGATAACAATTTTGCTCTGGCCTGTGATAGTTGTAAAGTGGCAACAAATTTTACTGCAGTATGAATATATGCATGTATGTACCTGTGTATATATATATGTATATATACATAATACCTGTGCATACCATTAAGAGAAATGTGTTCTCTACAATATTTGAAAATGAAATCTTAGAATGAATTCTTTCAATCTGGAATCTCCCCCAGTTATGCTGCTCCATTCTCTCTCTCATTTTTCAAAAATCATTTTTTTTCTAGTATCCCACATTTGAAAGCATATGCACATCATTGGGCATTTATTTTTGCTTAATAATTGTGAGGTGCAACAAATATATCATGGTTCCCTATCTAATTTTTAGGCACAACAATATGTAAGATAGAACTTTCATAGTTGATAAATATGTTCCTTTTCTTTCTTTTTTGTTTTCATCTTGTTCTAGTTTCAAGACGCTGAAGGCATTACTAGTAGATATATGGATCATGTATTGAAATCATCTTCATTTATACTTTTACATGTTTCTTTTATGTTATGTAATTTCTTTTCAAGTAAATATCTGTCTGCAGTCAGTGGAACTAGTTCTAGCATTGCATATAATAGAAACTCAGTGATGTTACTACTTATTGGTTGCTAAGTTCACTTTCTTCTGCCTTTATCAGGGAGTTCTTGCTGAGTCTGTCGGATCAGATTCTGATAATCATATTTTTACCATTGTCAGTGACATGGTCGATCCAAATAAGACAGGTATAAACAACACCAGATGTGAAGGGATACTAGCAATGGATGAGGAATGTGAGAGATCCGTTGCCTCTGTTGAGGAACAGCTAAGGAAAGAAATGACAGTATATGAGGTTTGGTTTCTGCCAAAGCTCGGATATCTTTTTTCTTCCCTTTCTGCTTTTTGAAAACCAGCACCTTAGTAAAAGAACAATTGTCATTCTCATAATGACTAATGATCTGTGGACCTAAAAACATGAATTTTATAGTCTCTTGCACCTTTATAGTTCATGCCAGCTTTATTTTGTGGTATCTGAAATTCTGACCTCCGACCTTCATCTTGCTTTATCTTTTAATTTGTGCCAACAAATTATTGCCCGGGTCTGCCTGACCTCCTTGTGTCTAGCATCCCTATTTAACCTTCTCTTCGGTGATGCACAAAACAGTCCAGCTCGATTGCTGTATTTTGTGTAAGATGCAAATGAACACAATTTTATCATCATATACAAAAAGGTTTCTACTTTGTGCAGAATTTCTAGAAGCCAGTATAAATGTACTACAACCTTTTGACCACAATGAAAATTGCAATTGCTTCTTAAGTCATTTTAAAGGTAATCTTCAGGAGAACTTAAAAAGTCTTGTAGATCAGTGTGGCAGACCAAGTGTCATTTGATATGTTAGATTTGCTAATGGAGTGTCAAATCATGCCGAGTTAGAAGCAAATGAAATAAATTCTAGCCCTGTTATCTTACACATTTCTTGTTTCAGAAATTCATTGTTGGGATGCTCACAAACTTTGGCAGTATGACATTAGATAGGATACATAACACTTTGAAGGTAAGTAGCACAAGTAATTTTGCTGCAAGGAATTTCACCAGATTGTGTTCAATTGTAATATTAAATTTGTCTCTACATCATCATCAGATGTTCTGTGTAGCTGAACCTTCGTACGACAAGTCTCTCCAGCAGCTACAGAGCTTTCTTTCTGGTCTTATATCAGAAGAGAAACTAGAAATGAGAGAAGGGTTATACGTCCTGAAGAAGTAACAATATCCGTGCATGCATATTTCGAGGAGAAAAGGAAGGTGATACCTTTCTGACTTGGATGATCGGACGATGCTTTGTTCCCTAATTACACTTAGATACTTGGGTTTCAAATTTCAATGTCCATGTGTGCTCTCTTTTATCTCGTTCTTACATTCTTTAATATACCTTGTTATGTTTTGTACCTACCGATGATGACTAATATGTTTGATCTGCAGGAGCATAACGTCCCATGGGGAATCATTTCTTCATTTATAACAGCACCGGACCCTTGAACTCTACCCTCCCGTCTTCTCTAAAGTGGCTCTGTTAATTTCCATGTGTTCTTCTGGGTCAATACCAATTGGTATTTCTAAGTACTGATGTTTACCTGACATTGTAAATGCTTCCTGTGATTGAACTCTGTTGAGCTGCAACATGATTAGAGTTTGTACAGGATTATCAACATGAGATCGGTATGTGAACTACAATTCAGAAGGCAAGACGATCATTGGCCACACCTCGAGCCTTAGAGATTGTGTGGTGACTGAAATCAAACGACACACTTGCCTTGGTTTCTCTATACTTGCCTTAATAGCGTTGATCGTGGCTCAGTACTCATCATTGTAAATATTAGGAGCTTATGGTGGTAGATATTTCACATTGTTGCTCAAACTACTCTTCCTAAAACTCTTTAAGATTGTCCAAATGACAGACCACTGTTTTCCTCTAATTTGCTGCGAGCCTTGTTGGATAGATTATGATTGCACGCAGCAGTTGTTATATATGCATCGTGTCAAGAAATTTAACACAGCAGTTATGAAAAGAGATGACTCCTCCATCCATTGTACCCTCTAATTTGTTGGGGGGGAAAGTTTGATGACGGGGCGTTATAGTGACCATCTTTAACTTTAATCTCACCTTTTCTTTTCTTGCATTCCAAATAGGCACATCAGAAAAAGGAACCTATGGATATATTAGTTCTCCCCCAACAGGCTGGCGATCAAAACACAGGATGTTCCAACCCCTATTATAAGTATCTAACACGCATATTATGTAACAGTTGAATGCAGTAAAATTATGGGTAAAGAAAGACTTCCATGCATAACACCCCAATCTTACATGGAATCTACCACACCAAAATGATCGATTGTTTTAATTGGAGAAATCATGTTGAAGAAAAAAGGGAGCCATCCATGATGTGGTAGACTGTAGTTAATTCATTTGAACCTCCATTCATGACAAAATATCTTCGCTTGGTGTACATCCTGAAGTCAAAAGGACCACCACACTCACAGGGCTAGTCAATTAATTACACATTATAAAGAATGCATGCTTCGGACTTCAGAGTGCATTCTGGGCAAACTGTGTTCATAGAAAGATCAGTAAAGGATATTTCCGCACATCTGACCCTTCATCCATCAAATTAGCTAATTTCCAACGAGGGCCGGTCATACAAAACTTCACCAACCGAACTCGGGGGTGACTCCGTAGCTTTCCACCGGCTGATTCGCTTCATCCTTCCTCTGCAAACCATCATCCGAGTTATCAGCATTTAGAAAAGCCATCTGGAAAAAGAAAAGTGAAGAGTCCTTTGACGAATTAGTCAATTAATCGTTGTTTGATTGATGCCTTTGACTTTAGGCCGAGCAGCTAAGAGGAGCATTCATAATTTAGCAATTTGAAGCTCAATGGCACAAAGAGTTTTTAGGTTTTTTTTTTAAAACAAAAAGTTAGGGCACACCATAGTAGTGTGTGATAATGCTAGTCACCTGAAAGTACAGATGTCCCAAAACAATGGTTATTTCCATTGAAGCAAGACACCCAACATGGACTTAGATGCATCTGTGTTCATCCTACAGGGATTCTAGCAAACGGACTATCATAGCACACAAGGAAGCATTTCGATGAATTTGGTGGATCGGAAGCCAGCTTCAGATAACATCTACTAGCAATGGCAGAAACACCACATGCATAAAGAATCGGTTTTCCAACACAAGGAGGTAAGGATTCTCAAAAGCCAACTTGCGCAGAGTACAGAATGTTATGAAGTTCAAAGAATAAACAATTATATGTGCAGTAAGAGGCAGAGAATTCAGGAACTCATAATACAGCAAAAACCAGGATGTTCTTCAATCTTCCCACATATCATAAAGTTTGAGAGTCAGCTAACTGTGTAGTTCATAGAATGCATGGCAATCTGGCAGATGCTCCTTGGGAAATTTGCCCAAAGTGTAAGGTCATCACTTCCTAAGCTTGATAAGCTTTCCCTATCCTTTGACTCAAAGAAAAACATTATATTGATGATCTCCGAGAAGCCTCAATTATAATTTCTTTACTCAGTTTTATAAGCCTTATCCGTTCTTTGCCTAGAATATATCTAGAAGTGACAGAATTACCAAGAAGACTCAATTATAATCACTAAACTAAAGACAAAGGCAAAAGACTATGGCAATTACATCAACGTAAACAAAATGTGCAATTAATAACAAAATAAACCATCTTTAATTGACTTCGACATTATGGTCCATGTCATTTTGATTCAGCATAGATGGTGTTACGACCCGGCCTGACGAGTTAACTAGCCTATTAACTTCATTTTGGCCTATCAACCATTGACCAAAATGCTTAAGCTGAAATTGTTAGTAGTATACTCATCAGGCCCATATAAGTCAATCTTAGTCCCACCAACTTCCGATGTGGGACTCTTGGACTAACTAGGGGTGTTACAATCTCCCCCACTTAAACGACTTGACGTCCCCGTCAAGGCCCAGATCAGACCCTAGCATGGTGCATGTGAGGCATAGCTTAGCGGTGGCTCCACGCTGTGATGAGTTCTCTGACTTCATCCACAGGTAGCCCTTTCCTACTCAAGCCTACCTCACCATGCTCGAATACTAGGTCGGCTCTGATACCAAATATCACGACCCGGCCTAATGGGCTAACTAGCCTATCAACTTCATTTTGGCCTATCAACCATTGACCAAAATGCTTAAGCTGAAGTTGTTAGTAGTACACTCATCAGGCCCATATAAGTCAATCTTAGTCCCACCAACTTCCGATGTGAGACTATTGGACCAACTAGGGGTGTTACAGATGATGTACTTCATTTGTGAAGGTAAAAAATAATTGGCCCACTTGCGCACGACCAACAAAGAAAAGAAAAACCCAGGTAAGCCCAAAATTGTCCTAGTCAAATATTCTGCACATACCATGCAAAATGCTCAATGTATATATATATATACAGATAGACGTTACCTACGTGATTTTGAATGGGGCGTCGGTGCTACTTGAGACCTAAAGCCTCTGTGTTTCATGAAGAGAGAACAAAAGTTCACCAAAGATCACAATAAAGCAAGCATCACCGATTCTAAAGAGAAGACCATGCTGAATGTGACTGAGGTTCATAATCAAATCTATTTTTTTATTGGAGTTTCATGTTAGCTCCCCTTCATCACTGCCTTCACTTTGATTGAAGCTCATATAATGGTGTTACTTTGACAATGTTGATCTTAATAGTGGTGATGGCAGCACAGACTAACTGCCCACCACTTACTTTTGTTTCACCTAAATTTTGTCAAGCCTTCCCGACATGCCTGTATGGATATGCCAGACAGGTAGCATGGCTCATGATACCAGTTGACCAGCACAAACAGCAACCATAAAGAAGATTTCAAGGTTCAAAGATAGTTATGACACCAATAAAGGGATTATGCAGATGAAGTGATAGAAGAATGAGATCAGCAAAAAGGATCACCTAAATAAAACCCTTGAAAATGCAAAAAAAATTAGGTTTAATGATTCAGCAAAACAAGATAGACCTATTATAAAAAAAACCTGATACAAGGGGCATTTGGTGCACGACAAGGATGATTAGCTGGCACAGACATGAAGACACAAGAAATGTTCAAAGTCATGGGAACTCCCAACGAAAAGGCACAGAAAATTGACAAAACGTTCCCAAGCTAACTTGATAATCAACAAAATACCAAAAGCATCATGGGCTGTCCAAGATGATAATGACTAAAAAACACACAACACAATTGTTGATCAATTATCATACATGAAATGAACATTAAAAAGGCATAGCCGAAAGATTTTTTACTTGTACTCGTTAGTAATAACAGAAACCCATAAAACCTATGCTGCAACTTGAAGTATGAAAAGGTAGGAGGATGTGATTTTCAAATAACCAAATTTTTGATAAATTATTATACATGTAGTAATTAACATGAATAAGATACATCAGAGAGATATTCGACTTCTACTCTTTAATAATTACAAATCCAGAAAAATATCCTGCGACACAATTTGAAATATATATATAGGTAGAAGCATACGAAAGATCAAACATGCTAGCAGCTAAGAAGAATTTCAAGTCAAAGATTTGTCCCTTAATATTCGTCAAATTGCTGCATTATGTAGTTCTTACCATCTATGAAGGTTTTGTCTTCCGCCCTGTTTTTCGGATGCGTTTCAAGTCTTGGATGTGTTTCTTCATTTCTCTAGAAAATCAAAATCATATGAGCACCATTCAGAACTAATAATACAATGATTTTAGAGAACACATACCTTTGATGCAAATAAACCATTAGATAGAACAGAGGCAACAACATCACTATCAATATACAAACAGCCAGATAAAGGACACTTGATTGCTTCTGCAAAAGAAGAGGCAACAGGTTACAGTGAAAATATCAACAGTGTCAATTTTTTTTTGGTTTTAAATAAAGAACTCATAAAAAATGTGATGTAAACAAGTGTATATATGAGAACATAAGATTAACATAGATACTATAAAAGTGGGCTTAAACACAGACAAAAAGAAAAACAAAAACATCAATCCTATTATTGCCTTTCAAAGAACTAAACTTTATAACAAAGACTTCTGAATTACACAGAAACTCAATCCCCACAGCCTGAAACCATACCGATCACAATAAAGCATAATTAGCTGTGTAAACCCAAAAACCTAGCTAAACCTTACCTTGCCACCCCTAGAGAAGGGCTTCTTCCCCCCTGTGCATGTATGAGCATCACAAAACTGACGCAGGAAAAATTCTGCAAATATACCTCCATCAGAAAATATTCTACGATTCAACAGGAACTTTGACATGTTCAGATAGCTTAAAGCGTACCATGAAGACGACTTGCTGAATGACCTTGGTTGGTTGGAAAACAATTATCTGCAAGGCTCTGGATAAAAAGATATTGACAATTTAACTGAATAGGGACATAATGAAAAACCTTATCATCCATATACATCATACAAAGGTTTGTTCATTGCCACGGACGAAGTAAACCATGACAAGCACTTGGATCGATAATTTGGTCATAAGATGGCTGACATCATTTTTTTATGAGATCCAGAAACTTGTAACTCCATATGATTTCTTCACGCATGAATGCACATAGGATGACTAATTATTTCCACAAAACTACCTTTGTTATGAAATTGACCTTTGCAGCAACCATAAGTCTGCTACTTGATTTAATTGACCAATAATGAACAAGTTAAAACTGCTTGGACTGTATCAAGGACAAAGAAGTTTCCAATATTTAGGCTTGGCTAACCTCTCATATTAATGATATGTACATGGTCAGGAGATGGCTGCCATTGGTTCATTACAGAATCTGAAATACCATTCTAGCAATCTTGTTTTCTTTGATGCATCAATTACTTTAATCAATACCTGTAAAAGGCCAGTTGGTCAATCTTGGTCCAATATGAAAAGGAAACAGGTAAGTATGACTACTTGAAGTTTAATGATCAAAGAACTTTCCAAACAGTCATAGTTATCCTCCAAATTAAAGGGCATGAATCAATGACTCATCATTTCTTACCTTTTAATGAATTTCTGCTTCCTAAAGAAGAAACAAATACCAAACTTAATTTCCATAACTCTGGCATGTTCAATACAACATAGATTGATGGAGGGCTGATAACAAATTCAGCAGACATTTGAATAGTGTCAAATTCAACCATAGACAATCATGCCAGAGATGCAGATCAATTTTGACCAGATTATTTCTAACATGTAGATTATGATAAGCCATAAGCATCTTGACCGGTAAGTCAGTATATCAAGATATTACAAAATTACATGAGATGAAATGAACCTCACAAAGATGGTGGTTCCTAGCAGCGGCTGCTGGATTGCATTTAGTCTTGGACTTCTTGGACTCGACCATCCGGTCACAATGCAGTGCTCCACACAAGTCTGCCAAGCATTGTCCTTGGCTCTGAATAGGATAAACAGTTGAACTTTCAAACCTAGTACCAGTTCTTAATAAGACAGTATTCAAAATTGTAAGGTCACAAAGCTCTATGCAGCATAGCCTAATACATGACAACTAGTAAAAAGATGGAAGCCATATAAAAATATCATTTAGTGATAAAAGCCATTAAAGAATAAAATAAAGAAAAAGCAGTATCTTCACTAAAATTTATAACAAAATAAGGATACATTAAAACATATGCACCAGCATTTTGAATGCATAACAGATATTGATTTCTACGGTATACTCATTGGATGGGAGCTGGACAGGTACGATCAAGTATAAGAAAACCCATTAATATTGACCCTAATGACCAGTAAATAGCAGTCCTGAAGGCATGGTGACATGCAAAGCCTGGCTACCAAGAGGAATTGTTGAATTCTAATCATAATGCTTGATATCCTTTAAAATTATCTTCCTGCTTCATTTAAATGAATTGATTTAACTGATAACATTATATAGTTTGAACCAGCTAAAATCAACATCGTTGGTCCACCTACAAGGAGTCTACAGCAGATAAGATGTTTCAACTCTTAACCACCAAGAAATGGCAGGAAACTTTTTGGCTGATAAAGAGACAATCAAGAAGGAGCTGACAGCTGAGGAGGACAAGTATTTGCTGGACATGAGGCACCAAAAATGCATTACATGGGAAAACTTCTACTCAGGTAAGTGTCTAAGGATTCCGTGCATTGAAAAGAAATACAGATTTGTTTCTTTATAGTAAATCCAATAGATTGTTAATATAAGAAAATTTGTGATTTGCAAAGCCTAGTAAAAGAGAATTTACAACAATTTAATTATCTATCCAATTGCACCTACATAATTCAGCAGATTATAGTGTCGGTTGTCAAAATGTTGATCGAGAAATTTCTCAGCTCGGAAGCTTTTCTTACAGAAGCCACAGCGCCACTCATTTGTTTCCACATGAATCTTATGCTGCTCTTGTTCCCGGAACATATCAGTATCAGGATGGAGCCTGCACTTACTGGAAATTTCATATTGCTCTTGCTCTACGAAGGGCATTAGATACTGCAATGTCACTGATATCTTATAAGAGACATCCATCCAAATGAAAAACAACATAACTAGAACCAATATTATGTCCATACCTCTTCAATAATTTTCCAAGCAATCCTACTCCTTTCTCTAGAACAATGTACTTCATGCTTTTTTGTATCATCTTGTGAAAGAGTCCTGAAAATGAAATGCAAACATTAATAGAACAAATCAGTGCTCTTTCAAACCATATACAAATAAGCAAACCAGGAATCATAAGCAAACTCAATGATGGGAAAAGATCCATGCATCTGACAAATTGTTGGAGTATTAGAGACCGTTATTTGTTGATGTTGATGCATTCAAACCAGGAATACTAATGAATAACACATTTCTCTAAGACACAAGAATCAGTTCCAAATACAGAAGAAACTTGACTATAAGAAAAAGAATAAGTGCTCCAACTAATTTAAGACTCTGCTTTCCCCAGTGACAGGTAGTTAAGAAAATAGAAATATTCTCCACTGACCCACATGCATAAATGTAGAAAGAATCTGATCTATTGAGGAACTGAAGGACGAACAGCGTGCATCTTATAGATAAACAGGAAATTCAAGAAAAAAAACTATATACTAAAAAAAACTTAAACAAACTATAAATATACAAGAAATTCAACAAACAATGTAATTAAGTAAAATGTATTACCGGGTTCCAGAAACTCCATTTAATTCCTAGAACACAAGAAAAAAAAAACAGAGTTACATAGGATCGACACTACAAGAAAGTGATTAAAGACATAACAGAAAGAATAAATGTATAGAATTAATTCAACAAGTATCGAATACCAATTTTTTTTATAAGAAAGAAAGAACGGATTTCAATTGCAGCAAGAACAAACGGCAAGAAGTAAACTTTATAGTTAAGATGTCAAGAATCAAACAAGCATGAAACCGAAGCCATCATCAGAATTATGCAAATCACTGAACAGACGTCTCCTCCATTAAGAGCACCGACGAATCGCAACAACTGTGTTTTGATCGGAATCAAGATTTCCTTTTCCGCATCGAAGCAACATCAAGCAACAAGATTCAAGACCCCAACCGGTAAAAGAAACCCAATCGGCGGCAACACCGTGACGAGTTTCGATGAAAAAAAGCAGAACAAACCCTTGCTATTTGACCGTAGCATCACGAAACAAAAGAGCAAATCAAGGAAGAGGGAAGAGCGAGAATTCAAGAACCTGGACGGATCGGCATCCATGGAGGCAAAGGGAGAGGACCAGGGCGGCGACGAGGAAGGGAATCGCTCTGACCGCTCGTCCCATGGCGGTCGGAGGAAGCGAAGGGCGACGAAAGGGGCGGTTCGTAATTTTAATGCTTCCCGTCGGTATATCGGCTTTGCACACACGCCCGATATGGACATATATATCAGCCGTTATCCTCTTCAGCAATCTGATTTGTGATTAGTCTCTTAATATGGCACCTACTAATGCATGTTTATCTCTTAAGAAATCTTAATTCTGTGCACAATTAGTATATCCACTTCAAATTAAATACGTGCTATGTTAAAAATTATAAATTGAATATTCATATAGCTTATTCCCAACTCATATGGCCTTGCTAGTGGAGAAGATATCATTTTGGGAATATATATATATATATAATATTCACTTCTTTGATCTTCTCGATTAATTTGAATACCAAGTTGATTTCATCGTCTATTTGTTTTAATGATGAAATCATTAGTTACCAAAAAAAATTGATTTCAGTATTATTATTATGATTTTTTACGGATCTATGCAATCGACTTCAAATTATTGAGATATATGGTTTTGTGTTATCTTTTGATAAATTGATTCATCGATTCAAATAATCCACTGATTCTAAGTCCAAAGATTGAAGCCAGCCTTAATGATCTTTAATTGCACCTTTGACAACTTGTGGCGTCTGATTTGGTTGCTTCGTTTGGAGAACTATTTCTGGTTGATGTTTTGACGTCTTGTTCTTTATGATCAATGTGACTTGCGTCCTCAATGTGTTGAGCTCTACTTTCTTAGCCAAAGAACAGATTGGAATCCTCCAAACATGTAAATGGCATGTAACTTCGACCAAAGAAGAATTCATCCTCGCATACCCAAACCATTTCATTCATGAGCGAACCTTAGCCACTCGAACTTGCTGGGGATCCCTCCATTGACGACGGAGAGCAGGTAGAACCCGGCAGGTGCTACAGTGGAAGAAGGCGGAGCGTTGAGCACCGCATGCACCGCGCCGTTCGTCTTCCTCACCAGACCACGGCACCCAAGCTTCAGCATCCGCTGGTTCATGGACTGCGAGTGCGTCGCGAACGGCGGCGCGTAGACGACGAACTCCAACATGCCCGGCCTCCTGCCCAGCTCGAACCGGACGATGAACTCCTCGCCGTAGCCGATCCGGTCACGGCCTTCACCGCACTGGACCGACAGGTTCGACGGCCTTCTGCTGTCGAAGAACCGGTCCATGTAGTAGGGAGCGAACGCCTCCAACCTTAGCTCGGTCGGGTATGGGACGCCGAAGGTGTAGTTCTTGTAGGGGTTGCTGCCTCCCACCAGGATCCTCCCGTCGGGAAGAACGATCGCCGTGGAATGGTACATTCTGGCTATGCTTGAAGGGTTCAGCAGGGAGAACCGCTCCCCTACTTCGTTGTTTGGTTTGTAGAGGTAAGGGGCGTACGATGGATTCTTGGCTCTCCGCCATCCGGCGCAGCCATGGGTGGCGCCGTTGATGAGAAGCACGTCGCCGGTGGGGAGGAGGAGCATGTCGTTCATGAGCCGCGGCCCGGGCATGTCCTCCATTGCCCAGTTGGGTTCGTCGTCGGTGATCACCATCCGCCCGCATGAGCTCAGGGCTCGGTAGAACTTGCCACGCCTCCACGCGCGGTAGGCTCCGGTGGCGGCTCCTCCACATATCATGACCTCCACCTTCAGGAACCCGTCGCTGAAGTCCAGCGGGAGCATGACGGAGGAGCCTGTGCTGGGGTAGTTCCGTGGGCCTCCTCCGGGCATCGTCGGGAAGGTCTTGACCACCTGATTCCGGTTATAGTCGAAGAGGATGGAGTCGCGGTTGGCGAAGATGAAGAGGTTTCCGTCCGAGGAGAGGTGGACGAAGGGGTAGAGGTTGTCGCCGCTCTCCTTCTTGTCGCGAGTCTGGCGCAGGAACGGCAGCTCGAACGCGCCTTCCTCCGGCGCGGTTTTCGGGATGAATTCGTACGTGAAGACGTCGAGGCCGCCCACGACGATCACGCGGTCCTTCTCCGGGAGGACATGGTCGGAAGAGTACCACCGCTTGTCAACGAGCAGCTCGCTCGACTCGCTCCACCGGGGCAGCGGAACCGACGGGTCGAAGTACCGAACTCTACGGACGCCGTCGCCGTACCCGCCGGTCTGGGCGAAGACGCCGTCGCTGAGGAAGGCGCCGGAGGAGCACCAGGGGTCGGTCTCGAGGGCGAGTGGGCGGACGGCGTTGGCGGCGATGTCGTACTCGACAGAGTGCACCCAGCAGGAACGCTTGTCGTCGTCGTCAGGGCCGCAGCCGGGCATGCGGAGGCCAGACGGGCCGGCGCTGACCTGATCGAACATGACGACGGTGTTGCAGTACGTCAGCGCCATGTGCATGGCGACGGCGCCGGTGCTGTCGAGGAGCAGCTCCCAGCTTCCTCTTCTCCCCGACCCTCCCGCATGAGCCGACCAAACCTCACACCATGCGACGAGCAACAGCACCAACCCAAGTCTTCCTACTCTGCTCATCACAGTGGAAAGACCCCGATCACTGATGACCGACATCTCCGTCTCCGGAGGTGTCGTACTTGGGAAGAAGAAAAGAAGGAATGATGGTTGGGCTTATAAGGAGGGAAATCTGAAGGGGTAAAGGAAACGTCTTCTTTTCATTCCATGAAGATTCTGGCATGTTTTGGGATCATCCAAAGAGCGTTTTGAGCTACGGTTGTAGCTGTGTGTGCAAAGCTTTCGTCTTAGTTAAGCTTCTTTAAGATTACCCTACAGGAAGATTGAGCTGCCTACAGGAGAATGTTTGCTATTAGCCATGCAGAACTGTACGCAGTGATTTCACGTCGACAGGGCAGAGTGATTGCGATTCCTTCAGATTGGCTGTAGATTTCTTTCCTTAAAGACAGATTGCATGCAAATCTTTTTGGGGACTTGAATATTCCCATACGCAATACTATATATTCTCAGGGAGTAAATCCTTTTCTTTGTTTGGTTTTCTCCTCCCTGTTGTCTCCCGTAACTTATTTCTAATAGGTTAGAATTCTTATTAGTAATGACATAATGTATGCTTTATGTCTTTACCGCATGATGCTAATTTCTTTGCCTTACATAATATATCTACTGAATTAAAGAATGCATGTTACTTAATTTCTGAATTAAAGAAGTAAATTAAAAAGAAAAGATACATCATTCTTCTTGGTATTTTATCTTTATTGCATGTTCTTCATCACAATACTCATCAAATGCACACACTAAAGGAATAATTCATCACATACAAGTGAAAAAGCATGGGTCATAAATGTAGTATCTCAATATCTTGATTGCTTCAGACTCAATAATTAACGAATGAATTATCTTGTGGGGAATGGCATCAAAACTGCCTCCATTTTATCCTAAGCTATATAAAACTCCAAGATATCATTCTCAATTTGTGGTAAGCATTTAAACCTACATTGTTCACAATTCTTTGTCACAATCAGATCCAAGAGAAGTCCATTGCAAAAGGTTTACGACCATAATATAATTAGGGCTTCAATTTACTCATCCATCAAGGCATTATCACTAATAGAACCATGGTACATCCTAAACATTAGCAGTAACTTTATGTGGGACATGCATGAAGCATTGCAAGTTGACATTTGGGTCCTTCTATTCTAACAGGAAACCAGGAGAAACTTTTAGATAGAACTGATACATGCACTATAGAAAGAGTCACTGAACAACACATGCAGGTTCATCACCATTTAGAAGAAAAAAGATAAAAACAAAGACAAACTACGTCTGTCTCTCGGGCATTTAATTCAATGGTAATGGGTACTCTGACATGACCATAAATGAAGCAAGTGCAAGCAGTTGATAGCCAATCCGTAGTGTTCGAACCTGTAATGCAGGAGATTGCAAATGCTGCTTTCTGACTAATTATTGTAACATGTTATGACTACGAATTACTTCATTCTGATTTCGTGTAGATTCTGACAGCAACAGCCAGTCCCAAGATTGCTAGTGGAACCAAAAACTGAAGGAGCTTGATGATGAACTCAGATGTCTTGTCCTGGTTGTAGTGAGGTTGACTGGGAGCGGTGTATTTGACTTTCTCAGGGATTGTTGCCGTGTCAATCTCCCCGATGTAGTACTCATCCATCATTGCTCTTGCAGTGGTGCTATGCCCAACATCTTCAAAATCATCGGTTGCATCTTTCCCTAACAAAGAAAAAACATGTCCAAGATTAAAAAGTCATGGAATGATGATGCTGTATGGAGATATGGATAATATAAAATATATTTACCAGTCGATGACAATAAAACATCATCTCCCCCAGGGTGATCTTCCAAGAATTTGGTAACATCATAAACCTGCAAAGACAAATTTATCAAAACCGAAAACATGCCACACGAGCAACTTCTGAAAATGATAGTTGATTAAGAAAGCAACACTATTAATGGCCTTTTGAGAACAAGAAAACCAGCTATACACAAACTGCTGACAAATGAAGTGATTAATAGTTTTGATGCTATTGCCTCGTAAACTCTACTCAGAAAGTCCAGGTTAAAGACTTCACATCCTTTAGAAGAAGTTTCCATTTGTGCTATGTGGGAGCATTTTTAGTGTAGCCAACAAATTTTTGTGTTTAAACTACAAGGAGAAAGAGCTAAGCAGATTCACCATTGCAACTCTTAAAAACACTATAATTTTCCCATTCATTTTTCTTTAGTAACGATTACATCAACAGAGAATTATGTATGTCACGCTGAGAGCAGGCACTTCTTCTACATAGACATATCCAACTGGCTTATTGCCTTTAATTTTTTGCTGAGTGTACAGTGATTAATTAAATAGAAAGAAGCATATTGGTTCCACAAAAAGTCTTTATGACAGAAGAAAGCATGTGGTACAGAATTAACATCATTAAGGAAGCATATCAATGCATGTGTAATCCTGGAAGTCTCATTTAAGTGATCGTTTTATCTCTCATTACATAGTAAAGTAGAACAAAAGTAAATAAAGAACTAAATAAATAATGACTATAAAGTGACTATTCCTAACATAATACTCAGTTTAGATGCTGATTTATAGGTCTGAGTCTAGATTGACAAAAAAAAGTAAAGCCCGATAACCAAGTAACAATATCAAACGTCAAGATAAATGGTCCATTGGTAATTTAGTTTATGTGGCTCCAAGTACTAATTCACAACATCACATTGAAGGAATTATCTCAAGGTAAGGAAAAAAAGAAAAGAGGGCTAGAAGATTGTCATGGTATCACTACTCCATAAAAGATTCAGTGATGACTATAACCAATGCCCTATCATACTAAAATATTTAAATTCCGAAAGAATCAAATATAAAGAAAAGGACATTTAGATAGAAGGAAGCACCTCTTATGTATCCCAGGACATCAAAATGCCAATATAAAGAAATAAGTTGGTGGCATTTTCCTTAATGGAAGCAAATTATGAAGACCAAAAAGGACTTGATTTCATCATATCATAAATGAATCTCTCATTTATACAAATCGCAATTAATGAATCTCTCATTAATAGTACTAGTGTCCGTCAATTAATGAATCTCTCATTGATACAAATCGCAATGAAAGAGCAGCTTTTTTTATTTATCAGCTCACTACTTAACTATTTGTGAGAAAGGCAATGTTCATACTTTTCTAGTATTTATGTAGGATTTCTAGAATTTTTCTATGAAACTAAAGCAACTTTATTGAAAGCATTGCCTCACTTTTTGCAAGTATCTCTCACTAACACCAAAAAACATAAATTTACTTTTCAAACCCACAACTTTGTTAGCCATCCTCATCATCCTTTCTTTCTTTATTGCAGAATTATTTGCAATATAAACAATTTGTTTATAGGAAAGAAAATCAAGGTGGATAAAAATACATAAATTTTGTGATGCAAAGATGAATCAAACACATCTCACCTAGAGCAAGTGATCCTTGAACTATATGAATATACCATTCATTATCTCCTCGATTTAAAACACCAACAATAAAATGGCACATATCAAACTACAATCAGTATTAGTCGTTCTGACTCTGCCCATAACATATTAAAAACTAAGATGTGAAGAAATAACTTAATAATGCTAATCATGTATTTTAGGAACAAAAAGCAATACTGGTCACTGATAATTACAATGTTTCTATAAAGATTCTAATGATTTTTTCAGACACTGAGACAGATATCTTTGCAACTCTAACCTCAAAATGTTCTATAATGGAGAACAAGGAAGCATGGAAAGGGGATTTGCACAATTTCGTTGGTGAAAAGAATTACATAATGTATCTGTTAATAAGGATCCTCTAATGGATTGGAAAGTGAAACTTATATGAGACAACTCTAAAGATATTGGAATTGCCACGAGGTAGATGGGACGATAGTTAAAAATATTCATCCTAGAAATGCATATTTGATGCTATGCTTTCAAGCTATATAAAGCATTAACAGAGAAGCCATCCAATATAAGATGACTAAATTATTAGACGAAGTTACACAACGATGACAACAATGACAAGAAAAGGCAGAGAATCCAACTTATTTTTCATGAATTACGTGGATCCTTTCCCTGCATTCAAAAATGTTGAAGGCAATATCACTAGTAAAACTACAGTTCATTATGAGTTGAATCTATATGCTTCATATTATAGAACTACACACATATCTCTCTAGCCCCTTGATTAACCCCATATATGAACATGAAATAAATTATAGGATAATTTCAAAATGTATTCACCTCCCTTGTGTAGAGATGGAGATACAAGGGGGAAAAAAAAAAATCAAATTTCAGTAAATATATTTCATCTTTGAACAGATTTAAATCAAATTAAAAAAATATCTCATTCGTCAAAAGATTTCATAAAGAAAGAAACTTGATCTCGTGCCTAACATTCACTAATTTCCTATTTCATAAATTGCTTTTTTCCTCTTGTCCCTTTATCAAAAAGAAATTTTTTTCAGATAATTTGTCGAATTGTGCATGTCGCAGGGGAATCGCTAATCTTCTCTGGATCGTTCCAGGCGTTCTTCTCTCCGAAGATTCCAAAGATTAGCCCAACATCTAAATCTTCGACTAACTATAATCACAGCAATTCAAGGTCAAAACGATTGCATGATCCGAAAGGCCAAGGTCAAAAGGCCGTACACTTTGCAGACAAACAGGCAGATGAATCCAGACATCACCGGATCCACAAGGAAAGGAGAAGAAGTGAACAGATCTGGGAAGGATCGAAGGGATCCAATAAGGAGAGATGAATACCGACCTTCCCGTTAACGACGAGCCAACAGTCCTTGGGGGTGTTGTGCGCCGAGACCTCGGCCAAGGTGTAGACCTTCGCATCGCTCCCCATGTCTCTCTCTCTCCCTCCCTCGAACTCGATCTGAGACACGCAGAGAACGAAGCAGAAGACGGATCCGAAGAAGGGGATGGGGAGGGTTTGGTGGAGACGGCGGTGGGTGAACACACTTCTCTTGTTATATCCATCAATTTGACTATTGATTGGTTTTCTTTCGAAATACAACACTACCTACCCCAAAAGAAACCCGACAACCCCCATCTCAGATGAGGAGTGGGCCCCATCATTCTCATCTCCTGATTTATCCTCGTAAATTTGCCCGTTTACCTGTCTATATCTATATATATATATATATATATATATATATATATATATATATGGGTAATTTTTTGAAAAAATAAATATTTTTTTAGAGTTTTTTTTTTCTGAAAAGATGATTTTATCTTTAGCTTCGTGCTTATCTTCGCCTTTGTTATTGATCATTTATGTCTCATTGTTTTCGTCACCATTGTCGTATTATCTTTTTCATGGCTCGAAGCTTCCGATCTTTTCTTTGTCCTCTCCATTGTCCTCGTCATTAATCTTAACAAGAACAATGAAACAAAAGCGATCAAAGGCAGATGAGGGCAACGAGTAGAGGATGCTAACGACAAAATTATTTTTTAGGAAAAAAAAATATTTTATGAGAATTTAAAAAACATATATGTTAATTGATAATTTCTCAAAATAAGTAAGTGTAGATTAACGGAAAATAATCAAGTTCTGGTTGAGGTTCTTAAAACATTCAACTTTGGTTAGAAGAGAACATCTTCTCATGTTTCTACCGTAAGAAAAGCTTCTTGATCTCGTCGCTATGTATACGTTCCCATTTTGCTACAGGTATGGCACAGCAGATCCTTCAGTCCCTCAACCTACAAACCCTAGAAGCCAGTCTAGAACAGACAAGTCGATGTGACAAATCCTTCGTTCCCAAACCCTACATGACATATATGGCCACTTCACCTGCATGGTGATATTTCTGCTTCTACCACATTCCACCCTCTTCCTTTGCTGCTGCAGTGTCCCAATCTGAAAGCTTTCTGATTCCCCCACCGTAGAGTACATGTTTATCAGTATACATTCTCTCTTTCAGTCACTCTCTCTCTCTTGTTCTCTAAGAGGAGGAAGTATCGTTTGCACGCCACAGTCATCAGACACACACAGGAGGATGGTTACTTCCGGCAGTGGTGAGAGATGTACCTTAGCTGGCTTGTCCATGGAGAACAAGGTAATGCCGACAGTGAGTGCCTGGCACTGCTGGTGTTACAGTGCGCAGATCAAGGTGAGTGCATGCGACGCACAACGCGGGGAGCCATGGCTGCGTAGCCACAGCCAGAAGGTCAAACCTATGTATGGCGAAGTGGCGTAGCTACTACAACAGCGTGCATGCATGGGTTGGGGAAGAGAGAGACGAGGGCGGCCCTGCTGCTCCCATCCCTGTGATGAATTGGAGCTTGGAGGCTTGTGGTTGTTTTACATGGATTGAGAAGGGACCCCCCCGGCGTTGGGAAACGCAAAGAGGACGATAGCAGCTTGCCCTTCCCCCCATGCAAACCCCCATAACCTTCACACTAAGACAACTCGACAGCTAATCAGAATGTTCATATGGACTACTGTAACATATCTAATCCTCTGCTCTCTCTCTCTCTCTCTTGTGTTATGATTGCATGAACGGATCAATCGAAGCTTTCATCACTACTATACTCCAATTCTATCTATAAATATCCACACTGCTCCTACGCTTGCCTTATGAGTACTTGTAAGAATTAGAGGTAGAAGAAGAGATGGAAGAAGATCACAGCAGTAGTAGTCGTGGACATAATAGAAACTGCAACAGCACTGCTGGTAGTGGCAAGAGGGGGAGGGCGACCAAGGACGGCGCCCGGTACCGCGGGGTTCGGCGCCGGCCCTGGGGGCGGTACGCGGCGGAGATCCGTGACCCGCAGTCGAAGGAGCGGCGATGGCTCGGCACCTTCGACACCGCCGAGCAGGCCGCCTGCGCCTACGACGTCGCCGCCCGCGCGATGCGGGGGCACAAGGCACGGACGAACTTCTACTATCCTCCAACCACCGCCGCGCGACCACGGGGCGCCGCGGTCGGTTGTGCACTCCGCCGCCCCGACGTTCCCCATCTGCACTCGCACATCGACCCTCTTCTCCTTTGCAGCCTCATCAACCACTCTTCGTCTTCTTTGCACCACAAACCACCTTGTTGTCCTTGTTCTTCTTCTCTCTCGAGCTGCTCTGCTCCTCCTCCTCCTCCTCCTCCCGTGACCGACCCTCCTACTTGTGGCACCGCTGGTCTCTGTAGAATCGCCTCCCATCCTGATTCCATTAATGTGTCCATTACGGCTGCTTCTTCCTCAGACCAGTCCCTACTGGTTCAGTCTTCTTCCATGGCGGAAGTCCCCAACCGATTCGCCGACGACTGCGACTTCTTCCGCAAAGAGCCACCCGAATCCGGACTCCTGCAGGAGATCGTAAATGGCTTCAGCTCTCAGCAACAAAGCATGGATAACAGGAGCAATCAGATGCCATCGACGCAAGAGGAGAAGATGTTTGATTCCGATACCTTCCCAATGATCCCTCGGGGCCTCTTGGAGGACGTCTTCGATGTGGTCTCTGCTAAGCTACACAAAGCCTAAAGCTGTGCTCATGCAGCGCCGTCATGCCATCGGTTTCAGCGTTGAGATGCTGATTTCTCTCAAGACTTAGAACCGAGTCTCGTTTTGCTTTGAAGTGTTGGATTGGGTGTAGTTTGAGCCATTTGATGACAATGAACAATTCAAGACTGCCCAAATCTCATGGTTTAGATCAGCAAAGTGGATTAAGAACAATTAGAAGAGAGAAATAAAGAGTGTCACAATATATCCATTGATGTCAGATGTTAGAACTCGTCAACCTCCGACCTCTTCATGCATTGATGTGTGATCGATTCAAACTCGTAGATTGCAGCTTGTGTGTTAGATTCCCACCGATGATGATTATGAATTAAATTAATCATGATTAATCTACGTCAAATTGGACACCAACTCAATCCAAAAGTGTAAATTGTTAGATTGTGGATCAAACATAACTAAGAGAAGACGATATAAAGATTGTGCGTGTGAGATGAAGAAAGATGAACTAAAAAATTAGTCTCGTATGACTATCGTTCACATGATATAGCTTATGACGTGGTAATTGAAACCCGATCTTTTTTTGCTCATGGATTTTCTTTGCCTAATTCATCCAATGAGATAAATTTTGATTAGCTTCTTCTTTTGTTTTGAGAATAATTTAGCTGTTGAAGTTCAACCCAACTCCTTTGATTGCATTTTTTATTGTTATAGAACCATCTTCACAGTTTGATTTCATGTTAATTAATACCTAAGCCAATAGATGAGAGAATCTATTGATCATTATTATTGATACACACATATATATATATACACACACATTGATCAATGAAGTTGATGATTGACAAATGAAGATTTATAGCACATGAAGTGTGAAATGAAAGACAAGTGAAAAAGCTTTCTTAAGCAAATAAACATACTCGATATTTACAAAAGGTAAGAAATATAGTGAAAACCCAAACTGAATTAATCAATGTTTGGGTTAATAATCATAAACAATCAAAGAAAATTTGGTTTCCACAACACTATACAAAATCAAACATATTAGCCTAGTGCATCAAAATTGTTTGTGTGTAACCTTATTGTTGATTTCTAAGTCTAAATAAGGATCAATAATCTTAAATTAAAATCAATTAGAGGATACTTCTGAACAACAGAAAGTTATCCAAAGCTAGCTTCTTCCCATTTGTATGTAGATGTTTTTTATTTTTTAAAATATATTGTTATTAGAGAATAATTCAATTTGCTCATGTGGAAATATCAATATTTTTTCCAACTACATTATAATTTTATTTGATAAGTGAAATGAGAATTATACATAATATCTAATTCAGTCTAACATGATTCAAGATTGCGTGCGCAAAGAGGTTCAATGTGACTAAGGAGGCAACTTGGGTATCTGTCGATATGCTAACTTACACGAAGACTGACGTCGATTGGAATGTTCAATGAGATCCCTCCGATACTAAAATTAGTTTTGAGTTGGAAAGTGGAATCATAGATAAATAATAATTAATCCTGTAATAGTGAATTGACGAGCTTTATAGTGAACTCAGCCCAAGAGAATATTTTACTTACTGTATAGATAAGATATTCCTTTTCGAATTATTTATCCTAACTTAGCTTAGGTGGTTGATGGCATGATATATATCCCTAATCAATAAGAGATTATGTATTTAAGTTTTTTTTTTTTTATAGATTGTTCTCTCATGCAACACAAAACATAAGAGAAAGAGAAATGAATAACAAAGAGAACCCCAAATTAGGGATAAATCAAACAAACTAATATTAGCCATATGATTACAACTAATTAACTATTAATGACAATGATATGATGTTAAAATTTAAAATGGCAAACATACTATTCCCAAAGTGTGCAAGGACATATGTGTAAGTATCCCTTCTTCACTCTATCTACCACACAAACAGTGGGAGATGAAGCATACTCCATTTTTTGTGATGAGGTATTGCCCTGTGAAGGTCATTTAGGCTTTTCTCTATAGCATTGACCTCATGCATGTCATAAGTAATGTCCATCATATATATATATATATATATATATATATATATATATATATATATATATATATATATATATACATATGTATTGATAGCCATGCAGATTCTACTGCACTGCACACAAAGCCATCCTAATTGGCTCCATTTGAACTGTGGCCTCATGGAAGGGTGAGAGCTAAAGTTGCACGGCTTTGAGGGTGCCATTGCCTTTTTACAGCACCAAAACCTGCCCTTTCCTTTGCCGAGACAGCCCCACCTTTGCCTCTCACCACCGCCATCACTCTCTTCCTTCTCGCCAAAGGCAAAAAAGAGTCGCATGCATGCGTGCCCTTTTGATAATAAAGCTCTCTGTGAGAACGCCTGCAAAGCAATGCTCGGAGTGGTATTGCATTAGGATAAAAGCTGAGAGACCACCAGTCTCCTCTTTTCCTTCTCTCTTCCTCTCCTCACCTCCCTCACAACTATATATATGTGCATATGATCCTTCTGCGTCGCCATGGCTGCTTGTGCTGGCTTTGCTTCCGCGGCAGGAGTCGTCGTGCTTGTCATCGATAAAGGTGGAGGTTCCGTGACCTAAGTTTGGGCAACGCTGCTTCTTCTGATGCGTGGGGGAATCAAGCGCACTGGTCCGATGGTTTTCATTGCTGTTTCCTCTTCTTCTTTTTGGAGTAGTTATCCACTTGAGTTAGTCTTGTAATGTCGACTACATATAAGGAGTAGACAATGGTGATTGCCTTTGTTTCTGCGACGGTGACAGCATAATGAATCTTTGATGAATCATTGTTCATTCTCTTCTGCCATATAGTTTTGTAGAGATTGGTCGCTTGCAGCATCATCTATCTATCACTTGGAAAAAAGATATATAGTCTATGTGCTATATTTTGTGGAGTTCTTAGCTCCGTGCATGTATCAGCTTATTCTCATCTGAATGATGTGTAGATAAATCTCCACAGGCTGAAGCTTTAGTCTTATGGTTGAGTTCTCTTTCCCCTCTACCATCGCATAAGAATCAAGCAAGAGTTGAACTCCTGAAACCAAAGGATGGAAAGCTGTAGGACAAGAGTTGTATCCAATCATTGAGACATTAAAGTAGTAGGACTGAGAAGCTGAGAGAACATACAATTTTTTTGACATATTTTTCCTGTTTCTCTCTCCAACAATGTCAAGTTTGCTGCCAGTGATCATGCATGCTTGCTACTAATTGGAGTTCCAACCATGGCACCAGATTTGTCTTCTATTGCTTTGTTCTTCTAGCCATCTTGATGCTTGTGATTTTTCTTGGGTTGAATCCATCTTCCTTCTTCGCGACGATGTATCAAATATTTATAATAGTTGGATGATTGTCTGGTAAAGTAGCAATCCTCTTTTTGCATTTTTGATAGAAATGTACACATTAATCTTTGATGTTCACCTGATTGGAAGATGAGTATGTTGTGAACAAGACTTGTTCTTGTTCTTTGTTGAGTTCATGCGGCTGGAACACGAGATCTAATATGGATTGCAGAGTCTAAATTCCAGCTGAGACCCAAAACTATGAGATCAGTACTCAAAAGACTCCCTTCTGCAAGAACTAGCAGCCTGGCGATCAAATTCTGCAAACAAAGATCATCATGTAGAGTATGATTTCTTCAAAAGAACAACCTTTAGTTTTGTTTCTGCAAGTAGGCCGGCAATTCTCTTTACTGTACAGATAGTTATGGACATGAATGCTTGAAAGGCAAGAACACCCTTCTTCCCCACCAATGGCGGAACCCTCTCTCTCTCTCTCTCTCTCAAAGGCAAGAAGTACACTGAGGAGCACAGGCACAAACTTTAGTATTGTTATCACATGCTACTTTCAGGGACCAACCTAGTCCGGCCACTCTCTTCTTCCTCATCCTCCCCGCCTTAGCTTTTGCCAGGCAGCAACAGATGCAGTGGCTCTTCACCATTGACGTTGGACGAGAGGAATTGATGGTGGACCGGAAGCTAAAGCGGTCATCAAAGTGCATGCCATCACTCCTCTCTCTCTCTCTCTCTCTCTCTCTCTCTCTCTCTTCTGTCAGTCGTATGATTAATGCTTCAGACCAGTTTGAACCGGCCAGGACTGATCATGCCTGCCTCGTTCGATTCATCAAGAACAGTTTGCTGGGTATAATGCGACAGCAAGCGCATTCGTAGGATGCATGCCGAGGTCAAGCCATGGCAAGCTAACATCAACGCATAGAATACTTTGGATGCATGCATGCATGCATCGAGAGGCTTAAGAGCCAGCAAACGCACTATGTTCTGACAACATTGTAGATTTCATTTATGGCACGAGAAGAACACACCATTGTTTTGCCGAAGCAACAGCTCTATGTCCTCAAATGCATGGGTAGAATTCCCTGATGTTGGATACCACTATAATATAACAGTAGAAAAAAAGATTGCTGTTGTTAGAGGTTGACAGAACTCTCATAATTTTCTTCTTTTTTACTGCTATTATGACACACAATTTGTGTCGTGAGAATTTGAATGGTTTGATAATGTAAGACATAATATGATTTTATTTCATCATCTTTCTTTAATCTGTCAAACCTTTGTCAGATTAGAGTTAGGGCGGATCGACCCATCAATCGAGTGAACTCTTCGATTGTGAACCTGCGCGCAGCAAGTTCTCGAATCACATCTTGATTGCACGAATTGTGTGGGCCACGTGGCGTTCTCTTGAGACAAAACGTGGGTTGATCTGGGAACACCACGTCAACATTTAGGGCGCCGCACCGTGTCCATGTCGAGAAGCATTCGGTCGGCATTCCCACTGTGTTCGCCGGCGATTGGAAAGGGGGCGGTGTCTTCCCTCCTCGTCGGAGACAAAGGATGCTGCAGTTCCCGGCGTTCATGCGGCAGCTCCCGTCGCCGCCGCTGATTCCTACCTCCACTCTGCTCCCCGTCGCTGCCCACGCCCAAAGCGACGAGGACTCCCTCGCCGTCTTGGAGTCCGAGCTCGAAGACAAGGTACGGCTGTTCGTCCCCTCTCCTTTGTCCGACCCTCCACTCGCTCGCCGTGGTCCGCTCATGCTTCTCTTAACTAGGGTTTCTTATGCGTATTGTGAATCAAAATGAGGATGAATCATGTGAAGCGTATAACTTGGTTATCTCGAGTGATTCTTCCCTCCTGCGAAATGGGATATGATGCACCTTCTTCGTGACTTTGTATTTACTGCGCTTGATGGATGTTTAAGATGCGGATCGAATCACAAGCCGTGATTACGGCTTTTGTTCGAGAGTTATGTTCTTGTGTGGTTGAGAAAAGATCGGAGAAGCCGATATGATCGTCGATAGGTCCTATTTTGACTGGAGGTGTCAGATTTGGAGATGTAATTACACTTGATAACGTTATTATCCGTCATACTTGTTATCTGGAATAAAGCAAGAGTTGTCTCTGGAAATTAAATTGAGAAAATAGAAAAATATGCTAAATTTGTACTGCCTTCTTTATGAATTTGAATCCCTGGTTGATTGTATTAGCTCTATAGCTTTTTGAAGATAGAGAAAGCAATGAAGGCATTTGAAGCCAAATAAGAAGCATCAAACAAGTATTGATTTAGAGGTGGACTAAGCATTTGAGGACTAAGCAATCGAGGAATCCATCCAAAGCCACATAAAAGATTTTACACCATGTCATCCCAGGAGTGGAGAATGAGGCAGAGCAGATGGCTTAAAGTGAAATGTGAAATTTGTGTAGTTGATTTACTGACCAAAACATTTGGCTGGTCCTTGTATCTGAGGAAACTTTTGCTGTCCCAGGTTGTGAATATATGATTTGATAGGGTTTTAAATCTCATGGACAACCCAATCCATCACCAGCGTTAAATGGATAATCGTTCTTATGTGAGTCCTTTCTCGTTCCAAACACAGGGTCCGTACTCTACGTTTTTTCTAGAGTGCAAATCAGTTCATGTATTTTTTTTTCTTGATAATATGTCTAAAATATAATTTTGATACTTGATTTTTTAAAAGACAATAACCATATTTGGGTGTTGTGTTTTTTTTTAAAAAAACGTACAGAGGGAAAAAGGCTGCATCGCAGATAGTGAGGTTGAATTCCTGTAGCCAAAAACTACATAATAGAATCCAAGGGGTATGCGTATATACAGAAAAAGTTCTTAATTCTTTAAATTATTTTCTGAGAAATCTAAAAATGATGACATATTTGCCAATTGATAAATAAAACTAAAGTCATCCCTAGATCTTGGAGCTTATTAGTTGATCAGGCTGAGGGGCCTTTTCGTTTGTTTACAGAAGTATGTCCATTTTTCTTAATTTGTAAGCTATTTTGATTGAGACAGCAATGTGACTTTGAGAGATCAAATCGGAGAAATACTTGTTAGGCGTGTTTGTTCTATCAATACGTTTAAGTATGAAATTATAGTCATATGTTATTTGGTACTTCTACCACCTGCATACGATGACTTTTTAAAATATTAATTGAAGATATAGTAGAATGAAGAAACCATCTTCAGAAAGAAAAAAGTTCTACATATATTGGAAATATTAGTCATTAGGAGCATAAAGCATTTGTCAAGTGTTCTGAGTACTATATCCTTGTTGTGTGCCCATTAGATTAAAAAAATTCTTTACAATATAGTTACAAGTTTGGTTGAAGATGTAAGTAAGTAGGCTGAAGAATTCATCTTCAGAAAGAAAGAAGTTATGCATATATGGAAATATTCGTCATTAGAAGCGTAAAGCATTTGTCAAGTGTTCTGAGTACTATATGCTTGTTGTGTGCTCATTAGATAGAAAAAAATTCTTTACAAGATAGTTACAAGTTTGGCTACGCTTATTTCCTCCTTCCCATCACATCGCCTAGGTTGCCACCTCCCCATCATGTTGCCATGGCTGCTATCCCCCATTGCATTGCCTTGGCTGCCTCCCAGTTTCATCCCCACCATCACCACCACCTTCACCTCTTTGCTTTTTATTCCCCTGCCATCTCCTCCACCTTCTCTTCCTCCTCCACCTTATCTTCTTCCTCCTCTCCCATCTCCTCATTTGGTCGGACCTGTAGTGATCGGCATGGGGACCAGGCTTAACATCACTGAACTGATCATCATGATAATTGTTGAACTGGTAGTTGTGGGCATAAGAAAACTGGATTTTGGATTTGGATTTGGAATTGATCAACTAATACCATCATATGGTACATTGATATATGATTGTTGGTTAGAAGATAATGTTTTATTATTTTTTTCCCATCTGAGTTCCTCGTGTTCTTTAAACTTTGAGCAGTTTCTTTTTGTATTTTTTGGGCTAGAAGTAAAAAATTCTATTACTTAGAAAATAGAAAGTCTAGTACAAATTTCTCCTCGGATATCTGAGCAGATTAAGTCAAAACAATCTGAGGGCCACTCTCCCCTCGAAAGAAAGGAGGATTTTGAGACTCTAGAATGACTGGCCAACCAATTGGCCTCCCGATCGCCCTCCCTATAAACATGTGTAATTTCGTATTCTTCAAATTTCTCCAACAAAGGACTGGATATCAACAATAACATTCTGAAGAACCCAAAGGTATAGTTGAGTTATATTGAATCAATTGTATCATGGATTCGGAATCTGATTCTATAATGATATGTCTGATGCCGTCTAGTGAATCCTTCTTCAGACCTATTCCATTAAGAGGGCCATCACAATTTAGTTTAAACTATCCTAAACATTGTTTTATCATTGAATTTTTATATGACTTTTCTCTTGAATAGGCTCATTAGGTTTATTGGCTTCATCATTATATATAACACATGCAATGATTTTATGTAAAAGATGAGTTGGGTTCATTGGATTAGTGTGATTATAGAGGATCTCATTCATGATTTTCTATAACCACCATAAACTTGTGGCAATAATAGATTGTAAGGTGTTGGCAGCATACATATGCAGGTTTTCATCTTCATATAACTACTGACCTTCATGCTAGTTTTCAAAAAAGAGGAAATGAATGCCCATGTATTGTTGAAGAATTAGTCAAAGAGAAAAGAAACTGTACATTGAAAGAAACAATATAGAATAGATTCTGGGGTAGATGCACAAAGAGAATAAAGGAAGTTATTACAAATTCAGAAAAATGTAGAATAGATTCCGGGGTATATCCACAAAGAGAACAAAGGAAGCTATTACAAATTCTAAGTCGGGCACGTCTGTTGGACAATGGGAGGCAGCGGTGCAAAAGTTTCTAACAAAAGTATTTAGTATGAGGCAAGACTAGAAGCTTCTTCAAACGATGCCACCCATCACCATTGTCCACATATTTACCCGAGACCTTGCACCATTTCTTGTTTGCTTGTTGAAGAGAATTGAGTTCAGCCTGGAAAGTAAGCTAACATCAGTCCTTCGCCCGGAAAGTCAAAAGAATAGAATTGAGGCACCCCTTGTTGCTTGAAAGTAGAGAAATTCAAGAGATACACATAGAATTGGGTAAAAACACACTAGAAACTAGAATATTGAATAGAATTTAGTGCACAACTTGTAGAAGCACAGTAATAACACGCAACGGCTAATGCACCTTGCTGGAGTTTCCAAGGGAAAATCATGAAGTTATAAACCAATTTGGTGGAAGCAATGCCTCGAAAATCTGGTTTCCAAAATAAAAAAATGATCACATGGGTGAAGAGATAAATCAATGTTACACATTCTATTTGTCAAAATTGAACCAAAAGCAGTATCCTTGGCTTCATTGGCCTTTGTTTGTAAAACTTGAAACATTACAGTTATTTAAAAAATTCATTACAGATAATAAATGTAGTCTTATAAGAGTGCTTTTGTCATGCTTAACAAAGTTATACTAAATTTGTGGTCAGATTTTTGATAATCTAAATATAGTGAAGACTGTCTTATAGTAAAAAGAATTTTTTATTTTTTGCTGTTGCATATCTTGTGTTATTTTGTGGAGATTTTATTTCTAAGAGTATTTCTGTGGTCAATAATGGTTTGCTGAAATGTTGATTGCCTATTTGCCAACATTAGTACCAAATAATGCATTCAATTTCTACAGACAATTGTTTCCTGTTTATAGTAAAAATGCTTAGTCCTTGATGTTGACATGGCATGAGGTCCATAACGATGAGAAAATAGACTACAGGTCAGGGCACTAATTGTTGAAAGTTGAAACATGTGAAGCAACACAATTAGCATTCCTGGTTGCCTCTGATGCTGAGTAGATTGTTAGAAAAAGAACCAAGTTATCTTGTTCCTTGTTTGCTTTATTTGTAGTTTTTTTTTTACTCAGCTGAACTACGAAAACTGTTTATAACCTTACTGTATGACTGAATCCTTTTGTCAGTTTGTGTGATCCATTTACGGTTGGCTTACCTGCAGTGGAGTGAAATCAGAAAGACAAACAATAACCTGCCTGTGATGGGGAGAAAAATTGTTGATACCAAGGAGGAACTCGATGCTGGTGCAGAAGATGATGATGTCGACAACGTTGGGGAGTCTGAGGGTGATGAATTTGAGCAAGAAACTGGTTGATGTATTCCAAGGTATGCAGTTCCCTTTGTGCATCCTCTAGATAGTCTTCACAGTTTCTAATTATCGTATTCTATGTGCTTGATCATTTGGGCGTTCTGCTTTTCTCAATGTACTTAGGAATTTTGTCAAATGTTGTTTGCATATTTTCCAATTCATGAATTGTTTCCACTTAAGGATTTTGTCGACTTTGATCTTGGTCAATTGATCTACCATTGTCTGCATGGTAAGGCACGTGTCTAGCTGATGCTGGTCATGTTGCTTTAACAGATATGCATACGTTTTAAACATGAAGCCAGATTCATTTTTCGATATAAATCAGTCTTAGACTCAAATCAAAGAATATCTGAATCCGAGTCAATTGGGTTGGGTGGCTGAAGGTACCCCAAAAATAAAAAGACAAGACTTGTTATTTGCCTATAGATTGATGATAGAGAAGCCATCTGCATCCTATTTCTGACACTTATTTTTGTAGCCAAATCCGATTCAAGAGTACCTGACTGTGACTTGCTACCATGCATACAGAGTCATCCTGGTCCGCATACAGCCCAAAGGATATAATTGAATGGTGGGTCAGCTAGTGTGGAGGAGATTCTCATTTGATAGGGCACTTCTTTGGATAACGGTTGGTAGCCGAATCAAGTTTTGTTTACTTGTGTCATCTTCCTATCTCCAACATTTGATATATGTGCAGAGGTTTGAAATAGTTTTGTTGCCTATATATACTGGACTTTTGAACCCTTACTCTGCACCACGTTATGGCTTGGACGTCAAGCATAGGATTGGTAGCTGTAACTGCTGAGATCATTATTAGCTTTCCAAAAAGCACAGAAAGATTTCAGTATCGATCTCATGAACTTTCTCCATTGTTGGATTCCTTTTGGTTGGTGGAATGGATTTCCTTCAGAGATCCGTAGTTCGATGGTGCAGCGTTTGCAATCTGCACTGAAGCTTTCTCATGCCCATGTGGAATCAATTAGGTCACTTCCATCATTCCATGGCCTCCTAACTCGAGTCAGTGATCAACCTAGCCTTTGTACTGCATATATAAAAAGATATAAAGCATATGAACCTTAGTGGGCATACTAAAATATTCGAAGGGCCCATGGCCATGTGGTAAGCTTTAAATATTGAATGAATGTGGCCTCCAAGTAGGAGCCAGAGTGATCTTTTGATACCCTAACCAAAAACGGAAGGAAAACCCCTTGTTTTGCATGTTTTATCCTTGGAAATAGCACAGTTTTGCCCCTCTAAATTCTAATATAGCATATATATTCCTTCAAATATTTACATATTAAGAATATATCTCTTTGTTCAAGTCTTTTTTATCATTTGGTGATCTACATTTGTAACTCATAGTACTGATCTCCAAATCATATTAAAAAAATCTTATAATTACACTAAAAACTGTCCTATATTACATCAAGTTTCACCCTTTAATCTCATAAACTTGTGAGTATAAAATTTTGTATATATAATGAAGGGAGACTAATAATTTTAGGGTATGTCAAAATAACAATTTGGAGGAAACAAAAAACTAGGTAATTTTTTGGGAATCTTATTGATTCCAGGAACAGCCCTTCTTGCTTGCAACTTGGTGGTCCTTTCCCTAGAGATTTGAGCCAGAGAAAGCCCCATGTGCAAGCAACTTGATGAACTCTCCACCAGAAGAGAAGAAAAGGCCTATAAATAATAACTACTGTGGACCTACCGATCCCGTGGGATGATAAAAGTCAGAGTGCTCCAGGAATCAAGATGAGTAAGCCACAAGCCCAAATCACTGTATAAATATAATTCCTTTCTTCCATCCTAATTAAACTAGAGATAGTAGATGCATTACATCACCCAATAAACCAGTACCCAAATAGGTCCTCAGTCGTATGAGCTTTTCTGATGATTTGCTTATTAATTAATGTCAAAATTCTGTACATTGACTATGGACTTCTTTGTCTGACCATGAAATCAGATTATGTATTGTGCTGGGAAACTTTCAAGTTCTCACAAGAATTTTGGTTGGAACAAGGATTTCCTGAAATTAAATATTGATGTGGTGTCCGGGGAAGCCAACAAGTGTGTATTCACTTGTTGACTTCATAGAAGTTCCCAAAATCTGGAGGCACTCATGGTTCGACGAACTATGATCAGATCTTTAGACGAATTCGGAAAATGATTTAAAGTTGGGTAGGAAAAAAAAAAGATTTCCCTGAAAATAAGTATGAGCCCAAAGGTATAGGAATCATCATATGACTTGAATTTGGATTCGATTTGAACTGTCTAGCATTTGAACTTTAAACTCAAAATTCGACTCATACTAATTTCTCTATCTTAGATGTATAAATCCGATCTTAGGGAGTCGTACATAAAGACGGAATCTGACTATTATAATACTTACGAGTTGCTGTGGTGAATGAGTCGATTCCGATTCAGAGTGACAGGACACTCGTCCGATCAACCAACGCATGGGAACGAAGTGGAGAACAGACTGTGCCGTCCGTAACACCAGCAGTCTGCGCCATGGACATGTCACGTGGCGTAGGACGGGACGAGCCACTGACTGGCGATGTGACGGCTCGGCGGGTCGAGCAGCCTCATCTGGCCCACCTGCCGGCCCAACCTGACGCGTCGCACGGGTGAAGCCCCACCACCGCCAACCGGGATAAGGAGAGAGAGGCCACGGTGCTCTCCCCACGTCAAATAAACTAGAGGACACCATAAAATACATAAGAGGGTTAAAAAAAAAGGGGATAAAGGAAGACTGGCACGCAATTGGTCGGATCCTAAGAAGAAGAAGAAGGAAGGGGAGGAGATAACGTTGGCAGGAAGTTACGTATGCCACCACGATCTCCATCTTCCATGGGAGAAGGCGGCCAAACAACCGGAGGTGACCCCATGCATTCTTGATCACATGATGGCCCGCCGATTCTGGTTCACATGGTGGTCTGTGGAGTGTTCTGGATTGAGGAAGTGATCTCGTCGCTGTTATGATGTCCTCGACGAATATTACCACTGGAGCGTTCTTCCTTTCGTAATGATTTCTTACACGTGGCCATTGTTCATTCACCGGGTCGCATGTCCGGGCGATCAAACGTCTTTAGTGATTCTGGTTGTTTAAATCCGAAATAATAATAAAAAAAACACTGTAAACACTTACCACACTAATTTATTTCCCAATTTATAGACTTAAATCCTGGGTGATATTTTCAGTTCCTCGGTGTTTGGTAGACGTATATATTTCAAATCAAAATAAAACGACTGGTAATGAAGTGGGAAGACGGCTACCAGAGGAATCTGTGAACCTGAAGCAACCCCTACTAGAGTTCTAGCAAATGGAATCTCTGACCTTGCCCAAGTCTTTTGGCCTGTTTTCTTGTGAACGATACCAATCTCTATTCCATGAATTATTTCATTTCAAAACCTATTTAAATTTATATACGTAGAGAGAGAGAGAGAGAGAAAGAAAAAAAAAACGAATTGTGGAATCTTGTAAAAAAGAAAGAAAAAAGAAAGGATTGGTCCAATGAAAAGGCAAATAGACAGCCTGGCCCACACCGTAGGAAAGGACCAAAGCAAGGGGGGTGGTTTGGGACAACATGACAGCCACATAAAACCCATCCACGGGCCCACCGCCTACCCTTTGCCGTCGTTTCCCTCGCGGCCCAAATAATATCCGCAGTCCTTTTACCATTTACTCGTCTATGAATGGCTGCTGCCTTCTTTAAACGTCAAGACTACGTTTGATATTTTTCTTTCAATTAACACTCAACATCACTTAGTTTTCAAATTTGTTCTTTAATTGAGTATTTTTTTAAAAAAAAATACAAGTAAATTTTATTATATCATATTTAAATTCAAATATGAGATATACCATTTATATAATAATATATTATATTATTATATTAATATTATAGTGTTTTATTGATAATAAAATATTAACTAAAATCTTATCTGATTTTCTTTTAAAAAAATAAAAAATCTATATTTATTTAAAATAGTCGATGTTAATTATAGTTATAAGTTGTAAATCAAAATTTTCTAGATAAATTTTAGTGAAATTGAAAGATGTGAAGGTGTTGATATTTATTTTAAAATCTGTGAGCTCAAATGCTTTATTTCTCTCTCTTTTTTTAATTACCGGGATAAATATTAAAAATCCAAACTCAAATAAATCCTCTCTTAACTTTGCGTACTACGCTTCGCCTTCACTTCCGTCCTATAAATGAAGGGCCGATGGTGCCTTAGTTAAGGCTTGAAGCCGCCTCCATAGCACTTCATCCTCTCTTCCCTCGTCCGCCCTCTCTTCTCTTACCTGCAAATAGAATCAATCACCTTATCACGAGTAAACAGAAAATAGGAAGAGTGAGGGCAAGCGAAGAGGAGAAGTGGAAGCGTAGAAGGCGATGGTGGGCGCCTTGTCATCGTCCTCCTCCTCGTGCGCCTCCTTCGGCTCCTTCGAGGAAGACGTCCCCGCCGCCAAGCCCTCCCCCGGCGCCGCCTCCGTCAAGTTCCTCTGCAGCTACGGCGGCAGGATCCTCCCCCGCTACCCCGATGGCAAGCTCCGCTATGTCGGCGGCGACACCCGCGTTCTCTCCGTCGACCGATCTGTCCCCTTCTCAGGTGCTCCCTCCCTCCCTTTGTCCCTTCTTTCGTTTACGATCGCGATGAGAAGAGATGTGAGATCGGGTGGGGTTTGGATGGTGGACAGAGTTGCGGGAGAAGATGAGGGAGCTGTGCGGGTGGGGCCCGGTGAGCGTCCGGTGCCAGCTGCCGACGGAGGACCTCGACGCCCTCGTCTCCGTCAAGTCCGACGAGGACCTCGCCAACGTGGTGGAGGAGTACGATCTCGCCGGCCGCGAGAAGATCCGGGCCTTTCTGTTCCCCCCCTCCAACAACGGCGGCGGCGAGAGCCCTACCCATCGGGCCACGCCGATCTCGGTGGCGGTGCCCGCTGAGCGCTGCGTCCACCAGATCTCCGCGCCGGCGAGGCCCGCCGGCCGGTTCGAGAAGCCCCCCGCCGCCGGGGATCTTCGCCACCACGGCCACGGACACCACCACCACCTCCACGGCCGTCATGCGGCCCCCAGGCCGTGCAACTACCTCGTGCACCACGGAAGCCACTGGCAATGATACCACCACCACCACCACCACCACCATCGCCAGTGTTTGTGGCGAAGAACTCGAGGTAAAGCAATGGAACGAAACAGAGATTGATCTTTGTGAACTGACGACGACGGACTGTATCAATCTCGCTTGTCTTCAATACAATAAATCTATTGAAAAATCCAAAAAAAAACCACAAAAAAACCCTTAACAAGAGTACTTGATCTATTCTTCTTCTTCTGCTGCCGTTGCTGTGTGACTCACCTTCGTTTCGTGTTTCTTCCTCCCCATTCGATCGAGTCGCACGTGTGTCCTCTTCATTCAAAACAGTCTCGCACGTGTGTGTTCCGTTAGGTCTCCGTCTCTCCTTGGTCACGTTTATTATGTTCTTTTCGCCCATTTCGTGTCCGTTAGCTCCGTTTGTTTATCGTCAGCTGAAACGTTTCTTTTGCTCATTTCTATTGGTTAATATGCTACTGATTCCTTCTTCCTTTGTCTTCATGTCGCAGGTTACTTGGCGGCGGACGGAACCTTTTTCTTCGGGGGTCCGAATAATTTTTTTTATCAGGAAATACATATAAAATCCAATTATTATTATTTTTATTAAGATAAAATATACAAATTTTTCATATTTTATTTTCTTTTCTACAACATTCTTACCCAATTGGACCTATTTTTTTTTTGTGTTCATTCTAAGGTAAGTTGATGAAGCCAATATTTTTGGATATATATGTATCATTTTTTCGATAGTTTTCATTATTTTTACAAACTTTGTTGCGGTTTAAAACACTTTTTTCATAGTTTTAGCCGGAAAAACTTTTGCAATTTTTTGTTCTTTCTAGTTCATAATATATCTTCTGGACTTTGGCAAGCAGAGTTGTCCTCTAAAGGTGTGGGTCGCAAGATTCACAGTGAATGAGGAGAAATGCCATGGTCAGTGTGCCAAGTTCTCATCTTTCTTTCCTTTTCCACTCCTTGCAAGGTGGGAGGAAATGATAAGATGTGATATTGACTTTTAGTTCCGATTGAGGCCAAGCCTGCCTAGGCTTAGATATGTGAAATTAACTCTTGTGCTGCCAAATGACTTTAAAACTCCAACTCAAGTTTGATCCAACCTTTAATTCTCCTCAATTTTTGTCCCCTTCCTACTTTTTAGAGCTGTAGAATGATGGAACTCTTGCTTCGCCCATTTCTTGTGAAGCACTTCAAAGAGTTGCTTATCTTTCTAGACACTGAAACATGGAGCGCAGAGAAAGGCTCAAAAAAGTTCCCCATTCATCACTCCTTTCTTTTTGTCTCGAATTTGAACTTTCTAGCTTTTTTCGTTAATCTATTTGCTATAGCTTCTCAAATGGACTCTTACAAATTGTTTTTTTAGATATCTTATAAAATTCAAGTATTTGGCAACACTTCAGTAAGCAGTTCTCTAAGAAATCAAGCATTTCTTTAAGGAGAATAAGTTATTTCTCTACCATTTGAGAAGTAGGTATCTGTATTGGTATTTTTTGCATTATATTATTATATCTATAATAAATTTTAATGAACTCTTCAAAGTGTATCCGTTGGATGACCAATTTGTAACTACAAAATGAGTTTTTATGAGACCCAACAAGGTGTAAATGGGAATATATATAGATATATATGTCTTGACCTTCATAGAATTTTTGTTTTTGTGATTGTTCTTTTTGACATTTCAAATTTTAGTCTATCTTTGTTTCAAGTTTTTGTTTTTTCAATAATTCTTTAAATGATGATGATATTTTGGGTTAGTGAGTGAGTTGAATTGGTCAGACTATCATATATGATGGTTGGATACAAATGCCAACCATGATATGAGCTGAAGTATTATTACATGACAATCTTGCTCTTTTTTGTCCTTGACAATACAAGATTAATCTCTAACCTCTTTTTTTCCTCTCTCTGTGGTACATCAGAACAATTTCCAATATTTTTACACATCAATATCTAATTAATTGTTCTTTCTCTTCCCATGAGTTGCACATATTTTTATGGTATCATGAAAACATTTCATAATGATTCTTTCAACTTTTCTTTAGCTTTCATCTCGATTTGCCATTTCAAAAGTCTATTCCATCATATCTATATAACAGGGACAGTCTTTTGATACCTTCAATCTCCCATTCTAAAAGCAAATTTTGACATAATCTTTTGATTTATTATTTTTTTCATCTGATTTTTTAGTTGCCACCATTAGTATCCTCTTTTTTTTTTTATGATTGTCAATATAAGAGGAGAAATCTAAGAAACACTAATTTAGTCTATTCATTGCTATTCTTCTACTTCAAGATTTGTTAACTATCAACCTTTAGAAATAATGTGTACGTAATGTGTATAAATAGGCAAATGTAATATGCATTGGTATGTCTGCAAGCTTAAGAGAAATAAATAGGAACATACATGCAAACGAATCAAAGTGTTTTGATCAAATGCATGGTGGAAAGATTAATTCCCTTAGGATCAAACATCATAGACTCGAAATAGGCAAATGTTGATCAACTATGTTTGAATCATGAAATCACTCTCTTTCAGGCATTGGATTCCTTTTCTAATATATTTTTGTTTTGACAATTATTAAGGGAATCTTATGATATCTACTATCCATAATCCTTTGTAGAAAGTTGATATTGGATTTCACTATATATTTTGCATCATATTTATTAAAGCAAAATGAAAGTGATATTGAGAGAAAAAGAAACCATCAAAGGAGAAAGAAAAGAGAGATTCTATTATCTGTTGGTAGGAGAGGACAAACTAAATTTAATACTAAGATATTACTTGTTACCTTAGTTGGGTGAATTCAATCAGATAAAATAGCATGCAGTAACGTCTCAAGCTCTCCAACCATTGCATTGGCAGAAGCCTCGAATCATACTGTGTAAATGATGACAAAAAGGATGTTCATATTATGTTGTCCGAATGATGAGAAAGAGGATTAGGGTTTAGACTTTATTGGAAAGGATAATGGAGGGGAAATTATGGTGAAGATGGGGGATGAAATCTTTATTTTTCTAATTGTGTTTTCAATCACATCCCATTTATTGATTGAATCCGAGCTTTGAGTGACAAAAATAAAAAAAAAAGATGGACTGATGATGTAACCAATCATTTCCTATCACTTTGTAGGATTCTAAATATATCCACTAGCCCTAAGTTTTTTTTTATTTGTTTTTCTCTCTTTGGGGCGAAAAAATTGGCAATGCTAGTCTTTTAAAATAAGTATAAAAATTGAACATATTCATAAAAAGTATAAAATTATAAAGCCAAATTAAAATCGATCCTATTTTATCACATGCAAAAGTCAACGAAGATAATATTTTTATTACTTACTAAGGTTGTATTTAATATTATATTAATTGAATGATTGGAGAGTCAAGATCTTATAAAGAGTTAAATAGATCTTATATCCTTTGTTTTTTAGTTCAAGCACAAATCAAATATATCTTATATCTCATTTTCTATAAAAGATTATGATCATTATAATTAGAATTTCACTAAGTTGAATTGATGTATAGTTTACCAAAATGCTTCGAAGTCATCAATTATTGATGGCGAAGGACGGATAACAGAGAAAGATGGTGAGTACACAAGTCCAAAAAACATTAGAGATCAATCAAATTGTTGCTGCAAAAGAGGAACAAAAACAGGACGTTCACGAGGAGATATTAACAGTGCTTCCACTGAGAAACAAAAACCCAATTCATACTGCAGAGGCAAAAAAACAAAGCTAATGTTGTCTTTAATGCATGACACCACAAAAGATGCTTTCATGCTTGTTTTACTTTCGTCCCGAATGCTAATTTGTATGTACGTCATTTACTGCAATGAATATTTCTTTTAACTAAAGAAAAGAAAACACACTAACTCGTTGAAATTTTCAACTCTACCGTCGCCGAAAAGGAAGAAGACGAAGCCGACGACAAACTCGAATCACCATTAGAGAATCATACGACAACTTCGAGGTAGAACAGTGGTGTCTCTGAGAACAGAGGAGAGAAACAGGTAAAGAAGAAGGTGGTGCATGAGGGATCGGATCTTGATTGACCGAGAACATTCATCATTTTTGCATTATTGCTTTATTGATTCTCTCATATTAAATTTGGATCGAGAAAACATTGACTTACTCATTCAACCAGCAGTCGACCGATGACATTGTTGCCATGAACAAGAATTTGTCAATCAATCTAATGGCCTCCTGTGATGCAACCCACTACCCAACATCTTTGACATTCATTGCTGATGTCCTCTTCATTTATTACTTTGGCCCATCTGCTTGGTAGATCAAAGTGATTTATTAGTTCGCAACCAAACCCCTATCTCAACTCCCAAATTTCCTGCAGATATTATGAGCCTTCTGTGCTCTTTAAATTTCACATAGCATAGCATGCTCTTCAATAGAAGCGACAGTACTTACGGCCATTTAAGGTCGTTGGTTCATAGGATTTGATATAGTTTTATGCTAGCTGCTATCATCTTTTTTCATTCGAGATTGAGATCGAATGGATTGTTTATTTAAATTTGTCTTACATTCGACGGCTGTTCCTTCTGATTCTTCTTCTTTGTTGCTGCCTCCTTCAACAGGATGTCCAACAATCCTGCAGTCAGAGCATTTATGATGAACCATTCCATTGATGGCTCTCTGATCACATGTTCCTCTCGTTGGATCCACAACTTTGAATGTCATCAGGCAGATTCTTTCCCACATTTATTTCTTTGCAGATTCTTCTTTTCAGGTAAATACAAGACTCGTGATGGTGCTGTCCATTTTGCTCAGTGTCCTTTTGACCGAAGAATGAAAACTTTAATCCATATATAGTTCACGTATTTTGATTTCTATGTAATTTACATCGGAGTCACGATAATACTCTCTTTCGAATTTTTTTAAGAAATATCAGAATTTAATTTAAGCGAGTCGGGAAGACTATGTTTCCTAAAAGGATTTATGACCGCTGTCATCATCGACCTTCATTAGAAACAAACGACTTTATTTCATCATATATTGAGAATTCTTAACCATCCGTAGCGAATCATTTGAAGAACTTTATAAATTATAATAATTTATTTCTCTAATTTTTAATCTAAAAAAAAAATAAAAGATGTCAACCATCTCTGATGATGAGTCTTAGAAATCAAATTTCTCCTTCGCCCACACCAACTTCGGTGTCTTTGCCATTTAATGAAGCCTAACATGTAGATTGTTGAATTAGAGGAAGATGATTGCCGACGGAGGAAGGAATGTCCCCGTGGACGAACTCGATCGGATGTTGGTGGATGCGATCTTAAATTCATGCAGATGCGACCATTTATTCTTTTACGGACGCATTTATGCTTGAGGTTTGGGCGTTCGATTCTTAGATTTTGGATGCTACGTTCGTTGTTGCTTCCTTGGGAATATAAATGGAGCATCGATGCGAAGTTGTACGAGAGCCAAGTAGAGGAGACTTCATTGTGAATTTTAGGATTAATCCCAATCGAGTTTTGTTACGTTCGTGAGGGTATTCATAACCTAGACGAAGGAGAAATCCTCTCGGAGGTAGAATACGTTCATGGCTCGTTAGAACGAAAGATATTGATATCATACATCATGCCACCTACAAAAGATTACACCGAAGATTTATCTAACAAAATCTTCTAATCGTATATATTCATAGATGACGAAAGCCCACAAGCAAACAAGTTTTGAATCATGATGTACGATTTTTACTATCATCAATTTAACGAGGGAATATATTCTTTCTATGCTCAATCGATGTGATATGTCGAACAAATTTTTAATTATCTCTTAAGTTGTTGATGTGGCATCCTAGTTAGCATTGTATCATTATCGAATCCAAACATAAAAAAACTGTTATTTAACAACGGATATAAAACTTGAAATTTCATCTAATCCAAAGTAACCTTCCATGGACATATATGCATAAAAAAAAGGGAATGAAAATGAAAGTAATATATTGTCAATTTTCAACACTTCCAAACGAGATGATTTATTTGTATTAAATATAAATAAAACATCTAAACTTAAATGGGTTCGGTGGATTCGACTATCAAATCCGTTGCCATCCCTTAATCTCGGATTGGTGAAGGACATGGCTACGGTAAAGCTTTTCCGATCGAAGGGCATCTCTTTCTTGTTCTCCACAGAAATATTCATTTTTCGAGTTGAAAGAAGTTTTTTTTTTGTGAAAGAAATTAAGATAATTAAAAAAATAAGAACTAAATAATATATGTTTTCAGGGAATGAACCCAAGCAAAAGAAATTACTGTTCGTGTCGACTGTAAGAGTACCATCTCGAAGTGCCGAGAGGGAGTAGTGCCATATTAATAGTGAATTTTATGGTGACATATACGGGGAATTTAATGCATTCATTCAATGATTTCATCCATTTGTTTAATGGCATGACTCGGAGAAGCATTTCTTATTAAAATCATGTTTTTCTTTTAACAACGATATTTTTCTAAAACGGAGGACAAGCCATTGTTTTTTTTAATTAATCTTGAGTCGAATGAATACAAGTGTTAAATTTGGTACAATAAGTTTTTTAAGGTACATATAATTTGATGCTATTACGTTAAAAACCATGAAAATACTGATAAGATATTTAGTTTCATATTGATCTAGGAATAGAAAAATCAAAGACTTATAAACCTATCGAATCACTTTACCTCTTAAAAGAGGTTTTTGAGAATCCGAGAGTTTTGAAAGAGCAAAATTCCTATGAGATCACAGCTGATGACAATCAAATCTTGAATTATCAAATATATCACTGTTTCAATATTAAAGAAAAAAAATATTAAAATGAGATGCACTTTGTTCAAAGAAAAAAAACAACTTTGATTGCAAAAGAATTCTCCCCCCTTTTTTTTTCTGTACACCAGTTAATACGATTTGTGAAAATATTTGAAAATGGACTTAATGTGGTGAAAAAAAGATGAAAATGATATGTTTTTCTCTCATTTTTGCAGTTTAAAGAACTTTTGTTTATAATTACATTTATATTATATTATATATAGATATGATGTATAATTATTAAATCCCTATAAAAACTATGTTAGAGATATGCCTGATGTGGCATACCATACGAGCTGACCCAATTTCCCTATACCCTACATGACGTGTCCATTATGCATGTATGCACATACAACATATCCATAATAACACGGAGGCTCAAATAATCTTCCAACAAAATTAAAAAAAAAATGTCACTAAATGCGCCTCCCTGCACACAGAAAAAGAGGGGGGAGGAAAAGAGAAAAAAGAAAAAGACGGCAGACATAAAAAGCGGAAAAGAAGAAAAAGTAAAAGAGAATATTCAAATTCTCCCCAACACGACTGCGACGCAAAGAGGAAAGAGAAAAAGGCGAACGCAGCTGCACCGAACAGGCGCTTCCTTGAACCATATACTTGTCGCACTCGCCCCCTCGCACCCTCCCACCTGTGATTGACGTCGTACCTCCTCCTCCGCATACCGCCACCCCTTTTCTGAAAGAAACAAGCGAGCTGCAGCTGCTGCCGCTCGACTGCCATCTCCTCCCCTCCTTTCCCCTTGTTATTTCCCCCCCCCCCCTTCCGAAATCATCGTCGCGGGCTGCTTAGCGTCCCCGCGCCTCTCTTTCTCTCTCTGATTCGACTAATCAACCTTTCTCGCTCTGAAAAAACATTGAAGGTTCAGAGTACTGGCCAGGAACGCTCCTCGGGAAGATCTCGGCAATGAATGAGCTTTTATGGTCAGTAGCAGTGGGAGTGATGGACGTAACTGGTGCGAATCCTCCGTTGGACAATCATGAAGCTGTCCGATAGAATCCCAGGGCCCTGCGCATGAAAGCCTCGGCTCCAGCTGTCACCCCCTCCTCCCTCTCTCTCTCGCTCCTCTTCGCTGTTTCTTTCACTGCGCTCACAGTTGCCGGTTGACCGCCAGTCAAAGCCATGCTCACGCACGGGCGCGGGTGAGCGTGGCACCGCCGGAGCCACCGGGTTCACCCGCGAGGGAGACGCCGGTCTCGCTGCGGGCCCCACCGGGTAGAGGGGCGGGTGAGGCGAGGTGCCGCTGGCGTGTGCGGGGGCGGCGGCCCCGCTTTCTGGCCCTATCGCGAGCGTGCGGCTGAGGGGTTGGGATCCGCTGCAGGCGGTTGCAGCAAACTTTTACGAGTCGTTGGCTCACGTGATCCGTGTGGGGCGGGCCCCACCGAGACGCGCGGGAGGGTGAGATTGCAATGGCGAGTGGGGAGGATCCCGCGGGAGCCGGGTTCGGACAAGGACGAGATTGAACGCTTACCCTGGGCCTAACCCTAAGGTTAAATACCCGTCCCGTCTCTCGCCCGCGGTCTCTCGCCCAAAGCGCGGAGCCTGCTCTTCTGGCCAACTTCCCTGCCTCTCTCGCTCGCGCGTCTCACCGCCTCGGTCACTTGGAACCCTAACGAGCGAATTCGAAACCCTCGCGCGGCCCCTGCAATTCGCTTCCGTTCTTTCCGTCTCCTGGTGATCGGTCGTCCTCTTGATACGCGCGGCCGCGATGGATCTCGCCTCCCTTACCGTTGTCCTCCGCGCCGCGCTCAGCCCTGTCCCGGAGGAGAGGAAGGCCGCCGAGGAGAGCCTCAATCAGGTGAATTTCGTTCCCTCCTGCTTCGCTTGATCGATCGGTTTCTTTTGGTCATGGGTTCTTGATTGATCTCTGCTGCTGTCGATGATTTTCTAGTATCGTGTGGATTGTGATCTCTTGGATTTGTTTTCGATTGATTTTGAATTTTGATCGGGTAGTGCTTTAGGGTTATGCTGCTGCTGTTCAGTTTGATTTCACCGTAGCCGTATCTACTCTCATCTCAGTTCAGTTTGTTACCAATGGAAAACGTGAACCTGTTGTCCTTGATTTTTGAAGTGGTAGATCTCAAGGATGGTTGTAAATTATGGTTTCAGTTGCTGCCATTGTTTTTTGTATTTGACAACTTTTTCTGCTTGTTGTACTAAATGTGTGATTATTTACATTGGTGCTACAGTGAGATCATGGTAAGAAAAATAAAAAATCTGTTTTCAAATAGCGTCATCTATAATAGCGTATGGTCAAGTGGTGAAAGTTCGCACGCTATTCTTTCCAAAATCATTAGTCTGTGTGTGAACCTGGATGGGCTGATGTCAGCATATTTAAGACGTGGCATCAAGGATAGATTAATTCAAACTCGGACGCATCATTTTCTATTTTGCCTTTTTTTTCCAAGATTGTTTTTGTTAAAATAATCAGACATGTATTAGGTATTTTGTCTGTGTAATAGCGTTGCTGTACTATAAATCAAACAGGTAAAACGGACTGGCAACTCGTTATGTTACTACCGCCTCCCCATAGTACAATTTTGTGATATAGTTCTTTCTACTTGTATTATCCTATTGAAGTACGTCTAAGCTTTACTCTGTTACGTGTTAAAATTGTTAGATATTGCAGTTCTTCTATATCTTGAATTGTATAAGTTTCACTGTTCGCAATGGTTCAAGTTTGTGTGAATATAACTGTTTTTATTTGTCAAAATTGTTGGATGTTGCAATGTTTTTTCTCTATCTTGAATTGTTTAGGTTTCACTCTTTTGGGTAGTTCAAGTTTCTATGAATATCTGATTCTGATTTTGGGATTGCATTATATATAATTAATGCGCCGGTGCAAGTTTTTCATCAGTGTCTTGCATTTGGTCGAGAATGCTATGCATCTTGGTTGTTTTGGATATAAATCATGATCTTGATGCCATTGGCCTCTGAGTTTGTTATTTGGTTACAGAAGATCTGGTGTAATTTAGTTTCAAATAGTGTTGTTTTTTTGTTATTTTCATCCATGTAATGCCATCACCATATCTGACAGAGAAATTATTCTTTTTTATGTGCACATATGCTAATTATAAGGGACATATAGAATTCCCATATGGACTGATTCAAAGAAACCTAGTAACTAAGCTGTGACAAACTAAGCTAACTGCTTCCTGCTTTATCAACACTTAAGTCTTGCTAGGATATAATCTCTTGTTTTTTGATCCCTGTATTGCTATATACTTTTTTGCTGATGTGCTAGGATATAATCTCTTGTTTTTTTTTATCCCTGTATCAGTATATGCTTTTTTGCTGATGATAGATTTTCTATTTCAGTTGTTAATTATGTTTGATACTCAAAACAAGTTAAAAGGATACAGTGCATTTCAGTTGTTCCAATTTAGTAAACATTTATACATATCTAGTTTTGTGATTTTGAGTCATGTGGGTTGATGACAGGCAAAGTTTAAATTAGTGATCAAAATTTATGATGACTGCAGGTCATTTATTACTTGTCATGTATTGTTCTAGCCATAGCTAATATGAGCACATATGGACATATATGCTGATTAAATCATTCAATTTTTTTTGTTCTTGTATTAATTTTGTTGTGTATGTGAAAAAAATGTACAAGAGAAAATTCATGAGAAGGCATACTTTGCTCTTTGATCATGCATCTCTTTTGGCTTTTAAATATGAATTCTTGTCTTATGCAGTTCCAGTACACACCAAAGCATTTGGTGAGGTTGTTGCAGATTATAGTAGATGGCACTTATGATATGGGTGTGCGACAAGTTGCCAGTATTCATTTCAAAAACTTTGTGGCAAAGCACTGGTCACCTCATGATCCCGGTAGGAGTGGCGTCCCAGTTTATTTTATCACTTGATTTATCTAGTTGGCTACAAAATTACTGGTGTTTGTTTGTTTTAGGGGAGCCTCAGAAAGTATCTGAAATTGACAAGAGCATGGTTCGTGAGAACATTCTTGGATTTATTGTGCAAGTTCCACCACTGCTGAGGTACATCAATTGATTATCTGATCTTTGACACGAGCTGGTAGCCAGTACTATTACTTCTTGTCCGTGATGAATATTACCTTTGCTTCTGTTGCTATATCGTCTTGTTATTTATATTAGTTTAATGTTCTAGATATGCACCTTGAATTTTCCTTTAGGTGAAAACCCGAGGCTTTTTGGATAATACCATATTTCCATTGGTATAGTTAACATTGATACCTTGCTATTGGAAATTCTTCAACTTCTTTGTCCCAAGTGCAGAGGCAACTCCTGTATGTATCTCATACATTTGGTTGTGTTTTTTGAGTCGTCGTCAACCTAGCTTACAGATTTTATAATTGGATGTTGTTGACCTAGTTTATAGATTTTATAATGTAATTCTTGAATTTCAACCTTGGAGTTTCAGAGCATTCTTGTCATTATATGCTTATTGCCCAATATGTATTTTACATATTTTTGGCTTGTTCCAGCTGCCTTTGTTCGCTCATTATGGTGCTGGATACATAGGTGAAAATTAGATAATTGATCTATATTTTCTTCTTTCCTTCTAATGGATTGATATTGTCAGATATATCCTTACCAGTAGGCATCACATTATTATTATTGTTACTACTACTATTATTATTATGCTATGGATATCCATTATGCTGATGTAAGACACAAGGATAATGTTTTGCCTGGATTGGTAAGAAACAAGCGGTACATGCCAGTCTGAGCATCAATCGGTATGCCGATTGCCCCTGATCCGGTCTGTCATATAAAAGGGAAACTTCTAAATCTAATCACTACTGCTTCTCAAGTATGCAACCTCTGCCTCACACGCAGTCGTGACCCACGCTTCTCACTGCTACTGACGCAATCGCTTCCCACGCACTCGTGACCTCTCACCACGATCGGCCTCCGCTTGTTGCAACCTCACTGGACACCACCACCATGCATGACCTGTGCCCTCATGGCTTCGCAGGTGCACCTCTTCCTCTTCCTCCTGTTCTTCATTCTCTTCACTATGCCCTCTTCTTCCTTCCTCCTTTCTCTTTCTTCCTCTTCCTCCACCCACCCACCCTTCCTCTTCTCCTTTTTCTTCCTCTTTGAAACACTGGTAAGCATCGGTGTACTGACACATGGTATACTGATATTGGATCGGAATGTACCAGTCTGTCCAGATCACCAAAATGGGACCGGTTTCTGAAACGATGATCCTTGGTAAGAGATATGTTGCTTTGGTCTAGGTTAGGTCAAGCTGAGATGGATTAGTTAATGGCTTTTTTTTATTTGTAATTTTCATACTTATTTTTATATAATATTGTAGAGTTTGATGTAGTTAGATTCATATTCATCCATGGAAATCAGATTGAAGTTGATAGGAATTAGTATCAGAGTGAAATTATGTAGTTTTAGATAATCAGAATTGTTAAGATGGTATTTTGATTCATAAGTTAGCTCATTTGGTTGCCTTCTGTGTTCTAATGTATCTAGAAATTGTCTAGTTAGTCAATAAATTAATTGGGCCAAACTTCTTTGTTTCCAAACTTGATTTGTTGAGTTGAGAGCCTGGTTTGGCAATCTCTCCTATCTAATCCTCTGAATAACTGTTCACATATTTATGCTTTTTCTCTTTCTTCTATTTTTAAGAAAAAGGGTTACGTTTACTACTAAAATGTGGATAATTTTCCTTTGTTAAAATGTCCATATGAGATACAGGTGGTGCAGATTAAACTTGATCAACTGGTTGTCATAAATGTAGTTCTTAAATGAAGCTTTGTGGCATTAAAATTGAAGTTTTTAATAATTATAACATCATGAATCCATGTAATATAGCTTGCATTGCAGGAAAGCGATTACTGTGATCTATTTGTCTTTATTCTTTGACTGCTCAATTATAACTTCTGGTATTCTTGTTGGCTATTCTGACATTTTATCTACATGAAACAGAGCTCAACTTGGAGAATGCATTAAAACAATTGTTCATGTTGATTATCCAGAAAAGTGGCCAAGTCTTCTTCACTGGATAAAGTGCAATTTGCTGATGCAAGATCAAGTACTAGGAGCTTTATTTGTTTTACGAGTTCTGGCAAGGAAATACGAGTAAGCATGCTACATGGATATATCTTCCTACCTTTATTAGTTCATTGTGATTAAAAAAAATTTTCTTTCTGCTATTGAAAATATTTACTTCTTATGTGACTGCATGGATATGAGTTGGCATTGATGAACTAGTATGTGTGACATGTTTGAAGCTTATCAGTGATTAATTGTGGATAGATTTCACTTTTGCATCATTTATGTAATTTATTATCGGAAATGTTACTTATACATCTGCTGATTAACTTTCTTGTTTTTTGTTTCTTATCTTAATGATTTGGCTTCCTTTTAGGTTCAAGTCAGATGAAGAACGAATCCCACTTTATCTTATTGTTGAAGAGACATTTCCTCTTTTACTAGATGTATTTAACAAACTTGTTCACATTGTTAATCCACCAATTGAGGTAGCTGATTTGATCAAGCTGATATGCAAAATATTCTGGTCATCCATATATGTAAGTTCAAATATGGCTAATTTAGTTCTTACAAGAGTTTATAAAAATACTTAGATTTCATGTTTTTTATTGACGTGAAATGTTTTTCAGTTAGAGATCCCCCGGCAACTGTTTGACCCCAATGTGTTCAGTTCATGGATGGTTCTGTTCTTGAATATACTGGAAAGGCCTGTTCCTTTGCAAGGGCAACCTTCTGATCCTGAAGCACGGAAATCTTGGGGATGGTGGAAAGTCAAGAAGTGGACAATCCACATCTTAAATCGTCTATACACTCGGTTAGTTAGTTGGCAAAGAAAGCAAATGTGTTCTTTAGTGTTGTATTTTGTACTCAAATTAACTTGAAGTTAAGGCTTGCAGGTTTGGGGATCTGAAGCTTCAGAAACCAGAAAGCAAAGCATTTGCTCAAATGTTTCAGAAGAACTATGCCGGAAGAATTTTGGGGTGCTATCTCCAGTTGCTTAATGAGATTCGTATAGGTGGATATTTACCTGATCGGGTTACCAACCTGATACTTCAGTATCTTGGGAACAGGTTAGTCTTGCTTGTGTAGCTGCCTCTATGGTTAATCCCATTTCTCAGATAACAATAACCTTTTTTGTTACTTGTCTAAATTGTAGATGTTGTTTCACCTTTATTTCTTTTCTGCAGACATAGCAGCTGTTGTCCTAAAATTTTAAGATTCTTCTTCTGTTCATGATTGAGCTTCTATGATTTTCCATTTACTTGTCTTTTTTCTTTTCCTTTCTTGCTTTTTTGTTCATATTGTTAGTTATGAATGAATTCTCTGTTGAAGTTCTTTAAGAGCTGAGTGGAGAAAAGGAAGAACCCTTCAAGCTCTTGTTAGGATTAAGAAATTATATTGAAAAGATTAAATGTTCAATTGCAATAGAAGGTTGAAGAGAATTTGGCTGATTTGAACGACTTCTCAACATATTCAAAAGTCATTGTGTTCATTCAATTGTGAGAATTGCAAAATACATAAAGGTAATCAAGATGAATCATCAAGAATAGTCTAGCAAATTTGAGGTTGTTGTCAGGTTCTTGTTTCGTGTCGGTTTTTCTTAACTAGGAAATATAACATATTAGTCTTCGTCTTGTGTTTAGGTCTTGTTAATTAGATTGTCTTAAGCTTTAGGGGAATTTATCCTTATCGCCTTTTACGTTTCTACAGGAATAGAACAAGCTTGTAGTTTAATTATATAGGGTCTGCTACCATCATCCAGTTGCTAATGTTAAATATTTTTTCTAAACAATATTCTCAGATACTGGTAATTGCTTGTTTGCTTACCTATTATATAACAAAATAGTCCTCTACACAACACCCCTGTCATGGAAAGGTAAACCTGATAATTAATAGAACTAAATCAGTACATAATTTAAATAAACATAGTAAATATAAATTGATAATCACAATAAAATATGTGAAAATAATAAAATAAACTGAAGGCAAGATAACAAGGTAGTTATATAAATCTAAAGATAATAACAATGCAATGACAAATGAAGATTATTAAATCTAAATGCTGAAAAGTTCTGTTTAATATTAATTGATTATGTTATGGTGTAGACAAGTAGTGTGCTCAGAATCAGATGGCTGATGATAAGATTTTTTTTCTTTATGTCCCATGTGGTGTGATAGTATCTTTTCCTTATAAGCTTTGTGGTGTGTATGTCGGCCACTCCATACACTTCTTCTTTAATATTACTTTTTCTCTCAACAATTTGGTTAGGATCATGGCTTATGTGCCATTTATTGCCATTCATCAATGTTTTGTTTGCAAGCATATATTGCATTTGTGCTGCTTTTATGCTGTAGCATCTTAGTAGTTCTATTCTGTCAGAGCTTAGCAATCCTTTGTGCTTTAGCCTCAGTTTGCTTTTTTTTTTTTAAAAAAACCTTTTATGCAGTATTTCAAAGAAAAGTATGTACCAGTTGCTCCAGCCTCAGCTTGACATCATCCTCTTTGAGATAGTCTTTCCACTTATGTGTTTCAATGACAATGATCAAAATTTATGGTGTGAAGATCCACACGAGTATGTCAGGAAAGGCTATGGTGAGTTGTTAGTCTCTTCATTCTACAATGAAATGAGGATTTAAAAACTATGATATTCTAAAACTTTTTCCTTTTTTTGGAAGATGACTGTTAAGTAAATAATTTTGTTTCTATTGAACAGATATTATAGAGGATTTGTACAGTCCTCGAACAGCAGCCATGGACTTTGTGAGTGAACTAGTGAGAAAGCATGGGAAGGAAAATCTCCAGAAGTTCATTCATTTCATTGTGGATATTTTTACAAGGTATACTACTCCTAGACCCTTGACATTACTTGAACATTGTAATAATGAACATATTTAGTTTGAACTTGATAAATGCAACCAGATATGATGGGGCATCTGTTGAATTTAAGCCATATCGTCAGAAAGATGGTGCTCTTCTGGCTATTGGAGCATTATGCGATAAGCTTAAGCAAACTGAGCCATATAAGTCAGAGTTAGAGCGCATGTTGGTGCAACATGTTCTCCCTGAATTCACTAGTCCTATTGGCCACCTTCGAGCAAAGGTCTCTTTCTCAAAACTTTGTGGTTATCAGAGTTGAAAATTTATTACTTTTCCTCTTTATGGTTTTTTATGTGTTTTACTAGTTCAATTGCATAATGAATTTCTTTTTTGTTGACTTCAACCATTGAAATTGATTTTTTTCATTTATTCATGCTTTAATAATGGTTAGGTCTTTATCTTTAACAGGTATTTATTCCTTTTTAAAAGGCTTTGCAAACTTGTTTGATGAATTAATATTGCTTCTTAGCTGTAACGTTTTCAATTCCCTCTCCAGTGCATATCCTAATTTTTTATGATGTAACAGCTGCTGATGTATGAACATTGTACACTTGATTGGTAGTTCAGTATAATCTTTATTCTGCTCCTATTTTGCATCTAATGTGTTAGTTCTGATTTGCTGGATGTGCTGTTAACTTGGATCGTTTAAAATCCAATTAAAGACACCAAAGATTACTATGATTTTGATCTCCTGTGAATCATTGGTTATAATATCGCTTATAGTCTGAGCAACTTTGTTATCAAGCTTCTACAACTGCAATGTTCATCCTCATCATTTCGCAAGCCCTTTTTATTACTATAGTAAGCAATTGAGCAGCAACTCAAAATGGATGGTTAGGCAAAAATAGTATGTAGATGCTCGATCCTTTTTCTCTGTGAACTTGTGAATTGTAAGGTTTGGACCCATCGTAGTTATTCTAAACACAGAAAGTGTATAGATGAAGAGGAAAGGAATTAAATGATAAAACTTGCCATGGATAGTGATACATATCTCAAAAAGGCTCCAAAGAGCAGACAAAGTTTGATCTCCAATAGTTTATAAATTTAATTTTTTCATAATTTAATGCTCGCACTTTATTATCAACATGCCTTTTCACAATCCTAGCTAATTGCAGGCTTTCCATACCACAGAATGATGTTTCACTTGTATCAGTATGAAATGAGTGGGTACATATTGGTATAAGTGAATCCATATGTAGACAGCCCCCGTTTTGAGCAATCCAGTCCGATCCATTAATTAAAAAACTTTAAAGTTAACTGTTTCTTAATTCTGTAAATTATTTTACGAAAGCACATCAGCCTTTTTTCTTTATGAAATTCTGTGTTGACAGATTCCTAATTCTGTAAATTGTTTCTTTTCAATGGTTTATTAGGCAGCATGGGTTGCAGGGCAATATGCCAACATCAACTTTTCAGACCAGAACAATTTTCGTAGAGTGTTTCACTATGTTGTTTCTGGTTTGCAAGATCCCGAGCTTCCTGTTCGTGTTGATTCAGTCTTTGCTTTACGCTCTTTTGTCGAAGCATGCAAAGGTAAGTTTTCTATAAGCATGACCTTTTATTTTATTGTTCATGCTTGCTTTCTTTGACAAAACAAAGTATCTGTGTGTTCTATTTCTCATACAGATCTGAATGAGATACGTCCAATTCTTCCTCAATTACTTGATGGTATGTTTCCACTATATTATCCAAGTATCATTGGATTGCACATTATTATTGAAAGAAGATTCTCATTGTCTTTTTCTCTCTGCAGAGTTCTTTAAACTTATGAATGAAGTGGAGAATGAAGACCTTGTTTTTACTCTTGAGACTATAGTGGACAAATTTGGTGAAGAGATGGCACCATATGCTATTGGATTGTGCCAGAATCTGGTAATGCAATAGAATACTGATAGTAGTTTCCTTCTACAGGTTCTTTTTTGAGATCCTTTCTAAGGTATGATCTGAAAAACCTTGTGTAGGCTGCTGCATTTTGGAGGTGCTTGGGTGCATCTGAATCAGATGATGAGGCTGATGATTCTGGTGCTCTAGCGGCTGTTGGATGTTTACGTGCTATAAGTACAATTCTTGAATCTGTGAACAGGCTTCCCCATCTTTTTGTCCAAATTGAGCCAACTTTATTACCTATTATGCGGAAAATGTTATCTACAGATGGCCAAGGTAGCTATTTTGCTTTGTCACACATATACTTGAGTTTTTAAATTAAATGAATGTAATCACTGGACTATATCTACATCATTGTAGAAAAGTAGCATATCTCTTAGTATAGGTTTCTGTGTGATATGTATAAACTCCAGTATGTAAAGGTGATAGGTTCATCCTTGTGTTATGGCATTTAAACACCTCATACTTATATTGACATGGACTGCAAGCTGAAGACACTTTTCCATTCACATCATCATCTACATGGATTTCTTTTTTCCAAGTTTGCTTCTTAAATTACGTTGTCAATTACCTTGGTAATTGTGGCATTATTATGTTTGTCACATTTTATTGTAGCAATTTTTTTAATGGCCAAGCTTTATTTGCATTTAAAATGGATCAAATAGTCATTCCTTTTCCCCCCAAATTTGATCTTTACAAAGAGCAGGAAGATTATATAATATTAAATTTCAGTTAATGGATGGAAGCTTGAAGTTTATAATGCATCCTATGAAACACGACATTCCCATTAGGAAAAGGAACATAATAAATTTAATAGATCAATCTCACTTGAGTTAAGAATTTATCTTGGTTGAACTGTATTTATCTATGCCTACATGTAGTAATGACTCATGTTTAAGAGAAATGCTGGACCAAGTTGGACATCAAGAATTGCTACCCATTTAATAAAGTATGATGAAAGCTAATGACATTCATAAAATCTATCTTTTTAGTTTTAGATCATGCAGTGGACTCGTTTGGCTTAGAATTGCTTTCTGTTAAAATGTACTTAGTGTCTATTATGGATCTAAGCTGAATCTGACAAATCAGGGAATGAGGCTAGCAAAATGAGGCTGCCAAAGGGTTTGAACAATATTTCAAAGGAAAAAGACCAGCATTCATTCTACTTGCTTTTGTGAGAAAGTGATGCAAAAGAACCAGAAGGGTTGCTATGTCTTGTTTCATATTGTTAAAAAAAGGTGTTGATTTGAAGTAAAACATGAAAGAGAATAGAAAAGGAGACTTCATTTAGTCCAATGAAGCATGCTTCAATTAATGGACAACTTATCATATTAAAAGCACAACTAATGTTGTCTGTTGACTCTGTACTTTGTACTCACTACTCAGTAGCAAAGTTTCAGGTTTCAGTTCAAGACTCGTAAGGATCCTTGGCCAGTCCTGTATTTACTGTCATATTGACATATGGTATGTTGGTGTACCAATCAGCATAGAGCAAGGAGAGAGTGCAAGAGAGTAAAGGAGGAGGAGATGAGAGAGATGAGGAAGACAAGGAGACTTAACTATTAGGAGTTGGCAAAATTTCTTTAGAAACCATTCTCTTACAATTCCCATATATGAGTGTTATGCATGATGCACAAGTTGTGTTATCTTATTATACTAATAATAATTCAGTCTAGGTTAGCTGTTATTATCTCCTAATTCTTAATTGGAGGGTCTTCTCTTTCTTGAACTGGAGCACTATGCAGGGAATATTCTAATAAGTCACCATATCTAGTCTTTGCATGCAACCAAGAATCCATTTAACACTAGACACAAGTCACACTACCATGTAGTTCTTATTATTTTTCCCATCTAAGTTCCAACATATGTTTGATATTCATTTGTTATAATCCAAGCAATCTCCTAGGTTAATCATTTATATTGAGAGAACTTGACAAATGACCCAAAATTCTTTGGCTCTAGTGAGTACTGAGTAGCAGGGGTATCAAATTTATGTAGATAAATCCTTATTCTTATTCTTTTCCTTCAACAAGAAGGGAAAATTTCTTATGTTCTTGGTGCCCATTATCCTTGAAGGTTCTTGTATATGAGAATTTAGGGGCATTATACTGCTTACCATGTTAGCAGCAAAAGATCCATCTAACCAACCCCAAATAGTTGGGACTTATGGCTTTGTTGCACTAAAATGCTTACCATGTTGCACTAAAATGCTTTGATGCTTTGTTCTTCCTGCTGGTTTCACGTCAAGTTGCATGATGGGTTTTCTGTGTCACCCAAATTTCACTTGAGTCTATTACATCATCTGTCACTCGAGTTACCTATTAGCCAATAGCCAAAATGTTCTGAGGTCTATCAACATAATTTTAAGGACCTAAGCCTACATAAATGGTAGTAGGTTTACACAAGCTTATATGTATAAGTCTTATCTTTTTTTCTTTACTTGGTTTTGGAAGGGGGAATTTATGTGCAAATATGGCCATCAGTTTAATAAATATTTCACTCCTAAAATGCCCTTATTTACCTATAAGCTTTTAATTTGTAGAATATTGCACTTTGGCTGTAATTGGCCTCCTAACTTGCCAATGTTAATTGTAGATTGTAGTGGACATTGTTTGACTCATGACGGCACTTGCGATAAACTAAAAGTTCCAAAAAAATCCAGAAATTTCAACTTTACTAAATCATGTTGTCTTAAAGCTATCATGACTATCTTCAATAGAAGAGTGTGATAAGAAACTGAAAACAATGGTGACATTCGACTTAAACTTATAGAAGTAATGGAAAACTTGTTCAATATCAAATGTGAATTAACTCAATTGAATGACTAAAATGGTAGACCTAGTGTACAAAGCTTCCTTATAAACTTTTCATATATCAGGAGCCTCATGAACTTAGCTACCCTTTTAGTCATTAGATTGAAGAGATATATGATATTGAATAAGTTTTTCATTTCTTTTGTAAGTTATGTTGATTGTCACCAGTTTTACATTCTTTTATAAGTTTAATTGTCACCATACTTTTCGGATAATAATGATTAGTTGACTTAAATGTCAATCTAAATTAATTCAAAGGCCTAAGATATCTATGTTGCATCGACTTACAATGTTTAACTTGTATTAATACATCATTGTGTTTCTTTTAAATAATCACAAGTAGCAGAATTCATTAGATCTATTTGGCTCTTATATGTTGATTACGAAGAGGCCATTGTAAGTATGTTGCCTAATTCAGTTGCTTCGAGCTACAAGGTTAGTGCATTGAAATAATTTTTTGAAAATTCATAATAAATTCTTTTGATTTGCAGATGTTTTTGAAGAAGTTCTAGAAATAGTCTCCTACATGACATTTTACTCCCCAACGATCTCATTGGAGATGTGGACTCTTTGGCCTTTAATTATGGATGCACTTGGAGATTGGGCTATTGATTTCTTCGATAGTAAGTTAATGCTTTCTCGTATATCAATTACTATGATTTTTTGAAGCCTTGTTTCCTGCTCACTGTTATTCGAAAAGTTTCTTTCTGAATAAATGAAAGCTAATTCAGGATATCATGTTTTAGATGTTATTTTGTCCTTAGCATGTTGGCCTGATATGTTATCTTCTTCCCCTGTGTAATTCTGACTACAGATTTAAATTTGGTTATCATCATTAACCTCAATATGTTGAATGCATAACAGTATATACACTTGTTTTTCAGTGGGATCAATCTTGCCAATTGTTTTTGTACTCCTTGAAATGCTTTTGGATGGTGAGATTCACACATGTTCCTTATTAATCAGTGGAATATATCAGGGTTTGCTTATAGTGATTAAGTTTCAGGTCATCGTAGGTTGGCAACTATAAGTTCTGATTTCTACTAGTTTTTCAGTTAAAGGTGCACATTTATTCAAAAACGAAAAAGAACAGTTCAACAAAAAAACTGTTTAGCACTTGAAACTACATGTAGCGGCTGATTTGGTACAATTAGGCTAGGCTTGTCTCTGTCGAACTTTAAGTATTCAAATGACCTTAATCATATTCTTTTCTTAATTAATAAATTTTACCCAAAAGGAAGGATACAGTCTTTCTCTAGAAAGAGGATGGTCTACTGCATGTCATGGACAGTTAATCCATATGGTTAGCCTGCAAGCAAAGAGACCATTTTTCATGATTTGAACTTTAGTTGCTTGATTTGAAAGGATCATGGTGCCAAGGCTCCCTTTTGTGTTCCTATTACATAAATAGATCAATATTCTGTAATGCGGATGGACAATTTATAAATTCATTTCATGTGGTTTGTTGGAGATTTTATGTTGGAAAGCATTGTCTTAGTGTTAGAAATGATCATCAACTCCACGTGAAAACTAGATGCCCCTTCGGGATGACCGAGTTGGTGTCCCTTTGCATTTCACGCTATTGACAGTAGACTTCTTCCAAGCTGAAGGATGTCTGAGGCATATCTTTGATGCTTAAGTCAACAAAGAGTTCAAACTTCAAAGAATGAGTTTAATTCGGAGAGTGTAGAGGTGAGTGTGTATCTGGAGAGACTCTCCTTTTATATCCTCCAAGCTAAAATATTAGAAGAAAATATTCTTTTTAGATGTCATGTTGACTAGGCACACTTAGGTGGCATCATGTCATCGTTATTTTGACTGGGTAGGTTTAGATGGTGCCCAATCATCACCTTGCTAGCTGGCCATCGTGGCCAATTGGGCAACACGTTTTGAGCATTGATTGGATGCCATATGTGAAGTTCCAATTGGCTGTCGGTTTTAACTATATCATCATTATGTATATGAGAAGAAATAATATAGTCTTTGGGAAAAAGATATGGATTCCAGGACTTTCTCTTTTGACACCATTGCTGCAACTTATGTTCTGCTAACATTAATTCTTTTTGAAGTTTCATAACTGCTCATGCTGGATACTTTAGAAAATGATAAATCAGTAAGAAGTCTTGGATATCTATACTTCTAATCACTACATCCTTCATTTAATACATATTTCATTCATCAATGTATATTAATGTAGTGGACTGCATGATTGTTCTCTAACCTGCAGTAGATATTTGAGTTTTTTTTGTTATATTCTGAATATTGTGTGATTGCATATATTTCATTGTGATGATCTTCTTGCATATCTTTGCTACGGCAAGTGCACATTGAAATTTGGTATATCTGTTTTCTCTTGTAGATATACTTGGTCCATTGGACAACTATATATCCAGGAGTACATCACATTTTCTTACCTGCAAAGACCCTGACTACCAGCAAAGTTTATGGAGTACACTCTCATCTGTAAGCTATAGAATCTACAAAAAAGAAGTCTGTTTTATCAATATTAGTGTGTGAATATTAACCTGAATCCCTGAACTTTGACATAACTAATGCATTGTGTGTGAAATGAAGATTGAAAATACATGTTAATGAGAAAATATTTGGTGATTTGATGCAGATGATGTCAGACAAAAATATTGATGATGCTGATATTGAGCCTGCTCCTAAGCTTATTGAAGTAGTATTTCAAAACTGTAAAGGTCAAGTGGATCATTGGGTTGAGCCTTATCTCCGAATCACAATTGAAAGATTGCAGCGAGCAGAGAGGTCATACTTAAAGTGCTTCTTGATGCTAGTGGTAAGAAACCTAGTATGACATACCAGTACTCGAAGTTAGTATCTCATTTAATGTTTCCTTTATACCGATCTTTACAATATAATACTCCAGGAAATATGAAGTGCGCTTAGACATATATGTGCTTGTATTTTGTGAATGTAATTCTAATTAACAATTCCTTTCCAATTGTAAAGGATTCTTGTTTGGATTTATTGTAATGAAATTGGCTAGGCAATTGTAATATGAAAGATAATTTTTATGACCATGAGAAATAAATCAGTCTCTTCATGCCATCAGAACAGGTAAGTTAGGCTAAAATCAAAATGTATAGATAATTTAGTTTTGATGAAATTTTGTCAATATTTAAGTAGTTGGTTGTGCAAAAAAGAATGTAAAACTTTTGTCATTTATTTTCAACTTCTTTCCGATAAAATTATTGGTTTGAAAATCTCAAATAGTTTGACATGTAGGATGATTCAGACAGTTACAATGATCATGATTATGACTAATGATATCAGCAAATCCATGAATAGCTGGCTATATTTTTCCATTCTGGTATATGTGATGGCAAAGTGAGCTGTTCTGTGTTAGATTAATTCTTTTTCAAAGCGAAGGGCAAGTGCATGGATGGAATCCAATTCCAAGGGGTTTTAAGGGCAATACTAAGTCTAGGTTAGGAGTAATATCTACTGAAATTTAGTTTCTGTTGCAGATATTAAACACTAAGTTGCATGGAGAACATCACAAATAGGAAATGGCATTATGGAAGATTGCCTATTTGCTAAATAAATGTCTTCTTTCTTTTGCTCTTAGGTTACAACCGAAGAAATGGCTGCTGGTTAGCGGATAGTAAGATAGATACCATCGGGTTAGCTAAATTGCTTAGCCTGCTTGGTTTAGGGCAATAAAACCTGGTTATTTTTCCAAAACAGCTTTTGCCAATCTGGTGGAATTGGGATTCTGCTTCCTGTTTTAGTAACATTATAACTTCTGTCTAAATAATATCATAATATCAATAGTTTCCTGTTCTACAATTATGCTTCCAGAGCCCCATCTTGTAGAAATTCATGGTGAAAATTAAAATATTATCGATAAGTACTTCTATTTCTAGACCTAGGTTAAGATTAAATCCACATACCTCTGTACAGTTGGGAGTAGTGGGAGCTTTCAATCTTCCAATACCTACAGTCTTTTTTTAAAAATCATTTTATTATCTTAAAAATCATTATTTTTAAGGGTTATGTCTTCTGGTATTGCTTTCCAAATATCTCCTTCTGATATGTTCTTACTAGTCAAATATTTACGGATATGCCTATTCAATATTCACAATTGCTGATTCTGCCTATTCAATATTCACAATTGTGTTGTCCCTTCCGTACATGCTCTCCTTAATTCTATAGCAACAAGCCTGAGTTTCTGCGAAATTTGTGTTCTATACTTGAATTTCCTTATTTTTCCCTTTCATTCACAATACAATAACTAATTTCGTAGTCATTTGACTGGGATTTTTTTTGTGTTCATCACTTTTTACAAATCCAGTTTTTGATCTGTATCCCATTGTAAAATTTTGTTGCTCTTGCAGATCGCGGATGCTCTCTATTACAATCCTTCATTGACACTAAATATACTACAGAAGCTTGGGGTCGCTGCACATTTTTTCAATCTATGGTTCCAGATGCTACAAGAAGTGAAAAAGAGTGGGACACGTGCAAATTTTAAAAGGTTAGATTCTTTTTCTATTCAGGTTACTTTTCTATGGAACTATAACAGAATAGTTGATGCGTGCAAATTTTAAAAGGTTAGATTCTTTTTCTATTCAAGTTACTTTTCTATGGAACTATAACAGAATAGTTGTTTATAATTGCAGGGAACATGATAAAAAGGTTTGCTGTTTAGGATTAACATCACTTCTTGGCCTCCCTGCTGATCAGTTGCCAGGAGAAGCATTTGAACGCGTCTTTAAAGGAACACTTGAGCTGCTGGTCTCTTATAAAGATCAAGTGGCTGGTACAACATCTTATTGCATATACTGCAAGGACAAACCTTTTATCCTTATTTAAAGCTATTTGTTTGCTCATATCTAGTTGGATTGTTCTACAAGTCCCTTTTTTGAGTAGATTTCTTCTTCTAGTCACCTTTTTTATATGATAGGTTTCTCGCTACTAGAAATACATTGAAATGCTTTGTTTTCTAATTTTCATGTCTTTTTGGCCTCAGTTTTCTTTGAAAATTAACTCCAGTTTTCATTCTGTTCTCTATCTAAATAACTTGTAAGAATTGTATTCATCAATATTTTAAGTTCTACATTCTTGGTTTTGGTTTCCTTTTCATTTGTTTATGTTTTTCATCATATTTTATCCCTTCCACAAGATAACAGAGATGCAGAAAGACTACTGGCCAGTGTTATTTTTAGTGCTTTTATATAGTTAACCCTCCCTTTTGTGTATGGGCAGAAACTAAGAAGCAGGCTGATGCTGTTGATGATATAGATAGCTTTGAAGATGATGATGATGAAGATGAGGAAGAAGAGTCTGACAAAGAAATGGGAGATGATTCTGAGGATGGGGATGAAGCTGACAGTCTAAAGCTCCAAAAATTAGCAGCAGAGGTAGTTGATACAAAAAATCTCAGTTCCACTCTGTTTGGTTTCTCCCAGATAACTATAATTTTTCCTTGAGAATATTTAGGTATTTGAAAATTGTCTCAAATTTTATTTTAGAGTGGTTTTGATCATGTATTTTTTCTGTAAAATTCTCGACCTGTAGGATAGCCTCATGCTACAGATTGATGGCTTGTCTATCAAAGATGTGAGAAAATTCTTGTCCTCTTTTGTTAATTTTGATATGCCTTCTTCAAAATGACCATTTAAATCAACTTTTAATGTCAAATATTTTTTTCTCTTGTAAGTCAGATGATGGGAATTGTGTGATGATCGATTACCCCTTAAATTAAAAGGAATCGTAAGGCAAATTCAAGGTAATAAGGTTTGGTTGCTTCCTAGCAACAAGTCTTAGAAGTTAACAATAGCAGAACTAAGAATGCTGAAAAAATGCATTGTGTTGCCTAACAGAAAGATGGACTAATAAATTCTGAAAAAAAAATCTTAATGCATTTGACGTTCTTATTAGGTTTAGTTCTGACTTTAGGATTATGGTGTTCCAAGATTATCCTAATGAATAGTTTGGATCTGTCATTAATTTTTGCCATTGTTTTTATGAATTCATTTTTTTTAATGGGTCTTAAGAAGGTACTTTTAGGAGAGGCATTAAAGCATTGGGAGTGGAAGTTCAATTCCTTTTTAGGCAGGATTTTTGGAAAAGGAAGTTTTGCATATTCAAGATCTTAGGTATGGGGTCCTGGTGAGGACTGTAAAAAAGGATTCAGCAGTTGTAACTTGTAAGCTAAAAAAGGAGATTTTGATGGAACCTTATTAATATTATGATCAGATTGCTAGTCCTGCACATTGGCTTTTGACAGTACTGATACCATAATCTTCCATGCAATCAGGGACTACTTACTCAAATATAGCAAGTTTTCTATAAGGACTTCTGTTTGTTAGAATTGTTTTTGCCTATCTCTACATGTTCTTTTTTTTAATTTTCATATTTTAAGTGAAAGTATTGTACTAGATATTTCTTTCTCCTCCATTTGACCCTCTTTTTTTAACCATATTTCTTAGCAATGATAATTTATTTATCTGTTTTGGCTCATATCCATTGCGGACACACTATTTTTTACTAACGAGTTCATATGATGAAATCAGGCAAGGGCTTTCCAGTCAAACTGTGAGGATGATGACTCAGATGATGATTACAGTGATGACGAAGTGTTGCAATCACCAATTGATGAGGTGGACCCCTTTATTTTCTTTATTGATACTGTCCAAGGTAAAAAATCATCCCTTTTCTGTGCATGCTTCCAATCAATTATTTTCTCTTCATGCAAAATTCACCAGTAATATCTAACATTAATGATGTTAACAGCGGTGCAAGCATCCAATCCCATTAGATTTCAGAACCTAACACAGACCTTGGACTTCCGCTATCAGGCAATGGCAAGTGGCATTGCTCAACATGCTGAACAGAGAAGAGTGGAGATTGAGAAAGAGAAGCTGGAACAGACAGTAACCAAGTGATGTTAGTTGTCTTACTACATATTGGAACTATCCCCATAAATCATATTGTTGACCGTATCTTCACTGGGGGGAAACCTGAGTTTGGTCAGGGTGTCCTAGCTCATCTTGCTTGAGTTCATACAACCTTCAACTATCCGAGTGATGATCGCCATAGCTATTACAGACTCCTAGAATTTTTTGCTTCTCCTGGGGTAGCAGAGAACAAGGTAACAGACACATGGTGAGAAATTCTGTTATCTTTGTTAGTTTTGTCGAAGCTTTTTATGGTTGGCAGTGACGACTCCATGGTGAATGGATGCTGTCACCCAATCATGTCCTCTTTTTTCCATTCTTAAGCATTAGCTGTATGGAAATGATTCATTGGTCTATCTATTTGAGGCAATTGTTTGAGGTCGGGTTGCCAGTATAGAGTGTACAGTGTATAAATATTTTATTCCAGGAAATGCTGGTGTCTTATGAGTGACTCGTGACTGTGTTATATAGTTTTGTGGAGTCAGAATATTTATTGATTTGGACATCGTCCCCCAAAAAGGGACAGTTACATGTAAACTAGCATTCTTTACATGGTCTTCATATTTAGTGAATTAGATTTATTGTTCTTGGTAAGAAAGATTTATTTTGTTGGGAATCCACTTGAATGTGATAGTATGCATTAAACTACTTTGAACGTTTCATGGTTATACAACTGAGATATTATGTTCTTAGCAAATGCAATTACTCGTGCAAATCCATTATTTTTTGTCGTCCCACAATTGTGCCTACTGCAAATTGTCAGTGTGTTTTATGTTTCATATATAGCCACTATGATTGTGTTAATTGTCTTGAATCTCTTAGTTTTCCAATGAACCAAAATTTTAGAACTCGTTTCCTATTAATTTTGAGATACTTTTGAGTTCAATTTAAAGTTTTTAAAGGAAGTATTAAGTGATTGTTCTATCCAAATATGAAGAAAGAAATCATACGTGGAGCTCTTCGATGATCTTTAATTATATATATATATATATATATATATATATATATATATATTTCTGAGTTCATATCTGTTTAAAGTCGGTGATGAGTTTATTTATCTTTAATCCATTCGACCTCCTTTGTTCCCGTGTGGTCGGTTCGCCACCTTCAAAAGCTTGTTGGAGATATGACAGCAAAGACAAAAAAGCTGTCTTCTGATTCATTGGTGAGAACAGAGATCGTGTTCGATGAATTGACAAAGCTATACTTTACATGAGAAACAAGAAAATGTTATCGAGGGTGTATGAAAATGTTATTATTGGCTGTTAAACTAATCAGGGGATTAATTTGGTGGTTGGGTATTATGAAGATCCATATCAATCCGATTTTAAGTGATAATTATTAGTAACTAATTATCAATCGAGACTCCACGTACAAACTCCAATCAAGGGATTCAAACCATTCTGAAATGATTGTTAATTGAGCCTTCATTTCACATCATTCCAAACCATATCTATCCCAACTCCAAATGCAATAAGATTGATGAAATTTGATGCTGACAAATATTAAGTCGTTAAAAAAATTATATTAAGAAACATTAAGTCGTAAAAAAAACAAAAATTAAATGGGAAAAACAAAAACCGCCCTCGCAAATATCAAGGCCGATTGACGAATCCCGCACTGTATTTTCCACGCCGGGTTACACGGACCAGTCCCCTACGAGGCTGGTCCTTCCTGGGTCCCAGGATCTCAACCACTTACCACACGGGTAGACAAGAGGGTGAACCGCCACCGAATCAAGCGCAGTTCGACGCCTCCTCCCTCAATCCCCCACTTCCTTTTTCGACCTCACGTATGCCTATAGAAGTAGACTAAAACCCCACCGTTACTTCGTCTCTTTTAATCCGTTGGCCGATCTGCCCACCGTTTCCTCGGCATGGCCGCACTCCCAACCTCCGCCTGCGGCTGCCTCGCCGCCGGTCCCTCTCTCCGGCGGATTCCCGGGGGTCAGGCCCTTCCGTCACCTTCGTTGGCGGTGACGGCGCCGCCTCCGTCCAGCTTTCCGACACTGAAGGCCGTCCGCGGGCGCGGGAGATGGGGGTGGGCATCAGCGTGCTCGACGTCGTTCCCGAGGGTGGGGAGGGACGGGTGGCAACGGAGGGAGGGCAGCGCCTCTCTCCTCTCCTTCGGGGCAGGCCCCGGGGAGCTCCTCGGTGGCAACGGAGGAGGCGCCGACCAGGCCGCCGGCGACCCGTCCCAGGGCCTGTCCTTGCTGCTCCCCTTCGTCGTCGCCGCCACTGCAGTCGCTGCCCTCGCCAATCCCGCCACGTTCTCCTGGTGAGCTGGTTAACCCTTCTTTTCTCCTTTCTTTCGGTTTTAGATATAAGATGTTTGTTTGGGGGATTGTGTGTCGAAGTATGATTAGGGTTTTAGTGCTTTTCTCTGGTACTGAATGTGTTTGCGGTGGGATTTATGTGATTGCACAATTGTGATCATGAAGTTATGGATTGAAGCCAAGCTGTTGATTGGCATGCACTTCTTGGATGTCAGAGTAAAGGGCTGTAAATTAAAGCCTGAAGAATGGATACATGCATCATTAAGTTGTAAGATCAACTTATTTATCTTCCTAATATTGAAGCTATCTTCAGTTGCCATTTTCGAAATTATCATGGAAGGATTTCTATTCTCAATCTGGTATTGTTCTGATTGCAGAAATGTGCTGAATTTGGCTTTTGGAAAGTAAGTGCTGAGTTGCATTGATTCTCTTCATTTTTTTAATGACAAATTCATGATATTCTAGTGCTGCTCCTTTCACACAGATAAAACAATTCTGGATTTAGGAAATTGTTGATCATATAAAAGCCTGATGAGATTTTAGAATAGCTTGTATCAATCATGTCCAGTTAATGGTGAAGAATCTGAATAGACTTCACATGCTACCTTTGTGCTTCTTAATGTAGTCTATAGAGTTGTCCCTATGTGAAGTTTTCATAGATTTTTGGTATTATGAATAAAAGAATTATAGACAGTGAATTGAATAAACAAAGTTTCATGTTTAAGACACAATGAGTGGTTAGTGTCGGTAAAATGAAGCTTTATTTATTAGTTTATGAATTAATGAAATGGATGTAGTTGGTTTTCATGTTCATAAACAATAATTTAAATAGGAACTAGGAGAGGTTGCTGGTATAGGTTCACAAGGATTTTCTCTTTTCTGTTCATGAGTTAGAAAAACTAGGAATGCAAGGTTCAAATTGACCTCGTAGTCTGAATGATGTAGAGAGATTTTGTATGGGTGCTGTGATAATGGAACAATAAAGAGCATGTTTGATTACTGGTAGCACCTCGTCTTTTTATTCCCACTTGACCTGGCATAATTTTGACTAAGAACTTTTTTGACACATGAATAATTTTTCTGACAACTTGAGAATTTACTCTACATTCTGGTTCAAACTCTGTATAATTTGTTACTTTTCTTTCACTATAACTAGTTAGAAGAATTGTGGTTCTTAGATATTGGATTACAGAAAAAAGGACATGTCCGAGTCACATTTATTTATCTATTTTGAACCTGGAGAAGCTGATTTCTTCTTGATCTTTGCTAGGGTTTCGAAAGAATATTATGCCCCTGCTCTAGGAGGTATTATGCTATCCATTGGTATCAGGCTATCTATTGATGATTTTGCCTTGGCCTTCAAGAGGTTCTTTTTTCTATCTCTTCCAGTAGTTCTATTCAATGAGTCACTTAAATTAGTATTTTCATTATGACTTGTCTACTGCAGACCTTTACCTTTATCTGTTGGATATATTGCACAATATGTGCTGAAGCCAGTATTAGGCCTGTTGATTGCGAAGATATTCAGAGCACCTTCTATGTTCTATGCTGGCTTTATCCTTACTTGCTGTGTTGCGGGTGCACAACTCTCAAGTTATGCGAGTTTCCTGAGCAAGGGTGACGTGGCCTTAAGCATTCTACTAACCAGCTCAACAACAATCTCTTCTGTACTTATGACACCACTTCTTACTGGCCTTCTGATTGGCTCTGTGGTCCCAGTAGATGGAGTTGCTATGTCCAAGTCCATTTTGCAGGTAAAGACATATTTGCAAATCATAGTATATAGTAGAATGATCTAGAAAAATGCTTGGATCAACTATTTTGGTATCTAAGAGCAATATTGATGTTGAAATGTTTTGTGCAAATGCACTGGTATAAGAAAGTGAAAAAAAGAAAAACAACCAGCTTTTGTTATGCAAAAGCCACTTCTGGTACTTACACTTGATCAGTTAAAAATCAGCATGTCTCTTTAGTATTAATGTGTTAAGTAGTATATGCAATAATGTTTGTGGTATAGGAACCAAAGGAGGTTGCAGTATTAGCAAAGATATCATAAACATGGTTTGTTGTTTGATTTTATTGAGTTCTTTTATCGATTCTTTATCATGTGATAAAGGCCAAAATTAGATGTTCAAATTTATTGAAAGCATATAAAGCCTGTGCAATATCCAAGGGATATGACATGATACATGGCTAGATGTCTGAAAAAGCTTTAATGCATTTTGCAAGTTTGGGAGACAAGGTTGGGTTTTTGAGACCTAGGTTTTCTTATTAAATTAATCTTGTGTGTTATTTCTTTTGATGGCTTACTTAGATCTTCTTCTATCTTTGAAGAATTATCCAGTTTTATTCTCTTTCCTTGGCATAATAATGGTTACATGTGTAAAAACTTACATAGAATCTTCTGTAATAATTGCTGTGTTGAATCATCTTTAGCAAAATTTGTTGTGTGGATATGTTAAATATCAATATTGATCAAGTCTTTTTCGTACATTTCTACAATAAGCCTAATGGTTTTCATCTATCTAGTTTCTACCAGCTATTACATAGTAAATATTAACATACAAAATGATTGGCATTCATGTTTTACTATTTTAAACTGTATGATCATGCAAAGGTCTAGTGTTCCATGAGCTACCTTGTTGGAATCTTATTGAGGAGCAATGCGAATGTTTGATGACGTGTGACTTTATTGCTTATATGTCACTTACAGCTTATGTTGCTTTTACAGGTTGTACTTGTTCCTGTTGCTTTGGGCCTTGTTCTCAACACTTACGCAAAGGCTGTTGTGAACTTAATCCAACCTATAATGCCCTTTTTCGCGATGGCTTGCACCTCACTATGCATCGGAAGCCCCCTTGCTATTAATCGGAACCAGATCTTGTCTTCACATGGTCTCATGTTGCTTTTTCCAATATTGACATTTCATCTTGTTGCCTTTGTGTTGGGTTACTGGTTTGCCAAATTTCCATTTTTGAGGTATTTTTTTTTTTCTTTGATAGTGATTGATTTTGTTCTACTTTTGTTTGTTACTTTTTTACTCTATTGATGCATATTTGGTCTTTTTGTCTGGCTTTAATTTGGAAATATTGAATTAATGGTATTTGCTCTTGAGTTGCTATTGGAATTTTTATATCGCCTTATCCATCATAGTTTTCCATCTCAAAATCTTCCAATGAAGGTTGTACACAACTATATCTTACATTATAATGGAGTCATTATTTTTAATATGGACATAATAAGATAACTTCTTGTACAACACTTTTATATTCATGACCAGGGGTTGTCTTTTTTTTTTAAGGTTCTTTTGTGTCTAATTATTGAGTCATTAATTCTTAACTAATTTCACATTGTGTAAGCTGATCCTTTCTCCATAAATCATGGCTCGAAATTTTTTAAGCTAAGCTAAAGATGGTACATCAAGCATGTTCGCTCCACTATTCATGTATGGGAATAGCTGCTATACTTCACATCTGTAAAGTTAAAAGATTATGGCTTTTGTAATATGTAAAGTAGAAGGATTATAATTTGGATATAAGAAGTTTGGATCTGAAAAGATCTTAAATCTGGGCAGCAAATCACAGCTTCTAACATGCTTTGGAGCAAGCTCCTGCTCCCAGTACCAATCCTGTCATGTGATTATAGACTTACCACACATTCACCATTTACTTGATGATCACTTGTTCTCTCTTTTATTATGCTAGAATTTGCCATTGGCTCAGACTTGCAATTTAGATATGTTTTGGTGTAATGCTCAACACTTTTAGTTCCTTGTGTAAGCAAAAGCAACTGCTGGCATGTATAAAACTGATATATGCCTGTAAGTTGTGGGCTACTCTAGCAGCTCCTTTTGATGTCAAAGACACACTAAACCTCAACCGAGTTAATTTGCATTAACCTTCATCCTTATTTGTTATTCTTTGCAGGCAAGACGAGTCAGTTTGCAGAACGATTTCATTGTGCACGGGGATGCAGAGCTCCACCCTTGCTGGGCTTCTTGCTACACAGTTTTTGGGAAGCACTCATGCAGTTCCTGCTGCATGCTCAGTCGTTCTGATGGCCATAATGGGTTTATGTCTTGCATCATTTTGGGGAAACGGATCACGGATTAGAGACATCGCTTTGCTGATTTGACTCCAAACATGTTCAGGTATCAACCCTTGAGTTTCCATAGAGTGCGCTCTTGCCCCATTCAGAAAGTGGCACTCTTAAGCTCTCCATATCGATCTGGAAGCAAAACAGGAAAACATGTGAACATGACAAGAATATGTTGATGGCATCAGAAAGACCTCAACATTCCAATATCTGGTTGCAAACATATGGTGGAAGCTGTCTGGCATTATGATAGTAAAGGTGAATACTGCATGTGGTTGAGAAGCTTCAGGGGAAAAGGCCATGAGGGCTCAGTATTGACACCACAATCTCCTATTGTAATTATCTCATGGCATATATATATATATATATATAACCAAAGCCTTGCTCAAATAGGGTTAGAGGTACATGCTTATAGAATTTGAGATGTAACATTCTGTTACCGATTTGGTGTTAATGTAATATCGCAATGGTCAATATTCTGACACAGTTCCCATGATGAGCTTGTGTGTGTTGGATAAGTGAAGGTCAAGGTGCCAAGAAGTTGATTTTTTAACTGAAGATATAGTGTATCACACTGGTGCTTGGATGTGCTCAAGCTATCCAGTTATGTTATGGTCTATAACACCTCATCTCCAGTGCAGCTGTGGAGTAACGAGTCATTGTATTTTGTTTTCTTTGCAAAGACAAATGTTAAAGATGGAATTCGGTTCCAAGATCTTACCATCAATAGTGGAAGTTTTAACCAGTGACTGACATCTTTAAATGTTTTGGATTTTGGTGAAAGAAATTTTGGAATAACATGTTTTTTTTTTCTTCTTCTTTTTGGGTGCTTGATTCTAATTGCATCATTATGATGTTTTATATTGATGATCTTTCACAGCATTTTGGGTGTGCGGTATCTTTTCAGAAAATGCTGATTAAGACACTTAAATTCGTTTAGATAATTTTCACTGCTATGTTACAAACATAACTAAACACATATTACGGTGGTATCCATTTTTTCAGATTTGAATGAATGTTAGCCAGGGGAATATATGTGAGTAAGATAAATATATATATATATATATATATATATGAAGACAAAGTCATTGTACTTTATCTTTAATATAAATTTTTTTTTACAAAATGATCACTTTCCTGTCACATCTTATATTTATAAAAGAAAATATAAATTATTATTCCATTATTCATAATTTAATGAATTTTTTTAATCTTTTATCTTTGAATTCAAATCATTCTCTTTATAATACAAAATATTTGTTAATTGAAAAATGAATAACATCTGCTAGGTCACTGATGTTATTATAAAGTAATAAATCTGTTAGTGTCGAAAAAATCTCCTCCACTAAAGTCTCAGATTTATTATAAAGTAATAAATTATTCTAAAAATAAACACATGGATAATTATATATGTTGATAGGAACCTTTAAAAAATCATAAAAAATAATTATAAATATTCATGGTATATATATATATATTAATATTTTGATATAAAATGATAACATGCTAATTCATTATGAAACTCGTGTATAAAAAAATAATAATAATTCTTATATAGTAAATAAAATTATACATCAATCACATGTAACACATATGATAATATACATTATAGTCAAATAATAAAAATATGCATCATACACATCTCAATAACATATATAACAGCCAAATAATAAAGTTTTATATTATACTTGATTGTGTGCTCTCTTAACAACAAATGAAGATGTATATTCGAGATGGAGAAATCCTCTAATTGTCACATCTGATGACTTATTAGTCTCCGAAGAGAATCATCCTACCTGCCCTCGATATTGATACATAGTCAATCATAATCATTTATTTATATTTATCTATTCATTTATGTATGTATCGAAGAAAAAATATAATAAAATATTATGAAAGATCATGCTTAATGTATGACCAGTTAAACTATGTCTACTGATGACTTTACGCTATGATGGATCTATGTCTACTGATGATTTCACACTGTGATGGATTTGTACCTTCTTTCATAAGCTACATTTTTAATGTAGACCACTCAGTATAATAATATAAATTATATGATAACAAAAACATCAATATCATCAATTCTAAATGACATCTTCAAAAAAAATAAATAAATAAATTTATCAAACCCTAAGATATAATATATTAATCTCTCAATAGTTCTCAATTAACTAGAACCATAATTGGAATAGCCTAATTGATTTGAATCAAACTCAATTCAATTAGGACATAACAAAACCAACCTCAATTCTTTAAAAAAGTAATGTGAAATCATAGACTAGTTAAATTTAGAATTGATTAATTTTAATTAGGTTGAATATATTTGAGTTAGTCAAGTTGATTCTGAATTACCCTAAATTGACTTTAACCAATCAAATTTGTCGGATTCAATCAATTAATAAGCTCAAATCAATAAAAGAAGAGAAAATTAGACTATATTATATAGTGTCATCCTAGATCAAATCGACCCACCTAAGCCTAAGTCATGTGCGTTGGACATGCTTATCCTAAATAATAAGTTGGGCTAAGGTACAACAGGTTAAATAGAAGAATGATGATATGTTTAATATCAGTCATATATCTGGGCAAACTTAACTTCATGGGTTGAGCTAAGTTTTGACTCTATGTTATATCATACTTAATCATATGGATTGAATTATACTTGGCCACATGAGATAAAGATAAGTTGTATTTGATCATATGGATTGGATCATGTTTAGATACATTGGTTGAGTCATGTTTAACTATATGAGTTAAATGATACCTAATTACATATACTGGGTTATATTTAACCATATATGCTAAATCATAATTGACCATATGGATTAGTTTGACCTATTAACACTTAACTCAAGTGCAACATTCATTTGATCTCTTTTATTAAATTAAATTATATTATTTTTAAAATATTATAAATTAATAATTAATCTTAAATTCATTCTTTTTCATGAATCAAGGGAGAAAAAAAATCATCGCGGATTACGTGTTCCGTTTTGATGATTTCATATAAGCAATGTCTCTAATGAATATTTCAGCAATATATACCACACAAATTATCTACATCAAATATTCGCGTTTATTTACCACGAATGCCATTAAGCACAGACAAAGCGACCAGAAGTACTTTTTGCCGCTCCTTCACATGCTTTACAGCGAGGAAACACACAAACCCGAAGCCATCTCCGCCTGTCTCCGAAGTCCATCGAACTCAGACGCCACGCAACACCCATCTTGTTGTCGGTACTATTATTATTATTATTATTATTATTATTATTATTATTATCATCATCGCCGTTGAATGAGTTCATCAGCCAACGGGTTGCGAAGCTGCGCCCCTTCTCCCTTCTTCGTTTGCGAGTCATCCCTCAAATCGGATTAGAGTAGAATCGGAGCGCCCCCCTCTTCCTGACGCCTCGATTGAAGCGGAGGAGATCGATGGAGAAGGACGGGAGCGGTGGGTGCCCGGCGATGGCGTTCCGGTACAACGGGACGCTATGCGCGTGCGAGCCGGGGCGGTACCTGGTGAACGGGAGCTGCGCGCTGTTCGAGACGGGCGGCGGGTGGGTGGTGAGCTCCGGGGTGTCGTCCGCGCCACCCGCCTTCCTCACCACCGTGCTACCCGTCGACTCCATCAAGCGCTTCACGCAGTCGCAGGCCGTGCTGCTCGAGGCCACCCTCGGCGGTCTACTCGTCTGGCTCGCCTTCTGCCTCGCGCTGCGCTTCACCCGGGTCGACGGCGGCCGCGGCCTCTGGTTCCGCCTCCGCTGGTGGATCAGCCGCTCCGACATGTTCTACGACACCAACCATTGGTTGGTCAGTATTTTTTTTCCCCCTCCTTTCTGACCTCAAATTTTAGGTCGGCAATGTCGGATTCGTATTTATTACCGACATAATAATTTAGTGTCTGGTAATATGATGTGGTAATATGATGTGTCTGCCTTTTGAATATAATAATTTAGTGTCTGGTAATATGATGTGGTTAGACTTGTTCTGGAGTAAGATGGTTTGGCTTTGTTTGGTTGACACCTACATATTTGGTTCCTTGCTTGCCTCGACATCATTGATGCCGGTCATACGATAGAAATGGCCTGTCTCCTTCTCAGTGGAAGGTGAGAAGATAAAGGTTGACCAGAAGTGCAAGGTGATTGCAAATGAAAATAAATTAGTTCAGCTCATGAGCTGCAAGAAGATTACCATCACAGTCTTGGTGCGTATAATTTGCTTTTCCCATGACAGTGCTTGGTAACTTGGTTAACTCCATGCGTACAGGGGCAACTGTATATGAAGTCGCATGGTAATTACAGTCCATGGTTGCTCGTTGTGGAACCTTTTTGAGGTTGAGGTGCAATGGCACTAAAAGGTGAGCTAAATTGCAGTGGGGAGGACAGACCCAATAGGTCTTGATGGAAAAAAGAAAAGAAAACTGAAAAAGAGTAGTGTGATCTTAGGGTTATCACAAGGTATAGCCTAGCAAAGTTGAATCATTGAAATGGTGCGTTGTGACCTGACACAAATAGTTGGGATTAAGAGGCTTGTTGTTACCATTGTTGCATTGCAGTATGTTTCTATCCTTTGAATAGCTCAAGTGGTCCTAGTTATCATCATTGGCCATACCCATGATTTTCTGACTCGTCTGATAAATCTCAGTTTGACTTCTGAAAAAGGCCATTTTCAAGGTCCCTTCTTCTAGGAACCTGGTTCAACAGAATTTACTAGACATTTAAAAATATTTGTATTATGTGGCTTCAGGCACACAAAAATACTAGGTATGAATTACTTGGTTAACATTAGATTGGTCAAACTAGACTGGGTTCTGGTACCATGTTATATATTATATATTTATGAAAATGTAGTATGTTTTAGTATGCTCTATATGCTTCACAAAAAACATGAGTCATAATAGGTTGGATATAAGTTGATTAAAAAAAAAAAGGCGAATTGAGTACATATTATTATTTTGTTACGGAAAATCCAATGTGGATTGTCTTGGGAATTGTGGGTTATTATTTTGATAGGTATGATATCTGAGAATCTGGTTTGTAGTTAAGGTATGAGTTTGATGGTTTGACAATATAACCAAGTGGTGACTGAACCAAACTTGATGCTGAAAGAGCACCTGTCTTTTCATTGTGAAATCTCAATATACATTATACTGTTACAATTTTCTATGGAACAAGGGAATATGTAATAGAAGGCTGGTGTTGGATTCTTGGTCGACAGTTCACAATATTAAGGATTGGGTGGTCCAAGGGCACTTACCTAGATTGGGGGTCGACAGTTCACAATATGGCTTTGTTAGAAAAATGATGGTGGGAACTCATGGGCAAGAGATCTCATGGAACAATCTGGTACTGAGTAAACAATTAACTAGGAAATTTCTTGGTACAACTAAGCAAGATGAAACCCATTCATTGCACTTTAGACAGGAAACCTCAATTATGGCATTAAAATATAGAGTAGAGTTTTTACTTAAAATAGCTATCACAACTAACTATAGATTTGCATGGAATTTCCTTTTCATTTACATGTGGAGGGAGATCTACTAGACTAGAAACACCAGGATCTTCTGGAGTATTAGCTGTGGAATGAGAAATTTTATTATTATTATTTTTAAAAAAATAATATTTCAAAGAATAAGCTTAAGCAATTCAGAACCTTTTATAATGTACTATACTGCTCATAAGAAGTGTATGTCAAATGTAACTTTCCTTTCCAACTTCCTGTTCCTACTCTCCCCCTATTTCTTATTTCATTGTTTTAACAAAGTATGCTGGTAGCCACCACTTTATCTTTGCATCAAAACTTTTTGTTTAATTATTTTCTATATGCATTTGAATTATATGATTGATTGTTATGTTTCATTAAGTTTCTGATATAATAATTGTACATTGTCCAATTTGCACTTAACATATCTTTATGTACTAAATACTGTGTCCATAGAGTTTGACAATTTCTCAACACACTAGCAAACAAACTATATACCATGTCAACAAATACTAATGTTTAAACTTTAAACCAAGGTTTTGAATACTGATTTGACCAGGATGTATCAATTGGTTTTCTGGTTTGATAATTACTGGTATGGATCATATAAGTTGGCTTGGTACAACATTATTGTACCTGTTCGACTGATTGACGTAATCAGTATCAGTCTGAAAATTAAAATCTTGGATTTAAACATCATTTTTATATATCCTTTCACTAGTGTGCCAAGGTGTATCGTACCACATGATACATACTAGCTTGATGGATTTACGGTATAGTATCAATTGGTAGTTGATTCCTTTCATAGAATTTCTGTGAAAGTCCTTTCTGATACTTAGATGTTGTCCTTTATGTTTTATCTTGAAAGCTAAATTGCCTTTGAGTGGAAGATCTATATTGGACTCTTGTATTAGTATTCCTTGAGCTAGGAACCGAAGCTTGGTTCACTGCCTGCATTACCTACATGTTAAGTTTGTAGTGATTTTGTCAGGAAATGTAAAGGCATTAGTGTGTAAACTTTTACATCTTGGCATATTATTTATACAGATAGAGATATAAGTTATCTTCATTATTTTCCTTACATTGTAGTATTACTGCTGATTGCCTGGAATTCTTAAATTCTGCTTGCTGATACCTGAACTTGTGCACTTCTAATTGCAATTTAATACACAACAAAGTGACATAGCATGCACTTAGGAAGATGGTTTATGTAATGTGGCTTTTGTTTGTTACTTTCTGATACAGGATGACAACAAGGCAGTGATAAAGAGGAAAACAGAGCTGGGTGGAACATTTTCTGTAGCAAGCTCAATACTTTTTGTTGGTCTATTGTCAGCGTAAGTGTGGCTGCCTTTCTCTACTTAAAAATGTGAAGTTCATCAAAGGATTGATAATTTGGTCAATCATGTTTTATTTATTCATGCAAAATTTTATCCTTGTTAGCAACATTGTATGGTGAAAAAACTCTCTTGTGACAGGTTGCTGTATCAGATTATTACAAAGAGGAGCATTGAAGTGCATAGAGTCCGACCTGCGAATGCTCCAGATTTACTTTCATTTGTCAATGACTTGGAATTTAGTATAACCACTATTTCTAGCATGAGCTGTTCTCATTTACGTGGCCCTGATTCGCTGGTGATTGGAACTCCAGGCTCTATTGACTATAGAGTTTTTCCTTTGTCAACTTATGTTAAATATAATTGCCAAAACACCAGCAGTGGCCCTACCATATCTCTTAGGTGCAACAGCTGTCAGATTCCTCGAAGAAATCATTATATTTCATGGCAGTTTGTTGACCTCCGAAATGATCCTGCTGCTGCTGTTGGCTTCCGGTTCAACCTTTCAGCAAAGGACCATGCTAATAATAGGCGTGTTAGCTTTGTTAGCGGTACAGTGAAATCAAATACCTATACAGATGATAAGCCCAAAACCTTCAGAGGGTCAGATGTCAACGTATTGAAAATCCATTTGTTTCCCCAAGCATATAACAATTTGAACAACTTAAAGCTCATACAACCTCTATTTCATGACTTTATCCCTGGAACATTTTTTTCCAAGTCTAGTGACTTCCAAGCCTCCCTTCAGGTTTCCAAGGATGGTTTAGTCAACACCACACTGTACATAAGTTATCTTTCTGATTACATTGTGGAGATCGACAAGGAAAACATGATCGGAATTGGTAAGATAATTATTTTTTGTGTATAGTTTTAACTGTTCTTCTGATTAAATTATCCCATGAATATTTCTGAACACCCCTATCTTGTTCAATCCTATTGAAAATTGACCAGTTCCAAATGTAAAGTAAATCATTCTATTGGTCATGTAGATTGATATAGGTCATCACTATGGTGGAGTATGAGGTTTTATATTATCCTTTATTATGATGAATTTAGTGTTTTTAAAAACGCTAGGTGCGGTCCCAAAATGCTTCAGAATATTAAAATCTAAATATATATATATATATATTACAATTAATAAATAAGATCATAAAAATAAAAATAAAACATCAATTTGAAATCATATAAAATACCAAATTGTATTGTTTATCTTCTAATAACAAAAAATTTTAAAAAATTAAGTTTAACACCAAATTCGAAGAAATATGATAAATAGGGTTTTGTTGATGGAGACCATGCTATGCTAAATAGTGTTTTCAATATAGTGCTAAACAGTTCTAACTCCTAACAAAGTAATAGTGCACCACCTCAATATAATGCAGCAAGTTAATTAAAATAAGAAAGAACGGACTGAGAAGAGAAGTAACCGACGATTGTGGAGGAAGGTGTGGGAAGGAGAGGACGACAGGTGAAGCTACAGATGGCAATGGTGGTGGTGGACGGAGTTGTGGATGAATGCAACTGCGACGGATGAAGCTATGGACGAAGACGGCGATGGCGGCTAGAGCTATAATGACGGACGAAGGCAGTGGAGATAGACATAGGTGTTTGCTTTCATATTTGTCTCATTGGGTTGGGCACGAGATAGGAGAGGGGGCGTTGGGGGGTTGTCATGGGGTACATTAGTTGGTTAAATTGAACTAAGTTGCTCGTTTAATTGAACCATGCTTGAAGTTGACCTAACTTGGCTTCGGCACTCGCCTAAGGTGCCCTGTGCTTGAGCTCAGGTAAGTGTTCGAGTGACGCTTCATTAAAATGCTTTGCCTCGACATTTTGCGAGGTGCTCGCGCCTCGCCCGAGTGCCTTTTGAAAACACTGAGTGAAATTATTCAACATACACTATGCACTTTGTTCCCAACCTCCACATTGGGGGGAGCCTCATGTACTATGTCACGCACTTAGCTGGAATTGCCTAAGTGGTGAGGCACCCTTGCGGCGAAGTCACGGACTTAGTTGGAGTTGCCTAAGTCACGAAGCATCCTTGCGCCCACTTCGATCAGACTTAGTTGGATTTTCTAAGCCATGAGTCGCCCTTGCGACATACACGTCCGCTAAGGGTCAGCCAAGTTGCAACCTCATGCAGGTCCCGAAGGACCTGTAAAATAGAAAGTTGATTAGGTTTGAAACGAGCGGCGGACAAGTCCCAACGTCTCGCGGTGAGGGAAGCTTTACAAGCAATTCAGCGAGCATTTAGAGCATAAAAGAAGAGAGAGAAAAGAGAAAAACAAGGACTTTAGAAGGGTGAACGAGCAGCTGTAAGTCTGCAAACAACTACTCGGGCGTTGGGCGCGAAGGTAAGTTTCTGTCAAGTTGACGTGCAAACTTGTGAAGATGTACAACGCCCGACATTACCCCAAAGCCTCATCCGCCCCCATGCCACCTGGGGGTTTCCAAGGTGCTGAGATGGCTGACGTTTCACAAGCGGCTGTGGTCCGTAGAAAACAGGTCGTGACACGTGAAAACGGAGCCATTTTGGGGCAGTTTTGCCTGGTGCGGCGAGCGGTCATGCTGCAGCACTGCAAATTGTCGTTTCTCACATTTTTACAAGTAAAACACACCAAAACTATGATAAAACAGCCTGCGAAGGATATGTACAAGCATGCAAAAGCGACGAATGGTTCGTTAAACGAAATTGCTGCGGGTGTGCAACAATCGTTCGTGACATTCCCCCCCACTTAAACTGTCGATGCTTGCTGGTAGGCTTTGATGGCTGTTTCTTTATGTTGGAGGGCATTTACTGGCTCCTAACTGGTTTCAGTTCTGGGGAGTTTTCGCCACTTCACCAAATACTCGATATGCTCAGCTCTGTTGGATAGCTTTGTCTTACGATCCGCCAAAATGGTTTCAACTCGCTTCTCGTAGGAGGCTCTAGTGGGGCGTAATCGAGTTGGAACATTTCGGGAAACATGTAATCAAATCAAATATTTAATTTAAGATTTAAATATTATTTCCTTACATGCTAGTATAAAATAGGGAAAGATAATCCTATTTCCTTGTTTGCTATTACGAATTAGAAAATACTTATTAAGCATTCCAAATAAGATGAGATCATATTTGTCAGTATATTAAATAAAAATAATTTATATTAAATAAATACGAAAATTTAGAAAATTTTTCTTTAATGGAGGTTCACCTCCTCCTATTTAAGGGGAGGGATTTCTCTCCTTCGTTCCTCACCGAGCAGAACTCAACAGCGGGAGGAACGAGGAGTTTCATCTTGCTAAAAAGAGGTAGGTTCTCCCTACTTTTCTTGAAATTAAAAGTTTTTGTTTAGATTTTATGTTGAAATTTTTGATTGATATTAGTTTGAATTAAAATACTTTACCCTTTGGTACCCTTAAAAGTTTTTATTTTTAAACATTATGAAATTGTATATGTTTTATGATATCGGATTCTTAAGAATGTTATTTCATTTTATTACAGTTACCTTCTAATCTTATTCGATTTAAATATAATATGAGTAGTTAAAAAAAAATTCTTAATCCTTTAGATGTTAAAATTTTTATTAGAATATGTTATTTAAAATTTTTATCCTTTTAGATTTGAAATGTTATTATTTGATCATGCTTTGAAATTATTCATATGATTTCTAGTTCTTATTGAATTAAAAATATTATTTCCTTATTTTGAAGCTTATCTTATCATTTATTTAATCTGTTGTTACGTTTTGATGTATTATTATCAATAGTGAATGTATGTTGTTGTAATTCAAAATTAAATTGGATAGGATTTGGTTAAAAGCGACTTGCAGGCCAGGCCCCACCCGTGGTCGGGCTCTAGCCCAGAGTTAACCAACCCATTGATAACGTGGGCGATCATGTAGGTGAGGTTGGCCCAACCTAGCGTGATGATGCGTATGCGATCATATGCGATGCACATGATCGATATTTGGGTCGGCTCGACCTAGTCCAATATTATGTAATTATTGGATTTGAGCCCAAATATTGATTGAACTAAACCGGACTTGATTAGTCTAGATCAATTCGAGGTGGTTCGAATTGATTTAACCTTTCAAGTCGGTTTAACCTAAATTGAACCTAATCTAGTCCAAATTATACTAGTCTAGGGTGGTTCCGGACGCTTAAATAAGGATTAGAGATCGGTCGATTAGGTCCTAGTGAATCGAGTTTGATTAGGCCGATTTAACTAGGGTTCAAGTCAATTGGGGGCTATTTGGTATTATTGATATTGATATTATTGAAAAGAGATGTTTTGAATGTGTTGTTTCATCCCAAATAGACATGATTAGTATGAGATTATATTTCCCTGCCAAGAGCAGGAAGGGCGATTCCCTTCGGGGATTAGCGTGTCGTCAGACGTGATAGCTGGACGGTTCCTCCATCCGCTGTTGGGAGGAACGCCACTCCATCCCACTTTGGCGAGTGAGGGACGCCACTCCATCCGCTGTTGGGAGTGTGATATGAGTTTGTCTCCATCCGCTGTTGGGAGAATCACAAACTCATCCTATAGGATAAAGCCTCTCCATCCGCTATTGGGAGAGTGCTCCTTCGGGTATTTGATATACGCCAATGGGATGATAGATTTTTGATTATGCATTTATTTTGAGTTGACTTTTGGGGTTCCTACTCAGCGTTGTTGAATTTTCTTTGTTTTTGATTTTGAGCACCTTCCGCTAGCAATCGAATCTATCCCAGTGGAGAGCGGACCTTTCTCTACCGCTAGGTAGAGCCACTTGAATAATTCTCCGAATTAACATCACTATGTTTACTTTTTACTCATGAATTGAGGAAATAAATAGACTGTAATAAATGTTTATGATGATGAATAAAGTGATGTTTACTTATTTGGCTCTGTATGTGTGGGAAGATAATCCTGGAAAAGAAAAAATCCAGGATGTGACAAAACATCTTGCGGATCTGAGTGGTAGGCTTTCAAGTTGTCGGCCTGAAAAACATTATGAATTTTGAGCCATGCCGGCAGCTGCAACTTGTAGGAGACGCTACCCACCCTACTGATAATTGGGAAGGGCCCTTCATACTTGCGTACCAATCTTTTGTGTACCTTGTTCCTAAAGAATTGAGTGATGCTGGTTGAAGCTTCACCAACACCAAATCGCCGACTTTGAATTCCTAGGGTCGCCTTTCCAAGTCTGCCCACTTCTTTATCTTTTTGGCCGCCTTCTCCAAGTAAGCCCGCGTAATATCTGCATTTCGATGTCATTTTTTTACAAAGTGATATGCGGACCGACTACTCCCAGTATAGCCAATAGCCAAAGTATGGGGAGTCGATGGCTGTTGTCATGTGATGATCTCAAAGGGGCTTTTGTTGGACGCAAAGCTCCGCTACAGGTTGTAGGAGAATTGGGCTATGTCCAATAGCTTCACCCAATTTCGTTCGTTGGCACTCACATAGTACCGAAGATATTGCTCCAAGAGCGAGTTTATCCTCTCAGTCTGGCCATCCGTTTGGGGGTGGAGGCTTGTGGACAAGTATAGCTTAGACCTCAACAATTTGAATAGCTCAGTCCAGAATCGTCCCAGAAATGGAGCATCTCGATTACTGATGATATTGTGCAAGACTCCCCAATACTTCATCACATTCTTCATCATCAACTTGGCTGCTTCCTCTGCTGAATAATATAGGGGTGCAACAATGAAGGTTGAATACTTCAAAAATCGATCGACCACCACGAGTATCAATCCGAGTCCGCCTACTGCCGGCAAGCTTGATATGAAGTCCAGAGAAATGCTCTCCCACGGCCTTTCTGGTTCGGGCAACGATTCCAAAAGTCCCATCGGCTTATGTTGCTCCACCTTATCTTGTTGACAAGTTAGGCACGTTCAAACATATTCCTCCACGTCCGTCCTCATCTTCGGCCAGTAGAAGGCCCTCTCCACGCGAGCCAATGTTCGGTGAATGCCCGGATGTCCTGCCCAAAGGGAATCGTGACACTCTTTCAAGAGTTCACACCTCAAATTGTCCACTTGAGGAATATAAACTCTATTCCCTTTGGTGTAGACAAGTCCCTCCTGGATCCAAAATCATCGTGTCTTGCCTTCTTGGATTAGTTGCATCAAGGTTACTGCCTGGGGATCACTGTACAGTCCATCCCTTATTCGGGAAAGGAAGTTGGAGTGCATTGGCCTCTACCCTCCAGTTGCATAACATTCACTTGCTCCACTTTCTGGCTCAACGCATCGGCTACGACATTTGCTTTTTCAGACTTGTACTCCATTACCATATCAAATTCCGCCAGGAAGTCCTGATCGTGCTTGCTTTGGAGAGAGTTTCTTTTGAGTCTGAAAGTAACTCAAAGCGATGTTATATGTCCTCAGCACAAATTGCGATCCGAGAAGGTCTGTCCTCAACTCAAAGCGATGTTGTCTGTCCTCAGTCTCGTTGAGCTTACGGCTTTCATAGGCCACTGGGTGGCCTTCCTGCATAAGTACTCCCTTAATAGCGAAGTCTGAAGCATCTGTATGGACTTCAAAGGGCTTCCCATAGTCTGGTAATTTAAGCACTAATTCTTCCAAAACAACAACCTTTAGATCTTAAAATGCCACTTCACATCTGTTGGACCATCTCCAAGGCTGCTCCTTCAACAACTTCGTCAGTGGAGCTGCGCGCTTTGAATACCCAACTATGAAGCGTAAATAGTAGTTGACGAAACCAAGGAAGGATCTCAGCTCTGGCACCTTCTTTGGAGTTTACCATTCCGCAACAGCTTGCACCTTTGATTTATCCATTCGAATGGAACCGTTGCCAATTCGATGCCCCAAGAATAAGATCTCCTTCTGAGCAAAGTAACACTTATCTCTTTTCACGAACAAAGTATTCTCCTTGAGAACTTTGAAAATTGTTTGAAGATGCTCAATATGCTCCTCAATTGTTTGGCTGTAGACGACAATATCGTCCAAGTAGACGACCACAAACTTGTTCAAGTACTCCTTGAATAGTTGGTTCGTAAGAGTGCAGAATGTGGTCGGAGCGTTGGTTAAGCCGAAAGGTATCACCAAGAACTCAAATGCTCCATACCTAGTCACATAGGTAGTCTACGCTTCATCACCTTCAGCAATATGCACTTGCTAGTACCACGATCGAAGGTCGAGTTTGGAGAAATACTTTGCTTTGCCCAGTTAGTCGAACAAGTCCGCGATGAGCGGGATGAGATACTTGTTCGTCACCGTCACCTTGTTGAGGGCTCGATAATCGACGCATAGTCGGAGACTCCCATCTTGTTTCTTCTGGAATAGAACTGGAGCTCGGAATGGTGCTTTGGAACTGCAAATGAGACCACCGCTTAGCAGTTCATCTAACTGCTTTCTGAGCTCTGCCAACTCGGGAGGGGACATACAGTATGGTGGTCTCGCTGAAGGCTTCACTCCCGGCTTTAGCTCAATATGATGATCCATGCCTCTGCGTGGTGGTAGAGTTTTCGGCAACTCAGGTGGTATAACGTCTGTGAACTCCTTCAGAACATTTGCCACCGCAGCAGGTTCTTGAATGGCCTCCTTGTTAAGTGGTTCTAGCTTCACAGCAGCCACGAAGGTTAACTCTCCTTTGCGTACCCCTTTCTTCAATTGCAATGCCGATAGTTGTTAAGGGTCCTTGGTTCATTTCCGAGAGACGGAAATCACGCAGGGGTTGTCATCTCCCATCAGACATAAGGAGTCTAGGAACAGCATTGGTACCAGCTTCACTGTGTGCATGAACTTCATTCCGAGAATCACTTAGAAGTCATTCAATGGCACCGCCATCATGTTTGTGCTCCCACTCCATGATCCGATCTTGATGGGGACTCCCTTTGCTAGCCCGGAGATCTGCTTGGCCTCCGAGTTCACCGCCTTCATCCGACTTGGGTTCTTCTCCAAGATCAGCCCTAGTCGTTTTGCTTCTCGGTCGGTAATAAAGTTGTGGGTAGCGCCCATGTCTACCATCACATGGGTGGTTTGGCTATTGAGCTTGATGTCCACGTACATTAGCTCACTACTCCCTGCTTTTTGTTGCTTTGTCTTCATGTTCTCCCCCACTTGACCCCACAATGCATTTAACAAACGTATTGCTCCCATCCGAGGTCCTTGCGACACCTCATCGTCGCTATCAAATTCTGAGCTACTTGAACTAAGAGCAATTGCCTTGCCCTTGTCCGGTTTGGGGGGGTGGAGAAAAGCTGTCAAGGCATTGAGTGCCTCTTTCTGTGGGCACTCCCTCACCATGTGTGGCCCTCTGCACAAGAAGCATCCGTCAAGTTTTAAGGCATTGCCTTTTGAGCTTGGCCTTTTATGGGAATTTTTCTTCCTTTGCTCGCCCCCGGGCTCCTTCCCACGAGAATATTTTGGAGGGCAATTTTCTGTAGACTGTTTTTTCTTCCCTGAGTCCTCTGAAGAAACAAAGTCAGTGAGCCTTTCTGCGGCTGCATTTGCTTCGATCACATCAGTGACATTCCGTCGATGTAGTTCCCGTTGAGTCCATGGCTTCAGGCCATTGAGAAAGCTGAATAATTTATTTTTCTTGGACATGTCTTGGATGTCCAGCATCAGTGCAGAAAATTGCTTCACATAGTCCCGAATGGAAGTTGTTTGGCGGAGTTGTCTCAACTTCCTCCTTGCGACGAACTCAGTGTTCTCGGGTAGGAATTGAGTTCTCAACTCTTGCTTCAAGTCTTCTCATGTGTTCACTGGGCATTGACCTTGTTGGATTTCCTCCCAACGGATTCTCCATCAAAGTTTTGCATCTTCGTTCAGATACATGGTTGTTATAGAAACTTTGGTGTCTTTAGAGTCAGACCTCGTAGCTCGAAAGTTTTGCTTCATGTCAAACAAGAAATTCTCGAGCTCCTTAGCATCTCTAGCACCCCCATAACAGTGTGGCTCGGGTGTTCTCAAGCTTTGTGGCGGCGCAACGCTGGTGTTGCTCCCTCTCGCATTTAGCACCCTTATGAGCAAAGTCACTCTGGAAGTAAGTTCCGCCACAACTTCCTGCAGATGTTGCACGAAGTCCTTGGTATCATCCGTTAGTTGGTTGACAAGGGCCTCAACCTTGTCGATCCGGGATTCAGCTTCTTCTTGCGAGCTCTTTACCCCAAGAAGCTTTCGTTGGCCTTGGTAGAGTTCCTCTAAGCTCGCTTCATGAACATCCAAGTGGGTTTCTGCCGCTGTGAGTCTCTCCTTATAGCTCTTTTTCCCGGTTGGCGCTCCAGATTGCGCCTCCTCCGCTTGCGACGAGTAGCCAACTTTTTGCTCATCATGTTCGCTGCCGCACTCCTGAGCGGCTCCAGCAGTGAGAGAGCAAGTTTGCACATGCAGCCCACCTACGGCTACTTGGGATAACGGTCTGGCTTGCCTCATTTTGCGCGATTCGCTGCGATGTTTCGCCATGGCGAGATTGCGAAGTTTCTTCGCTGCTTGCTCGAATTGCTTGCCCGCTCTGATGCCACACTGTCATGCACTTAGCTGGAATTGCCTAAGTGATGAGGCACCCTTGTGGCGAAGTCACGGACTTGGCTGGAGTTGCTTAATTCGCGAAGCACCCTTGCGCCCACTTCGATCAGACTTAGCTGGGATTGCGTAAGCCTTGAGTCGCCCTTGCGACATATGCGTCCGCTGAGGGTCAGCCAAGTTGCAACCTCGTGCAGGTCCCGAAAGACCTGTAAAATAGAAAATTGATTAGTTTTGAAACGAACGGCGAACAAGTCCCGACGTCTCGCGAAGAGGGAAGCTTTACAAGCAATTCAGCAAGCACTTGGAGCATAAGAGAATAGAGAGAAGAGGAAAACAAGGACTTTAGAAGGGTGAACGAGCAACTGTAAGTCCGCAAACAACTACTCCCCGGGTGTCGGGCGTGAAAGCAAGTTTTCGTCAAGTTGATATGCAAACTTGTCAAGATATTCAACGCCCGACACTACCTAAAGCCCCATCCGCCCTCGTGCCACCCGAGGGGTTCCAAGGTACTGAGATGGTTGACGTTTCGTAAGCGGCTGCGGTTTGCAGAAAACAGGCCGTGGCATGTGAAAACGGAGCCATTTTGGGACAGTTTTGCCCGGTGCGGCGAGCGGTCGTGTTGCAGCGCCGCAAACTATTGTTTCTTATATTTTTACAAGCAAAACACACCAAAACTATAGCAAAACAGGCTGCCAAGGATATGTGCAAGCATGCAAAAGCGACGAATGGTTCGTTAAATAAAGTTACTACAGGTGTACGATGACCGTTCGTGACAACTAGGTACACCTTTTTTATATTGTGCACTTTGTGAATAGTAGAACTTGCAAACTGGTCTCCTGGCAACTTGCATGGTAACTCAGGGATCCTTGAAGTTATATGTATTAAATGTTTGTTTTTGACATACACCATGCTAGCTACTTTGACTGTTCTATGCACATTGTGTTGATAGATAGTAAAAAATTTTACAAGGATTGCAATCTTAGGAGCCAGACCCATGCTGATTGCCAACCAAACTGGCATGGGTCCAGTACTAGATAGCATACATACACACTAGTATGCCACTATATACCACAATACTAGAAGGAGAGAGGAGGAAAATAAGAGGAAAAGGAGAGTAAGAGGAGGAGGTGGAGGTAAAGAAGGAGGCCGAGAGTTGGTATACCAGTACCTGATATCACAAAATTATTTTTTCCAAGATTGGTATACCATCGGGTATATTGATACTGTTAGTTTGACCGATTGTGAAAATCAGTGTCGGACAGAATTTATTTAAGTTCTTGATTGAAAGAACTCGTATTGTAATTTTCCACAGGAACAATGCAACAATTTCAGGGCAATGGTTCTTGAATTGCTGAATGCAGGAAATTAGCATAAATATGTAACAACAAGGAGTGATCTTCTGTTGTTAACTTTTCCTAAATATTAATTTAGTTGGTTCATTTGATGGAAGAACAGATCCTTTATTCTCTTTTACATGGCCCACGGATTTCTTTCTTAATTTTTGTCGTTTTATGATCAATCTTTTGATCAAAATTATGTGTTCTGCATGGTTATGAGTTCTGTTTGTTTATTATTTGCAGTGGGGTTCCTTGCGGATGTTGGAGGTCTTTTCGCTTTTAGCCTTGCAATTTTCCTTTGGTTCTTGATGCAGGTAATTTCATTTATGATTCACATTCTTTTGTTATAACAGCAGACGTTTACATCTTCTACTGTCTATCATGTAAATTTTAGCTTATATTCTTAAGCTCCTTGAATGATTTTATTGGGGTCTTGTGTAAATAAGCCATGTAGGTAAACCTTGAAGATGTCAAAGTAATCCACATTTTAAGTCTAACTGGAGTTGTGAATCTTGTCTTGGGCATAAGCCCTAGTGGCATAAATGCTAGTTCATGGATGTACCATACTTAATTCTGTAAATGTGATATGTTGGAAAAAAAAATTTCTCTAGTTAAGCCAAAGAGACTAGGTGCTTGTATAATATAATATTTGTGAGTCAGATACAACTGTAATCCACATTTTAAGTCTAACTGGAGTTGTGAATCTTGTCTTGGGCATAAGCCCTAGTGGCATAAACACTAGTTCATTGGATGTACCATACTTAATTCTGTAAATGTGATATGTTGGAAAAAAATTTTCTCTAGTTAAGCCAAAGAGATTAGGTGCTTGTATAATATAATATTTGTGATACAGATACAACCGTCATTTTTCTCGGTGAACTCTTTGGACCACTCTGCCCAAGTACATTTTTGAGTAGTATGTCATTGGCTTGATGCTCATTAGGGTATCTAGATATATTGAATAATTTTGCTTCCTGGATTCTACATGCAAACTAATAATAGTGTGTGCACAAGTTTCTAGAAATGATGTGTTACATGTACATATTCCCTTAATGTTTTGTTCACCTAAATCATATGAGACATATTTCTGTTTATAAATTTTCAGCTAAAGTACGTTACCATTTGGTCTGAGGCTCTGAGCTTCTATTATTTATGATTCTTTTCTAATACTGACAAGTGATGACAATGACCAAGTTGGTGAACTAAATGAACAAACATGTCTCTTGGTCCTCAAATTGAGATTTCTTACTTCTTCTTATGCATGCTTGATTGAATAAGAACCTATCAGGTATACATAGCAAATAGCATTGGTACCTCCTGTTCTGCAACTATTTTGGTCATGAAATGGTTCATTCTTGGCTCTAGGTGATATGCCTGGTACATTTTGAATATCAATCCTTGGTCTGGAGTTTAATAGGTTCGAAGTCTAACCTCGTGTATAATAGGTTCTGAAATCTCGTTTCTGTGTATGCATGCTTGATTGAATAAGAACCTATCAGGTATACATAGCAAATAGCATTGGTACCTCCTGTTCTGCAACTATTTTGGTCATGAAATGGTTCATTCTTGGCTCTAGGTGATATGCCTGGTACATTTTTATCAATCCTTGGTCTGGAGTTTAATAGGTTCAAGTCTAACCTCTAATAGGTTCTGAAATCTCGTTTCTGTGTATGCATGCTTGATTGAATAAGAACCTATCAGGTATACATAAAATAGCATTGGTACCTCCTGTTCTGCAACTATTTTGGTCATGAAATGGTTCATTCTTGGCTCTAGGTGATATGCCTGGTACATTTTGAATATCAATCCTTGGTCTGGAGTTTAATAGGTTCTCTAACTTGTATAATAGGTTCTGAAATCTCGTTTCTGTGTATGCATGCTTGATTGAATAAGAACCTATCAGGTATACATAGCAAATAGCATTGGTACCTCCTGTTCTGCAACTATTTTGGTCATGAAATGGTTCATTCTTGGCTCTAGGTGATATGCCTGGTACATTTTGAATATCAATCCTTGGTCTGGAGTTTAATAGGTTCGAAGTCTAACCTCGTGTATAATAGGTTCTGAAATCTCGTTTCTGTGTATGCATGCTTGATTGAATAAGAACCTATCAGGTATACATAGCAAATAGCATTGGTACCTCCTGTTCTGCAACTATTTTGGTCATGAAATGGTTCATTCTTGGCTCTAGGTGATATGCCTGGTACATTTTGAATATCAATCCTTGGTCTGGAGTTTAATAGGTTCGAAGTCTAACCTCGCGTATAATAGGTTCTGAAATCTCATTTCTGTGTATGAGATCATGTGACTTTTTTCCACATTGAGTGTAACTCAGTTTTCACTCTTAGAATTATTTGATTGAATACATTTCTAATTTTACCTACTCGATGTGTGCAATGTGCATCAATTATGTGTTTTGCAGTATATCATAATGTGTGGATCACACCTTTTTCCATTTTTCAAAGTTTCAAAGTAGGGTGAGATGTGTCATCGTCATATATCATTGTTGTTGCACACTGATGAGACAGTAACAACTCTGAGCGCATGTGTCAATACTTTCCCATGATGTTACAATGGTTATTGCTGGTTAAATAACAGCATCTATGTGGACATTGTTTTTTATATTTATTCAGGAGCTTTATTGAGCTTGTTACGGAGGTAATTGTGTATATGCTATTTGTAGTCATTATTAGTTATCTTGCGCAATCCTTCACTCTAGACCATTGGAACTTTTCGTCCACTGTTGCATGCATCAGTTTTTTGTGACAGCTTATCCTTTGAACTACTCTTATACGATAGTTTCTGGTCAATTTAGCTATATATATTGATTACTAAATTGTGTAACTCTCAACATCTTGCACTTTGTTCTATGTCAGTGTGAGGCTAGAATCAAGAAACTTCGCTACGAGGATACTGCAATGAGAAATATCCTTAACCAAAGACGTGCACAAAAGAATTGGGATAAGGTATATCAGCAGATTAAAGTTGCAGATATAGATCTTGCAGTACACCTAACATTTGTTTTATACTTAACCAGCTGAGGAAATTTGTTATGTACACATGGGGTCCCAGCAACTTGGTTGAGGATAACAATAAATCTAGAAGGCATGGCACCTTGATGATTGAATCTATCCATGGAATTCAAGCATTCCACAGTAAAAAGCAGCCAAGTAGGCATAATTCCACACACCTTGACACTGCAAAAGGAAATTCTCCACATTCAAAGAGTAGACAGGTAAGGGATTTTTTGTTTGAAATCCTGCTGATGAAATGCTGTTCATTGCAATTTCCACTCAAATACTTGAAAAACGAGTTAACGATCTCAACTTTATTTATTTATCATACCAACTCAACTATGTACTTGTTTATCTTAGTATATATCTTTGTAATTAGTTATTTATAAGCAATATTATTACTTTACAATTAGTATATTGTTCATCATTTGTCGCTGTATATTGAATACTCTATATTAGATAATTAATTCATTAATATGTTATAGTATGATTATTTATAATTAGTTGTGATATTAAATCGTTATATATGTTATAGGTTATGTTTTATTACACAAACCTTTGTATCTAATAATGTCTGAGATGACAGACATTATTGTATCAATATGTTTTGTTGAAATATTTTTATATTATGATTATGGTAATTATGATCACCAGCACCTCTATTAGAAGTTTGATTCCAAATCTGGAGTCGATGAAGCAAATTTCAGCAATTTGGCCATGATTCTGAATCCAATAGATTTCAGTTTTAAATCTGATAATGAAGTAAAACCATCTGAACATGAAACATATATGACTATGGAACATGTTGGAATTTAGCTGTCTCTACTTTGCTTGTTTGTAATTTAGTAATTTTTTTTATTATCATTCTTCTTAACTTCTGAAGGTCTTTGAATAGGAGAAGCATGACATTGAAGAGGAAGAGGAAACTCGACAACGCAATGTATCGGAAATTTCACAGTAATGTGGTACTGATGACAGATTGCTTTGACCTGACCATGGTAAGCAACTAGCTAAATATCATTAAATAGGCTGCATCTGTCAGGACCTAGATTGGATCTTAATTTCCAGCCATAAGTTTTTTCTAGAGTCTACTATTGACTATTTTAATTTAGAGGTTTACCTTATGGCTAATCACTTGAAATTGAAGAAACACTTGGATAACAATAATGATGAGCTGTAGTCTCTTAAACCTATAGAAATTTAACTCTTCATATTCACACTTCCAAGTACTTCAACATTTTCATCACTAATAGCCTACTAATGATTGCATCATCCTCAACATTCCTCTCTTAAAAATTATGAAAAGACAAGAAAGTAGCAACAATTAAAAAAAAAAAATGTTGTTTGGACTCGAATGTGAATTGGTGAAGTTTAGCATTGTTGCGAACTTGTGATTATGCCTTGCCACTTGGTTGGCAAGAGTTTTGAGTCACAGAAACAACTTCTATACTAATTGGGGAAAATGTATGGTGGCGATACCCAGATCTCGTATTGCCTGGAGCCTTATGCTGACTTATGGTCATTCCTTTCCAGTGTCATTCAACAGTACAAGTTTCAGCCTTCCTGTTTGGTTTAGTCTTGGATCAGAACGAAGAATGGTCTATAGAGTCTGTATCATTTCTGTTTGTTTTGTTTTAAGCTATTTAGAAGGAAGCAAACTACCTAACTGTTTACTACCTCCTCATGCTTGCCTTATTCTCCCAACTTGTTGTCTATTCTTAGCATTCCTGCTTTAGTCAAACTCAAATATTAAGGATACTTCAACTACTGCTTCAGTCATAGTAACGTTCCATGACCAACCATTGGAAAAAGAAACACGCTGATGTGTGAGATGATGTGAACCAGGTGTGGTTAAGCCAGTGTTTAGCCAAGGATGACCGCTGTGAAGTCCTTATTTCGTATGTGAAGCATGTTTGTCCGAGGGAGATGGCAGCTCCATCGACTTATTCTGTTTTATGTGCACAAGAAATCTCTTGACCAGAATGAAACTGAGGTAAGCTGTCACTGCAGAAGTCGCCATCGGTGTGTATCCATGCGCGGAGAAGCAAGCAATGATAATCCAGGGATTGATGTTGTTCGAAAAAGAAGCTGTTCATTAAATCGATTCATTTTTGCATGTACCATAGTGTTGTATATTCATGTGTGTAGCACGTTTTCGGAGAAGCAACCAATAATGATCCAGGGATTGATGATGCTGTTCCAAAAGAGAAGATATTTATTGAGTTGACTAATTTTTGCATGTACTGACTTTAGTGTCGTATGAATATCCATTGAATTGATTGTTGTATATTCACAACATCCGAATGCATTAAGAATTTATAAAGTTATGGGTAGGAATAAAATGAATAATTGAACCCCAAAAAAATGTCTATTATTTATGTGATCTTCTCGTATACCTAAAAATTAAAATATATTTTTTAAAAAAATATTTTATTATATTTTATAAATGGGAAGTGGTGAAGAAGTTTGGAACTTTTATTAACTAAGCTAGTTGTTTAATAAGAGGTCAATTAAATGTAGTATTTTATCTATTTACCAATTTCACTTATCTAAAGTTGCGGTGAACTTTGTTGGATTATAACAATATCTTAGGACCAAAACTTGCCTTGATCATTGATCCTTTGTTACAAACAATAAAAATAAAAAGATAAAACGTCAACGTGCGCTGTGTGTTTAAGATCTCGATCGTAGGGTCAGTTTACATTGGTCCAACACAATATCGGTGTCGAAAAATATGGGAAATTAAATCTTTTATCGTTCGATTCAATGGTACTATAAGTTTCTTTTATTAATTCTATTGTACTCTGCCAGTAATGTAAGCTTATCAAAATTGGTATCAGAAAGAGACTTAAATCCTTGGTTGCAAGCAAAGGATGGTCAATTTGGTTGCGGAGTAACAACTAATTGAGACAAAGTCATCAGATACGTATGCACTCTAACCAAACATAATAAAGTTATCTGAGTTCTTGGGATCAACTAACTCCTACAAGCAAATGTATTGCTCAAAAAGAGAATAAAGACCTTAAAACAGATGAGAGTTCAAACTACACATCCACCCACCCAGATATAACAAGAGAGAGGAGTCGAATTCTTCTTCATACTGCAATCACTCCGTCAAGCTTTTCCCCTACTGGAAGCTACTTTAGATCCACAATACAAAGCAAATCAACTTCACCAGTGACGAGAGAAAATACTAGGCAAACACTCATGATCACATGAAGAAAAATCTCGCAAGGCACTCTCAAACCAGGTGCCCTTCGGAGGACATGGAAGTGAGCTGAATGCTGTAAGCCTCCTTGAGCTCAGCCAGCACTTCAGCTATCGTTGGTCTATGTGAAGCATCCCTCTCCACACATCTTATAGCAACAGAAGCAGCCTTCTTCATGCTTTCTGGATTGAAGGCTCCCTTTATGTTTTCATCCACGATCTCAAATGAATCAGCTTGCAAATAAGGCTTTGCCTGAAAGTGGCCAATGGGAAAAAGGGGGAAAGAGAAAAAAAAAAAAAGGATATCGTAAGAGTCAATATAAACTACAACATCTCAAAATTTCCTGTTGCTTTTCCATTTCAAAATATGAAAGTGAAAATAATAAATCAGAATCACAGATTTGCAGCTCCAGTGAAAATTAGATGAAGGAAAAATGTGTTATGAATTAGAAAAGTGAACTTAAAAGTGAACTTCAACTCCATGGGAATATGAATGAAGGGATGCATAATGAATGATGAATGATGTTAACTGCCAATGCTACAATTTTAAAATTAACTCAAATTTGTAGCACCAGCTACTCCATTGTTGTTTGATTAGTGGTGTTCAGTAGCTTTTCTTTATTGTTTTTACTTTTTATATTCGAGGCAGAAGAAGATATGTCGTGATTAGCTTTGACCAGTGCAAAATTTGTGCATGCCTCTATTCATTTTTGTTTTCTTAGAACCGATGCACTACTTCCGCATTCTACCTCTGCAATCAACATATGAACTTCATGAACATGCAGTATTTGTAGAAATTGATAATTATATTTATAGCTCATCAAACTTTACGAGTTCATGGAATGAACCACCTAAAATTTGTATTTGCATTCACGTTATACTCATGCCATCTATAGTATCATATATTGCTTCATGCTCAGTTTTTAAAAGCCAGAACTAGTGGAAGGTCTTAGTAGACTGTCTTTTGGACATAATTCACTGAACAGCATTTTCTTTCAGAGATGCCCATACAATTTTAAATAATTTTCCATTCATCTTATCCTTTATTGAAGCGATATCTAATTGTTCATGAATATACGTACTTCTTTTTCTATCATTCCTAGTAACTCATACATCCATCTTAACATTTTCATCTCAGCAATATAAATTTTTTTGTATATGTTGTTGCTTAATTGCCCAACACTCAGATTCTATTAAGAAAAAATTCTTTATAAATATATTTATACAATAATTATTTTTTTTTCTAATAACAAAGTCATGTAAAACAAATGCAACTTCCCACTAGTATAACAATAAAAAAAAAGGTTCACGATGATAACACGTAACTTTTTATATAAAATAATATCCAACACATCCAAAAGTAATATAGTCAATTATCACTGTAAACTTAAGCAAATTTATCTATCTAAACTTAATTAAATTGACAGGAGTGAAGATAGAGTACCCATAACACCAAATTGTAAGTATCTGGAGGTCCAACATGACTTAAAGGTTCACGTCCACAAATCATTTCCAACAACACAACACCAAAGCTATAGATGTCACTTTTCTCGGTTAATTGCTGGGTGGCATAGTATCTGTGCAATAAACCAATTGTAAGGATTTCAATAGGAGTGAAAATGAAGTGCCAAGTCGGAGACTTACTCAGGATCAAGGTAACCAGCTGTGCCTTTGACAGCTGTAGTAACATGAGTGGCATCTACTTGAAGCACCTGCTTTGATAGCCCAAAGTCACTGACCTTCGCATTAATTTCCGCATCTAGAAGGATGTTGCTGCACTTTACATCACGATGAATTATTCGTGGATTGCTCCCATTGTGCAGATAATCCAATCCTTGGTCAAAAGAATGATGTGAAGATGAGGTTTATATAAATTTTTATGTCATATGCATTGGTTACAGTTTATAGGAACACCACTGTACCATGGAAACAGAACAATGATATCTAAAAGAGAAGAATATTTTGCAATAATAGCATGGATTTATCAGATATTTTTCTTCCAAAATTAAATTCTGCTATCAAATTGTAAATCCTATGCTGCACATGCTATAATTTAAAGAGACAAGGTCTTGCAGCTAATTTCTAGCATTGAAATAACTGGTTATAATTCAGCTATTCTTTGCTATTGTTTTTCGAGCTCTGCATTGTCATAACTTATAACTCTCCTAAGAAAAGATGCAATATTTGCTGAGCTAATCAACATTGCTCAACTAATACACCAAAGTTTCAATAAAAATAGTAAGCATGACTACAACTAGTACTAATTTTGATAAGAAAATTAATCTCAGAATATCATGTTCAAGCATTCTGTGTATATATGCTTGAGAACAAAGAAAACATGTCATTACTCAAATTTCACTAATGTACAGTTTTAAATATCGGTTCATACTAATTCTGTTTAATATGAAACAATCTGAAGGATGGGCTACACAAATGCAATATGTTAATCACTTTACTTTTGAATTAAATACAGAACTTAATATGCATAGTTTAATAGGAAAATCTGCATTTTCAAAATGAATTACCAGAAATAAAGTTGATTAAGAAAAGAAGACCTTCCAAGAGTACATGCAGTGTATTACATGAGTTATTTTAGGACATAATGAAACAATCTGAAGGGTGGGCTACAGGAATGCACTATGTTAATCATTTTACTTTTGAATTAACTACAGAACTTGATATGCATAGTTTAATAGGATAATCTTCATTTTCAAAATAAATATACAGAAATCAAGTTGATTAAGAAAAGTAAACCTACCAAGAGTAGAGTATATTACATGAGTTATGCTGCCAACCAAAATCTGGTATAGAGCACATAATTCAACTAAGAAAAGCCAACAAAGGAACAAGTCCTACAAAAGTTGCAAAGATAAAGTGTGCTTAATGAGAAATATATTCTACAAGAAATTAGGACTGCAAAGTTCCCTTAGGTATATCCAAAACAAGCTTAAGTTTTTATAAGCAGAAAATGTACTTAAATAAATAACCCAGCATTACGTGTACAGAAAATGTTCCAAAAATGAAAAAAATGTATTAGATCTTTGGTTCCTCAAGTTCTTCAAAATAAATTATACCAAACAGGTCCATATTGATCCATGTGGGTTCAAACTTCAAACTAGTCAGGCACACACTACCATGGACCTTGGAGGAGTATGCATTACTTGCACTTTTTTCCTTAAAAACTTGATCTAATGCGCAGATTTTTTTGCTGCAAAATTATTACAAAAGCCAAAACCAGGTCTACTCATGAGAAGGTCGTTGCATGCTAGGAGTCAGTAAGCATCAACCACAAATTGGTCGACAGGCTTGTTATATGGCACCCTTATACTTGCTCATATGCCTCTTTAATTTTCTTATTCCTAACAAAATATTCCTACTTTACCTTCTTGTATTAATTGTAGACATGACTTAAAATACTGGTCAGACTAGTATGTATCCACTGATACTTACTGGTCCGACCAAACACTAGTTGTCAATTATGCAAGTCAGCACCGCTTGGTAATAGTTCATTTTAATTTCTTTTATTACTTTTTCCCATGATACGAGGAAGTAAAAGCCAGTATCTTGCTGTGTCTTGGCACCCTAAAGAGTCCAACTTGGTTATTGAAACTTGTGTGAAATCTTTATTTTAAAACCTCGCATGTACATATAGAATCATATTATCACACAAACTGTCTACTGATCTGCTAGATGTGTGACACACTAACATACTGTTGGACCTTTTTTCCACTGGAGCAAAAGTTTGGTTGTGCAGTAATGTACCGTTACGAATATTCCAAATGTGCCACTTATGCAACAAAAGTGGAGGAGAAAATGTATGTAAAATACTAAAATTATGTCAAACAAATAAGCAAAATAGTTCCTTTAAGGATGCATAATTCAACAACACTTGGATTAAGATATTCACTACCTTTTGCAGCATCCACAGCAATCTTCAACCTGCGGGCCCAATTTAAGGTTGCCCTTTTACTGTTTGAACCTGAAACATGATGAGATAAATTGAATAAAGTTATAACTAAAAAAAAATATACAGAATAAGATTTTATAGGTTGTTCACCAACTAACATCACATCATACCATATAAATTATCGGTCAATGATCCACCAGGTAAGTACTCATAAACTAGGATTTGCTGCTTCGACTCATGACAAAATCCTTCTAATGAGACAAGGTTTTGATGCCGAACTTGAGATAGAAGATGCACCTGTAGATCCAGTGAACTTGAGATAAAAGAAGCATGAAAATTGAAGTCCACGAAATCATTTAGAATTTAGATACAGAAAAGAAAACTAAACAGATGGTGGTACATTGTTAGGAAAATATCAACAAGACATTAGTTGTACATTGTTAGGCTGATATTTCCATGACTCAGACCCTACAAGAAGAGATATTTCCATGACTCAGACCAATAATAGGAGCAATCTTGCTCCTACAAGAAGAGATATTTCCATGACTCAGACCAATAATAGGAGCAATCTTGCTCCTACAAGAAGAGATATTTCCATGACTCAGACCCTGATCACTTATATCATAAAGAAGCAGCCGTATTGATGTACCAAGATCCAGCCTCTGACTTAAAAAGGCCTAATGAATTGTAAATATGATTGGTAATTCGTTGGAATGACTATGTAAGCATCTAAACAGTGTTCACTCAAACATGGATTTAAAACATCATGTGATACTCGATTGAAAAGGGAAAACCAATAATACGAACAAAAAAGAAAAAGACTCATAATTGATAGCAATAGGAGAATGTAAAGTGATTATGCTCAAGATTTTATGAATATTGACCTCATTGAAGAATGAATCAGCACCAAGCTGTGTTTTGTCAAGGCGTACTTTCACAGCTACTAGTTTTCCATCTGATAGCTTTCCAAGGTATACAGATCCAAATCCCCCACTGCCTATCACATCCCTGAAGTTGTTTGTTGCAGCCTTGATCTCTTTATACGAGAATATCCTTGCTGCACTCCATCGTTGCATCTCTCTTGCTGTTTCTCAATTAAGATTAGCAAAACTAAATATTTTAATCATATATGAAGACAACAAATTGAATATGACATGCATACATGTTCTAGATATCACATCGTCCTCTTTTCTCCATCTCCTTTGCACAATCATAGCAAGTAAAATAAGCAATATTGCAAAGCATACACTTCCAATGGTGGCAATGGCAATTATTACTGTTTTGTGGTTGGAATGCAAAGGCCTCTCCATGTCAAAGACTGTCACTTGTGGAGTTGGAATGGAGGGGTGGTCCGAAAAGTTATTGCACATTGATGAGAAGGAAAGGCACAAATTCCCTGATGTTCTGAAAGAGAGAAAGCACTTTTAAAAAAATCATTTTAATTCTTCAAATAACAGTATGAACTGCCATACCTAACTTCTAATCTTTCCTTTTTCAAGGACTGAGGTAGGACACCATGAAGCTTGTTGTCTTCCAAGTTCCTGCATAAATTGAACTTGAGACATATTGATTCAACAACAATAACAAGGGGAAAAAAAAAAGTTTACTTACAATAAGTGAAGGTTGTTTAAACTTCCCAAACCATCTGGTACTGCTCCCTCTAAACTATTGTTGTGCAAATCCCTTGAGAGAAAGACAAAAAAGGAGAACAACCAAGGTTACATTATCCTTTTGGTTAAAACAAAAAATAGGTAAAACTTATGCATGTTGAGTACAGACTAAAAGGATGCAAAATTCCCATTTGCACTTTTGCATGTACAAAATACAAAAACATTTGCAATTAAGTAGAAGTTTCCAAGTATGGGAACTATCATTAAGAAGACCTTTGTGTAAAAATGGCCTAAAATGGTCCAGCAAGTCAGCTTCTAGGAAGAACTCCTGTGCATCTCTGAAGTAAGTATTTGGTAGAATAAACAAACCAAATGAAGAAAGAGTAATAGAAACATATATTATAATATATTGTATTGTCCAAAAACCAGAAATGTTGAAATTCATTTCACACAAATGGAATAATAGTTACTCCATAGACAGCTAGATGGAAATGACAGGCAATCCTTATAACATATGGCAATAGCAGAGAAAATGAGTTCCTCTTGAACCAAAAGCTTAGGAAATCTTGAGTCCCTTTCTAGCAATGCTGATCCTGCATGAGCAGAACACCATCAGGTGGTTATGTGACTAGATCCTCAGCATTAGAAGAAACTTCATTAAAGAGCTCTTGATTCTAGTTTTCCATACTTTCCAGCACAGTAGGGTATGAAACAATCCAAGATCCTTAACCAAGAAGAAAAGCATACCCATAAGCAACAAGAGAAAGATGCACCATCGGCTACAAATTCATGAACTGATACAAGTCAAAATGGGCTGAAAGGTTTAATTGAGTTTCCAAGCAGAAGGTTCAAACTAAAGTACAAACCCTTTTTTAGCCATGCTTCAATCGCATTTGTTTCATGGCTCAAAGCAGATGCCAATACTTCAAAAAAAAAAGAAAGTATGTTTTCAAGCAATTGTTTCTCCCTATGAATTTCAGATCAATTTCTGCAGACATCTACAGCCACATATTGACAGATCTGATCTAATTCCTAGTCTAATATTTGATACAAGACTCGTGAGCCTAGACATAAACTCCTATATCTGACGTACAACCAAAGCAGTGCAATATTCAAGCCACTTTGACATTTCTGATATAATCATGAATCAGTCAACATTCCAGCCACATAGGTTTAAGTAGCTTAATGATCATACAGAGGTTCCTAAAAACCTCAAAGGCTCTCACCAATCTTAGGGAAAAGAAAAATCAACAGCTGGAAAATATTTGTGCAGGGTTGGGCTTGGTACAAGGTATTGTAGCTTAAAATGGTATTTGAATAGCATGCAATCTATGCCATAGGAATACTAGTTAAGCTCAAGACATAATTCTGGTGGTGGCGCATTCTACTCGAAATGATCACTTACTTGATCTATGATGTCTTCTAGATGAAAATATTACCAAACTAACAATGTCGATAAAGTTACCTTCTCCAATCATATATGGTACGAAAAACTTACAGTATCTGAAGGCTGACCATGGTGTTGAAGTCAGAGCCAAATGAAGTTAGTTTGTTGAAGCTAAGGTTCCTGCAAACATGTTTCCTAGATCATGTTTATGTAATATTAAAGATTAAAAAGCAGGAAATAGAACAAACAAAAATGTGTAGCTCAATCTGGGAGAAAAATGAAATTACAATATTTCCAGCCTCTGCAGGGTTCCCAAATTTGTAATTTCTCCAGCAATGGATGTGTTATGCAGATCTCTAGAATAACTTGTGACAAATTAGATAATAAAAAAGAAAAAAAAAGGACTGAAAATAGCAGGTTGATCATTATGTTACAATATTTTAAGGTCAAGGAGATCCCCAAATGTTGGTGTGATTGCTCCCAAGTCCATATCGGAAAGCTTCCTGAACTCATCAGCAACAAGATCACAGATGAACAGGAAACTCGAGAAATTTCATAAGCTGAATATATGGATAACTCACAATGAAGTGACCAGGTTTCCGTCGCAGCCCACATGCATCCATGGTTTTGGAGAGCATGGATCATCTTCCCAACCAAAGTCGAAACCAGTCGATTGCCTAATTACCTGAAGCGCAGAAACTGCACTGCAGAAGCTGGAATTACATCCTCCATTACACATTCGCGAAATAAACATAACAATCAGGTGCTTTTGAAACCACCTGTGGTTGTGGAGCATTCCAAGGGCACCTCCAAAATTTCATATATTTCAATTCCATTCACTTGAGGGTAGAAGCTGTTGTTCCGAAATGTGATGTTCAAGCTTTCAATCTTCTTCCCTGTGAAGAAGATGGAACCAACTTCCCCATGTTCGACTGTATAATTCGAGTGGACCACTTCTCCATTGATCAAAACATCAAACGAGGACGAAACAGGCATGATTCCGGCGAAGTATAGGGCGACATAGAAGTCACCGAGCTTGTCAAGTGGGAAATTGTAAGTCAAAGCAGTCTTTCTTGCCAAAACCCTTGCGGTCTGGAGAACAGAAGCAGGGGGGTTCTCCTTAATGCCTGTGAGATTGAAGGAAACCGGAATGTTGAAGGCTGCCGCCAAATGGGATGGCGAGAAGCCGTCATCAGCATCCCACAGCCGGTCATGGTAATCGAGTGGATACCTGTTTGTCCATGGAACAGCAGAAATTGACCTGAAGAGCACAGGAGGCGTAATCGTGGGCAAGCAACAGGGATCACATAAAGCGCCATGGAATTACCTCAATGGTTCATCGTCGACGTAGCCACAATTTATCCTGAATCGCTTCCTCAATAGATTATCCCCAGATTCCTGCAATCGAGTTCCATAAGCACCCTCAGGAAGCGGGCGGACTTCCAGAGAAGAGATAACAGGGGAGCCGCCGCCAGCAACCGAGTGCAAACAGAACGGCAGAGCTGCGCCCTTCTCCCTCCTCCACACGAACTCCTCCACCCACGGATCCGCTTGGCTGAGATTCACAAATCCGGCGATGGCCCTGCCGAGCGACACGGCGAACACCGGAGGCCGACGCATCCCGTCGTAGTTCCCGTAAACGAACCGAGGCCTGACCAGAACGAGGGACAGGTTGCCGACCGGCAGCCTGAAGCAGGCGCGGCTTCCCGGACCGGAGTCGGCGAAGAAACGCAACGGCAACCGGGACGTGGAGCCACCCTGCACAAAGTTGGCCGCGGTGGCCTCGCCGGCGGTCACGTAGGGCCCGTCGGGAACCCATGAGATGTTGTTGCCGGAGTCGACGAAGCTCGTCGATCCTCCGCAAGAAAGGCTCAAGAAACCTGGTCTCGTACATGCAAGGTATGGGCTTGTCAGTATCAGCCAAGAAGGCATAGTAAGAGATGGAGTTGGAGCTCACCGGGGGGATCAGCAGAGGCCAACAAGACAGAGACAGAGAGGCCATGGACGAGGAGCAAAGCAAGTGAAGGGGAACAGCGAGTCACCGTCATCGCTCACCGCCTTGAGCAAGTCGGCAGTCGACTGTCGACAGGCATGGGCGTCCGAGTGAGAGGAGCGGGATATAAGGCGGAGGAGAAGAGTGGGATGCATTTCTTTCTTGCTTTTGGCTTGCTTTCCTTGAGGAGCAAGAGTTCAGGTGAGGGAGCGGAGAGAGGTGGTGGGCATAGCCGCCATGATGGCAAAGGAAGCAAGCAATCCTTGCATGCGAGGAAAGGGGAGGACACGCGTGGTGGGAACGTGATAATACGAGGCGGAAGAGACGGTGGCGAGATTGGAGGAGAGAAAGAAAGGTTCAGGGAATTGTAAGAATTCTTCCGCATCATCCATCGATCGCTCAATCCATTTCATTTCTTATCTGACCAACATCATCATCATCATCATCATCACTATAAACACCCCCTTTCGATCGAAATGACAATACCGATACCAACCCTCACACCAAGCACCATTTAGACTGCTGACTCCTTACCATGACCGACTCCATTGATGGTGCTGTCGCTTGAACTATGGTCTTCACCCTAATCCCTCTGAAACTTCTCATCATTGCCCTCTTCGATCCAATATATGGTTCTGAGCTGCGGTGCAGCAGTCGTTGAGGTCCTGAATGGCCTCATCAATCTCCTCCTGCTTGTTCATCACAGAGCCTCCAAGACGGACTATTGGCTCCCCTAGTGGCTTCCCGCCCACCAGCACAAAGCTCAGAGGCTTCGCCGACCGGTTCCACATGCTGAGACGGGCGCCGGAACTCAGCACCAAGGTTTGGCGGCTTGACGCAGGTCTTGCGTTAGGGTCGCCGAAGACGCCTTCGCCTTCCACGATATAGACGACCGAGTTCCAGGATTCAGGGACGGGGCGATGGACTTGGGCACCGGGGATGAGCGTGAAGTCCAGGTACAACGTTGGAGCTCCGGTGTGCACCGGGGGGAGCTCATGCTACTCGGACGTCGACACCGTCTTTCTGCACGCTGCTGATGTCTTTGCTGTCTATCTTCTGGCATCGACGCTCCGTCCTCGTAAATGTTCAGCGCAAAGAGAAGATGAGAAGGCGGCGGAGAAGAGGGAGGTGTTACAGTTTGTCTCAAGAGGAGAGATTGATCCACAGTGTGAGTCCTATGTTCTTCGCCTCTCCCACAGGCACTTCGGAGTGGATCGTTCCTCTTCCAGCAGACATCCACCGAGGAAGAAAACACAGCGGACATTTCGTCAAGACATGGGCTAATGTAAGCCTGAGAGATTCGTACGTGTACGTCGCCGGCTCTCACGATGGATTTGTGCCCGGTGAAACCTTGGAGATGCCATGCATGTCATAACCACATTTCACGTAAAGCTTTAATCTGATGAGAGCATATATGGCAGACCTGAATCTTAATTAGCATAATAAGTGATTGACGAGAGGTTGACTAATCTTACCATGTTAATTATTTAAAGATATTTTGAATTAGAATATAAAGATGCAGTAACCTATCAGGTGCTAGTGGAGATGTAAAATATTATAATATAAAGATGCAGTAAAATATTATACACTATTATGTGCTCATTATTTGATAGTAAATACAAAAATATATACCAAAATTATTATTATTATTATTATTATTATTATTATTATTATTATTATTATTATTATTATTATTATTATTATTATTATTATTATTATTATTATTATTATTATTATTTGAGTTCAATGTATATGGAGAAAAACCACAAAGAGAAGAGATCTTTGAAAAGCAAGTTCTTATGATTCGATAAGAAATCAAACTTATTCAAAAGTTCATGCTTTTTTCTATATTTCCTTGAAAAGGAGATAAAACTATCTATGATATTTTAAATAAGGCAAATTACATGTAAAAATAAATATAACAAATATTATTTATATCTAGAGCAAAAGAAACAACAATATCTAATATTCTATTTATAGAGTATTAGAAACTAAACAAATTCAACAGGTAATATAATAATGTGTTTTATTAATATGTTAAATAATAAAATAATGTGTTTTATTAAAAATAATATACCATTATTTACTATGAATAACTCTCTCTTCTTTTTTAGATAATATCGAGAGGCAGTATAAAAGGTAAGTTTTAGCGTGAAATAATATTTTGCAAAAAGTTCAAATAACTATAGGCTTATTATTATTTTTAAGTTCCAATAATGACTTGAATGGCTATCACATAGGTGTTGTTATTAGGCTTGAGGTAAGTAAGCAGGTCATCTCATGACATGTTATTGCTAGTGCTGCTGTTCTGAGATATCATCTCCACCAAGTCCATCTCCGGCTTCACGTCCCCGTACGACTGCGGTGTGGCGACGATGTCATCCCAGTACTCCATCTCCATCTCCAAGCTATTGTCAACGCCTAGACCACAACCGAGCTGGTCGAACAGGTGGCCGACATCGTACCCTTCAGCCGGGACCTTCTCCTCGTCTTCAAACAGCAAGCTGACCATGACGTCGCTGAAGTCGCAGGCAGGGACTAAGAGATCGTCGCCGTCTCGGTAGGCATCTGCGGCCGTGCTGGGCTCCTCGGAGGGCATGGCGCTCACGGTGGATTTGGAGCTGTTGCCGAGCTTGCGCTTTCTCGTCGAGGGTGCGGGGCTGAGGGCCAGGCTTTTGATGTAGTTCTGCAGGAGCATGCCGGACTTGGGGTTCCTGGTGTTGCGGCACCGCCGTCTGGCGAACTGCCTTCGCTTGGTTGCATTCCAGTGGTTCTTGATGGAGTTCTCAGTCCTGCCAGGGAGCCTCTTGGCGATCTCAGCCCACTTGTTGCCGATTTCGGAGTGAGCTCGGATCAGTATCTTGTCCTCCTCCTCGCACCAAGTATCCTTCTGCATGAACGAAGAAATAGTGCATTTTTAGGCACTGATACAGATTATTCAGTAAAAAGGTCCCAGCTAGATCATAATTAATCCTCATTTAACTTAGATATAAAATATAGTTTCTTGATTTTTTTTTTTAGGTTGATCTCTTTCATAGTTAAAGCTATTTAAAAATATCATCACAAATAGATAACCAAATTATGGCTTTTTATTTTCTGTTGCCAAATAAAAAGAGTTTAGACATTATATTAACTAAACCTCTCGATTAGGGTGTGTGTAGTAGGTCTGGTGGAATATGAGAGAAGAGAGCTCACAAATGTACTTAAAGTTGAGTACTAAATACTATACCATTTTAATGAAGTCAACCATAAAGATGGGGGGTTACAATAGCAATTTATGCTTGTTTGACCCAAAAATTGATGTCATTCATCAACACATTAACTCACTCCAACGTGAGAAAAATCCTTGTACTCTCCCTAGCTGGTAAAGCAACCTTAATTTACACTCATTAATTCATTATAAATCGAGTAGAATCCAAATACTGTTCCTATGTACTAAAGCAAACTTATTTTAATATATAGGGAATATCATCTTAACCTAGACCTCGAAGGTGATGAAATGTGTTGTTTTCATGACTAAACTATAAAAAGAGTAATATTAGTACAGCACCAAACCCATCCTCTACTTAATTTAATGTTTATAAAAAAAAAGGTATTTTCAAATTACTATTCTACCAGAAGAATTTAAGTAACAATTTTGATTTATGAATTAAGTAATTTATATATAGATCATATATACAAAAAAGGGAAAACAAGAAAGATACACAACACCACAAGTTTCTAAAGATGCGTAGTAGAACAACTGGGACAAAAAAAAAAAAAAATTGCAGATGGGTAGTAAAAACCTTGATGTTAGGCCTCAGATGGTTGTACCATCTCTCTCTGCACTGCTTTCCTATTCTTCCATGCAACATCTGGGCAATGTGAGACCACTTTTTCAGTCCATACTGTTCCACTAGCCTTATCAACAACCTGCAAGAAATATCCATATTGTAATCTACAAAAACAACGAGACATACTCTGGAGAGAGAGAAAGGAGCAAAATAGGAAGAAAGAATGCCTGTCTTCTTCAATGGTCCATTGGCCTTTAACCACGTTGGTTTTCTTCTGTGGTTTGCCACCATTTCTTCTTGCGGACATAGACTTCCTATTCATCTCGACTTCCATCCGAGGATGATGGTTGATGACACTGAGCTCGCTGGGGCATCTGCAAGCAATGGGAGGCTCAAAGGTGTGAGCCATCGAAGAAGCTATGCTAAGATTAGGCTGTGTGACATAGAATGGCAACGCCACATCCTGGATGTCTTCAGTTGGGACCCTGAACTCTATGCTGTCAAATGGTGGAGACAACTTGTTGGGGAAGTAGCCATCAAAACCAGAAGGGAAGCCATTAGCTACTTTGTCAAATGGATCAGCACAAGCTTCTGGCAAGAGTCCGTTGCTCATGTTGAATTTGAAGCTCCCAAAATCCATTGGAGAAAGAGAGAGAGAGGACTTCTAAGACATGGATGGCATGTATCCAAAGGACAACGAGATTAAAACTCATGCAAACATTTGTATGTGGTGTAATTAGGGTGCAGTCAATAAAGGATGTTACCTTATCTGGAGAACAAGGGAATTAAGCTGCTTTAATAGCGTTGTTAATAGCACAAATTAGTTCATTAAGAAAGTTAGAAGACCGTGTTAATTAGTTGTCGGTTATCCTATTTACTCCAGAAAACATGAGAAACTGAGGGAGGATAGCTTTCATGTTGCTTGAGACGACATCAAAATACGCACAGAGTAGTCTTTTGATAAGCAAGATAACTAAATCCAAGCTTTTACAACCTAAAAAGCAAAGAAATGAAGTAATATTCCCTCCCTTCTTGTGAAGTCCTTCAAATGGCAATTCAATTGCTTTATTCTTTTCAGCAGTCTCGACAAACATGAACACAGGAGAAAGTTAAAGCATCATCTACACATCCTTTTTTTCTTTAGGTAAAAGGAAAATGTAAGATAATAAAACTTGATGGTAAGTGTCACACTTGCAAAATATAAGCAAATCAATTTATTTTCTTATCAAAGAAAGACAAGAGTTCAAAAACAATATGACAATAACATCTGGTGGTAATCTCAGCCATAAAGTGATTTAACTGTATCAGGCCAGCAACACTTCACTATACTTGCAAATTGTAACAAAGCTAATCAAAAGGTTCGGATAATCTCATGACAATCTATAAAATGGAGAATTCACCACAAAAACTTGCGATAGCTAAAATCAACACAGATAAGTGTCATATGACAATTAAGCTAGACAGGAGAAGGGGTCTTTACACAACAAAGGACAAATACACCAAACAAAGATTTACATCTGTGGTCTCTCAAGTTAAATGAACAAATCACTTCCGGACATGAACAAATTCTGATCATGTCTTAAAATTCAAGTCATAACATAATTAAGAATCTTTAGGTATATTCTTGGTCTACTAAATGCACTCAGAATATGAATGTATAATGTTACAGCTAGTGTTTTGCTATTTATGCACATGAAGGATTAAATATACTGAAACCATTATTAAAGTTAAGCTCAAACTGGTCACTAATGTATATCAGAATTGGCTTTTAACATTGGAGCCAAAATTTTGTCGAAGAAAATGAACCAAAGAAGTTCTATTATCACACAATGACCTAGTTTTTATACTGGATCATATTTGATTGAGCATTCAAGAGCCATAAGACTCCTTTCTGAATATACCGACACTTCAGAAGAATGAAAATATAAACAAGTATCATTCACATAATATGGGTAATTTCATTCAACATCTTTTATCAAATAAAACAAATGGAGTACAAACAAAACAAATGAAAAACCATCTATTACCATCTTAGATCTTCCTATTTCTGCAATTATCCTTTCTGAACTATCAGTTTATAAGAAGACTTTCTTGTGGAAGATTATCCTTTTTCTCATAAAAATTGAAACTGGAGCAAAATATGTATATTTACTCATACCTGAAATCAAAACCAAGCACCCAATCTTTAAAGAAAACAAATTGAACTAAACTGAACTCTCCAGTTCAGTTTGATTTCTTAGTTTTTCATGTTGGTTGCACAAACCTAAACCATTCCCTGGAATAAATAATCCAACTTCATGGTCTAACGATTGACCAAGACCACATACATTGTCTGATCCTCTCCAATCTAAATGAGTGACATGATGTATTGGGAAGGTGAAATTTATTGAGAATAATAAGGAATACCCTGTTTCATTGTCTCGCAACCTTCCTCATTTCAAAGGCTGCATGTAACATTTCATTCCTCATAGAATCAAGGTTTGATGGACTTGTTCATTCTTTCATCAACTAAATAAAAGGTTCTGATCAGCATCTACAGATTTCATGGACCAAAATCACTCCATAAGTTCAACTATCATCTTTTTTTTAAGTCGGATGCATCTGATTCTGCATAGCATTGGCATTCGTTTTTCACTACATGACGCCTAGGCTTGAGATAATGTCTTTAGCTAAGCAAATCATAACACATAAGTCTTTCTGATAAATTTCATATTTACTTGTACTTTCATTTAAATCAAGCCAGTGTACTAGATAATTTCAGTATATAAATGTGTGCATATCCACATGTGTAATATAACATTTTTTGAATTGATGTGTATCTGTAGTATAGGCACAAATCAGATAAAAGTTCAAAAATTTTAGAATTCAGGGTTTTTACTTGGCATGATTTCTGAATTAAAAGAATAAACTATCCTTTTCATCCACTGAAACAAATGTAAGTGATTATTTACAGAATGATACCCTCACCTATGATTGTTGTGCACTACTAGCCTCATGACAATGTACCTGCAGAAGATTTCCAGTACCTTGAACTTAAATATCTTAAAAAATATAACTTCAACTTATTTATCTCATATGAATTGCTTCCTATTATTACCGTGTCATACATACATACATACATACATACATGATACATACATATATATAATAACTTTAATGATGCATAATGCTTTCTTTTCCTAAAGTGATCAACATTCTACTTGATGTGACCCAATTTAATCAGCTTTCTCAGGCTGTCAAACCAAGTATAAGGATAGACCAAATACAACATTCCTTGACTTGTGAACTCTCCCAGTAGCTTCAAATCCAAGAAGACCGGTTTAAAAGACTTTCCCTTGGGATCACCATTGCAAAAAGCATTTTCAACATCAAATGGTATTACTATCAGGAAAAGTAAACTGCTAACAGTAACAGTAAGATAACTCTTTTAGTTAATTTTGACAATAAGAATAATGGTTTCCTTATATTCCATACCCCTTGACAGAGTAGATCAATCATAATCCAAGCTGGCTTTATACATCAGAAAGAAAAATCGTGGTATAGATCTATTGAGTCCCAGGTCATGATGAACAGAAAGAAAACAAGATAGACCATAAAAAAGAATGTGAAAATATATAAGCATAACAGTTATATAAAGAAACATGATGCTTTGTGCATGTAATCTTCATAAGAGTAAATATCTACAAAGTAAGAGAATTATACTCCCTGATAGAGGATTGTGTAACCTAACAAAATCTGGCAAATAAATATTAGGTCGTTTAGAGGAATTCATAACCTAAATCTGGCAACTCAGCATTATGCTAAGATACATACGGCATCATCATCACCAATCTTCTTCTGGAAGACTGGAACATGCTAGGAATTTCCACACTTTAGATGCAAGCACAACAGTACCAGTAGTATTTTCTGATGGATCAGTTATAGCATTCTCATCTCTAGGCACATCTAGATTACAAACTAATGATGGTAATGAAACAACATGATGAAGAGAAGCTTGAAACCAGAGCTACCAATTAAAAGAACATGTAACTGAGGAAAATTCAAAACCCAATTAAAAAATTATACCCTCAAAATTTCTTGCATTAGGGTTAAGTGCCAGTATATACAAATGTAATTAACCATAATTGGCTATCTAAAGTTTGAGTTTGCTACTATAAAATTATACTAATAAATTGGATACTTACTTGATTCTCCATCATTTATTATGTGAATATTTTAATACCAGCCATGTTGTGCAGTCAAATATACTCTAAAACAAAAACTGTGCAATTCCCTTATCATTATTTGGTGCTTTCAGCATGTTCCTCTTTCTAAAAGATAATGCATATTTCATGAACTAAAGGCTTGGTACTCCAATTCTTGTAACACTGATCTCAAAGTTTTTATGCATACACAAGTCCAAGTTGTTTGCATTGTGTCATTATCATCAATAAATTGTCTCACAAGTAATCCATTTTTGTGTAGAAAGTGCTAATTAATTCCTCCAGAACTCTCTATTTAGCTTTACAGAACCTCTTAAAAATCAGTTATATATTTTATTAATGAAATATGTTCTGTTATTTAGTGCCGCATCAATGTGTGTTCATGTCATGTTCAAATCAGTGTTATGAACAGAATTTACATATTAACTACAGGGAACATGCTTGGCAACTTCAGTAGCAAATATAAAACATGTGGAGAACATTGACTAGCATGTAACTAGATGTGAAATTATCAATTCCTACAGTATCCTTTCGAGACATCAGATGTATTCATTAGCCACTATATCATAATACTTAAGAAATTGTGTTTATAGGGAATACTTCCGTTCGCATGATCAAAACATTTTTATGAATATATATTTCTTGCAGTTTTCATGTTGAAGTTACTACTCCAACGTACAAAAATAGGAAAGCAAAACTAAGGTATAGATCACAAAGTTCATCCAAAACATGTTTGACATATGACATGTGTAAAGTTTATTAGAAATATTAACCACTACAAGCATAAAATTCTAGATTATCCAAAAGGAGTACAATCCAAAATAGTCTCATGGATTGTGATGCTTGTATTTTTTGCAAAATAAAGATTAGACACTTGTGTTCATGTGATTTGCGTACACAAAATATCTGTGGACAAAAGTACACACCTCCATCCATCAGAAAGAAAATGTATAGAATTATAGGAAAAACTTGGAAAAAAAAAGTATGCCTCAAATGAGGATGTTAAAGAAGCAATAATTAACATGAAGAAACATTTTGACCATTTAATCGGAGCAAAAAGTACTAGATAGCTAAAGCCAAAGTAGTGCAACAGCAGAAAGTCATATACACAACACCACGGATTAGAGAAGACAAATTCAGTTACCTAATGGCACTAATAGAGGACTAGTACACATGCTATGAAGTGAGGATCCAAATAAGAAGTTTGGATCGGATGTAGATTATCCTTGATGTTTAATTACCTAAAAAGTAGATACGGTATCTTATTAAGTTCGCATGCATCGGATATTTCCCAAGTTTCATTCACCATTATCCATTATCCATTTCTTTACATGACTTAGCTTCAATCTGAAAACAATAGATGGATCCTTGGCTCATACCCAAGCACTGATTCAATCACGCTTTCATCCATCTAAATGTCTATGAAACCATGGAATTCCACAAACCTAATAAAAATAAATTGGCACCTACTCTATAGAGAGAATGAAGCTCCAAACAATTTCGCAAGCTAAGTACTAGCTTCAAAATAACCCATGTGGATCTTTATTACAGCAATAATCCCGAAGTCCAAATCTTGGATGTTAGAAAGAAGGCCTGAAAGAATTCATGAGAAGCAGACATCACATAGACGGACGTATAGAATGCAATCCTAAGGTCTCAACTGCCGCTAACCAAATATCCTACCGCTCAAGTCACAGAAACCTAATAAGTCCTATTTAATAACGACACATATAGACCGACAGCGGGAGATGGACAGCTGCAGAAAGGTGAATCACGAAGCACCATCAAATAGATAAAGAAGAAAAACCTGGCGCAGAAGAGGTCTCATGGCGAGGGCAAGCCAGCGGGGTGACAACGAGAAAGAGCACGCTGGTACACACAGCCATGGCCGCCCGCATGATTGCGGACCGGCGTGCTCTCTCTCGTCGTCAGCCAACCGTGCGCGCATCATCTCCCAACAGCAGGAACAAGCAAACGACAGCATGATCCTCTCGGGTGGGAATCATAAGCCAGCTAAGGGAGACCGCTCAAAATCTGGAACCCTTGGGCCGCGAAACCACCGGAAGCCGATCGAAACCCTCGAAATTCTCAGTTGGAACCGAGGAAGAATCGCAGATCAAATTCGAATCAAGATTCCTAGGAAGAAGAAGACGAGGAGGAAGATGAGATGGAAACGAAACGGAGAGGCTCCGCTAACACACTTGTCGTCCTTTCAACGAGGGCCGGCGTTACGGAGACGGTGAAAGTAAAAGCGCGAACAACTAATTCCACATTACACATCGCCAACGAATAGAGAGCGATGAAAAAAGGCAATAAAACCCGAGGACAGAACGGTACGCGCGTTCGCCACGTGCCCCTCTGGCCCGCCGTGGGCCCCACGATCAGGAGAGGTACGAAAGTGAGTGCGTTGCGGTGAGGTCCTTGGGTCTGAGGTAGCGATGCGGTGTCCCGCGAAGGCAGGACGGGCACCGCGTCCGATCAAATGGGAGGTCGAAACGTGTCCCAACTCGCCTTGCGAAAGGTGGGCGACGGGGGTGGGGATTGACCTAGACGTTGGCGACAACTACGGGAAAGCCACGGGGTGGGGCCACGGCTGTCGACTTGACGTGGTCCTCTTGGGTCACATCAGCACACGCTTTGTGCTGTTTTGATCACGGAAACCCCGTCGAGATGTACAAGCTCTTTTAATTCCCTTCCTTGGTATGCGGAGTGGGTCGGTGCGGGGGGCGTGGCCGAGTTTAAGGCTCCGAGACCGTCTACGGATCTGGTGCGACCCGATCCGGTCAAAAGTTGTACCCGTCTGTGGCAGCTCCGACGCTGTCTACGGATCCGGTCAACATATTTTGTACCCGTCTATGGGGTGGATGCCATCGTGTTGATGCGTTTATTGTTCACCTGACTGTGCTGACACCACTGGAAGGGTTCTCGGTGTTCTTTTTGTTACTAATTCTCGTTTGGACGAGGGAGAGGACGTCAAGTATATCTAAAGTCTATTTTGGGTGAACAATGTGATTTCGATAATTGCTCTTCGTTTCGGTTGGAAAAAAAATGAATCCGAGAAACAACAAATTTTACCATGCCATTGTTCACAATTTTTTGGATATTTTCTTAGTTGCAATTGCTGGATATTTCCACAAGATTCAGTGATCCCATGTTCTACAACCTAAACCGTAGTTGTTAAACCAAGGTAACACAAGGGCAGTCCGAATTGAAAAATCAAGAATGGGATTCTTGGTCAGCCCAATTCAATAATTTGATTTTTTTTTATAAGCAAATCATTAAAGATACTTGCAATTAAGTAAATGGTGGATTAACCTTTCTAAAACTTTAATTACACCTCTACATCGTGTAAAAAGTTTTGAAAAAAGCTCTTTCCCTTTTTTTAATCAGAGGTACTTCTTGGTTTTACTTTTCATGTTATCTCTGCCTCCAACCCCCATCATGAGACGATGCCTCTATGCACCTTTCCTTATCACACCTTTTTACCTTTGCTCCATGGGATACAAAAAGAACAAAGACAATAGGCACGATAAATGGGTGAAGGGCAAAGAGAACGAGTGTAACAAGTAAAGAAGGACAATAAGACAGAGGTGAAAGCGGCATTGGACAAACACAATGAACTTATTGATCGAGAAAGGAAAGAAAAAGTATTTTAAAAATTATATAAAAATAATAATATATGAAAATAGTGACACCATTAGGGGGAAGAAAAAGGGAGCTTTTTAAGAAAAATTACCCAATTTTTTTTTAATCCACCTAAGAGTCTTTTGTTTAATAAAAAAAAGAAATGACCCATCGAATCAAAATAGAGAGAGAGAGAGAGGTTACATAGATCATGATAAAAAAAAGAAATTAAGCTTTGAGATTAGTTGTCTATATTTTTATTTGCTTTTATTAATTGTGTTCCTGTGGGGTGAATCTAAACTGATTCCCCTTTACTCTAGATATAATATGCAATATGAAAATATATATCTTAATAATGCTTTCCCCATGGAAAGTTTGATATTATGATAAACAAAAAATAAAAAATCATTATATGACAAAAATATGATGTTTTGGTATGAACTCAAACCTCTCTACCTATGAGTATGCATATATGTGAATCAAAATTAAGCGATAACATCATTTTTTTTTTTTTTTGTGGAAATAGTATCTGAAAAGCATTTGTAAGATATGCCTATGGAGGACTGTGATCATAAATGGTGGCTTTTATATGTTGTGCAGTATACCGTAAGGATATCTATATGGCAATGAATACCTAATGCAAATGGCGCAAAAGACAAATGTTAAAACATCATAAAATTTTCATGCATCATCTTGATATTATTTTCTAGTGGAAATATGGATAATTCTAAAAGCATTGGAACTACCTGTAACAAATCTCAAGCCATGCAGGTTACATATAACAGGCCTGTTGATAGGGAAACTGGGAAAGCACTGATAAATATTGTTAGATACAAGGAATGAAACACGTCCCACACAGAAATGTGTAGCCAACAAGAATAGCACAAATTACCAGTGGCAGCAGTTTATGAGATGCCCACCATTCTAAGCTTTGGACTCCAAGGCCAACAGTATCTTCTTTCTTGGACCCTGGGGAACCATCAAAACAAATCAAATTAAGAAGAGCTAAAAAGACGAGCAGCCAGAAATTGACTCACTGCTGACGGCATCGAGTGGTCAAGAACAATATAGACATTTTGAAATAATCCAGAGACATTACAGAAGTAACAAGCTTCTTGCTGTATCAATAACAGAGCAAAATGAAGAGAAGGAATTTTTCATCTCATCCAATCTTTTATTCTTAAATAACCTTGAAATCGATGCATAGCATTAATTTTAGAGAGAAAAATATAGAACATTAGCCAGTGCACTTAATATCATATAAGGTCCTACTATGCTATTTTATTTCTTTGACAAAAAATGATATAAACAACAAGCAATGATGAAAGAAACTGGGAATACCATTGGAATTCCTAGAGCCCTGAGATCCTCATCATTCATATGCTTGAGGGCAGCCATGTCAATCTACAGTTATTGAAGTAAACATTACTTTTTAACAATGTATATTCAGGAGAAATCAAAATAAATATATAATATGATGAAAAAAGAGTACCCAAACCTCATACCTCCTCTGCTTGGAATGTGATTAAATATTTTTCTAGACCCAAAGAGTGCAAGAAGCCATCTACTGACAACTCAGACTGCAAAATTACAAAAAAAGTGTCACAAAAAAGAAATCCAGAGTGATGGTAGTATAGAAAATCAATAACTTAACAACAGTAATAGAAGTATCATGTAAGAGTAAGCATGTAATGAAGCCCAAAATCTAGTGATCATTAGAGATAAAAAGAGGGTAGAGTTATCAGAGGCTTGAAGTCATAGTATCAGAGAACTGGCAGAAGTTATTGAACTTGGCTACGATGAACTCTGCAAAAATAACTATATATAGCACCACAACTTAAGCATCTGAGTGCACAGATAATATGCTACTTGTTACCGATAATTTCATATTAAATGACTTGCTAATTCTGTTGTATATTATGCAGGAGAAAGCATACTAGCTAACCATATTATCCAAGAGAAAGCATTACAAATGAATAAAACATTAGCTCATGCGCCGTGGGCAATGAGTGATTATAGCAGAGGAAGAGATGTATACCTTGTGCTGTGATGGCTTTGTGGAAGCTGATTTGGTTGGTTTCTTAGCTTCTGATACAGGTGGATCATGCCGGATATTTTTCTTGATAGTTTCAGAAATTTCTGACACTCGTCTAGCCTTTGAAGGATCAGTATTTGATGGCTGTGAGTGCATCGTACCAGATAGCTTGTCACGAAGATCTCGGACTACAGACACCTTCCCACTTCGGTAAGCTTGTTGAGAACTTTTCTTCTGAAGCTTCCATCTAAGATCATTGGGATCGACAGATTCTAAAAATGCAAAGCACGGACAGCAGCTATCATTAAAAAGTCACTATACAGCAAAACAAGGAACTACTGATCGCAAATACTAGTAGGACATAAATCTCTGTACTCAAACTTTCAAGTCCCGTGTTGTCTTCATAAAGATCATGCTTCCATTTGTCATCACTTTGCCGTTGTCTGTAAAAGAGCAACAACAACTAGTTAAGTGGGAAGTCCAAAGCAATGTTATAAAAAATAGAGCTATGCCCATAACATCAAAATAGAAACTACATCAACCTATAAGCAGAAGAAACCATAATCACAAAAAAAAAGTACATGACAGATAAATTAAAACAGAACAAAAAATAAGTAAAAAAATGTGAAATCTATAGGATTGAAGAGAATGTAAGATTTTAGTGACACCTCCAATGCACTCTGTTTTAGCATAACAGTAGGATTGACCAACTGATGACTGTCATTAAGCTTTTTTATCATATGCACAAAATTCGACCATGTTGCTCAATAGTAAGCCAAATAGAATTCAAGTAGTTGAATGTATCTAATCACTACCTCCATGAAACACCAAACCACTTTACTTATCATTCGAAGTACTATGTCATATAGCATAGGATCATTTTATATATAAAGGCTTGAACTGCATCAACACAATCTGAATTGCAGGTCTGTTACACGAGTAAAAAGGACTTGTTTTCTTATTCAAAAAAATAAAATAAAATAAAAATTATCAGTAAGGCTATGACTTGGGCTGGTTGAGCCTAACCTGCCCAAATTGGGCTGAATGAGTTTAGATATCTTAACCCGACACCAATAAGAATCTGTATTGAACATTTGAACCAAACCAAACAGAATCCAAATTGAAGAGTAAAAATTCCGAACCTGGCTCAAGTTGGGTACATGAAAAATATGCTAAATGTTATCACAAGTACTATTAGTATCTTTTTACAAAAGCTATAGACTAGGCTGATTGTAGTATAGGTAGCTTGACTACTGATATCTGACCTAGCCCAACTGGACATGACTCGTTGTAATCCTGAGCTGGGTTCAGTTAAGATTGGGAAATCCTAACCTACGGCAACACTAAATTAGGATATGGTTAGAAAATGTGTTGGGTTTTAGGGTTAACCTTCAACCTGATCCTGTTTGACAGTGAAACAGCGTAACGCAGATAAATTTGGATTGTATACCATGAAAGTAATCTGATAATCATCCAACTAACATAGCGTCAATCATATATGTAAACAAATATATCAAAATGTTTCAATGCAAATAGTGTAAATATACATCCCATTTCATTCATCCAGCATGTGAATAAGGTATATAGAAAGTGGATCAACTTCAGCACTATTTATATCCACAATTTATAGTTTTCATTTAACTTTTCACAATGTTTCAATGCATTTGGATTTGAAAATCTGGCTGGTCGAAATCAAAACCAATACTAAAGAAAACAGATCACTACAATAGTTGCTGTCTATATTGACCAAAGAGAGGAAGTGAGAAACCTTTCATTAGACCAATGCAGGTCTAGTGGTGGGAAAACTCTAGCCACGCATATCACCTCCTTCCTATTGTCTATTATCTTCATCATACTTATCAGTTATATTTTGTTGCAGTTCACCATCTACGTATACATGGCGACTACAAAATCATACTGGGGTTGTTATTTAACCCATCATGTGACTACTGTACCATCAAGAATGGCCTAAATGCTCAATTTGTCTAGCAACCAAGTCAAATTACACACTGACCAGTATCTATCGATTTGACCAAGGGGATCAAAAGATATAGCTCAATAACAATAAGATACCATTCATTTAATTTTTTTAATATTTAACAACCATATCAAGTGGTACAGGTCAGTATATAGCCTAGTATATAAATACCAAACTGGACCATCAGGTTACCAAAATCAGTATTGGCTGATAACTAGAATTAGGTGCAAAATTTAAAATTTGCACGTTAAAATGCATTATCCACACTATTGTAAAATCATCACTTTTGTTTCATTGAAAACAACTTTTAATTTGATGCTAAACTAGTTCTCTTTAGGTCAATAACACACAAGTGACAATGTGTTACAAGGGTTTGTGATATTAACCTTAATAACAAAAAAAAAAAAAAACAGAGGAGCAGTCTTGATATTGCACTCCAATAGATACCATGAGGCATGATTACAAATTTTAAAAAAAGGAAAATCTTTACCAGTCCACGTATACCCAGCAATCATAAACCTAACTAGGCTAGTTAATTTATCTAATTGTTTAAACAACTTAAAGTAATTAATACTAAGATACAATTAGCCAAACATCATGTAAGCTGACACGGAATAGATGAATAGAAATAAGGTGGTAGACAGAGAAAATCCAGTCACATTCAAGCAAATCTATCTGTTATACCACGCAATGAGCTGAGTTAAGACCCAACTTGGAGACACTGTTTCATTTTTTTCTTTGATAATAGTATAAGAATAGAAGTTTATACTCCTCATACCCACAAACCACTGTGTTAACCCTAAGTCTCCTATTCATTCAATGCATTCGCTAACTCATCAAACCATTGCTTATTATAGTTCACTATGACTGCAACTCTTATCCTGCAAGTGCAGCTTTGACAGTGCAATAAAATATGTTGTGTGCCCTACAGCAATCCAAAATCTCCCTTTAAAATCCAGAGGATCAAGGGGCTACACCAAATGAAAGAAAAAATTGCAAGATCATCACAGGCATAGAGAGATGCAAGAAGGAAGACAAGTATCAACTTGTTGATACAATCAGGGTCCTAATATCAAGTATAGTATGCTTAGAAATAGTTTTTTTTTTGGGGTTATATTTATGTTCTTGAGTCAAGGCTATCAGGGTCCAAATGTAACTTTACTAGAATTATTTCCCAACCCATTGGATTTGAATCTTGACCAGTCAAATTCAAATCATCAGGTAACTATCTGTTCCCTAAATGACCTCTATAACAAAGTTGGATATTTGCTTTATGACTGATTGAATTTGACTCCATAAACAACCTCTATAAAGGGGGTAGCAACCAACCCTAAGGAAGGGGAAAAAAAGTAGAACTTTAAGCCCCTTTGAAAGAAAAATAAGTATTGCATTATTCCCCTCTTGTATATCTTGAGAGTTTCATCCTAGGTCTAACCTGGTCTTTCCTACCAAAATCTTCTACCTCCATGATCCTTTGCTCCCTTTTATTCCCTATTTATGAAATTCATCCTACTTCTAACTTTCATCTTGCTTATCATGATCTTCTCCCTTCCTCATCCTTTACTTTTCTTATAATAACTTATTTCTTTTTCATATTATACCTCTTGTCTCCATGAATCACCATCTAAAGCCAGCATGAAATCTCCAATGCGGATCTGTTCAATCTTCATCTTGCCAACTGAACTTTGTCACTGGCCAATTACCTCCCTCAAAATAACTGCAAGACTCTACTTAACCCTTCTCCCACTGCTTATTAACACAATTTAAAGAAGAAAAAGGAGAACTTATAATAATAGTTCCAACATATCAGTGAACTCTTTGGTTTCAAAGTAGTAGACTATTGAAAAAGCTCAACAAAATGATTGACAAATTTACTCATCAAAAAAGCTCAACAAAATAGGACTATCAAAAGGGAGGACTCAATTGAGTCCTACCCTTCCAACTCGCCTTCATGTGGTGCATCATCTCCAGTCAAACAATCACTGCACCGAACTTGCTCCCATAAAACTACAATACTTCAGAAAAAAATTGAAGTTTCTATAAACTGTTTGATTACAAGAACACCACGCGCACAAGAATACCTTCCTAACTGATCACCTACTAAAGAAGATCTCAAAGATAGATATTATTCATGCTGCAGAAAACAGTAAAGTGACAACAAAATCTCATGGAACGCTCGTCACATTAAATTCTCTTTTCCACTGTCTATAACCTATAAAATACTCCGATCCGATCAAGACCATAACTTTTTGCCCTTGAAGAGAACCACGATAAATAAAAAAATCTACTTCTTTTAGAGCCCAGCCATTCAACCATTTTACCACACAAGAAATCGAACCCTAACCATAAAAGCTTCCTACTTACCGCAAAACCAGAGCGTCAATCGACGAACAGCATATCAAACAGAAAAAAGGAACGCCACTGGCAGCTCAGATGAGCAATTAAGAAGTTACGAACGCACCTTTTCGCCGCAACCACGCCAGAGCGGCCGACGTCTCCGCCGAGATCGCCGTGCAGGCGCTCTCTGATGGACCGTTTACGTCCCGACGCTATCTGATCCGCATACATCCCCCTTCTCGTGCAGAGATGCGAGGGGCCAAAAGAAACCCCCGAGGGATGAAGGCAGGCGTGGAAACGGAGGAGAACTAGTGCGTGCGGCGAAGGAAAAAAAAGGCAAGGGGGGGTGTCCGACGAGCAAAACGTGGGAAAGAGTGCGAGCGATAAAAATTTCTAGGGATTGAACGGTGAAATAACGCAGTGGTGGTATCTTTGGGTTGATCCTAAAGGTTCCGGTTGATTTAGAGGGGCATATATGTAATAATATCATAATGGAACCGGATTCCGTTGTTTTATGAGCAAATGGGCTAATATCATATTATCGTCGTGAGACCTTCGATTTTATATTTTAAAATTTTATATTAAAATCTTCTTACTTATGAATGTGGTAAATCTACATCTATTTACCTTAACATTTTATCAAATAAAAATATATAAATAATAAATAATTTTAATATTATAATTGGTGATGATAAATGATCTCGGTGATAGTGAACAATAATACCGTTTGATATCACGAGTAATTATTATGGATCAAAAGAATGATGATTAGAGATAATGATTATTTGATAACTACATCAGCATTGATATAGTTATGAAAGGATATCACTCTATATTTGTGTCAACGTTAATATAAATATCGAACAGTCCTTTTGTCAATTAACATAAATGTAGGATAACAAATTGATTATTTGATAACTATGTTAGCATCAACAAGGTAAAATAACATTTATCTTTTATTTTCACTCTCATCATTCATGATAATGATCCATGACTCTTAACGACATCATCAATCAATCATCATTATCGAATCATTCATTATCATCAACTTAAATATTAAAATTATTTTTTTTATTTTTTATTTTTATATTTATATTAGTAAAATCGATTATATTAAGATAAGTGAATATAGATATTTTATTTCATAATTATAAAAAAATTAATATAAATTTCTGAACTCTAGAATAAGATATAACTAAGGGTTAACCAGATAATTAATTAGCCTGGAGCAAATTCTGCTCATCGTAAGCATGGATTATGTATATATATATTACCAACCAAGGGCGCATCGAGTGTTTCATGTAAGAGGGTCTTTTTGTAATTTTGTCTACCACGGTGAGTGAATAAAATGCCTTCCTCAACCCACCCGCACCCTTTACGGTCCCTTTAAAACCTATCTAAACCCCAAATCTCTCCACGTCTCGCCGACCGATCATCGGGAGAGAGGGCGCGAGATGGAGGGGAAGAAAGGGATAGCAAGCTCAGAGATCTTCGAAACCCTAGGAGACTTCACAAGCAAGGAGAATTGGGACAAGTTCTTCACCCTCAGGGGCACCGGTGACACCTTCGAATGGTACGCGGAGTGGCCGGAGCTCCGAGACCCCCTCATCTCCCAGCTCCAGTCCTCTTCCGCCTCCGATGGCGCCGCCGACTTCCAGATTCTCGTACCGGGTTGCGGGAGCTCCCGTGTGTCGGAGTACCTCTACGATGCCGGATTCCGGCGCACAACTAACATTGACTTCTCCAAGGTCGTTGTCTCCGACATGCTCCGCCGCTATGTACGGTCCAAACCTGAGATGCGGTGGCGCGTCATGGACATGACTGACCTCCAGGTACTTGTGCTCTTTGCTGGGAGTGCCATAGATTGTGGTCTGTAGTCTATTTACCGTGGATTTAAGGTTTGATTCCTAACAGAAAATTTTGTTTTATCAGAGCATTAGGTGTCCTGCCCTTTTTCAAATCTCAAGAGCTAAACTGTCGTTCCATTCACTATTTTTTCTTTGTTGTTTGCCTCGACCCCATCCAATTTGCATTTCAGCAACATGATACATTGTTATACATTATCCATTTCTGCAATGAATTATACTGGAGAATAGTCTGTATTTAATCTTCTCTTGAATCAATCACTACAGGAAATGAGGGTTCTGCAGGACAATCTTGGCCATGTTATGTACCATGCTTTTTAGCTAACATTGCACGATTGCACCCTACCAGAATTCCAGTTGCTCACTATTGTCATTTGTGAAAACTATATGATGTTGTACTATCAAATTATTAATTTACCATCTCAAATGCAAGTCTAGTCAGTATGATGTTTTATATGTTGATCTTGAAAAACCTTAATCTTGGAAACCTTAACAGATAACCCTAAACCCTTTTGTTCAACACTTCCACCGCTGCTGGCTGCCTCCTCCTCTCTCATCAAGTAGGTACGCCTCCTTTTGCCGTTTCTCTTCTTTCCCTTTTTCCTCTTCTCATTACTTCCTCCTCTCTTTCTTCCCTTTTCTTCATCATAGGTAGTAACCTATCTGTTCTGAATCTCGTATGTGCTATCTTTGCCTATCTATTCGTTGCTTTAATTCTTGATAAAAAAAATTAACAGTTAACATGCCCTCTTTCACTTAGTAACCCACATTATGGATGCCTGACTCCATGTATATAGTTGACATGATGTTGATAGTGTGTCTCAGTACACACTTTCAAATATTATTTCTTGTTTCTTGGGTTGTTTCTCATTTCTAATATGAAAGATAATTATGTAGTGTGTCTCACTACACACTTTCAAATAGTATTTCTTGTTTCCCTTGTTTCTTGGGTTGTTTCTCATTTCTAATGTGAAAGGTAATTATGTATTTAGATAATCTTTTCTTATTTTCCATCTTTTGTCAGTTATAATTTTTTCTGTTATGAACTCTCACTCTCTACCATTATTGTCTTTAATGAACTAATATGCACTAAAATTCTTAAGATTTCCACTATCATTTGTCATTTTTAGACTTTATATTGGCTAACACTGATAACAACCAGTTTGCAGATGACTTCTTTGATGCCATTCTTGATAAAGGGGGATTAGATGCTCTAATGGAACCCGAGTATGGTTCAAATCTGGGAATTAAATATCTTAAGGAGGTAACATGTGCTAACATCTATTCTACCATCTGTCAAATGCTTTTAAGTTATGCTCTGCATCTTCATACAGCATTATTAACAACGTGAACTACATTATTATTAGGTGAAGAGAGTGCTTAAATCAGGAGGAAAGTTTCTTTGTCTGACTCTGGCAGAATCTTATGTCTTAGGTAAGTTAAATCGAACTTAACTGAAGTGTCGTTCGAACTTCATCAATTATTTAATTACATAGTAGTTACCTTGTGATGGTTGCCTTCCGATAAATAATGCACTTCTAAGTCTTCTTCTCATCCATGATTTTTTTTTTCATTTTTGCTTTTTTTGTAATAGTTTCATAAACTAGCCTGAAAAAAATTCTATGTTCTTCTGTAGATGTGCTATTCACTGAATTACGATTCGGATGGGAGACAAGTATACATGCCATCCCTCAAAAACCTGGTAGCAAACCTACCTTCCAAACCTTCATGGTAGTTACTGTAAAGGAGAAGCTGGGTGCACCAAACCTGATTAAGTTACTATTTGACCAACATTCCATAAACCATAAAGGAGGGCAGGTATAAGAAAATATTTTGTTCTTCTTAAGATGATATGACTTCAGATATACTAGAAATTAAAAAAAAAAACACAACTGAATTCTTAGTTCTTTTTTCAGGTGCATGCTTTACTTAATGCAGTTGAAAATGAGAACAGAATTCGCAGTGGCTTTACTGCTAGTGCTGATATTGTGTACTCCTTAAAAGACCTACAACTAGGTGCCAAAGGTGCTTTAAATGAGCTTGTCTCAGGACGCAGGTGTCAAACTATCCTCGGTGAACAAGGAAGCTCACTTTTTCACTACAAAGCTGTACTGTTGGATTCTTACCAACTATCTGAACCATTCTTATACCATTGTGGTGTCTTTATTGTGCCAAAGGTGGGTGAATTTTTGGTACTATTTATTTCTTTTCAGTTAGAACTGCAATTTTGTTTATTCAGACTGCAGAAGAACCAATGTTGTCAAATGATAATCTAGTTTTTATATCAATTTTGGAGCGGTCTCCCAAAATTAATAGGAACCTAATAAAGCTGGCCTGCAGAGAAGGTAAAGACATTTTTGTTTTGTTTAATGACAATGTTGTATATTAATGAACACATGTTACAGTAAAAGAATACTTCAAGTAATGAGCTTTCCGAAACTGAAGGATTTTTGTTGCTAGATCAGACAGAACATAGTATTTTATGAATCTTTGTATTTGTTAGGGTAGGCCATTGCTTAAGTATATGGTGATTAGACCAAGCACTGTGATTTAATTTCCTTCTTGAGATCAGATATGTAATGTTTCATGAATTGGTCAGTCTAGGCTATCACTAAACAGAGTCTACAATGATGCGATCAGGAAGTTTGATTTAATTCCTATTATGAGCATGTGTATAACTTTTATTTTTTCTTTTATCTAAAAATCAGAATATTTGTCTACTATTGTTCTTGTATTTAAATATTGAACTCTTTATTCCTGAGGATCTTGAACTACTAATTTGTGATGGCTTTGTGAATTACTTTCTAATGTTAGGATAATTAATCTGCCAATAAATGTTTTAGATCTCTGCTTGAGATATATGACCATAACTTCATTTCTAGGCTCGAGCTCATGAATGGTTGTTTACTTCAGAAGAAGGACAATGGCTTATTGTGGAAAGTTCAAAAGCAGCTCGCCTAATTATGGTACTTTTACTAAGGATGGGCATGGAAACAAGCTTTTTTTGTGTTGTTTAATTGAGTTGATAGCATTCAAATCTTTATTCGTGCTTGATTCCATTTTTTGTAGATTTTCTTGGACTCAAGCCATACTGGTTCCAGCATGGATGACATCCAGGTACTTTTATCTAAATCATATAATTGTGTGCTGATTTTCGGTCTGCATCATCATGACACATTTTGTTCTTTTCCAACTTTGTCATTTGAGTTTTTATTTTTATTTTTTTCAGAAGGATTTATCTCCTCTTGTAAGAAACTTAGCACCTGGAAAAGCAGATGACGAAGCTCGGATTCCGTATGTTTGCCCATTAAAGTCTCAATTTGAAGTATATTTTTTGGAAATTGGTTTTATTGATTGCCTGTACTTTTCAGATATTGTGTATGTTTGATTATATAGTTATAACTTTCAAGGATACTCTTTCAGAATTTCTTCCTGAATGTTTGCCTTTTGCCTTATATTAAGATCTGTCAAAATTTTGAACATATTAATCTCCAGAGCAGCTTAAAGGACCATTTTATCTGTCTGCAAAGTGTTCTATCTTTATGTAGATAGTTCCTAGCCCAAAAATTATTATTATCATGTTTATTTTTTACCTGTTTTGTTTTGTGTGTGTTTGGTGGGGATGTGGACTCCTTGGTGAAAGGTAACTAGCTTTTTTTCTCTTCTATGGAAAAATTAAATACATGGATTTTCAAGAATTCGGACTGAAGTAGCCTGTTTTTTTTATGATTTTAATTAGATAGTCTGAGAACAATGCCCTTAACATTACTAAATGGAGGAAGATCTATATAGCTGTCATAAAATAGTTGGGTTTTAGATAAACGACCTGTAATAGAAGTTGTTCTCTTCTACAAGCAAGAGGACATATTTGTAGCGCCAGTGTATCTAACAGATTATTGTCGGAAATATTGAACACAGTAATATTAGGAATTGATAATCAAATTATCTACCAACTTTATACTGTCAAGGATTTCAGTTTTGTTATTATGCTTCAGCTGGCTCCAATCTCATTGGCACTAGCCAGGCAAATATAAAGGCTGTGTTTTCATGGTCCTTGGCATGGCATAAATCTGCTTGCCAGTATTATGTTGATACAGTACTTTTTGCTGACAACATGTTGTACAATCATACGGCTGACAATAGTTATTGCTGCTAATTTTCGATGAGTTTAGTTGATAGGGTTAAATCCCTGATTATTTGACATACGCTAACAATTACACTCTTAAAAACATGTCAAATTCACTGTCCAAAAGTGTCCAACTGTACCATAATAGAATCCGTTGGGTGTATAGTAATGTTACAACCTGAGGGGTTTGACTAATGAATGGACTTAGGAGCTCTTGTTCTTATAGTGATTATGTAATATAAATTCTTAGGTTCTCAAGCCCTAGTTTTGGCCCTAAGCCCTGTAGTTTTTCTGATACTACCAATACTGCTTTTCCATCTGTTCCTTCATGCTTGAAGCAAGGTTCTGAATATCGTACCATACCAATGTACCGATCAACTGTCGATACATTACATCTTACCAAGCATATCAACATGTGGTACACTTAGGTGTACCGATGTACCGCCCTTACCAATCCTCTATTGGAGTAGTACGTGCCACCCGTACTGAGCGGTACAGTATGGTATTACAAACCATGGCTTGAAGTAGTATATTTTTATTTGTTTTGTGCCGCCTTTATCCTTGTCATCATCTTCTTCCCAGGACTAGAGTACTTAGTTTCCAATTGCTTTTACTTTCCTTTTTTTGATATCACAAGTCCCAAAATGTGCATAATGAAATAATGTTGTTGATTTTACTTTAATTTTGACCACAATATTATACCTTTTGTCAGGTTAGTAAGCAATTTCTCTGGGGCAAATTTCTCAAAAAAAAAAAAAAAAAAGCCCCAAGTGTTCTTTTTTTTAATCCATAAAGCACCTCTTTTTGGTTTATTTCCACATAGTATCTCTTATTTTCTAAAAGATGATATTACCCCTGACCTTTATCTCGTTGTCCACATAGTATCTCCATCCCTTGTCACTATTTCATCCTATCACGAGGACCTACTACCTTCCCGTGGCCGCCTTCGGCCTATCGCCCTCGTTCGCCTTCCATCGTGCCATCTTTGAGCTAGGCGTACTTGGCCCCCTCCTTCGCCTCATAGATTTTGGACCCTTGCACCGAAAGAGTGTGCCCTGCCCACTGCTTTCACCCCATGCCGCCACTCGAGTAGGGAAGCAAAGTAGCTTGGGAAGGAGGCACTGTCACGGACTTAGCTGGTTTTACCTAAGCCGTGCGGCACCAATGCGTATCACCGCAAAGGTCAGCCTACCCGAAATCTCCTATAATCCCTTAGGACCTGCAAAAGAGAAGACGGACAGAGAAAGCGCTTTCCACAAGCCACACTTTTTAGTAAACACTTTATAGCCAATGCACATTCCAACAATGGATATCACAAGCTCGTAATCTGAGCACAGACAACAAAGGCATAAAATTGGTCCACTACAGCCGATTCTATTACAAGTATTCCTCGATCGTGCTTTATGTACAAGCCTACAATTTGTCACAAATTCACTCAAATATGGGCATTTTGCCTTTGGCAAGCCCTTTACAAGCTTTATATTATATGACAACCCAAAAGAGACACTGACAAGCATAAGCATTACAATCAACAAGCCGTTTACAATTTTGTCCGTGACATTCTCCCCACTTAATCCTTCGACGTCCTCTTGAAGCCTTTCTTGTTCACGACGCTACGCAACTTCTTTTCTTTGTTGGATCTTCGATCTTCTCGCTCCTGCCGCGATGCGCCCCTTGCTCCCATTTGTTCTCCGCTTGTTGTTGAGTCGTCGAACTTTAATCCGCCGTCTTTGCTTCAACTCGCCAATGACTCGACTTTGGTGTGGGGTTGCAAAGTTGTCTTGATCCTTCTTTGGTTCTTGCGATTCATCCATGAAGGAAAAGACCATCTTTGATATCGCGCGCCTTGAAATTCTTCTTGTCTCTCGAATCGGATAGATGCTTTGTTGAGCTTTAACGAGCATCACCTCGCAACCTCAAAGTTTACAAGTCCTTCCTTCGCAAAATTTGCCCATCGAATCTTCTTCCACTTAGTTGTCTTCAAGGGTCTTCACATCTCATGCAGAGCTCTCTGCGGGATAACTAAGAGAGCTCGGGCAATCTTGGAGTTCCGCCATTCTCTTGAGAGTTGAGAAGGCAAAGGTTACTTGTCTTCGCCCGCCTCCTCGAGTTTGTACTTAGGCAAGCGTAGTTACTCGAATTCGCGCTTTAGCTCACACTTCCAAGCACTTGAAGTGTTTGCAATCCTCACCCGAGTCGCCACGCGATTCACCTTCATTGCCATTGAACTTCGGAATGCAAGAAGTTATCACTCCAACTTGGAGTAAGTCTCCGATAGATTTGTCGCCTTTGGGATTGTCTCGCCTTCTCCATCATTTCTTTCGCCGACTCCTCTCGAGTAGTAAAGGTACAAAGACCGCTGCATCTTATCTGCCTCCGATCCTTGGTCATGCACTCTTGCATCGACCAAGTCCTTCACTCACGGCTACCTTGATAGAAAGTCTGGTGACATTGGTCTTACGGTTCTCTCGGCCTTCGCCTTCAAATTTGTCTTGGTACATGGAGTTTGCAAAGCATTCTCCTCCTCCACGGCCCATATCACGACCAAGTGCTCTCCCTCTAAGAGAGCAAGGGATTGATGACTCCTCGGAAGTCCCGCCTCAGCGGTACCATGGCATCAACCGACGCCAATGGCACTACTATCCGTTGTCTCGCATCTCGTCCCTTCTTCGTGATCGGTAGATCTGCCTCGCGGCATTGTGACACTCCTCTGAGTTCACCTTCAATCTACTCGATGACTGATATTGGGTAGCTGAGTCCCTCTTGGACTCGTCATTGCTTCCTCGCCCTTTTCCGACCCCCTGCTTCAACACCTCTGTGTTCTCGAAAGCGATTCCGCTGTCGATGGAAATACAGATCGCAACTCCCATGTATGGCCACCGCCACATGTTGAAGGATTTGCACCATTTCTGCTCTCCTTAGCCGTTGGGCTGTTCGCTTACTCGGCCTTGTCCTCGACTTGCCGGCTCCCTTTGCGAATGTGAGCTCAAGTAGTTCCACTCTTCGCCAGCTCCGATCATACCTCTGTAGATGATCCAGTCCCCTGTGGGACTTCCTGGTACATGCATCTGAACTTCTTCCTCGACAGGCACACTCCCCATAAGCCGATGTCCAAGGCTTCCATTCATGCAACATTCGGTGCACGCACGGAAGACCCGCCTCAGGTACCATGGCAATCACTGCTTGAATCCATAGCTCTTCTTACCGCCGTGTCGCTTTCACCAACTTGGAGCTCCTTGTCGCGCTCCCGGCCATATCTCCAGATGACCATGTCCCTCACGGATATCTTTGTGTGTGTCGTCTTGCCACGAACCATTCCACCCCGATCCCACTCGCATCATGCCGCCTCCTGGTGACATCTCCTCGCATTCGATCCTGTGGTATGAACTCGAATCTGCGATATCTCCATGTGTGGACTCGCGCTAACACATCGCAGGCCTTCGCCAACTTCGATTTTGTTCGCTTCTTTGGCAATCGACCTTCGTCCACCCACTCTCGGGTCACACTCGGACGGGCTAGCCTAGGGCGATCCCATCGCCTTAGCAGCTGACTTACTGAAATAAGTGCACCATTGTCTGATCTCCGACTCGCCTCTACCAAAGATAATCCAGCGCACCGCTTTCCTCATGGCAACTTGAATAGCAACACTGCGGCATATTCTTCAAGAGTAGCCGTCTCTGCATCCTCTTGCCCCGTGCTAAGGCCTTTTGACACCAACTTTGCCTCAAAGAACTCGCATCACCTTAGAATCTCCACCAAGTGCTTTATCGAGATAAGATGTTTGTGCCTCAAGCTCCCTTCGCTTTGGCACCATGCAAGATGAGTTTGCTCCATCTGAATATGAAACCCATGGAACGACATGATCCGATTCTTGCCTCGGAGAGTCCATGTCCTCGACCTCGTGTAAGGAAAGCACCAAGCCTCCGCTCCATGTTCCGCTTCAAAGCCAACTCCTTCACGCGATTTGGGTACTTCACCAAGTCTTCCCCAAGTTGTTCTCGCTTCTCGATTAGCATTGGATTAATGGTGGCCCGCCCACCATTCCACGCCCCTCGGTTGAGTCCGAACTCACGGTCGGCTCTAGTGTGCCTTCACTTTGTGTTGCCCTGGTTGCTCCCCATTTGATCTCGCTATGGCCCACCAACGCATTGCCACTTGCAAGATCATACGATGACTCCTCATCGCTCACTCGATCCTCGAGCTCTGTCTTGAGGTACTCCTCAAGCAGTTCATTGCACCAGATTCACATTCTGGAGAGCGGGACTTATCCCTCCTGGATATCTACCCCGTTGGAGCAACATCTCTCTTCGCATCCTTCCCTCTGGAAGTTTTGGAGACCACCGTCCCTCTGACTACTCCGCCTTTCTTTGAACAAATCGTGCCCATTCGCTTTCGCAAATGCACTTTGCTAGATTGTGACACCTCACCAATACAATGCTTGCACTCTTCTGGTCTAGCAACATGCACTGCTGCACATTTCACTTCATACGAAAGTATCCTGCACATGCCGAAGAGAAAGTTTCAATGCTCCAATGCACGGACCTTCCGCCTTAGGATGGCCACGACAATCCATCGTCCGCATGCAAGACCTTGCATGAGTATCGAATTCCTTGAGTTTGCAACTTTCCTCACCTCTGTGAGCTTTGCACAACTCTTTCGATCATCAGCAACCCACCGCAACTTGCACGGTCTCATCCTTGGCCAAGCATCCCGCTTGCCTCGAGCACCGCCAAGTTTGGATGTCAATGTCGAGCCACCGCTCGAACTCACCCATCCCCACCTTTGTCAGGCGCTCCGCAATTCTTCTTAGCTTGTCCTCGTGGTGCCTGACAAGGTCCCCACGCTTGCATGCTAAGTGTTTCTAAGTGAGCTTGTCCCGCTCGATACCAATCATCACGGACTTAGCTGGTTTTACCTAAGCCGTGCATGCACGATATCACCGCAAAGGTCACCTACCCGAAATCTCCTATAATCCCTTAGGACTGCAAAAGAGAAGACGGACAGAGAAAGCGCTTCACACGGATCCACAAGCCACACTTTTAGTAAACACTTTATAGCCAATGCACATTCCAACAATGGATATCACAAGCTCGTAATCAGTTGCACAACAAAGGCATAAAATTGGTCCACTACTGCACCGAATTCTATTACAAGTATTCCTCGATCGTGCTTTATGTACAAGCCTACAATGGCTGTCAAATTCACTCAAATATGGGCATTTTGCCTTTGGCAAGCCCTTTACAAGCTTTATATTATATGACAACCCAAAAGAGACACGGACAAGCATAAGCATTACACCGAACAAGCCGTTTACAATTTTGTCCGTGACAGCACGGTGGCCATGCAAGGGAGGGAGGGCAAGCCCTACCATGGCCGTCTCCTTCCCCTTTGCCAAGGTTGACGATGGGGATGACAGGGCAGAGGTGGACCCTTAGCGGCCCCTCGACAACAGCAGACGAGGGCAAGGGCAGTGGGTGGCAGTGGTCAAGACAGGGCGGAAGTGGCGGTTGGCAGAAAGCTGGGGGTAATCTTGTCTCTTAGAAAATAAGGGGCATTATATGGGAATAAACTCAAAAGGGGATGCGCTGTGGGAAAAAAGTGAAAACTTGGGGGTTTTTGGGGGAATTTGCCCATTTCTCTCAGTTTCTTTCAAGAATCTCACCATGATGTTTTCTCTTTGTTCATAATCTTCATCTGAAATGCTTGCATGCTTTGTAGATCAATGTCCGGCTATTTAACAACCCTAGTTCCTAGCAAAAAGCAACTCCTTGTCCTGTATAATTACATTTTAGTCTAGTGAACTATCCAGCATTACAATGTAATGATGGTACTCAAACATTAAAAGACTAAATTCATCTATGCTATATAATTTTTCTGTAACTGCTTGAGTTGAGTGTATCAAAGCTTTATTCTTCAATTTTTTTTTGTGAGATTGTTTGTTGGTATTTTATAGTCAACTATGAGATTGTCCGCAGAGGCCACACTAGGTAAACATCTTTTTTCTCCCTATGATTAATGCCAAGGTATATACAATTCAACTCATGTGGTTTTGTAATATTATTCTATGAAATTTCATCATGAAAACAATATAAAATAATTTCTTATGAAAGAACCAATAGATCATGGGTTGGCTGCAAAATCCTTCCCTTGGTGTGCTTCCATATCCTGTGTGTCGATCTTCCCTTAGGCTGCATTTAGACAGGCTGTAACATCCTTTTCTCACTGTGCTTCCAAATCCCTTGTGTGGATCTTCCTTGGTAGGTGTCAAGTGAACATATTGTGACCTTATATCTCTAGTGCTCGATTAATTTAATTGAAATAAAGTATTGATAGAAAAAGAAATCATATATTATTTTTAAAGGATGTGCATGCATATGATTGATCTTCAGTTTCTAATCACTCATAACTTTATCTGCGAGTCATGTAGGGATCGAATTGATCAGATTATCTTTTATTAAAAGCAACGGCTGATTCATTGCTTTTGAAGAGAAAAGAATAACTTGACAGTTGTAAGCAGTACATGTATGATTACTTTATTCAACGAAGAAGTTGTTTATAAAGTTAAATAAGGACGGTTGGTGGAGAGGTGGCATTCCAAGTATTGGATGATTACCTTGAATGCTTTATATATATAATTGTTCCTGACTTGCTATGCTTTATATATAAGAATTTGGGCATTTAGGAAATATGTGCAAAAGCTAGTTCACTGTAATAAAGTTGAGATGAATTTATGGGGATATTAGAGAAGACATAATATTAAAATATTATAAATATTTATACTGGTGAAAAGTTGAGGTAACTACAACTTGAGAATACAATGAGGAAGAGCTTTCTTTGGTGGTGGGAACATGTTCAATGGAAACATATAGATCCACTCATTAGATGATGCAAGTCAATTAGGATAAGTGGTGTGAGGAGAGGTAAAGGCCTAAAAAGTCTTTATCATTACCAATAAAGAGAGATTTAATGGCTCTTAATTTGACTAATGATATTACCATCACTAGAGTTTCGTAGGCCTCATAGTGTTTATTAAAATTGCCTTCCCATGCTCATTGCTGTCGTGCTGTGGAACACATGTTGTTTGTTTAGTCTCTTCTATGCCTGCATGCCTTTGTGGCCTTTGTTGTTTGAGTTGAATTGTGACCTTTGCTATTTGTGTGGAGATCAAAACTAGCTTGTTCTAGTTTACTATATATTTGGTCATTCATTTATTTGCAGCATGAAAAAAGTCATAACCAGATTACTCACGCATTTGAAGCATACTTTTATTATTTTTTTTTTCCCCTCAGCATATAATTTTGTTCTATTTATTTTTTGGAATACTTGCAAGTTATGACTGTTTGGATTTCGTTCCAAAATATCAGGTTCATGATGGCAGGTGATGGCATCAAGCAGAGAAATATTGTACATGAGGTTAGGAATTGAAAATTTGGCTTCATGTCTAAAATATTTTGTTTTGTTTCCTGTTTAATTTCATGCATTATGTTTGTTGTGGCTATCTACTGGAAGAAACCAATGCTGCAAAAATAAGAGTGGCTATGACTTTTCTTTTCTTTTCTTATTATTCCTCTATTTAGTAACCATCTTGAAATATATGTTGCAGGTGCACACTCTTTGATATCAAATTTGTGTACGAATGTTGATTGTTCACATGGGATTCATTCACTGAGACCTCGTTTCTTTAGCTTGGAACTTTTCATGTTTCTGAGAAATTTTACTGAAAAGAATTAGGAAGCATGAAGAAGAAGAATACAATATTTTTTTATTGTGATCCTCTCTAAAACAAGAAATTGTTAAATGAAACTACCTTTGAGGTGGAAGTCAGTAGCGTGGCTTGATATTTTGAGGTGGAGGTATGCAATACCGACTGTAGAAGCGGTAATCGTCTGGTCCGAGATACCGTGCGCTGACCGCCCACTACATGATATTTTTAAATAAAAAAATTAATTTTTAATACTCGAGCGACGTCCTATCCTCTCTCGAAAAGTCAGGCGACGTCGCCGAAACTCGGGCCTTTGAGGCGTCGCCGAAGACTCAGCGTCCCCGAGGCTCGGACGTTACGAAGCCTCGGCGACGTCGCCGAAGAGTCGGCGTCGTCCCTCGAGGCTCGGCGACGTCGCCCGAAGAGTCGAGCGTCGTCCAGGCTCGGCGGCGGCGTCGCCGAAGCCTCGGCGGCGTCGCCGCGAGGCTATTTTTTAATAGATTTTGTTTTACTTTTGGGCGACGTCGCGTTGACATCTCGCGACGTTGCCGAGTGCGACGTCGCCAGGAAAGAAAAAAATATCTATTTATATATATATAATATTTATAATTATAAATATATATATACCGAACGATGCGTCGAAGCGTATCGTTCGATACATGCAGCCAAATACCGTACCAGGAAACATCGAACGCCCGATGCACGGTACGGTAATGCATACCCTGATTTTTACCACACCTATCAGTTCTCAAAGTCATATGAGTGTTTATCTTTATGTTTGTCTCAATTTCAATAGTTACTCTTCAACTATTTGTTCAATTAACATTTCACAAATGCAATTGTGATGACATGTAGTAATGCCTTCACTTTTATTATAATCAAATCTACAGGCACTTATATGTTATATGTACATCTAAATGAAATTCGCGAAGACATAAATGAAATTGCAAGAACTTCATAGACACTGTGTTGGACTAAAGCACAGTTCTTATATGTTATATGTACATCTGACATTCTCTGTGGATTTACCTCTCATCAGATCCTCACAGATATGATATTTTATGTGTGTTGTCTTCGTATACTTTGGTTTATTACTAAATTCTAATCTCTTTCTCTGGATGATGCTTTTTTTTATCTTGAGGAGATGGATGCTCCTTTACAATTACATTTATAGTGCATATTAACTATTTATCACTTCTTCTAGCATATTATCTTATCATACTGTCTTTCCTTATTCATGTTGCTTATTGTCACTAGGTTACATCTGCCATTACTGGGCATATAATCGTTGAAGATGTGATCTATGATAATGCTGACGGAGATCCATCAGAACTCAAGTTGTTTCGTCGGCTCACATTTGGGAGAAGTTCGAGCATGGTGCAATCAGAAGCATTGCTATCACAAGAAGCACATAGCAAAGAGGCTGGCACAGATAGGAAGAGAAATGTTCCATCTTCAAGAACTAGGACAAAGAGAGGTCAAAAAAGAAGTGATTCATACAAATTGATTGATGGTAATTAAGTGTGTTTTTTTACTTTCTTAACATGTGCAAAGATTTGGAGGTTATGTTAGCAGTTAGCTTGAGAAGATAATTCATCTCTGAAAAATGATGCCTGAATGATACATAGTGATCAGCCTGATGGAATTATTTTCATGAGAGTACATATTTTGTACGCAAATCTTCATCTGTTGCATCTTAATTATTAAGAAAAATATGACTCCCTTTTTGAATATGCACTTTTTAATTTAAGTACAATCTTTAAAATACATCTTTTTTTAAATCTAGGGTCAAAAGTTACGAAGGTTGACCATAGTTGTCTGGCTAGTCTTTACCACAGTGGAATTGTTTCTGGCTTTGCTCTTATAATTTCTGCTTTGGAGCTTGCTGTATCATCTGGGAAAAAGGTAATACACCGTTGGACATTTGACATGTAAGATGCTGAGAACAAATGACATTTGGCAATAAACTGATCCTTTATGATATTACATAATAGTTTAGTACCAAATTATGATGTCATCGGGAATGTTCTATGTTCTTGTTTCTTTAGCAATAGAAAAGAATAACTTTTTTATTCCAGTGTGAAACTGATTTATGTGCAGATTAGAACATGCATAGTTGGGCTTGGAGCTGGGCTTCTTCCTATGTTTCTTCATGCTTGCCTTCCTTTTCTTCAACTTGAGGTAGGAACTTCATGAGCAATGGGCTATTGAGAGAAAGAATTCATGGTTGCTTATTGTTTTCCCGTTGATGAAGGTGGTGGAGTTGGATCCTGTTATGTTGGATTTGGCAACGCAATATTTCAGCTTTGTTGAGGATGACCGAATGAAGGTTGTTTTATATCTTTCCATTAATCTTTTGCATTTGCTGTTCATTTTATACACAGATGACTATTGCGAAAGTGATTATTTTGAATTGTGCATAGCAATTTGTTTGTGTAGATTATGATTAATAGTACTGGAATGATGAGCTGGCTTTAGTCTTTGTAATTTAATGAACATTCATATTTGTCCTTCTTTTTTATGGTTCTTGTTTAGCTTCTTGGCTTATGAAGTTTTTGACTGGTTAGTGTCAAATTCTTTTTCTATGCTATGTATTAAAATTTACGGCAATGAGTGGCCAGATGTACCAGTAGTTTTCACTCATGTTGAAATTCAGGTGACTTCGTTTTCAGGCATAGCCATTAAATTTTGGCTTGATCCATCTGTGTGCGTAATTGCATATGTTCATGTCATATAAAGTTGTGACATCCGTCCCGAACAACTGGTTGGTGAATGTCATTGCAGCATATTCAAGCAATGCACTCATCATCAACATGGTTCACGGGAATCCCCGAGTCTGATTCTCAAATCCTTGATGTTTTCTTTTTCTCTTTCTCAAATTGGTGTGGTCGGTTGATCCCAAGTCAATCTGACCGATTGTGATCATCTTTTGGCTTGGGTTAGCTAGGTCCCCTTAATTCAATCACCAGTTTTCCAATTTGCGAAAAATTGAAATCTGATGTTTAACTTCCTCTCCAGCCCCTCCCATACTTTGGAGGCAAACAGACATTCAAAAAACATATGATCCTGCTTATCAGAATCATCCCCACAAAAATAACATTTATGTACCGAACCGAACAGATATTAAGCTTAGCCATTCTCATAGTGGAAGGAAGTCCACCTATGAAGCAGCTTCTGACAAAAAACATGAACCCTAGGTATAGCAGGAATCTTCCAAAGACTCTGTCCAAACATCTCTTTGAGAATTAAATGGTGTTTTTTCCCTGTATAGGGAACTTCATGATTGTCTTCTTCACAATTAGAGAGGAAGATACAACGTATATTGACTTTTGTGTTAGTATGCAAGTCTGACTGAAATAGAAAGGATTTGACTGTCTTTGGAGCCAAGCGTGTGCCCTGTGTGGGATCGATAGCGGTTTGATATAGTCTGCTAATATCCTTTTTTTGGCCGTTCTTATTCGCTTAATGGTAAATTCTTCTCTATTCAAGGTACAAAATTTGAAGAACTTTAATGTCATATCTTTGAATTGATGTTTTGTCCTAAAATCAAGAACTCCAGAATAAAGAAAAAAAGTGAAAATTAGAAAGAAAACTTCAAAACTAATATGAGAATGATATGATTAAGAAAATTGAATCTCTTTTTATTCAATTTATGGTATATTCAAGTACTTGAATATGGTTCAGATTATTTCAAATAAAATGTTGATTAAATATCAAAACTGTTTGGAAATTATATATGTGTTATGGATTATCTTAAAAGGGTAAGAACTTGAGAAACCAGTTCCCTATTCTTCTTCTTCTTTTCGTCTTCTCTTCTTTTTTTTCTTTCATCTATATAGTTCTGTTCACCGGTAGCTGAATCTGGCCGGTATAAATTGATGGCCAAGAGATCACCCAATAGGATAGGGGCTTAATGATCCCAATTCAAATGCACTGTTTTTTAATTTGATTAGCCAATCTGGCAGAGTATTTGATTCAAGGAAATATAAAAGGGTCCAATATACAACATGTAAATTAGCTGGACCAAAAGGAGACCATGTTCTATAATCTAACTCAGTTAATTGCTTTGAGCATCTGTCCTTTGTTGTTGTAGTCATGATTGTTATGATACAAAGTGATATAAGATGAACTCTGTCATTGCTGACTTTCAAAAAGTAAGATTTTGATAAGTGACTTAAAAACAAATTTTATATCAACCAAAAATTTGAAATGGGAATCTTAATGTTTTTCTTTTATTTTTCTCTATATCTTTGATGCATCACTTGGAGACTATACTTTTAGATTGTTATTATCCCTTAACGATGCGATGCATGACTGCTATGTTGGCTAAAATACTATAAACTATAATTGTCCTTTTAAATATGCCTTATGGTGTAACATTCCCAGGTTAGTCCCACATCAGAAGTGGAAAGAGATTTGAATTGATTTGTGTATTGTCAAATGACTCAGGCTTAAGCATTTGAACTAGTAGTTTAGACTACTAAGTTAATGGAACAACCATCCCTAGTCAGGACATGATAAATGGTATTAGAGTGAAAATAGGATAGAGTATGGTGAAGGGCCTGAATACAAAAGGATTATTTATGAATTCGGCTAGAATCCCCACTGGGCTGATTAATCGGATTTGATTCTGGGCTATATTTGAGTCTTAACGAGGATGTTAAGCTCCCAAGTAGGGAAGACTGTAACACCCATAGTTTAGTGATGATCAGAAATGAGAGATTTGGACTAGTTTATAAGGGTTTAGATATTTTGGGTTATTAATTAAGGTCTATCAGGTTAATGAATTAGTTATCCCATCAAGCCAGATCATGATATGGAATGCATGACTCTACTTTGGTGGCTCCACAAATAGCCTTACAGAGGGACATGTGGACCTTGTGATGCAGTGTAGGTTATAAAAAGGCCTCACACAAGCCTAGTTTGAGCCAAGAATGATCTGACTTTGATATCTTTTCATATAGGATTTCATGAAAAAAAAAGAACGAGTTTACTACTTCTGAAAGATTTTTACACCATGAAAACCTTTCAAGCCTATGGGAGCACAGCACTGGCAGGTGTAGGTATCGCTGTATTTAGGATTGAGATTTTCTAGACAATCCCCCTTTATCTTCTCTCTTTTTTATTAATAATTTCTATTTATTGAGATTTATTGCATGTTCAAAATTCTAGTTATTTGAATGATTTTCTTGATTTTTTACTTGATTAATTGATGTCAAAGTTGATTCAAAACCATAGTACATTTAGATGTGAATTCTATGGTAGTATTTGCAAATTGTTTTGTCATTTATTTAATTGTCTTCGCATGCACATTTCATAATATCTCTGCTACCAAATTTTACAGTGAACCCATGCATCACTCTTTCATACGGTTAGTCTATTTCACTGCCATTAGCTGCCTCACCTCAAATCCCACTTGTTGGCCTGCTATAGTGATGCTTTATGCTGTACTTCACCAAGGAGATTAGCCTGAACACTGGATGCTTTCAAGATCACTAGAATCTGTTGATGTTGGCATGTTTGTTTTTCAATACCAAATTTGATTATTCAGACCACATGAATTTTCTGAAAATACATTTTTCTAGCTTGACATCTATGACTTTTTACTGATGTACAGATTGTGTAGCTTAAATTACTTGTTTTGTCCTTTTTTGTTAGGTCCATATTGGTGATGGAATCCGGTTTATTGAAGATGCAAATGTCATCAAGTCACACGAACAGGAAACTGATGGAACATCTCCAGAGTCTCTTGCAAATGGAAACAGCAGTGGAATTAAAATTCTCATTGTTGATGCAGATTCATCTGATTTGAGGTAGAACTTATGATTACCTACGTCCACTTTCAGATTGATATTTGAGATTGAAAATTTTGATATATGAAGATAACTTTGTGTTTCACTGCTTGTAGCTCTGGGTTATCCTGCCCTCCTTCAGACTTTGTTGAAGAATCCTTTCTTTTGCAAGTGAAGAATTTTCTCTCAGAAGGAGGTCTGTTTGTCATAAATTTGGTGTCACGATCTCCAGCAATTAGGGAGAAGGTTGTTTTACGATTGAAGGCGGTAAGATTCAAACTGCACAATTTATAATCATATTGAGTTGTTTATGTCTAGTTGTATATTCCCATCATGACCGTTGACAGTATGTTAAGAAGACGTCAATGACTAATTGGTATATGCAGGCCTTCAGCCAACTATTTTCACTTGAGCTCGAAGAAGATGTCAACGAGGTTCTTTTTGCATCCCCAAGGAACGTGTGCATTGACGTTGATCAGTTGCAAGAAGCTGTAGCTAAATTACGTAGCTTGATGAAATTTCCTTTGCCAGACGGGCAAATAGAGCCTGGTAAGTTCCAGTGTCTGAAGTAAAACAGATGAATGATCTGTGTAGTAGGTTCCATGCAAATTGGGTTGGTTGATGCATCTTCTATGATGCATCCCTCGTTGTTGACTAGAATTTTGTAGAACGGAAGAACCATCTTTGTTTTTTTATAATTGATTGCAAAATGCAGTTTTAAATTACTTCCGTCTCATTGTTCAAAAAAGATCAAAAGTCTTGGTGTTGAGAAAAACAAGAATTTGTTGTTTGTGCTTTTTGGCATGGATGAGCTCTTACGGTGAACCACTAATATATTTTTTCCTGTGGGATATGTAAATGGTGGTTATATGGGAATTGTTTTCCATAAATCTTGAGTTTTATAATATTTGTTGACCATTTGTTTCTAATGAGAGTTTTTTTTTTTTTTTTGAGATCCGGTGCGTCATATCAATTTTGTTTTCAGTTTGATTTGTTTTGACAAATTATTATTTCCATAATCAAAAGTAAGCATTTTGCTGATTTGTCTCGATTCTGTCCAAACTCAAAGAGTTTTGTTATTTAGTGCAAGCATAGTTAACTTTTCTTCCTAGTACCACATCTGTTCTTGACTACTTTGTTTTCTACTTGATTTTTTTAAAGGATAAATTCTGCAACAAAAAAAAAATTATTGTTTTTGGGATTAGTCTTTTATTTTTTATTTATTCTCATGAAGTGTTTTTGGCTTTTGTCTCGTCGATCGTTGCCTTTGCTTTATAATACCATCTCCTTTGTCTCTCGTCTATCACTTTCACTCTCGTTCATCTTGTGATAGTTCTTAACACCATTGGTTCCTGATTGAGCTAGTAATCATAAAAGGGTTTCCACCACCATTGCTCTCGTTTGTCGTGCTTTTACTTTATCATCTTCGCTTTCGTTCATCTTACGATAGATCTCAACACCATCGGTTCCCGATTGAGCTTGTAATCATAAAAAGGTTTTCACCACCATTGCTCTCGTTTGTCGTGCATTCACTTTGTCACCTTCACCCCTCGTTTGAGAGTGGAGATTAGGAATGTGATGACTTCAAGACTAGCTTACCCCAATCAAATCGATCACTCGCAAAAGTGACATCTGAGGGGCGAAGACAATAGACAAGATGAGTGTTGAGGTGACGGCATGAGACAAAGACAATGACTAATAGAGCAAACACCAAAGGCAATTTCATCTTTTAGGAAGTAAGAAACATCTATGAAAATAAATAAAAAAGAGACGCTAATTGGGAAAAAGTAAAAAATAAAAGACTTTTACAAAATTTTGCCCTTTTGTATACACTACTTTTAGAAAGAAAGAAAAAAAAAAGCATGAGAAAATAGTCATTACATTAAAAAAAAAAAGAAAAACTAAGTACTATCAATGAAAAATATTAGCTAATTTAGATGATAAACATTTTGACCTAAAGTTTCAATCATTTACAAAAGAAAACAAATGCAATAAAGTAGCATTGATTAATATTATTATATCAAAATCATAAATGTATCAAAGTCAATGTGGTCTTCCCCTTGAACACAATCACAAATGATAAAGGAGCAATATTACCATAGTGTGATGCTTTCAATCTACATATTAGCACGGAAACAAGTAATAGCCTATATTTTCCAAGAAAATTTAACAGGCCAACTGTCTGATGTGCTCAGGAGGCCAATTTGGCATTTGCATATGCACCACTTCTGAACGAAGAGTAAATTTTCCTCTGATGATAAAAGCCTGAGGCAGAAAATTCGTGACCGAATCCTATCAAATAATACATCCCAACATAAGCATACTTCACCCAAAAGAGTTGCCACTACCTAAAAATTGCCACATTTTGGCAGTCCCAGTGAGAATTTTGATGCCAAAGACAACATGCTGAATCAGCACTAGTTTTCATCCTTTTTCATTCCTATACAGTCTGACTTCCTTTCATATCCCATTTCCTTGCAATTTCGTGAAAAGGTTAGAAGACATCAGCTCATCAGACTCCGTCCTCTGTCGTCTTCTAAAGTGTCTGTGCCCTCAGACATGATAATCTCCAAGTCCCTCATATCCCGCTTTAAGACATTCCCCAATCTGGCAATTGCTTCGGTTTCCTGTTGCAGGACCTAAAGACAGAACACGTACAAATTATGAGAAAAGGGGGCGCTGGAAGACGATGACTACGGGCAGCCTACACGCCAGGCTTTCCTTACCTCCTGCAAGTCAGCGAGGCTTTGCTCTCTTATCTTTGCTGATCCTGGAATGTAGATTGAACCATTGAGCTCACCAGTGTTAGCACGCGCACGAGATATTGAAACCAGATTGTGCACCCTCCTTGATAACTCTGCTCCAGGTCCCTTCAGCTGAAGTGTCGCATAAAAGCACTAACTCAACGAGATTATACAAAATGAGACCGGAGATGGGATCCAAATAGAGGACCAACCTGTCTTGCTATTGCAGCCAACTTTTCAGCCAGTTCAGCTTCACCTTTCATCAGAGGCATCCTGTAACCCTTGCTCTCCAGAGCTTCCACTATCCTCAGTATCTTTTTGGCACATCATGTTAGAGAGCACGGTCAGAATTATAATGCCATGTAATAATACCGATAAACACTTCCAGATTTTAACACCAACTACTAGAGTAGCATTTCCTACCCTCAGTAAACGCCTTAGAAGCACTTGTTCTTTCTGTTTCAATCTTTGGGTCCACTGGAGAGTGTCTACTTGAAAATGTCTTTGAAGCTGAAATAAGGTAATGGATTAGATGAACAAGTTCGATTGTACTGCTTGTAGCAGAATTGCTAAGAGAGACAAACCAGCTTGACATTAGCCTGGGTCATCCTCAGCCGCTCAGCATCTGAAACAAGAACTTCATCTTGAAGCTGCAGGAACATTAGAGATGGTATTACTGGACAAAGCAGGCACATCTCTAGATGGAAACTAGTATTTGAGTAATTTAAACTCTCGTAGTTACATGATTGAGAACTTCTTCATGCTTCTTGCTTTGATATGTAATTTAACTCTCGTAATTCATTCTTCAAGATGGTTAACACTTAACACAGACAAATTTGATTGATTGATTTATTATGCCAAAACAAAACACATCAAATGAGATCAAGAAGAAAGTTAATAATTAGTAAACAGATATCATGCAGACTATGGAAGCAATGTAGTTGGGAAGTTGATGAAAACACCAGTGATCCAGCAAAAAGGCAGAGAAATCAGCTGAAATTAGGTTCACACAGGCCATTCTGCATTAGATCTGGCTCAGCACTGGCCAATCAGGGAATTCATACATAAATAAAGCTTTCATTTTAATCATGCATAATTTTATAGCTTGGAATGCAATAGTAGATTGAGGTTAGTAAAAATTTGAAAACCAAATGTTATCGATGGACAACCAACTGATGGGGGATAGGGAGTGATATCTTCACACAAAGGTTCAATAGTTATGCCAGTGCATTGCAAATAGCAAGAAAACCGTAGCCCAAGGATTTTTTAGCAACATCAACACCCAATAAACTAAGATACCATGGTAGCATTAGCATTGGCATTAACACTAGAACTATAGTGAGCTGTACGTGTAGACTACCATTAAACCTTAGTACGACTAAATCATCCTGTAATCAATCAGAATAGGACTCTGTAACTCTTGGGAACAATTACAATCTTAGTATAGTTGATTATCTGCTTGTCATTGACTGCTACATCTGCATTCCTATAACATCCAAACTTCTACCCACGTCCATCCACAATGGATCAGCCAAGAAAGTCTTTGGAATCAACCATAGCACTCTCCAATGAAGCCTTTCAGCATGAGCAACTCCTCTGATATGATTACGGGGACAACCTCGTTTTGTCAAGCAACTATCCACTATTGAGCAAGGCATGCCTCATTGTCAGCCTGGTCAACCAACTGGTCTGATTTGAAGCACAAGAAGATCCAGCATGGAGAAGCCAACGTGTGTTCGAGCACATCACACAAATTTAAGTCATTGTCCTTCCATTTTAATATGAAACACTTAATCACGGAATTTTAACCACAATTTCTGTATGTTTCTTTCTTTTCCTCTTTCTGATTATGATAAAATATTTCATATTCATCTTGTGTATATATTCTAATAACTCCACATATTTATTCTAAAATTAAAATCCATCAAATTATTAGCAAATTAATTTTGAAAGTCAACATATCATGATCTTAAGCATCCCAGATAAAACTCTCATTTTAAGGAAAAAAAACCTCATATTTTAGATGCATCATGTAGGACATTCACATAAAAGTGATGTTAATGGAAGGTGTGTCAAGTGTGGTTCACGTCTATTTGCTCTTTTCAATTTATAGGTGTAGATTTTGAAGAAAATTGTGTCAAAGTACTGGATATGCTCAACCAAGAAATTGTTTTCTAGCAGATACCTTATATATTGATATACACAGGTATATACTAATAACATACTGAAGAAATATTTCAAACAGATAACAGTACACAAACCAACCTCTATCAAGATGAGTAACAATGCCATGGAAGTTTTTACACCTCAAACTAATGCTACATGTACTAAATAATGTGCAACTTTAAAGTCATCAGAACTAGGAATTACATTACAGAGAAGGATTGAAACTTTGTGTAATTTTTCAGAGCAATCATTCACCAAATATAAGAACACTATATCATGAGTTCCTTTCATTAAGCTCAATAAGTATATTCCGACTCATAAGTTAAAAGTGTAGGAAGCTTGTTCATGTAATTGTATCCACTAAAAAATGGTTAAACATTATCTACAAGGAACAAGAATAATCTGTAACCACGTACACCTAGATGAACACACCACAAAACAATACAAATATGGAACCTTGAGGATCTGAAAAAGGAAATCAAGATAAATGGTCCTTATCAAAGCTTATAACATACTTGATATTTGTCAACTAAAATTCCCAGTAGACATTCAATGAATTTACTTATAACAAATTTTCCAATAATCAAGGAGTTGAACCCTTTGACTAATGGATAAACCAGTGTTGTCAAAAGGTGCTAGGCCACGTGCTTAGGCACTCAAGCAAAGCAAGGCAAGGCTTAGGCGCCTCAACAAAGTCCAATCAAGGCACATTCAACTGAGAGCCACCTAAGCGAGTGCCTCAATTGGAGTGCTGCATGTCCCAGTAGCTCACCTGGGCCAACCCAACCCTTGACCAAACCATACCCCAACTTACATTGCCAAATCTGCAAGCTAGGCATGGTTTGAACCAGAACCGAACAAGATCAAAATCAAACAGGCCTGACAGTTTGCCAGTTTCAAACTGAACTAGAACCAGGCCTAGGTGGTTTGATTTTGGTTCCAAGTTCCAACTATGTAGAACTGAAACCTAAACCAGAACCAGAGATTCCAATTTGTTTCCGATTCTGCTTCGAACTGACCAAATAAAAAAAACAAAATTAAATAGCCAATGATCAAAATGGATCATTGACCATTGGACAAAAGGTGGGAAATGACTAATTTGCCTCAGTCAACAATTAGATGGCATTTTTGGTGCATTTTAGTCATTTCATAACTCAAAATAAATAAATAAAATTGCAAAAATTTTACATATTCATTTTTATGCTATTACATGTATGGAAATGCAGCCACTTTTCAAAGTGGAACTTTGATCAAAATTTTGAAATAAAATATGAATTTTTTGCAGCATTAAATTATTTTTATTAAAAAAATAAAATTTAGAAAAAAATATATATAAATGGAACCTGAATTGCCGAACTCAAATCTGAACCGAACCCGAAACTGCCCAGATCCAGTTCCGATCCCCAAAAACCTGGACTCGGTTCCAGAACGGAAGTCATGCCTATGCACAGCAAGAGCCAAACTCATGTGCGCCCAACTTGGCACCACCCGACCTGGTTTGATGCCTAGTCCAAGTGCATGAATCGGTGCACAACCCCCCCCACCACACAAGAATGAGACATTGTGTTGGCCCAATTTGCGTGGCCCCATGCAGCAAGTGCTTAGTTCACGAGAGCTAACCTTGTGCCCACATGATTGAGTCTAGTATCCATCCCTGCATGGCCTGAGATTGCACGTGACATTGTCTAATCCACTGTTGTTGATACATAAAATGCTTATTTTCAGCCTATGGCACCTCACATATATCATGAAAGGCTATTATATTGGTGCTTAAGTTGGTTTTTAAGCAGAAACATGCCCTAAATGTCTAAGATATGCTCATATACATCTTATATAATACATATACAATTACCTAAAGGACCATATCCAAACATACGCAATACTGTATATTAATATTGGTAAATGCATATATTCGATGTAGGAAAATATCAAATATTATGCATAATTTTACATAGTGTGGATTGGGATGAAGATTTAAACATGGACCATTACATACCAACTGACATTTATAGGTCCAATCAATTACCAATAATGGAGTGTATTGTCATTTTTTATTTGATTACTTTGCTGAATGATACTGGGTGGCAAAGAATTGTATATCATCTAGTAGTCCAATAGGTTGCCAAAACCAACATCAGAGTGATATTTAAAAACCTTAGTTGACATAACAATGTCATGTTCTTAGCATATAAAATGCTTTGACAAACTGCAGTGCCATAATCAAATTCTTTTCTATCTGAATGATACCAGGGTACATTAAAAAGTTATTCTAAAATTAGTAGGCAACTCTCATAACTATTTATGTATTAGATAATAAAATGGTAAATTCTTCTTGAGATTGTGGTGTTTTCACTTGATATATGATATGTCCAACCCTGAGGGTCACCTAGGTTATCCAACAACAAAGACTTATTTTATTTAGAAATGTAATACTTAGTAAAATCTTGGTTCTAACTATAAATGCAAAAAAAACTAGTACAGAATCTAAAAGCTAAGTAACAACAACTAACACAAATGGTATTGAGAAGCTAGTGATAGCCATATATTGATCCACTATAACTTGAAAACTTGGAAGTTGTGGGCATAATTCAGTCAAATATGATAAAACAAAAAACTCAATTAATCATTATGCCTGATTAACCAGAACTTGAATCAGATCTAACTCAAATTGATAACAACTAAGACCTAACCTAGACAACAGACACACAAGTTAAAGCCAACTGATTAGACCCATTGATTTGATTGAAGCTGATATATGCCAATTAACTAAATTTTGGACACCCTTTTGCCACATAAATAGTCTTTTAGAGCTATAACAGCCAAGGATCGCTAAGTTACATGTCAGGGAAGTGGCACCTCATATCAGTTGCAAGCCAGTCTGTTAGCAATAGAAGCAATGCTATGTTGGCTTGCATCTGTTCTTTTTCCATCCCACACTACAGTGGTATGCTTCATGACTCAACATGATTCATCAGCACATACACATAGTCACATTATGCTTAGTGTATGCAGCGACATACATCAACTGAATCTTATCACGTAACAGACAGATTAGAGTACAGGCGAAGTCCAATCTCAATTGGATCTTGATTCTAACGCCCTGTTTAGGTCAATTTGACTCAGGTCAAAATGATTTTAAAAGGCTTCAGTCTCTCTATACGTAAGAACTACAATAAACCAGAAGGTGAGAAGAAACTGAAGTCAAATTCGGATTTGATTTAGCCTGCTTTGCTGATTCTAATATAAAGAGAATAGAAAAAAGAACAAAAATTTAACTTAGTCCAATGGTGGCTTTCATACCACCAATGGAGATGTGGTCAATAACCACCTTGAGGCAATGGTGACAGGAAGACACAATTCTCCAAAAGAAAAAAAAAAGGGTGATGGGATGCTACAAACCAGAGACAATAGACCACCTCATTGAGAAGTGTAGCAGTGCTATAACTTACAAAGTGAGGTCAGCCAATGAAATGATGAATTACATCATTAGGGAGCTCTTGTGAGTTGTGACAAGTTCATTGATAAGTTTGACATGATATATGGCCTCCTCAGGCAGAGAACATCAAGCCTAACGTGGAGAGATGAAGAGGGAAAATGAGGAAATAACGAGAGAGCAAGGAAGAAGCTTTAAGTCATGATAGAAGCGTGTGCAGCAAAGAAATTGATGGTGAGGACTGTTTATCAGAGAAAAGAGAGAATGAGAATAGGTGAATGGAAACAAGAGAAGGACTAGAAGAAGAGAAAGTAGGAGAGAAAGGAGAGGAGAGCCAAAGAAGTGAATGGAAGGAGAGTGAAGCGCATGTATAGTTGTAAATTTGAGATACAGCATAAATTTGATTATTAGGGATATAAGGTTGCATAAACCATACAAGGGGTTAAGATTGGTTTGAGTCAGGTCAGGACTTTGCCAAGGTAGGTCTTTTACGAGCCATCCGAGCCACCCCGACCCTGATAACATCGCTTCAAGGTCAAGGAAAAACTGCCCAAATAGTTGACACCCATGAGTTTGGGGCCCCATTCCCATCCTTAATGCATGTATGAATTTCTGGTTGATCACATTTAAAAATAACCAAACAAGCCTATAAGTTCAACATATGTTGTGATTCCTTGACCTCCTCATGTCAATTAGCCAAACAAAGACATCACCTTGAAAACAAATCTATGTCCAATTATCATTTTATCAATGACATGAAGAAATCCTTGAAGCACCTGTCACTGGGCTGCGATTTAAGAAATATGGCAACTCTATCGTATCATCTCAATAAAGTCAAATGACCAAAATTAACTTAAAACTAGAATAGCTTTTCTCACATAGCCACCATAGCATCACCTATCATGATCTGTTCTTCCAAGTAAACTGACCCTTAAAAAACAAATGATGCTATTAAATAAATCAATTGTCCAACACCATAAGGAGAACTCATACCTTGGATATTTTTATGTGTCCTTCGCCTAAACATAAATGTGCACATTCACTTACTCTCAAACCACCACACAATTGTAACACAACAACATCATGCTTCATACCTATTCTGGTCTAACAGATGTAGTGTGTTTCCCAACTTGTTGGGACGCAAAGCAATTAACAATTTACAGTCTCTCAAAGAATTGGGATGTGATCGCAATTTAGTAACATTTTGTCATCAGAATAAAAGAAGAAATGGAAATTAACACTCAATACTGAAGTGAAATAGTCGTAACTTCGTACAAGTATCACAAATTTCATGTATGAGGTGGATCATGTGATAATCAAAAGAAAAAAAAAACAAAAAACAAGAAAACAGAACCTTGAGGCGATTGGAAAGATCTTTGAAGCCCTGCACAAGCTGAGGCCATAATCGATCTCTGTCTGAACTATCCATTCCCTCCAGCTTTGTCATTGCCTCTGCCCACATGATCTGCAACTCCAAATTGAACATTTGTATCAATATCAAAATCAACAAACCTAAGGATTTTCCAAGAACTTTAACACAAAAAAAAAAATCAAGGAATTGGACAAAAGCAAGAACTTACATCAGATGCGCCAACAGGCTTCACACGCAATGCAGGATCTGTCACGCTTAACAGCAAATGCTGAAAAGAATGAATTAAGAAAAAGGAACTCATTAAACACAAAACCCAAGAAATGAAGGGTAAGCCTCATAATTAAATCTTTCAATTGGAACAAGAAAGGAAAGAAAAATCAGACCCTGAAGGAGTACTTAGGGTTCCCAGGCTCCTCTTTGTAAGCATCAAGAATGGCCTACATACACCAAAATCCAATCCTTTTAGGAGAATCCCATCACCAACATTCAACATCTATACGCGTTTGATAAAGCCCTATTCGCTCCATTAGAAAAAAAAGGAGTTCTCGGAGAAAATTCACGAAAGCACTGACATGAATGTCACGATCGGCGAGGGGAAGCTGGAGTGCAGCGACGGGGGCCATCTGGGTGGTGATCTGAGCATTTCCGAAAGGCGATGGGGTCGGCTGGAACCGAAACGGCTGCAACTGCTGCTGCTGCTGTGAGAAGAAAGGCGAAGGGGTTGGCGTGGCAAACGATGGAGTCGACGAAGGCGCTCCGAATGCCGGCGTCGAGGAAGGGGTGCCGAAGGCCGGGGTCGCAGAAGGGGTGCCGAACGCTGGGGTGGAGGAAGGTGTGCCGAAGGCCGGGGTGGCGGAAGGGGTGCCGAAGGCCGGGGATGAAGAAGGGGTGCCGAAAGCCGGCGTGGAAGAAGGGGTGCCGAAGGCCGGCGTGGAAGACAGGGCGCCGAAGGCCGGAACGGAGGACGCCGAGGGGGTCCCGAACATTCTTGCTGCTCCGAGGAGTAGCCCTTCCTTGGGGTGGGGGGAGACGCTTCGCAAGGGGTTGCGACAGCTCGATAGAGGGTTTTGAGCGGTGCCTTTTTAGGGTTTTTTTTTTTATTTTATGATAAGTTTTAGTTATTTAAAATACGATAAATTTTACATCGATCGAACACAAAGTGTTTTGTTTTTTTATTTTCTAATATATTAATTTTAAGATTTCAAGAAAATATAATGAGTTTTTTTTATCTTCAATAAAAATTGATTACGATAAGAGCACATCTCACATTGACAAAAATTAGGATTAACTTTAATTTTTGTTTGAGCTGAAACCTCTTTGCACATTTGATGTCGGGAGTCGATTGCGTTCAATGGAGATACCTACGAAAACTACTACAAGTATATCCGATAAAATTCCATTTGATGTTGAGCGTTGGCTCAACATCATAAATTATTATAAGCTTGGAGTTGAGATGAGAGTTGATTGAGTTCTACAAAAGATCCTACGAAAACTATATTTAAATTAGTAATTTAGAAATGATAATGATGTATGATTTGTAGGGTTCAGAATTAAGATACCTAGTTCTTTATAGAGAATTCTGGTAATCATCGAAATTAAATTAGGAGTTATTTTACCGAAATAATTTCATAAAATTATTTTTTATTTTTTTAAAAAAAATATTTTTGTAATATATATATATATATATATATCCATGAGTTTTAATCTTTAACCTAACATACATATATATATATATATATATATATATATATACACACACACACACACTTACATTTTCTGTTCTAAACTTTAATAGGAACTCAGTTGATTTTGTTGCACTGAGGTTTTTTTATCCAAATGGCAAACTAATTACAAAACCTAATTATAAAATAAAATTAAATAAAATATCCAAAACAAACATTTTATGACATTGTCTACATCCACCCCTCATGTACTCAAGGTTTAAGCTTATCTTTCTACATCACCTCCTCTCTCTCTCTCTCTCTCTCTCTCTCTCTCTCTCTCTACTGGGTGAATTTTGCTAAGAGTAAGTATCTCTGTCACGGAATTGGAACCCATATTTTTTGGCTTTAGTTTCCGCCAGAGATGCTGGTGATCTTTCAGAAAACAAAGAGAGTGTGCTCTGAATGCATATACTGTAGCCAAAATAATTTCTCCCAAACATTTGGCCCCTCTTCTGAAAGCAAAGTCCTTCAAATGCCTTCCATGACTGCATTTATTTGCACTTCTTTTTCCCTGTGCATGAAAGGTGTTACTGAGCTTGCATTTTCCCATCCCTTTCTCACTCGAGTCACTGATCTGAATCAATCAGTGAGGCAAAACAAGAATGAACATGACATGTTTTAGTCCAAGTTCTCCTTGGTTGTCTAAATATAAAAAGATTGGTGGATTGTCTCTTCACATTCATTGATCACACTTTTCTTATGTGCATATGCATATATATTTTTTAGATCAGACAAATTTCTTCTTTTTTTTTTTCCCTTCCACACATTTAGGTCAAGAGGAAGGCAGGCATCCAAATCCTCCTTCCCAGCTCAGACTATTGAATCACCTTAGACAGTGATTGAAGTGATCTTTAAGCTGCTTGCCAGTCTACATCATATGTTGGTGGCAAGAAAACATAAAAAAGGGAAGAGAGGATGCAATCTTTGCCACTAATTATTTTGAAGGTGACTTAGCAAGCCAAAAAATTGTGTGTCTTATCATCAGAAGGAATCATGGTCTTCGAAAATATAAAAAGTAAAAGAAAATGTATTTGATTTGATTTTTTTAGGATTAGATAGAGGTATCCTTCTCACTGAATTGGCCATTCCAATCATAGTTAACATTGAACATAAATTATCACGAGTTTTGGCTCAGTTGTTTTAGTCGATTTAGGATTAAACATGTAAAATTTCAAGGGTTCCATCTTTCTCTTTCTAGCATTTGCTTGTTGATTTTTTTTCCCCTCGATTTATGAACGTGAAGAAACAAAAACATATCGAAAGGTCCGTGTTCCCCCCACTGTAATTATCCAATGCCCGTTGCCGAAGTCTCATACGGTGAGACTACTCTTAATTTTTATCTCACAGGTCGGCCTTCTTCGTCCCTAAGCAACAGTGAAGCGTCGAGCTTTTCCCACACGTGTGGGCGCCGCAACTCTTGCGCCTTACTCACACGTGCACAAAGAGTGCCACGTGGAAATCGAAGAACAGGGATCTTTCCGCCCCTCATGTCATATACGGCAATAAAGTCTTTACGCCGCCGACATAAACCGAGCCATATCAGCCCGCTCTGGATGGCGACTCGTTTACACGTGCCGCGTGGTCGATTGTTTCTCGCCTATATAAACCACGATGCCTGCCACGGCCGTTCACTCCCATCCTGTATCGACGAGCATCTCGATGGCCGTGATCTCGATCTGCTTCCTTGACTCTCTTCCTCTGTTATCTCTTGTGCTGCTGCTGTTCTGTGTTGTTCTTTGGCTGCGGTCTTTCGCTGGTTCTTCTTCCTCCTATGGCCCCAAGATGCACCCTGTCATGGGATGCTTGGTCCCGTTCTACAGGAACAGGCACCGGCTACTGGACTGGTACACCGAGCTGCTCGCGTCATCCCCGACGCAGACCATCGTGATCGGGCGCTTCGGGGCTCGCCGCACCGTGGTCACCGCCAACCCCGACAACGTGGAGCATGTGCTCAGGACCAACTTCCCCAACTATCCCAAGGGGGAGGCCTTCACCGACATCCTCGGCGACTTGCTGGGCTGCGGCATCTTCAACGCCGACGGCCAGCTCTGGCACACCCAGCGCAAGCTGGCGAGCCACGAGTTCACCACCAAGTCGCTCCGGAAATTTGTGGTCGAGACTCTCGAGTCGGAGGCTGAGGAAAGGCTGCTTCCGATCCTAGCGTCGGCGTGCGCCGACCGCCGCGCCGTGGACGTACAAGACTTGCTCCGCAGGTTCGCCTTCGACACCATATGCAAGGTCTCCCTCGGGACGGACCCCTGCTACCTCGACGCGTCGTTGCCCGAGTCGGAGCTCGCGAACGCTTTCGAGGTCGCCTCGGGGATCAGCGCGAGGCGCGGGGCAGCTCCCATGGCCGCGGTTTGGAAGCTCAAGAGGGCGTTCGACGTCGGGTCGGAACGGAGGCTCCGGGGCGCGGTGAAGCTGATCCATGAATCGATAATGGAACAGATCCGGACGAGGAAGACGGAGATGGAGAAAGGCACGGAGCACAACGATCTCCTGACGAGGCTCATATTCGGCGGCCATAGCGAGGAGGTGATCCGCGACATGGTCATCAGCTTCGTGATGGCGGGGAGGGACACGACGTCCGCCGCACTGACATGGTTCTTCTGGCTCATATCCTGCCGTCCGGACATCGAAGCGGAGATCGTCGACGAAGTGAAGCGATTCAAGGGACGACTGAGCTACCAAGAACTGAAGGACATGAAGGTGCTCGAAGCATGCCTCTGCGAGAGCATGAGGATGTATCCGCCGGTGGCGTGGGACTCGAAGCACGCGGCCGGCAGCGACGAGCTCCCGGACGGGACCAGGATCAAGAAAGGCGACCGGGTGACCTACTTCCCGTACGGGATGGGGAGGATGGAGAGGCTGTGGGGAAAAAACTGCAGGGAGTTCGATCACAGGAGGTGGTTGTCGGAGCACGGGGAGGTGGTGAGGGCGTCGCCTTACAAGTTCCCGGTGTTCCAAGCGGGTCCGAGGGTGTGCTTGGGTAAGGAGATGGCCTTCGCTCAGATGAAGTATATTGCCGCCGCGGTGCTCGGCCGTTTCGAGTTGAGGAGGGATCACAGGCACAGTCGGCCGCCGGTGTTTGTGCCGCTGCTGACCGCTCACATGGCGGGCGGGCTGCAAATGGTGGTGGAGAAGAGGAAGGGTGAAGCTGCGCAAGGCTCGAGTCATACTAGTTGTAGTACATGATATGTGGATGAAGAGGTGTCTTTTAGCTGCTGCAGTCTATGAAAGATTAGCTAATTTACTCTTTTGTTTTTTTTATATAAATAATACATTATAAATTCAAGTCTAAAATCTTGTGATAAACTATCAAGTTTTTATCAACTTAGCTGATTGATATATATATATATATATATATATATATATATATATATATATATATAATTGGATTGACATGTGGTATGTGATTCGTCTAAAATATAAGATTTGTGCATTATTTGTATGAACCTTCTATTTGTTTTTATGCATTTAATCTTATTTTTAACTCTGCTTTCTCTTCCATCTCTTAATATATCTGAAACTTTTCTATAATGTGATGAGCAACGATTGAATGAAAATGATGATAAATGTCAAGAATGATTATATGCATCATTTGGTCATTAATGGCTCATCAATTTGTGCATCGAATTATTAGAATAATGATTATGAATAACAGTTTAATCAAATCAATTGTTTTATTAGCACTGTGTGTCATGTTATTGAACCTGTGAGATGGAAGCTTATCTGCTGTGCCAATCAAATAGAATGCACATGTCATTGAACCGATAAGATTGAAGCCTATCTACTATACCAATCAAATAGAAGCGACCTGTTGATAGTTACATGTCATGTCTCTACCCCTATATATATATATATATATATAGGGGGAGAGCTTGCTCTTAAAAATCTTAGTGAAGATTGTTGTGTCTACTAAATGATTAGTATCTTTTCTAATCAAGATGATCAAGACAATTAAATCTGAAGTAATATCATAAGAGTCAAATATGATAATACAGATCTTTTGGGTCCATTTGTAAAATCAAATATCTCGAGTGAACCTGAAGATGCACGGAAGAGGATAAAAAAATACTTTGGATACATTTCGAGATGATCTTAGAAAATTCATCGGTAATAGTTTGAATGGTCTGAACCTTCAATCACTAATATCCCTCCTCATCAATGGCCTATTTATGTCAGTATGCATGAGATGATAAATTTCTAACTTGGTGTCAGATTTAATTGCTAACAGTCATTGGAATCTTTTGTGTTGCATATGCTTTTTTCCTTTTGAAATTATTCTCACTCGTTCAAATGAGGATCAATCCATTTCTTGGATTAATTGGATGGTGCTGTGGATTCTTAAGGTGATTCTTTGGGCCAAAATCTTACTTTTGATTGGTTTTTAAAATTTAACAGTTCTTTTCCTATATCATATTTTCTTTAAATGTGCTTTTGCTTTTAATTATCGGCATCCGTTCAATTGACTACCTGAAAAGCTTAATAGGTAAATTCCTTGCGGATTGTTTGAACTCATCGAAATTAAATTCAACTTTGATAATGAGAGTTTTTAATGCAACAACTTTTTTTTTCTTTTGGTGCTATTATACAACTTCAGAAGAACTGAATTTTTCTGAGAATTAAAACTAAAATCCTCTTTCCATCAACTAATCAACTAATGGCTCAAATTTCACCAACTAATTATCATACTAAAAAACTTTTTTTTATTCTATTTTGAACTTTTTATAGGAACCCGAGGTTTCATTCTAAGTAGCAAATTAATTACAAATTTTAATTATAAAAGAAAATTAACGAAACATCCAAAGCTAACTTTTTATAACATGATTTACATCTACTCTTCTTGTTTAAGCTTAACTTTCTACATCAGCAATTCTCTATCAACTGGGATAAATTTTTTTTAACAGTAAAATTTGAAGTATCACAGAATTAGACTCAATTATTCGAGCTGGGAAAAGGAAATAACCTGCAACATGAATCAAGGAGTAGCTTTTGAAGGAGATTAAGATTGAAGCAGAGCATAGAAGCATTCGATAATTAGGAGCAGTTTTCTGAGATCGATCACCGTTGAATCTGTCAATTTAGGCCACCCTCCCAAACCCAAGTACAACAAATGGTGAGCTAAGCAGAAGAGTGGCTTTTGTACACGGAGATGGAATTACAAAATAAGGTAAGCGATACAAACAGTAGTGTGCCGAAGTTGCAATAAGACCAACATGCAGCAACTTACAATCTACAAACAACAGATTCTATTAGGCAATAGAATGAGTTGATACTACATGCGTGAAACAGAAGAAAGCAGGTTTAAACGACCGAACGACATGGTCAATCTCGAGTGTTGAGTTCGGAGTTATCTTTCACACCCTGCTACTCTCGGGCAACGGAACCACTCCATAAAAGAAATCACCGAAATAACCATGTGGTTCATGGACTAGTTTGGAGATTATGTCCCGAAGTGTGATTACTCCCTGCAGATTCTCCTCCTTGTCGATGACATAGATTCGATGAATCTTCTCATGGTCTAATCTCCAAATGATATCTTCTAGTGTGTCATCTCTTTTGCATGTTACTAGACCACGTAACATGGGTGAAGCTTCGTGGTGCTCCTCCAAGTAAGTTCGTACAGCTGTTAGGAAATTTTTAACTGTGATTGACCTGCAGAAGAAGCTTGCAGATGTCACGTCTCCGTACCCACAGCTTTCATTGAATAAAATAGCAAGAATATTTTCTCCACAAAAGAATAGTATTGGAGATGCTAAATAAAAAGATTGATGAAAAATAAGTTCAATAGAAAAAATGCAGACATATGTCATTCTCATTGTGAAGCAAAATAACATGTGCACAAGGTGAACAGGATCGGCTCAAGATGTTTGTTTGTAGTCACTTTGTACTCTTCTGAGTTGTTCAGTTTTTGTTCGTTGCCATTTTGTTTCATCCTTTGTCTGTATGTTTGTTACATAAATCTAACTTTTGAAAAGAATGACATCAATGTTTATTTAAGCAATCAATTTACATGGTTTCAAGCTTATACTTTTGGATGGATATAAACCAATTTCAAGAAATAGATTAAACAAACACGAGTTTTGGTGAAGATCTGAGACATATTAATGGAAGCAATTAAATTATAAATATCAAAAAATTAAATCTAACCAATTGTCAAAAAAAAACACAGAAAAGAAAAGCTGCTAGGCGGCACCTGTAATCTTTGTATATCTCAGGGGCAGTTAAAAGATACTGGACATCTCTGATGCTTATGTTTCCTATAGCCCTCTCCCCACTTCCATTGACTACTGGAAGCCCGCCAACTCCTTTTTCTCGCATCAATTTGAAAGCCTTTAGAACTGGCTCCTCCTCATATACCTGCAGATGATCAAAAAAGAATTGCAGGAATTATAACAGCGGGTAGGAACAAATTTCACTATGGTTAAACTTTGATACACACCATACAATCAACATAAGGTCATCATGGATAACTTTCATTTGCCATTCATATTTTATGTCTGCTTTTGGACCATGTCTGGAGAAACATTTATCCTTAAGTAAACAGAAGATCAATCTATAAACTGCTATTGCCATTTGTAACTTGCAATAGATAAATGAAGATAAAGATCCATGAGAAACAATAAATGAAAATACTAATATTATATAAAATACGAAAGAGTTGTTCCATGAATGCTAGTAAAAGCCTCAACAAGAATACAAACAACTAATTCAATCTCTTTAGAAAATATTTCTAGTAATGCAAAATCTACAAGCAAAGACGGAGACAGATAATATATAGTATGCCAGATGTCAGAAACTGCCCAACTATTTAGAAGATCCAGACTCATCATTCTTGCAAACTTGAGAAGACATGACATGAGGAATTTGCAAAATAGATGTCTAACTAATCTAATGCATCACAATCAGTACAAACAATCGGCTCTAAAATGACTAAACCAAGCACTCTTAAGTTCTAAACAACTTTCTGAAAAAGAATCTATGAAGTGCAACAAAGGTTTTGACCTCATGGAATAATGGCAGAATGAGAACACCAAGCTTAAAAGACAAGGAGACTCCCAAATAAATGACACCACAGGTGCTCCTACTTTGTTAAATGAGCAGACAAGCATGAAAAAGAAGGAATGCCAGTGATAAAGACAAGGCTTGATCAGAAGGGTGGTCAGGACACGATAAATATAGTGCAAACGAGAATGCAGAGAATGTAAAGACAGAAATGATAAGGTAATTAATTGCCCACAAGAAATCATAGAAAGAATTCCAATTTACAGCAAAAGCAGAGGAACTGATATGCTTGTCGTGCACCACGAACTCCTATATGATGCAAAGGATTCTCCTTGACTCAAGTACAATACAAATAATGCTAGAATTTATTAATACAACCTATTTACCACACCTTTTTAGGTCGATGTAAACTTTAGAGATGTCCAAATCTTGGGACTGCCTAATTGTATCAGACTACAACAATATCTTTTTGCCCTAAAAAAAGTGGGATTAACTTACATTTAAAACCACTAAGCTATATGAAGGGAATGCCATTTAATATTTCCAAGTCCAATCATTTTTAACTATAATTACTCATGTTTTTTATGGTCTTTGTTCCCTGCCTAGAAGCTTTAAATAACACTGACTCATCTCCTTGATGTTAAAGTTATGATAGAGTTTCTCAAGGCAGATTAATCAGTACATATATTGGTTAATTAAAGGCATAAAATGTGATTTAGTTACTGGTGTTAGAATAACAAGCAGTAACACAAGTGAACCTTTGGTTATGATAGGGTTGATCCAAGGGCCACATTCCAATCCTTACCATAGCCAAGAAAATCACCATTATTCTAGATCCAAATTCTCCAATGATGCATGAAAATTGTAAAAATATTTATATATAATTATGTTTTTCCTCAAATCTTCAAGAACTAGTTCTCTCATTATTCTTTCTGACATATTGGCAGGCACTGGAAGGTTGTTTTTCATTCTAGCATGGTTGGATAATAAAAATGTGGTGCAAGAAATATTTTTGAAAAAATGAAAAAAAAAAATAAATAGCAGATAATCACCTTAAGAAGTCTATTAGGCTTCATGATTGGAAGGCCCAACTCATATAATTTTTTAGACCCCCAGTTCTCAAACCAATGAAGCCCTACACATTCTGCCAACATGTGAACCACGGCAGACTGTGTAATGACATTTTCAATCTTCCCTTCACCAAGATCAACTACTGGAAGGCTCTTCATTCTATACTTCGATAGCAGTAGCAACATGGTTAGGAAAGAGTCAGAATTCTGCAAGGCAAGAAATGGCGCCCAGCGAAAGGACCCTGCAATATCTTCGACCTATGGAGACATCAAGTCTTGTATCAACATTAGACAAACATAAGACAAAAAGACTGCAATATCTTCAACCTATGGAGATGTCAAGTCTTATATCAACATTAGACAAACATAAGACAAAAACATGTTTATCAAGAATCAAGTGAACACAACCTTTGTGTTTTTGTAAAATTCTGAAGATGTGAGAGTTTCAAAGAAGCTTCCACCCATTGAGGCAGCAGCTTCTGGGTTTGAATTTGCAATTTCAAACTGCAAAACAAGTAATACAAAAGGTTAGACCCTATCAGGTTTCAAAATCTTTTGTTACTGTAAATTGAATGTGCCGAGTGAAAAAGTTCTCTTAAACTAAATGTGCTAATGCAATTGTGTGATAAATAACCATATTCTATCAAGTTCCAACAACAAGCACCAGCGCAGCATCAAGAAACTCATTGAGCACACTTAATATCAGGTATAAAGGAAGCACCATTTGCAAATTAACTGTAAGGGAATCGCTTGAAAACTTGTCTCACAACAACAAGAAGCCATGATGTCCCAGTTACTCAGGGTTGGCAGTTCTGTAGCAGAAAAGCAAGCAAAAAACCATTGAGAAAAAGAGAAGGCAAAATACCTGCATAACAAGTTAAATTACGCTTGTAAATCTGTTGGATTTATAAGTGTAATTCTTTATTGGCTCAAAAAGCATAGTATCAGGGAGTAGGTAGGTTAAATGTTGAGGAGAAAACCTCAAGTGGTGGAAAACTTGATTTGTTTCTTTAAGCACCTGGAAGTCCCAAGGCTCTGACAAGTTTGAAGACAGGATGATTCACAAATTTTCCTACTATACTAGGCGCTGACTTATATCAGAGTATATGTCACAATTCTGCAAGAATCACACTTGGTGATATATATCTCTTATATCAAGACTAGACGATGTCACGGAATTATATGGAAGATTTACATAACCTGGTGGCCAGCAGAGGCAGGCGGGTGATCAGTGATCAACAACAGCGGTATGAGACAGAAGGAGCCATAGACTGTGCCTTTAAAAAACCTATGCTGTAAGACTGACTGTCTGAGAAAGGGATGGCCCGCATCCCAGTTTATGCCCAAACCAGTATACAATGGCCAGTACAAATCGATCAGGGCAAAATGGCAAACCTTTAGATTCATTTATGTCCTTGTTGTTTGGATAGACGAAGCTGGAGCACTTAATTACCTCTTAGTATTCCCATGATGGCAATAATGATTATCAGCAGTATTTGATGTGCAATAATAGTTTTGAATACTGAGATAGTATTCTGTTGTTCCTCAACTCGTCTTTGTCTTTTTCTATACATAGTCAAGTCCTATTGAATCAACAAAAATGCATTGTGACATCTTGTGACTACTTTTCATGTTTTTATTGTATGTTGATAATTTGTGATATTTAGGTACCTAATACGCCTCTGTTTTATTGATTTTATGGACAAAACCATGCACCATATATGTTTTATTGATTTTACAGTTAACTTAAGCATCAATTATGTTGTTTTATTATATTTTAAATTTTTAGCTTTTGTATTTTTCTGAATTCTATCAGTGTTTTATTGATTTTACAGTTATCTTCAGCATCAGTTACGTTGTTTTAATAACTTTCAAGTTTTTTTAATTTTTTCTGAATTCTATTAGTTTCCTATTTCTATTTTCAATTCAGTTTTTGTTGAAACATCAAAATGCCAATCTATCACTACATGATTAACCCAAATCTAAATAATGATCTTTTAAGCCCTAAATCTAGATAACTATAAATAATAAGGCATTGATTATGATAATTTCGCTTCTCTCTCTCCTGAGAGGGCAGGTGTACCTAATGATGAGCTGTCGTAGAAACTAGAACTTAATATGGCCAAAGTATAATTTAGAAGAGTTGAGGGAATTTTTTAAGAGAAACATTACCTGTTCCCACCTGTCAATCTCAATTCTTTATCTATTGAGAAAAGTGCCAAGGCCGACTTTATCCTTGAGATACAAAAATATGTTTGCATACCATAACACAACTTAATAAATAAGGAAGCAGACAAGTATGCCTCTGAATATTTAAGGGCTAAATGTTAGTGAAGTTTCATATTCAATCATTAGCCACAATACTCAATGAACTAATTCTCAATTGTAGCACTACTTGGACTATAGGCACTGATTTCTTAAGGAATTTAAAGAATTTACTCAAAATTCCAGAATAGGAGATAAATTTCAGTACTATTCCTCAACAATTAATATTATTCTTTTATCAAATAGTAAGATTGATATAACAAAATGATGCTCTGAATAGCAACTTTTTTTTATCTTTTAATATAAAAGCTTGTTTTCTCTTTAGTCCAAAAAAAACTTGAGGATAACATTCCAACTAAGTGAGAAGTTAGCACAAAAGAATTTTGCCATTTCAGGATGACCAATAAAGACAGCAGAGAGAAGAGCACTTTATTCAAACCTGATGTAGAAGCCATACAGCAATTCCAGGAAACTCTACAATGCCAATGTACTTATCTATCCAGCTAGCATCTTCTGGTGCATTCACATTCCTGACAGGTGCGCTTAATATCTTGTGTTTGGATAAAGTTTCAACAGCATCAGCTAGACTTGCATCTGAAGGTATGTCAATTACTGAAAAGAAAAACCTCCAAGGAAATCAATATCAATGTTATCCTAACCATCTAATTCTGAACTTGGGCTTAAACCATAACTTGCTAGATGATCAATGCTACTCAACATGATGTGTTTTTTCATCAAATGACCAGAAAATTTAGTAAGGCCACTACATCTCTTAACAAGATCTCACATATCAGATGCAAGTAAATTAAGATCTACTGTAAAAAAGATGAAGACAAGTTCCTTTAGCAGAACTGTCTAACAATATGAAATATGATTTTGGTAGAAAAGCTTTGAAATTTTGTTGTCTCATCCAATTCAGAAGTATTATTTGCAAGAGATGCAAGGGAACCAGAACAGAGACGAATTGCATGAATCTTCTCTCACCATTGAGTTCCACGTAGCACATTTTACCTAATTAAATTCGAGCAATTAAATTTATTTTTATTCTTTTTAGTAAAGTTTTATCAGATCTTCCTCTATCTCTCCTTATATCACTAATCCCAATCAACTCAATGAATCTGACGAGAGCTTCTATAATTCTCCTTTAAACATGTTTGTATCATCTTAGATGATTTTTCCTCATTTTATCTTGTATCAAGGCTATACCTACTTGTTTGTCAATGAGAACATTTCTAATTCTACATTATTTTGGTAACCTTACACATTTATCACAATATTCACATCTTGATGACATTAGCTTGTACATGTTATTTGTAACTTGAATCTCAATGTTTGATTCATAATTGACTATAATATAATTCAGATCAAGAGATCAAAAGTTGGATTCAGTTAGTAGTAATCATGCAACTACTTGAATAAAACTTACTTTCGCTTTATCTTCTGGAATTAATTATTGGATCATTTATTATAAAAAATATGGCAATGATTTAAACTTAATTTATGTAAAAGTCTTTTAAGATCAATAGAGGCAATTGTTATATACTATTTCACAAATATCATATTTACTAAAGCCATCATAATAATTCAACAAACTCTGAAACTTCTAAGTCCATCATAAGCCTACTATAAAGAGTAATTAATAGCTATAGGATGGCCCATGTTCCATTGTAACCAGCTATAACAATTATAATGGGCGATAAAAATAGTAGAACTTGGGTTTTAAAGACTTATATCACCATCTATTTCATAAACACTTGCGAACTTAAAGGAAAATGATTGAACAAAGTGAAATTTGTAAGATATACAAACATGGAAGTAAATAACAAACTTCTGTCAAGAATTCTCCTTTGTTAGAAGTCCCAAACAACTCTCACCAAGTTCAATAGGGTCCTAGCCACCTCCCCAAGTAACTGTTAATGTTATGACCCAGACCATCTACCCTCACAACCAATTGACTTTACCAGATTAGTAATCCAATACAGCGAAGTTCTGCATATATGAGTCAAGAATAGGAAACTCCTGATCAAGAGTTTCCAGTTATACCAAACTTCTGCACACACAAGGATGTATCAGCTCCTCTCGCCAATCGCATCAAATTTCCCAATCACACATCGATCAGTAATCTAGAACGTCAGAACAAGTTCGGAAATCACACAGAACTTCAAACACATGTAGGAAAGTTCCGCCCATCTGATAATTAATAACTGCCACCTTTGAAATCAAATATATGGGTCAAAAGCCTGCATCCTAAGCCCACCTACTCCAAGGAGGCATTTTGATTGCACTCATCAACTAAAATCGACCCAGAAATCCAGCATTCTTAGCTAATCTGTCGTTCAACTGCGAATCTCCGCGCAAATTATTGGTACCAAATCAAGCTTGTTAACTAAGAGAAGAAAAACGAATAAGAACGATCGAAAGAGCAGCTATGGAAACTAAAGAATTAGGACTAGCATAAGACAAGCAGCGAAGATGGAAGAAGGGGGACAAGAAAGGGACCTTGGGAAGGCGGGGCGGCAGGGAAGGAGGAGACGGGGAGGTCCTCGAAGCAAGAGTTGAGCTTCTGGGAGGGACTGAGCTGCGGCTGCTGTACGTCCCATAGATCCTCCAGCCGGTGGCCGATTTCCGCCTCCGGGGATCGCGGCGATCTCCCCACCGGGCTCTCCATGCCTCCGTCCATGGCTCTCGCGCGTCGATCGCGGACAGATACAGAGAACCGACCGGCAGCGCCCTGGTCGGCGATCGAGACGCTCTTATCCGACATCGAGCAAGACAACAAGAATCTTCGTACCCTTCCACTCGTCACCCGTTCGATGTACCTGCTAATGGAACCGAGCCATGGACACACGGGCGGGGCCCTCCTTGCACGGGACAAATTCTCCATCAGAGGCAACTGTTGCTGCCCTGTTCACACGGTGGTTAGGCCAGCAAAACCTTTACATCGTAATAATAATAATTTGATCGTCAATTATATATTAATTTTAAAAATAATACTAAATAGTGAAAAAGTAATTATCAGAGCCAGGTTTCGATCCTGGGACCTGTGGGTTATGGGCCCACCACGCTTCCGCTGCGCCACTCTGATGGTTGTGATAGATAAGCAAATTTATTTGATAAATATAATGTATTTGCCAAATTGGATTCAGATTCATCCAAGCTATTGGATCAGATCATGAATCGGGTCAATCCGAATACTATCCATTCGAAACCTACTTTGCTTGACTAAGATACGTACGTAGGTCAACCGATCCCAGTACTCCGGATCGCTGTTCCCCATTGGATTGGTTGCTTCACCGTGCATGCATGCAGCACCGTCGTCTGCTTCTCATGCACGTAAACTTCCCCCTTGTCTCCTTCCCATGCACCTAACCGTCGTCTCCTTCTCATGCACGTAACCGTCGTCTGCTTCCCCCTTGTCTCCCTTGTCTCCTTCTCATGCACGTAACCGTCGTCTGCTTCTCATGCACGTGCATGCAGCAATCTGCATGCACGTGCATGCAGCAATCTGCATGCACGTGCCATCACGCAGCCCTCGAAGAAGAAGCAGGCCAAGTCCGTCAAGCAACATCCAAATCTGAGACCGAGACAGCTTCTCCCTCTTCTTAATGCCCACATCCCCACGCACACAACTACTGCAACGTCAAGCAACTGCACTGCTCAAAGCTTCAGCAATTCTACGAGTTAATTTGGCCATGACTGTCTTATGAATCACAGAGATCACTAAATTGCTATTCACCGGCCATTCTCCCTGAAATGTCCACACGTGTGTCTCGGCAGGCACTTGTGGCGACGCAGGGAGGACGGACGCCCCAACCTAAGTCGGCGACGCCGGCGTTCTTCTTCACAGGAAACCAACACGAGAACAAAAAGCCAGACGGGCAATAATACAAGTCCATGCACGTTGCGTGAGTTCATCCAACGCTCAGGATTCTTCATGGAGCTCATCGCTTAACACCGGACCTTGACGTCCTTCGAGTGTGGGTGCAGCTGTTTTGTCCCGTTGGTATATGGCAGGAGGCCATTTGGCCTTCGGACATATGCCTCAGCAGAGGCCATCGCTTCCTCGAGTTTTAAAAGACTGCGTCAAAGTTCGAAATGGTTTGATCATCATCGGATTCGTGGTGCCTCTCCTGTCATCTTCTCTACCCTCCGGTAAATTATGGAGAGAGAGAGGCAGAGAGAGAGAGGAGAGCACTTTATTCTAGCCAGCCGCAGAGTACCACAAGCTTAACCCCGACGCAAAGGTGACTTAACATGGTCCACCGCGTGTGACCATAAAAGGTTGGTCATCGGAAGCATTACACGAAGCATCATCATCAATGATTCCAAAACAAAAGCTGCGCACGAGCCACGCACGCCTCCTTCTCTGGACACGCATATTTTATGTGTCCATTCGTATCTACCCTCCTCCCATTAAACTTTAATTTAATATGATCGACGTTGCATTATGTTATTTTTCTCTTTTTGCTAAAGAATTGTGTATTTTGCAAATTACTTTTTTTTTTGGGCCTAATGTACAAAAACGGAGAGGAAAACAGTAACGAGAGACCCAACAAAAAAAGACCGGACCTTTCAAGCGCCGTATGCACTCAATCCATCACCACCGCCTCCCCACCACCGCCAGGGTCAAGCCACCGCTCCAGGGGAGCGCACTCCGCTTTGTGCGCCAGCTTCCAGTGGAGCGCCTGGCAGGCCCTGGAGCAGTAGTTGACCGCGCCGCATACGGAGCAGCGGCGGAACTCCTGCCGTCGCGTCTCCGGTCGGCCGCATCCGCCGTGGGAACAGAGCCTCAGCCCTTCGCCCCCGGTCCCATTTGAGGCGAACCACTCCACCATGAACCGGTTGGCCGGGTGCGCCTCCGGGGCCGGTACGCTGCAGCCGAAGTCGCTGAGGAGGGAGCAGCCCGACGCCAGCAAGTGGCGGTGGTGGTGGTGCCACGCGGAGGGTGGGGCGGAGGAGGCGCTGAGGACGGCGGCGAGCTCTCGCGCGTTGGCCTGGACGAGGAAGCGGCGGCCCTCGGCGACGTTGCGGCGGACGCCGTAGCCGTCCTGGAGGCAGTGGCCGAGCTCCCGCAGCGCGTCGATGTGGCCGAGGAAGGCCGCACGGGCGCACAGGGCGACCCCCGCGCGCAGGTCCTTGTCCCCCTTGGAGCCGCCGCTGCCATTGAACTGGATCACTGCAAGGGAGTACAGAGCCGCCGCGTGGGAGCCCATCGCCGCTCGCGCCATCAGTGACGCACCGCTCCCGCGGTCCTGCAGGCAGTAGAAACGGATCTGCACGAAACCAAATACCCACAAATCAAAACAAAGATCGAATCTTTACACTCCGATCTCTTCAAAATCTCTACTTTAGCCCCGCGCCGCCCCCAACACAAAAAGATGAAACAGGGGAGACGAGGCCTACCATGCCCAGGAGATAGCAAGCTTCGAGGTTTCCGGCGTCGGCGCACCGCTCGAAGAACCTGTCCGTGGATTCCGACCAGTTCTTGGCTCTGATTGCAAGCGATTTCGCCGAGGCCTTGGACAGAACCAGCGGATTCGTTCCCAATCCGTGCAGTCTCTTGCATCTATCACAACCAATCCGACTTTATCACGAAAGCCGAAGTAAATGAGTGGAAGACTTAGCCGACACAGGAAAAAGAGGAGCAATACGTCATGAGCACGCTGACGAGATCGGAGGGGGAGGCGGCCGAAGCGCTGAGTTTACAGAGGATGGAAACGACGAGGTCGTCGGGGAGGCCGTCGAAGAAGTCGGGCCTGTCTCCGGCGGGGTTCTCCGCCGCCATCCCCCGTACGGAGTCATCTCCTCCGGCGGGGAGCCACCGCCTCCTCTTCCTACTCCTGCTCTCCTCCTCCTCCTCCTCCTCCACCGCCCACTGCGGCCTGGGGTAGCAGAGGCCTCTCCTCGTCCGCATGCCTCTCTCTCTCTCTCTCTCTCTCTCTCTCTCTCTCTCTCTCTCTCCAATCAAGCAGCCTTCCGCGCGAAGGCGAAGGATGCGTCTCAGGGCAAAGCGTGGTCGACGCAGTTGCCATTCACATATATAGCAATAGGGAGCCGAAATGACGGTTCGGCCATCACGTAATTACGGAAATGTCGTCGAACGCACGGTCAGCGGGGCGTTGACCGGTCGCTGCCCGCGGGAGCACGCTTCAACCTAAAGGCTTGAAAGCTCCGAAAGCCTCGCATCACGTGTAACCACAATGTCATATGCCTTTGGCATCCCGCCACCGCTCTCCCTCTCCCTTTTTACTTCATTTAGTCTCTCCAAATCATGACCATAGTTATTGTAAGCTTGAGAGAGAGAGAGAGAGAGAGAGAGAGAGAGAGAGAGAGAGAGAGAGGCTTAGTTTTAGGAGGACGAGGCTGTTAGACATCACGTTTTGGGCTACAACAGCGGTAGGACTTCCAAACTGGGGTGGTTCTGTAGCTGTTCGATCTAAAATAGAAGGAAAGGAAGGCATGCATGCATGCGGGAGGGAATGGTTGCGACGTGGAGTTCGTGACCACGGATCATTAATGGCAGTCTAATTTGGGCTCAGGTGCATTGCTACCTCCTGCCAAGTGCACTTTTATTAGCGTGTCTGGGGCTGCTCTATTTTGTACACCATGACAGCTCCATCGAAGCAGGAGAACTGCAGAAGAAAGCCAAGGCAGGACAAGAAAATGGCTCCTTGTATAAGCTGGCTAATTGTGGTTCCGACAAAGCCTTCTTACAAGCTGGCTAAGTTGTGTTGTGCTTTTAGGGTTTCATAGCTTCACGAGAATGGCAAGTGTGGAAACTCTTCGTCACGTTTTCCCAACATCAAGTATACCAACAAGCATGTCTAGTGTTCTTAGTGATCTTGATTTTGTTCTACAGATCGATTATATTAAGAAACAATAACATTTTTTTTATATCATTCCTAGTAAAATTTTCTTACATCTCTCAGTCTCTTATTGCATCTTCATTCATAGACACTTCTATTTTGAGAATATTCGTCTAAAAGAATTAGTATTTACTTATTAGTAATATTTTATTATGTGATGTAATCCAATTTTTTTTTTTCATACGTCACTTAAGCATATAAATCCATTAGCGAAAGGAGCTCATCACAAGATGTCCAAAGAGATTTCGAATTCTCAGTCCATAGAAATACAATTGATTGATCGAATATTAACTTAAATTTCACGAGGAGTAAAACCCATATACTCCATCACATTTGGCTTCTCTTCTTCCTGATTTGAGCATAGGAAGTCATCTAACACGCGTCGATCACATCGGATGTGATGACCTCCATTTTTGACTCCAAAAAAAAAAAACGATAACGTGCACGTCACATCAAAAGAATAATCAATCTAGGCATGCAATAATGTTTAATTCGTATACGTCTTCATGGTAGGAAGATTGCACCCATATGTGTTCATTCCACCCCTACTAGCTAATAAAAATCTCAAATTAATTACTATTGTTGGTGTTGCACATCATACAACCTCTCTCTTCTTACATGACGCCTATTTATCGTGTCACATCAAGCATCCTATGAACGCTAGAAGAGATCGCGACCGAGAAACAACATTAAACAATCAAAGATTAGATTGTATTATTACATCCTCTAGAAAGTATGAGGTAGATGAAGAGACGTGGAATCTTTCATGAGCTTTAGTGGGAAGAACTAGGCAATGCAACGTAAGAAACATTATTATAGGGGACATCAATTCTAGTGAGATGTGGATGTGGATGGTGGGTAGCGGCCTAATGGACGAAGTTATCGCCATCTATATGTTATTGCAAGGCAGATAGAACAATCTAATGTGTTGACATGTCGTTAGGCGCCGGCATCGTGTCACGTCGGCCTAAAAAAACCAAAAAATGTCACGTCATGATGTGATATAAGGTTAGGAGTTCGTCAAACATGTCACACCGAGGGCATAATTCAGCCAAAACAAGTAATCTCGTGAGGATAATATCGTGATTGGTACGGAAAATTCTCCTCGCATAAATCTAGAATCTATATAAAATAATATTTTAAAAGCATGATACTTTTCGTAATCATATTTTATATTTAAAATCACCGGTTTGATGTTTATACACTATAATTTTTTGATATTTTAATATATCCTAAATTCTTAGGTTCAAATCTTGTTTTTTAAAACAAAAAGATATATATCAGATTGCATATTAGTAACATATAGGTTGTCTAACCTAAAATCTAAATCATTAGTAATTATATATATATAATTATGTACAGAAAACCTAATGAGACAAAGGTAGGATAAGTATAAAGTAGATAGAGGACTGAGTAAAGGTTTAGATGTCTCATAACATTGTAGATAAGAATTATGGGGTGGCAATCTAGATGGCTGAACAACCACTATTGACTCGCCACGTAGGTCATACTCTTCTTGATTTGCCATGGGACCCTTTATGACCATAGTTGTGCCATCATCTTCGTCATATCTAACCACTCCACGATGTTTGACAATCAATTGTAATCTTTTCAAAAATCAAAAAAATAATGTACATATATCTAATGATACGACATGTTTTAATAGTGAAAATAGACCCTCTACTTATTGATCGTTCTTAGATCTTACAATCAACATAAGTTATATTTGGACTTGTTCTCGTATGGGAATATGAGGCATACTTTCTTGAATAATTTTAATGTTAGTAGCCAATACATTTAATTTTGATCCATTTTAATAAGAACAACTTGAGCCAACCTATTTTTAAAGTATTATCATATCTGAGACAACTCTACATGAGAATCATCACTATTCGAAGAAAACTTTCTCTCTACCCTAAAGGATACTCGTAGATTATATTTTCTATCTTATTTTAATTCATTTCTATAAAAAAAAAAGTCAGGATTGCATTTGAAAAGATGGTCTTATTAATTTCAATTTCTTTGTGATCTATAAGAAGTTTGAGAATTCTGATTTAACTCGATGAGTTTACAGTGAAAATATGCTTAGAAGAGCCATTTTGCATAGTATTTGTCTTGATTGTGTCAATAAATGCCTAAACATATTATCATATTCAGGTCGATTAGATTTTACATGTCGAATTCTAACCGATCAAAAATATCGACGATATCAATAACATAGTTACTCGATTGGCATTGACATTAATCATGATTAGAGCTCCATTTTACCATCATCTCTCTTGAAGTCGATTGCTTGATACCTTCAATGATTTCTAGAGTCGTGCCCGTCCTCTTACGCATCCACACTGCGAATGCAAAAGTTCTCAAGCAACCCAAATGCAAATCTTAGGGATGGGGATAAAATTGTCGCATCTCATTGTAGTCAATAATAGATAACACATGTTTTGAGGAGAGTCAAAATCTAATACAATACACTTTCCCTATTGTAGGCAAACCATATATTTTAACATGCTATGGGATCTCGTGGCACCTTCTCACCACTTTGCTGTCTTCCTTGACAACTACAAGCTTATAATTCAATCATACATGTAGAAACCATTTGCCATTACATCAAACCAAGGTTGACCGAGCTATCCCATCTCTTAGTTGAAACACCTCCTTCGATTGGGAGATTGGAGCAGTTGGCTTCTTTAGTTACAAGTGGCTTAACCCCATCTCAGTGACATTAAACAAATGCTATCACTAATGCTTAATTGAGTCAAATGTTCTCCATCTGTCCTCCAAGATATACACAAGATTTTGTCCCACCTTTCTTCTCACCTTGATCGAGACTTGCATGCATAGGCCTTGCCTATTCTCTCGCTTCATCTTTTTTTTTCTCAGCTATGGGACAAGAAAGCCAATCCCACTTACACTTCTATAAGTCCATTCCATGTACATGCAAATATATAGAGATCTTTCGGCTAGTGGGGTTAGGATATTTTACCTTTTATTATATTTGTAAGTGGAAGAGGTTTCATGCCACCATGGCATGAGTATCTCATGCAGTATTCAATATTAAGTTGGTTTTAATAATATTTATTATAATTCAATCCAATGCGATAAACAATTCATTAAATCTAAATCATCGATCAAAAATATCTTGGTCATAGTTAATGATATTTTATGTTCACCGGGCGTTCGTTAATCAATTCAAGTCTTTTTCTAATATTCGATGTAGGGTTAAACGGGTGTTACATTAAAAGAAATCATTATATTTTTGCATCTTAAAAATGATGTCTTGGGAAGGAATATTCCTGTAATAGCTTGTTTGAACTCAGTGTAGGATAAATAATCTTTCTTTATACTGTTGTGCATGTCAACTTCATCAATGTTAGGTCATTTGAATTCAAGCATGACACATTTCTTATCAGCATTATAACAATGACTTATATTAGATGTTCTTTTAGTAATGCTAAGTAACAAACAAAGGTTGTAGATAAGATGAATGGATAATAAATTCTAGTAAGAAAAAGTTTTATAATCAATTATTTAGTATAATGAAGAGATTGATGACTACATCATTGATAGAGAGAGGCATCCAGAGTTTTTATGTGATCATTAGGTAACCCTTTCAATTTTAGAAATTATTATAAGATAGTTGTTAGTTTATGAATCTTAGTTTAGGCACTTAAAAGGCAAAATGTATAAAAAAAAAAAGATATCTTAGTTAAATATTCAAGTGGATATGTGAAGCTAACTGAGAAAAATAAATAAATAAATAAATATATATATATATATATTCGAAAAAATCATAATAAAAGAAGAGAGAATCAACTAAAATGGTATTAATATATTTTGAGGAGATATATAATCCTTGTAATTAGATGAGGTGAAATTACTAATGAATCAACAAGTCAAGTAACTAAACCTATTTAGTAGCACACAAACTATATAAGATGGAAGAACATATTGTTGCTTTTTGTTGACAACTTGAAAGTTTATTTTGGTCCTAATCCAAAATTACAAGATGGAGGAACAAAATATTGTTTTCATTAACATCTTTGAAGTCCTTTTATTTTCTTGGCATAGGCTAGCTTGGTGATGGGGTACCAATTGCACTTACCAATTTAATATTAAGGATTTAAAACCTCATCCGATGAGCTTTTATAAGGTGCTAACCAGTTTAATTGGTAAAGACGATCAAATCACTACATGATACCAAGATCAAGACTTGCTTTTCACCACTTACCATTTGAAAAAAAAAATGGTTCACAATCAAAGACCAAGCGATTAATCTCTATTGAGTCATTTGGACTATTACACGAATGATGGATCGCTATTTGACATAATAGAAAATTCTCTTAATTTTTTTAAAATAAAAATTATCTACAAGAGGTCAAAAAAGAACTATTGCAAATATGATTATTTCTTCTGGTTAAACAATAACACATTTAGGTCAATGGCAAAAATTCTTGGAAATAGGAGGGAGAGTAATTTAAAATGTCTCGTTCCCTCTTCTTCCTAACATGAACTAGGCATGATATGGTCATCAATCTTGAGTGGTCTCTCCCCGGCAGATGAATCGATTGTTTTATGCACGTAACAAATGAATCAATTCCAACATGTCATTATTTTTTTTTCTTAATAAGATGAATTAAGTGAAACTAAAGGGTGACAAGAGCTTGGATACACATTGATGTTGACGCCATTAAGAAATCAATGCATCCATGCAAACTTGTAGTCTCGTCATCATGCACGCGAGAGTGCAAGTTAAGTAAAGGCTCACCTCGAGATTCCCCATTAGCAGTAGTAGTAGTAGTAGTAGTAATAGTAATCCTTATTCCTTCATTCCTTCCCTCTCATTCTACATTCTACCTACTGACAAGATTCAATAGTTAAACATGTTCATGGAGACTTTTACTCTCTATCTCTCTCTTGATGCATGTTGCTTAACGCATTTGGCCTGTTAATACTTTGCATGGGAGTGAGTGCATGCACGTGATTTGATGTACTTCTCGTTGCCTTGGATTCCAAGCCACCATTCATTCTCTTCTTCTGCAGTCGTCGTGTTTCCAAGTAGCCACCAAAAGAATGAGAAGAAAAGAAGACTGCATCGATCGAGTCAACCTTTTGCTGTTTGGTACGCTTTAGGAGTTTGTATTTTTCGAGAAAACGCTTCACTAATTTGTTGCATAAAGTTTTGAGCTACATTTAGTTTTTCATATTTCACTAATGTTTTATTGGGTTGTCCCATTCGAACCAATAGAGTTAAACAATGTATAACATGATATAATAATAAAAAAAATAAAGAGAAAAAAAGAGGGCCATCGTGAAGAAGTTAGGACTTGTTGTAAAAAGAAACGAGTTCATTTATTAATATGATACCTATTTATATATATATTTTGAAGAGAGAATTTTTTTTCAATTCAAATATAGTCTTCATAGTTTTCTAAGATGTCAATATGTTGATTATGATATCGAAAGTTTGTATAAGATGGTCAGCGAAACTATCTCCAGGAATCACATTTTGCGAGCAATATTTTTATTCTAAGATATCTCTGAGTCTCCATATCCGATAATTACTTATCTGTGTTGCTATTTGATAAGTGTTAAGTGTGTTAGACTTTTATTATCCATTTACGTGGTTGTAGCTAGTGTTGGATAGACCCTTTTCGATGCTTGATGGTTTTATTGATTTAGATACAGCCATTTGCTATTCGAGAGATTATTAAGATCATATCTTGTTGTTTCACTCTTATATTTGAGTTCTCGAATATTTGCATGCAAAATAGACAGAGAAAGTGTAATAAACGTTAACTGATGTTCTCTTTCTAATACTCAAATGATACTGTATTGAGGGTTGAGCTTGACGAGCTCATCATAAAGAAAAAAAAGTGAGATATTTAAGGTAAAATGGAGGTATAGATTCTCACTGTTCATATCCTCTTAGAGTAGTTTTATTTTTTTAAGAAGATATCCTCTATGACAGAAAGAGGAGTAGGTTTGAATTCTTTTTTAAAGTAAAAAAAAGGGATAATTCTCATCCTTTGGAATTGGAGATGAGATTTTTAAATAATAGTGATTTTAGTTGATATGTTAGGTAAATTATGATACTATCGTAGTGGTGTTGGAATCATGTGAACTATGGAGGTATACCTTCAATTTTATTAAGATATCATGGTTAATCCAGACCTATTTAGAAGAGTGTAATATCGATATAGTGATATTGTTACAGGTGAATCAAGATTGACACGTATAAATATCAAATTTATATAGTATAGTCTTCTATCATCATTATAATGTATACAAAACAAATAGAAACAGAACATATATATATATATATAATAAAATGATATGAATTAATAAAAAAGCTTCTTTTATTCGTTGATACCTTCTTTTTGGTACGTGCGTAACATTACTTAAATTCAATCCTCATACAAACTCATATACTAATCTTAATTTAAGATTTATTAAATTAGATTATCTCCAACATCTTTATTTTTTAAACAGAGTAAGTAATAAAGACATGATTCGAGTCTAAAATCTTACAATAAATTATCACAATCTTTATCGACTAGACTAGCTAATACTTTATATTATTATTATTTGATTATTTTTTATTTAAATAAATATTATTATTTTAGAGAATATTCTCTCAAATGTCATACGTTGTCACATGGCAACTTCTCTAGTATTTCTACTTCGATTTCTTATATTATCCAATTAGAAAAAAAAGAAGAAAATCAATGAAGAAAAAGATGAAAAAATTAAAGCTTTTCTCGATCTCTAACACGATCCCAGTTAGATACAACATTACGATGATGATGTCACATCAACATCAATGACGATCCGAACGTTAATGATCTCGTAGCAACCTGAATCCATATCTATTAATCACGTACCCCAATTGACCCACCCATATGAAATGTCAAGCCACATTCCCTTTGCTAATCTACCACGTAGACAATCATCATCACCTCTTGTTCGCATGACATGTTGTCATTGTACGTTTGGCCATATTGACCGAGAGGAATTTGGCTACGAAATATATCCAATTTAATGAAATCATAAGCAGCGGTATTATTGCTAATGTGCAATGCATCGATTTTTTTTCCTTATTAGCGGACGTTAAAATCGGTAGGGAATTATGGGGACAGCGATTGGCATCAATCACGAGATCGAAGGGAACCACGTGTCCGGATCTCACTCGTCCGTTCAAGCCTGCACCGGCTTTTCGCATCCGGGCGCGGTGACCCGATCCTCCCGGTGAACGAGGTGGGTTCGCCTTTTGCAGCCGGGAAAAGCTGATCTCGTAGACTTGACTTCCGCTGCCGTAGATGAGCACATAAAAGGGCGTAGCAGCGGCAGCAGCAGCGGAAGAAGAAGAAGAGGAATCATATCCCTCTTCGTTGTTGTAGTTGCATGGGCAAAAGATCAATCAGGGAGGCGATGCGGGCGTTGCCGGAGAAGCCACTGTTCGCCGCGGCCGCGGGGGCTACCCTCGTCGCCAGCGCGCTCCTCGTCTCCAGCTTCCTCGACCGCGGCCTCCACTGCTCGCTCAACCCCGGCTTCTCCCGCTCGGCCGACGCCACGTCGGAGCTCGCCAAGGCGCTTCTCTACTACGCCACCACCACGGTGGTGCCGCAGCAGTCCAGAGACGAGATCCGGCTGTCCTTCGACGTGCTCCGGCGGCGCTCCCCCTGCAACTTCCTGGTCTTCGGCCTGGGACGGGACTCCCAGATGTGGGCGGCGCTGAACCCCGGCGGCACCACCATCTTCCTCGAGGAGGACCCGCAGTGGTACGCGGCGGTGACGAAGGACTCGCCCGAGCTGCGGGCGCACCACGTCAAGTATCGCACGCAGCTGTCGCAAGCGGAGCAGCTTCTGCGGGGTTACCGCAAGAACGCGGAGTGCCGGCCGGGCCGCGTGGACGGGGTGGAGGGCCTGCAACACAACGGCGGGTGCCCGCTGGCGCTGGTGGGGCTGCCGGGGGAGGTGTACGAGCGGGAATGGGACGTGCTGATGATCGACGCGCCCAAGGGGTACTTCCCGGAGGCACCGGGGCGGATGGCGGCGATCTACTCGGCGGCGGTGATGGCACGGGGGCGGCGCGGGGAGGGGGAGACGGACGTGTTCCTCCACGACGTGGACCGTCGGGTGGAGAAGTCGTACGCCATGGAGTTCCTCTGCGAGAAGTACCGGGTGGGCGGCACGGGGCGGCTGTGGCACTTCAAGATCCCGCCGGCCAACGACACGTCCGCCATTAACGCCGACACCTTCTGTTGATCCCTCTTTCTCCTCATCTTTCGCCTTCTTCTATATTCATGTTACCGTTGTAGCAGTACCGCGTGCGCCTTTCTGGAAGCCGGAAGGGGGACGATTGCTTGCTTTAAGAGTCACAAACTTTCTGCATCGGACGGACGGGTATCGTTCGGAGGCGACTTCTTACAGTGTTGGATGTTGAATTACGAGGTAGAATAGGTCATTTAGTGGCACTATTTTTCTTTATTTTTTTCTTGAACGATTTGCTTAATTTGTCTTGAACATGGTTTAATATGATGAATAATATATTTTATAAATTAAATTTGGTAAATAACATAAATCAAGCTTTGGATTCTTAATGTCTTTATGGTCATAAACACTCACCTTTTACAGAAAAAACGTATGATAATATGTATTTATAAAATAATGTAATTGATAAAATCTCTATTAATTCTCAAAAGTTTAACCAGATTATGTATGAATGAGTCTAAGTTTATAAACTAAACAAATTTAATTTTTGAAAACCTATTTCGTATCTTAATTATAAAATTTACAAGCATTACATATTAAGGGAAAAGAAAATAAAATCACTTTACACTATTTAGTAGTCTTTTTCAGTCAACTCATTAAGTTTGAGATCCTAAAGATCGTTAAAAATCATCACAAAAGTAAATAAACTATTTTCCAAATAAAAGTAAACAATTCTCTACGCATAAAAAGGCCAAATGGAAGTTCCCCAATTTGGATGCATTTGAGTATCATTTTGAAAAACTTACCCTTTTCCATAAGATTAAGCATTAAAACCTAGTATGTCAATATATATGATTCAAAGTTGTTGAAACATTTAAGGATTGCTGCTGTATATCAACTAAGATCACCTCGGTAAATTTTAGATTCTAAAGGTCATTCATTATACTCGAAGGATCCTCAAAATAGTGATGCTCTTTGGTACAAAGCCTAAACCTATGATTTTTTTAGGTAATTCGCCTAAAAAATAATATGGATAAAACTAATTATTTTATTAATTCTTTCATAATATTAATAAAATAAAAAAGGCCAGAGCCAAGTCTAAGTTAGATACTTTGAAAAGGCCTAATCTAAGATTCCTACCTAACTCTATTACAGGCAACCAACATCTCAAGACGACTCACCACAAAATAGATCATTATTTATTATTTATTTTTTTAAAAGGATAAATAGTAAAGACGAGATTCAATCCTAGACTCTAAATACGTCATCATCAAACCAAAGTTTAAGATGTAAAAAATATATTGTACGATCTACCCTAAGGAAAATGTTGGGAAGGTTATCAATCATGAGACATATGCGGTCAGGATTACAACTTAGCTGCGTTTGGTCCAATTGTCTTCGCTAGTCAGACATTGTATCCGTACACACCCTTCAATTAACACAATCTAACAAATGTTTTTTCTATAAATATTATGATATCTAAAATATTGATTCGATGATGGCATCCAAAACTCACTTCTCAAAGATTGAAAGTTCAACATGATAATAACATTGTTAGAATGATGACATCAGAAGTTCAACATGGTAATGACATTGTTAGAATGTTGCAAAGTTCTGGATCAATTTTCACTTCCCATTTATAAAACAAATAAAAGAAAACAAAAACATGAAGATATTATTATTTTCTGCAGTTTAGTCACCTGTCATGCTATAACATAAATTTTAATAAAGACACAAGTAAATTCTGTATTCAAGCTTCAAGCAGCAAATAACAAGTACGGGATCGACCAACAGATTTCTAAGAAATAAACATGATTTTGGTACTTCACAAATCCATAAAGGCTAGAAAATATAAAAGCTGGAAGACCTACGTGGATGTCTTGGCAGCCAGTTGTCTTCTTCTAACAATCTCTTCAATTTGATCCGATGTCAGAACCGCTGCACTACTGTCAAAGTTAGCCTTATCCAACTGTTCATGGAGCTGCACCAAAAACGATATAGATGAAAGATGCAAAAAACGACCAATATATTGAGTGGTAGCATATTAGATACACAAACTTTCTGTAATATGTTGGTATGAAGTTGACATGTTCAATATCAACAAGCGAGCAGTGAAGCAGGCAACCAGTGCAGTCCAACTGGCCTTATGAAAGTATAATTGCAAAGAATCATCTGACTGTCCAAACATCTATCTCTACACACGTATTTGCAGATGTGCACAGGCATACTAACATGCACATGAATACTGCACATGCAGAGAGAGAGAGAGAGAGAGAGAGAGAGAGAGAGAGAGAGAGAGATCAGTATTAACATACAGCTTCAAGAAGTGCAGATTGAGCATCTGGATGATACTTCCTCATTTGTTTCAGCATGTCGAGTTGCTGAGAAGGAATCATTAGCATGCTGTCAGTATGCTAATGATATACATACTTTTATTGATCTTCATAGATGAACAGAATTGATATCGGTACCTGCTCTTGCAGTGTCTGCTGAGTCAGCATTTTTTCTTCAAACTCACTAGACTCAAGTTCAGCCTCATCAATGGCCATCTCTTCCCTGTTGTTTTTTGGTTACACCAAATATTACTAATTAGCAAGTTATTAAAATTATTATCCGATGTCTGCTGCATAAATCAAGTTATCATGCTTGCATATCCATCATTGAGTTTGCAACAATTATTTCAATAATTACATATCCGATTTGACAGATGGACAAATATGCAAATATACTTTTCATACTTGTTTGAGTTATAGCAAATCAGAGATACTCGAACCAATTAATGAAAAATTCAACCAGAGGAACAGGATGTTTGAAACAAATTCACCATAGGCTCGCAATGTAATCTAGCATTGTGTATGGAAAGGATTAATTTATGACAAAATGAGGAAGCTTATTTGTTGAATTACGTTCACCTACGGAGTCTATTTGTTGACAAAATGAGGAGTAATTTACTTTCGCTTTTTGTAAGAAGGAAAGATGATGTGACATGGGTGGTTGAAACCCTACACCTTTCACTAACCACACCACTTTCCAATTATGCACAAAAATGATATGTAATATGTAAGATATATGATGCTGCCAAATTATTCATGACTATAGCTCGCGTAAAGGTTAGTGAGAAAATATACTTCTTAAGCCTTATCTCAATTAAATCAGAGTCATATGCAGCATTAAACCTTTGTTTACTTAGTCTTCTAGACACCAATGTAGAAAGCCAGGAAAATAAGAGTGGAAAAAAGTTGATGTTTTCCCTGCAATATGGCATGATGTATCTAAAAGCCTCTGCTGTAGAAGTGGTATGAGCTTTCTCTAATATGTCAGTTGCAACATTTTAGTGCTTAATTGTTGCCAGTGTCAACTAAGTAAAACAAGTGAAGCAAAAAAGAAATACCATTTCACCAAATGAATACTTGGAACCAAAGAATCTGAAATTAATGAAGAGAAATCTGGCCTTCAAATAGTAAGAGAATGTATTTATGAGAATTCATACTTTGCAACAAATCGATAAAATTGAATCATCAAATCCATGTCATTCTCATACATGGCATTCACCTTCCCTAAGCAAGTGATTCCAAATCGTGGATCTGCATCAGGTTAAGCTGGTACGTCAAAACCTTGTGGTTGTGGAAGAATTAATTGTGCAAAACATGGAAGTAACAACTACAAAAAAGAGCCACAAACCAGATAAACTCATTTCTTCATAATCATAACAAAAGATATAGGCTAAACTTTTACATAAATGAAAACATTATGGCAAATAATTCTAGCTAAACACCAAATTCTGGGAAGACATTGTATTGCAGAGAATCCATATCAACTACTGCACCTTCTCATAACCCATTGGTTTAACTGAAGTTGGATCAGAAAATGTACAAAATTATAGGACTGACGTGCATGACAACAGACTATATGGAGTTAGTTACATGAAGTACTAGCTATTGGAGAAGTATATGCAATCAGTACTATTAAAAAGACTAATGCGCATATAGCCTAAAAGGACAATGAAGCATGAACAACATACATACACAAGTGCATTTGCAGAAGTGAAAAATGACACAAAGAAGAAAAAATCATACATGTGCTATGAATTAATTTTCCATTGACCCAAAATTAGATACCTATGAAGGTTCCAGTCCATCATACTATAATAATAACTTTCAAAGGTTGCCATACTGATATAAAAGGGCAGTATCTAACCAATTCCCATTTCAAGAAGTATTTCCTCTTGGATTGCGGTGGTCACAGCAACTGCCTCCTGAGAAAATAATCATGCTTGTTATTTCTTAGTTCTGCATGAGTGATGAGATAAGTTGGACAATAAAGATAAAGTCACTACATTATTCAAACTCATAAAGAGCATAATAAGAAAAAACCATACATGATCCTCTATCTTAAAGAGTGTGCACATGCTAATAGCATGAACTGCATGTTGATCTCTAATTAAGTATAAGGAAGAAAATCTTGTGCAATATGGTTTTCCCAAAAAGACACAACTTCATACATAAAGAGGTTAATCAAACATTGTTCCAATATAGCGATTTAACTTGGTCATCATAAGGTTCATTAGATCTAAATTACTTAGCTTACAATATGAAAGTTCATAGGTCTAGCACATTCTCATGGACCGTTTCCACTGATGGACCATAAGCAGTTCATCCATCGGAAACAAAGGGAGAAAGGGATGTCAATGCGAGGGGAAAACAACAAGATTTGGAGACAAATGAGCTATTTCTCTTCAGTAATGTGAAAAAATCTACAATTATTAATACCTTTTAAACTGCATATTTCCAGAAGTTCAATGCGCTACTTCAAAAAATGACAATTAGTAGCTCTTTTTTTTTTTCTTGCAAGGGAAAAAGGAGTACTTGTGAGCAATTAGGAATTCCATTCTCTCCACAAACGAAAATATTATTAGTCCTAAACATAACATATGATCTCTGATGCCCCTCAAGCACATCAATAAGCTTTCACATATGATTGGGCACCAAATAGACCGAGAGTACCAAACTGCAGATGTTAATGACGTGCAGGAAAAAAATAAAGAAATTAGTCCTTGAATCAATGATGATGGGATCAATCTAAAACAAGGGAGAGAAAAATATATACATAAATTTGGCATCCACCATGACAAGTTTTAGCTTAGAATAGCAATTGGATCAGTGTTGGAAGAAATAGGTTTCTATTCTGAACAAAATGGTACAGAATTGAAAAGATGGGTCGAAAAATTAACAGGGAAGGAAGCAAATGGCGGCGACAAATTAGCACCTGCTTGTCCTTCACGGCATCTGCGATCCGTCTCTTGACATCTGAAGAGCCAAATCGAACAGGAAAAAGAAATTAAACGGGCGATGGAAAGGACACGAAAGCGGTACGAGCAAGAGGGAAGACGCACCAGGTTGGGAGGTGAGGGAGTCGAAGCGGGCGAAGAGGTGGAGAAGCTGATCTCTCGAGAGCATTTCTGAGCTCTGCAGCGCCATCGCTGGAGGGCCGGAAGCGCTCGCCATGGCGACGAGCCCACAGCAGACCCGGCAGAAGAAATCGCAAAATTCCGGTCGTCACGGTGTAGTACAAAATTAGAGGGAGAAATGAGCCCAAGCGAGATAATATTATTTATTTTCGGGGTATTTTTCTTGTTTTCAAAAATTGTTTTAAGTGTCCTGCACTTTCCTGACCAATAAATCATATTTATTGACATTTTAAATAGCTAAAACATTTCCATTTGTCGCATTTTATGTGCGGTTATATATATAATTAATGTGAATAAAAATAAAAATATCAATTTTTTACTATTAATAATCTATTAATATTACCGAGATATCTTATGTAAATTAATGTAAATGTTCTCAACTTATCATTTAATTCAACAAATTCTTCTAACTCCCTTAATATAATTTTTTTTCTTTCCCTTTTTCTGATCGTTCTTCTCATCATAATCGACACAAAGTAAGGAAAAAAAAAAGATAGATAATCAAATGAGACAGTATAAAAATTAAATAGGATGAGATGTAAAATAATTCTTTAGATTAATTTAATAATTTTAAGACTTAAAAATATTATAAATGTTATTTTCTAGGTCAATTTTATATCAATATAGAAAATATTATATTTTGGGCAATCGAGGTGTGTGAGAAATAAGAGTATGAGTCATAATTAAGGATTTATAATTAATAATTATAGATATATTTTTTAGGTGATCGTACGGAACAAAGGGATTACCACTAAAAAACAAAAAATGGCCACAGCAATCTTCTAAAAACATTTATTATGATTTTACTAAGATACGTCGTGAGCCCTCCAAAGCCCAACCCAAGCCATGGGCCGACGTGCTCTCTCTGAACCGGGCTCCGGTTCATGGCACATTAAAGACCGACGTTTTCCCCACCGCATCCACGAACCGAACCGGCCCGGGCCGACCAATCCCTCGATGTGACTAAAGCATCGAACGAGGTCCCAGAAGCAATAGATAGGGAACACGACGGCGATGCCCTTCTTCATTTGACACCGCCGATAGTAGGTCGTTGGAGGTCTCGCCATGGACGACAACTTCGACGCGCGGGTGAAGCGGCTCTTCGGATCTCGGCTCTTCGAGACTGTGCCGGATAGCAACTTCCCGGAATCGTCTTGGTCGGTGGTCGGCGGGGAGGTCGAGCGGCGGCGCTGGAACAGAGAGAGCGGCGATGGCCCTGACCGAGAGGGCGATCCCTGCGCCTCTGCCTTCGAGGAAGGCGGGTGCTTCGCCAAGAAGATGAAGAGCTCCAGGAGGGACCGCGGGAGGAGTTTCGAGGACGATCTCGACGAGGTCGATGACGGCGACGAGGACGAAGAAGGTGGCGATGGAGAATACGATCTTGAGGATGATGGAGATCGAGAGGAACGAGAGATTAGGGCTTCCGTTGGGCTCGATCCAACCCTAGACTACGAGGTATCCTCTTTTTTCACTGATACCTTCTCCTTCCCCCCCCCCTTTCCGTTTCGTGTTTACCGCCCAACTCAGCTTGCTTCTGTTGGTAATCATTCTGGAGTTTCTATAGCTATGCGCTGGTTAATTGTCATATCCATATTTTGTTTTGGTTAGGAAGATATAAGATTAAGGTTATGTTAGATGTTTTGCTTCCTTCTTGCTTCGAGCATTTCTTTTCCCCACTGCCTTTTGGATTTTAGCTGGTTAGTTAATGGTAACTGTAAGAGATGATTCCATTTTGATGCTCAGGTTTGAAGTGGTACCATCATGCAGTGCATTTATATATTGCCTGTTAACATTTTCTATATTCAAAACCTTTTTTTCCCCATGTTAAATTTTCATGCACTTTAATTCGAGTATGTGACGGACAATGATGCAAGGATTCTTAGAGGACATCCGTACTTGAAAATCCTTCCACCTGATGCTCCTACTATATCACCCCATGTTAAATTTTCATTGTTGAAACCAAGCTATCTTCTGCATTTGACATGTTAGCAACCATTTGTCTCAACACTCATTCATTTGAATCATTGATATCATCGAAGTCACTGGGATCAATGTTATCCTATAAAATACAGTAATCCTTGATTGAACCAAACCAACTGGGCTCAGTCAGATTGGCCTTAGACTCGGATTTGGCTTGTCAGATCAGACTTGGGTCAGTCTAGCTAACCAGATTTGGCTCAATTTGCCTGGGCTGACCGGCAGCAGGCCCAAGCGCATGCCTAAATAGATAAAACTCTAGCTTTGCACATGCAAGAAAGAGGATTGAAAAGATTTGGAGCTAGATAACAATTAAAGCCTAAGTGATCCATTAGAACAGAAACGTTGAATTATATAAGTTTAGCTAAGCATGAAGTTGCCTTGCCAAATTTGTTCATATAGTTGACAACAAAGAAAGGTGTAATGCATGCTTGTGTAAAAATAGCACTCGCAAGAAGATATATAACAAAAGCAAAGAAGTCCAAGTAATGTTATAGAAACAGATTAAAGCAGCTACAATTGATCCAGATCTTACCAATCTTAGTTAAGACCTGATGATGTATCACATATTGTCTAAATACATAGTACCATTTTATGTTTTGACAACCAGCTTTACTAGGGTGACTCCAGCTTTACTAGGGTGACTCCAGATCTTACCAATCTTAGTTAACACCTGATGATGTATCACATATTGTCTAAATACATAGTACCATTTTATGTTTTGACAACCAGCTTCACTAGGGTGACACCAGCAATTTTGTCATGTGGGCCCAAAAACATATTATTTAGAAATGTTGTGTATAGAGATAAAAAAATTGATTTTTTCTGATAATGAAGCATTGTAAACCGTCATATTTCTGTAACTGACAGAATTTTGAACTGAGCTTGACTTCATAATTTGTGATTATGTAAAAAGAAATGATCCTTTTTCGTTAACCAAAAAAGTCATGGCATTTAAGTAAAATTTGTTCAAGAGTTGACATTTAAGTTATCATCTATAACAACGATTGAAGATTTGAAGTTTGAGAACATGGTCCTTTAACTAACATCTAATTTGTTGATTGTTGAGCATTGTCATTGAGACTATGAACATGAAGTATCATTGCAAAACTATTTCCTCCACAAAATTCAAGTGCAATTAGAGAACTTTGTGTTCTGCATGAGAATCATCTTTGTTATAATAGTTATACTTAAGTTATCAAACTGATAATTGACAAATTCCTACTTTGATTATATTTTTGTATATTTTCATATTTTTTTAGGCAATTTTGGAGGTTATGTAGAGTTTAGCTTAGAATTTTTCTGAAAAAAACGAATATATATAGTATACATTAGAATGGCTATCTTCCTAACAGGATTTGTATTCTGAGGGTTATAGAATTTTATAGTAGATGCATTTAGTTGTGTGACAAAATCAGATTTTCCTCAACAATTCTTTCAAGTGCATGAGTATGCAAAACCTAAAGCATATAGTTAGAATTAATTTTCCGCTTCAGCTCTCTCTGTCTATATGCTCTACTTATCTATCTAATCTCTCTTTTATTTCTCACTTGTTTTATTCTCCATTGGAGGTTACTACTTCTTCAAAGTAAGATGACACTCAAAGGTTACACATATTGTTAATTTATGAACTTAATTAAGACCTGATGTGAGAGTTTACCACTGGCTTAACCTAGACCAACTAGTTCAACATCATCACAATTGTAACTGGCATCACAAGTAAACACAGATTAATGTTATTGGTGATAGTAGCTTTACTCTGAAGTCTTTCATGTCTTGGACCTTATAACTTTTAGCTGACTATGCTACCTAACAAACTATTTATGATCAAACTTGGAGAAATGGATAAATATGGGCTTTATTTTGATTTTGTATAGTCTTCTCTGTATGAGTACTGTTGTTTTGGCATAAGCACTTTTAAAGGTCCTTAGATTTTATTATCCTGTTCAACATGAAACATTGTTTTGTTCTTCCTATTAAGCATGTGAACTCTGTGTAAGAAGAATAGGGAGAGTCTATAAGAGGGTTAATCTATTGTTTCTTAATGATTAAGAATCTGCATGTGCTTAAAACATGAGAAGGTGGAGTGAAGTACAAAAAGTTATGTCTCACAAAGGAAGTAAATAAGAAAAAAAGATTGGTTTCAAAGATGACCTGGGCCACGCATGGTTTCAGCAACAGAAACATATGATATAGTCTCCATATCCTGTTTTTTTCCCCTGTAGCTAATTGGTTTTTTGGGGTTGCTTTTAAACTTCTAGGTGAATATCACCTTTTTTTCTTTCCCTCTCGTTTGAGTCATTTCTCAGGAAGTGCTTTAAGTGGTCATGTGGTTGTAGAGTGATGGAATAAGAAATGGACCCATAATAACTTGCCAAACAATCTTATTCTATTGGATTCCCATTGACAAGTCACTGACAGAATATGGATTTGTCCCTTAATAACCTGCCAAACAACTTATTTTATTGGACTCATCTAGACTAGTTAAATGCATATAATTATTGGTCTAGTAGGATAACAGACAAAAGAATCTATTCAAACATACGATAGATAGTGGCTATCCATTTATTTGTTCTGCTTGCGTTGTTAGAGACAAAAAACTACTTTCTTGTATGTTATTATTGTAAAAATTTTGATCATTTATCATTATTTTTTACTAAAACCAAATAAGAAGACTACTGCTAATTACCTTGCACTATACTATTGAGTAATATTCTCTTATTTGTTGTTTTTTAACCAAAATATACTCCAGCTGAAATATCATCTTTTGGAGTGGCTATAAACCAAAATATAAACCCTGCTTTTCTAAGAACACTCTTGGCTCTGTGAGAGTAACATATGAATGGGTGACAAGTAATGTCTAGTAGTCCTTATCCTTCAGATAGATAATGCTCATGTTAATTTATTGTATATACCATTTAAATTCAGTTGCATAATACATGCACATTCATTGAATGATGGCTTTTCTTCACTTGCGCTTTACATGCATTGCTATGTCACTGACTCGGTGATGAAGCTGTTGGATGTGGTTCTATTGGTCCATATGGACCTGTCAGATAGATCAGTAAGGTTGATCTATTTAGTCTTAATATTTCAGCACTTTCAACTTCTGAGATTGTATTTTCTTTTTGAGAAGCTTTGAGAGGCTGAAAGCCTTTTCTATCTGAGATAGTTTGATGTTCTAATATCTTACTTCTGAATGCTCCGTTAATGGCAGCATTAACTTTGATACCAATACTGTTATTTGCTTAGTTGCCGGGTAGTCTCTGACCAGACAATTTTTCTTTCAGGAAGAGGAGGATGAATATGACAGGAGAGCACTAAACCATGACAACACGGGGGATCGTGTGTATATGAGAGATGTCAAGGATCATGGCCCTCACTTGAACTTCCACACCGTGGTTCCCGATTTTATTGATGCTTCATCTGAATTGACCCATGATTTTAGTAGAGATCCACGTGCTGACCACTTTGCAGCTAGTGTAAGGCTTAAAGAAGACAAAAAGGCAGTGGAAAATGGTCATTCTTCTGTGACTCGTATTGATGAAGAACATCCAGAACAACTGCCTATCAAAATAGCTGATGCTATCAATTTGAAGCCTATTTTGAAAAGGAAAGAGAGTCAGGTTGACTCAAAACCGAAGAAACGTGTCAGGTTCAATCCTGGATGCGAAGGTGATCAGTTAAAGACTATTGAGGAACACGAAGATTCTCACATGGTTCCACAGGTTGTGGAGAGAGGTTATGGTCCTGCGGTAACAAGGGAAACCAATTCCGACTTGTCCGAAATCTCACAGGGGATTCCTGATTATTTGAGGAACCCATCCAAATATACTTGCTATACTCTTGACTGGTCAGATAAGGATGATGATGAAACTAACAAACAGGCATTTGAAGACTTCAGTAATTTGGTGAAGAGATCGAACCTCGATCAGATGTCACTTGAAATTCCAGTGGAGCTTCCAAAGTCTATCACTTTTACACCTCAGAGGAAGCCACGTGATGCTATGTCAATCGATACTGGCTCCAGAGATACTCAGGAAGACTCTGTCAGTGAACCTGATGTGTCGGCTGGCTCGACAGTCATAGCAGCAGGTTATTCTCATGAAAATGATGTGCATGAAATGGAGGAAGATGAAACTTCTGTAGCAGAAGTTAGCATTCGCCCTAGAAGAGCTGGTCGCAACTACCGATCCAAGTCATCGTCAGATGATTGTTCATAACTGTTGTGACCTGATGGAATGCTATTGGCTCACGTGGTCAAACTTTAGTATGACAAGCTCAGGTTAGTATTTGCTTGTCGCCTATAAATCTATAGTAGTATGATACCAAAGTCTTTCGTGCCAGCATCTGTTGAAAGATTGTGTCTGTATGCTAATCAAACTGTTATTTGGGTGCATGTTGCATTGCATGTGTGACTCCTATTTCTCATGCAGAACCCATTCTACTCGGGATTGGGAGCTGTTTTGAATGTACTTTTCTATAAGCTGTACGATTAGGAAGAAGGTTCACTATTTTTCTATAATGATGCAATTATAAATCTCCAAGGAAACACCTTTTTTCAACATGCTGTATTTTCCGAAGTAATTCTGGTGAGGGTTGCTAAAATACATCATGCCAAGGTAAGATTCAGTCAGCGAAGATGTGATTTCTTTTAACTTTTGGTTAAAAACTGCTGTTTATTCATTCATCCAGGATAATGATCAAATTATAGGGAGAAGTATTGGAACAAATACCCATAACGAAATCATTTCCCCAGGTACATGCTAATATTTGATGAGTAGCATGATTTGGATAAGGTCAGGCTCGATATAAACTAAAGTTCTACCATTATAATGCATTCTTTTCATGTAGCGTATTTGGTTTTCAAGATTGTCGATCCTGAAATGATATGTAAATCAAACCGATGCAAATTTATCTGGAAGACCAGTCTTTTTTCCTGACTTAGCTATCAACAGATGATCATTGCAAGAACAAAACATGTTTATTTCTTGATTCAAAAGAAAATTTCGTATAATCTACAATACTTAATTAACTCTAGCTTTTATGTCGTCAAAATGTTTTATCTTTCCCAAGTTCTTGTGTCTTAATATCGTATAGGCCACATATATAACAAAATTCAAAATATATGCATACTTCACATTGATTAATCAAGTGTTAATTTCTTAAAGAAGATATGGAGTGAGATTATTATAATTAAATTTTGATAGCCAAGCTTTTCTCAGTTTTCGCCTTAGCAAAGATCCGTTATTACCTATCCAATGTTTCTTTTTTTAAAAAAAATTCTAATGAAGTAAAATAAAAGAGATGCAAAAAGAAGTGGTAGAAAAGAAAAGTGATAAAGAGTCTAAGAGAGATTATAATTCAAATTATATTAATTTCATTAATAATTTTTCATTGTGCATTTCGAATTTAATTTAATGATTTTTATTTTATATTATAATCAAAATAAAATTCATACGCGATCACATGCTTAAAAATCATATACTCTACCAGCTGAGCTAAAATAGCTTGACTTATGCTTAACTAAACTTTTTATTGTATATTTGCATCAAGATTCGGAATTTGATGTCCACTTCTGAGCCACTCGTTGTAGCCGTCGACATCGGTGGCAGCCGTGGCCAGTACGATCAACCACGTTAAATATGCCACATCCGTGGAAGCGGTCTAATCCGTGATTCCTTGATCTTACTCCTCGCGTCCTCGGTCTCATCCTCGCGCGAATCGTAACCTACCGAAATCAGACGAGAAGGAGGAGATTGATTCGATGCTGAGGATCGCCGGAAGAAGACTCGCTGCTTCCCTCTCTTGGAGGCCCAGCTGCGCCTCCTCCACCCTCCTCTCCCGGAATCCGATCCCCGGTGTCGCCTCTTCCGATGATGATTCCAGATCTCGCGTCGTGCCTTCCGCCGGCTTCCACTTTGAATCGGTTCTTCTCCGGTCTGTCAGAGGTTTAGTATTCCTCCTTTCTATGAGATCCTTTTTCATCTTTGCTTGAAAAGATTCAATACCCGTAGCAAATGAATCGATGGCGTTATTGCGTCGTTTTTGTTGTTGGAAGAGGGAGATATGTATGATCGACGGATTTGTGTGTGTCTTGGAAAAAAGAAAACATTTTTTTGGTTCCTAATTAACTTTTTCGATTAAGGATTGGCTGATTTGTTGTGATTAACAACTGATTAACACAGATTAATAAATGAATACAAAAAAACCGATTCATGTGCACATTTATTTTGGCTTATGGTGTTCTGTGAATGGACTAAGGACTTGAAAAGGGCTGCTTTTCTTCTCATGTAACTGTTCCTTTCTTGCACTTTGGTGATGTTCTGATGTCCTGATGGCAGAGTCTCTTGGTTTCTCTGTGATCAGCTCTCTTATGTGGTTTAGAAACTTTGGCCCATCATTTATTATTCTGTGTCAGCCCACCTTCTGTTTTATCGTGCAGCCAATTATTGTTTGAGCTCGCTTCTGTAGGCTATTGTGGAAGGGGGAAATAGCAATTCTTAGAAATAGGAAGTACTAATTGTGTCATATATCTAAGGAAGCATTGTTTGATTGATGAGAATTTAGTCTTCGGTTGAGGCAACTGTTGGAGCCGTAGGTTGGTATTGGTAGATGGGGTAAGATAGGGGGACATACTGTTGTCTGGAGATGTGATGAAAAGAGTAAAATGTAAGTTGTGAAGACTTTTCTAGAAATAAAAAGAAGATTTATGTAGTTGTTCTTTCTTCTTTTATAAAGTTTTTATGTTAAGGGTTGTGTTTTATCTTGGGGTTAGGTGTTAGGTGATGGTAATTTTGGGCTGTGATGGTCATTTAAGGTGGTAAAGAGAACGCTGAGTTACATGGAAGAAGTAAAGGGAGCCTGATGTCATGTCAGGATTGGCCCTTATTAAGAATAGCATTGTTTATATAGTAAACACGAAGAAATGATCTTCTACATGATCATAACAATTATATTTCAACTTTTGAGGCAATGCTCTTCTTGATAAGCTAGACTTGTTACTTTCATGTAAATAGCTAAATGGAGTAAGATCCCAGTGCACGAGACTTCCCTAAATGCAGGGTCTTTAGGTTGGAAAGGATTGGTGTCAAAGTACACAACGTTTTCCTTCCAAGCAAAAATGCAGATTATGACCTCCAGTATGGGACAAGTTGACAATTGTCTTGGTGGCTTTCAGTGCAAAACCACAATGAATTCCTGTATCAATACAACAATACTGATTAATTGCTTAACTATTTGTACTTTCACCTAAATAAATTTTTGATTTGAAAGGTTGGAAATCTTGGTTATGATGAAGAAAAACTTATTTGATAACCCATCTTCTTAGGACTTTTGTTCGTTTTATCATATGTTGGTTCCCTCATTTTCTGTTGTCATAAAAAAAATAATAACATCAACTGATTCTCTATTAAGTATTAGTATATTCTTTAATTGCCACTATACACTATTAGCCATATAGTAATCCTTAATAATCTGCTTAGATTGAGAGAAGTTGAGGATTGAGGAAATATAGGGAGAAGAGAACTACAACTTTTTAGTGACAAGTTTGGACTAAAGGATGGAAACAAAATTATGATTTTAAACCCATGCTACTTTCGACTTCCCTCCTCTCCGACTGTGTTATTGTTCCGGACGGCATATCTAGTGGCAGTGTCAATGGCGCACGAGGCCGGTGGCGTTCTAGAGAAGATTTAGGCATTGATTTGGGCACTGCCTCCTCTGTGAAGCTCTTCCCCTTCGGTTTCCCTCCCCTGAGGTTACTCTATTATTCCGGATGGCATACCCTGCAATGACAGCGTCGGTGGTGTGCAAGGTCGATGGTGTTCCATAGAAGATCCGAGTGTCGCCTTCGACCTTTGTGAAGTGCTATGTATCCCTTTGTTTAATCCAATGATCCTATGCATTTCTTAAGCTTTACTTGATGATATCTTAGAGCAGCATAATATTGCAGGTTAAGAAGAAGCTTTTAGCATTTCTTAAGCTTTACTGACCTCTGTGAAGTGCTATCCTCCCGGATGGCCTATCCAACGGGGGCATCAATGGCGCGTGCAAGGTCAGTGGCTCTCGTGCTTCTGATCTATGATTCGAGAGAGTGAGGGTCTACGATTGATGGTATAAATGAGGACGAGGCATCAAGGCAAATATCTTATTATTGAGTTGTCAAATGATGAAGACTTCGATAAGTGTTTGAATTTTTTTATCTTGAAGTATTATGTTGAATGCAGATTTGTTGAATCATAGTTTAAATCATGGTTTTTAACTCTTGTTTTATTTGAATCATTATGTTGAAAGAGTGATTGTTTAATATGATAAGAAGAGACAAATTGAAGTAAAAAATCAACTAATTAAAGGTCCAACAAAGGAATCAAACATTTTAAGCAGGGAGCAAAATTACACGTATCAGAATGTTTCAATATACAACATGTATGTTTTGATGGCATATCCAACCTTTTATTATATTTTAAACATAAAAGCCAGGAAAATGCCCCTCATGCACTTGCATTTGAAGCACAACCAACAAGCTTATGTTGTATGATCAAATAAGGGTAACATGTGTTGCATTCTATCTTAATAATGTAAATTAAAAATTTTTTAAAGTACTAGAACAAAATATAGAATTTGTTGAAGATCCTAAAAACACTGCTAAAGTGTTGATAAATAATGTAATTCAAAAAAAGCATTAACTCTTTTCTTTATGTTTAGTATGTTAAGGATTACTTGATCAGTCACTATCAAGGAACACACTTGATATGAGCCATCGTATATAATAAAAAAGCTACTTATAGAATATCGTTAAAAAAGCTCAAGACATTTTGGTCAAGTTTGTGCCAAGGCATGAGGAAAAAAGGTCATCTAGAAAAGTGGTTCACTTAATGATTAGATGTATAGAATGATAGATATTGTGACGAGAATTTTATAATTTATAGTTATATCTTTCTTATAGAATGTATAGAATTTTTATTTATTATGTCAGCTGAGTTATCTTTACTTTTGTTATGTTGATAGTGTTTTTGCTTCTTATTGTAGATGGTCTTTTTGTTGATTGTAATAGTGGTTTCAATGAGAGAGAAAATAAAGGGGATGAAATAGAAAAATGGTTGGCGAATATAACAATACAAGGGGAGATCGAAGAAACTGATCAACAGCCTACGATTCATGAGGCAAACCTTACTCGAGTTATATATACATTAGAGCAGCTTAGGCAATCTATCGCCATATTATTAGAAGATAGAGAAGAGGATAATAATGATGGTGAAGATGCAGCAGTTGGTGTCAAAGTGGATGACAAAAACAAAAATAAAGTACGATATCCATATTTTGATGTTAGAGGTGACAAGAATAATCATGATTTTCAACTTAGAAAATGTTTTGCTGATGCCGAAGAGTTTCTTGCTGCGATCAAGCAATATGCCATTTCTATGTGCAAACAACTCAGATATCTAAAGAATAATAAGGATAAGATTAGGGTGGTATGCCAAGCTAGATATGACTGGATGATATATGCATCGAAAATACAAGGACAAACAACTTTGCAAGTAAAAATATTGAATGCAGAACATTCATGTGGGAGATTATTTTACAATCCTCTAGCTACAGTTAAATGGTTGCCTGATAAGTATCATGATAGGATTAGAATGAATCATACTTGGCTAGCTAAGTCTTTGAAGGCAGCAATCCAACAAGAGTATGCTTTAAATGTTCTTATACACAAAGTGTATATAGTGAGAAATAAAGTATTGTCAATGATCACAGGTACTGAAAAGGAGGAATATGGTTTGTTATGGAATTACTGCCAGGAGATATACAACAAAAATTCAGCGTGCACATGTGTAATCAAATATAGATCTGATAGGAAAAATGATATATTTCGTAGAATTTACATCTACTTTGCTGCACTGAAGGAAGGATTCCTAGAGTGTAGGGACGTTATAGGCTTCGATGGATGTGATTTGAGTTCTACATCGAAAGATGTATTATTGACTGCTGTTGGGATTGATCCGAATAATCAAATATATCCATTTGTATATGCAGTTATTGAGAAAGAGAATAGTAATGCATGGAATTGGTTCATCAGCTTACTGGTCAGCGATTTAAATTATCTCAATTAGTAGTTCAGATCAGTGGATATTCATCACTGATAAATAAAAAGGTGTATTAGAGGTCATTGCACATTTGCTTCCTAGCGCTAAGCACAGATTCTGTTTGAAACATTAATATAATAATTAAGAAGAAGCATAAGGAATTAGCACTGGAGAAATTATTTTGGAGAGCTGCAAGAGCTACAAGGTGCATGACTTTAAGCAAGCAACTCTATACACTTTGCGTATAGGAACATTCAAAGAATACTCTTGTTCGATTGTTGCCTTCAAAGATTTAACTGGCTAAGTGGGATTTGTTCTAATCCTATCACAGTACTTATCGGCCAATCACTTAATTGTAGTTAGAGGATTGTCAAATAATCTCCCACATGAATGTTCTGCATACGAAGTTTTTATTTACAAAGTTGCCTATCCTTGTATATTCGATACATATATCATCTAGTAGTTACATCCAGCTTAGCATATCATCATAATCCTATCCTTATCATTTTTTTATATATTGGAGTTGTTTGCCCATAGAAATTACATGTTTTTCGATCATAGCACAAAATCCTTCAGTATCAGCAAAACATATTCCAAGTTGAAAATCATGGTTATTTTTATTACCTCCAACATCAAAGTATGGATATTGTATTTGGTTTTTGTTTTTGTCACCAACTACTGCATCTTTACCATCATTATTATTTTCTTATTCATCTTTTGATAATATAGCGATAGATTGCCTAAGCTGGTACAATGTATATATAACTCGAGTAAGGTTTGCCTCATGAGACGTAGGTTGTTGATCAGTTTCCTCAACCTCCCCTTGTACTATTGTATCCGCCAACCATTTTTCTATTCCATCCCCTTCATTCTCACTCTCTTTAAAACCACTACCATAGTCAACAAAAGGACCATTTATAATAAGAGCCAAAAACACCATCAACACAATAAAAGTAAAGATAACTTGGCTTGACATATTAAATAAAAATTTTATACAATCTATAAGAAAGATATAGCTATAAATTGTAAAATTCTCATTACAATATCTATCATTCTATACATCTAATTATTAAGTGGACCACTTTTCTAAAAGGCTTAGCTTAGGCCTTTTTTTTCTTATGCCTTAGCACAAACTTGACCAAAATACATTGAGCTTCATAAGTGATACTCTATCAGTAGCCTTTTTATTGCATACGATGACTCATATCAAGTGTTTTCCTTGATAGTGACAAATCAAATAGTCCTTGACATATTTGACATAATGGAAAGATTTAATTTATTTTTTGAATTGCATTACCTATCAACACTTTGGTGGTGTTTTTAGGATCTTCGGCAAATTTTGTACTTTATTCTAATATTTTTAAAAAGTTCTTAGCATACATTATTAAGATAGAATGCAACGCATGTTATCATTATTTGATCATACAACATAAGCTTGTTGGTTGTGTTTTAAATACAAGTACGTGGGAGACATTTTCTTGGTTCTTTTGTTCAAAATATAGTAAATGCTGGATATGTCATCAAAACATTTATGCATATTGAAACATTCTGATACGAGTAATTTTGCTCCCTATTTGAAATGTTTGATTTATTTGCTAGACTTTTAATTAGTTGATTTTTTACTTGAATTTGACTCTTCTTATTTTATTAAACAATCACATTTAAATTAAACAGGAGTTGAAAACCACGATTTAAAATATGATTCAACAAATCTGCATTCAATATAGTGATTCAAAATAAAAAAAATTAAACACTTAGTGAAGTCTTCATCATTTGACAACTCAATAATAGGATCTTTGTCTTGATGCCTCGTCCTCATATATATCATTAATCGTAAACCCTAACTCGAATCGTAGATCAGAAGAAGAACCATCGGTCTTGTGTGCGCCACCGACGCCGCTGTTGGATAGGCATCCCAGGAGGATAACGAAGTCGAAGGAAAGGATAGTGCTTTACAGAGGTCGTTCAAGCTTAAGCACTTTTTTTTGACCTACAATGTTATGCTGCTCTAAGATATCAAGTAAAGCTTAAGAAGTGCACAAGATCATTGAATTAAACAAAGGGATGCATAGCACTTCACAGAGATCGGAGGCGGCACCTGGAACGCCATCAGCCTCACGCGCCACCGATGCTGCTGTTGGGTATGCCATCTGAAACAATAGCACAGCCGGAGGGGAAGATAGCGCTTCATAGAGGAGGCGGTGCTTGAATCTCCTTTGGAACGCCATTGACCTCGCGTGCCACCGACTTCATCGCTGGGTATGTCTTCCGAAACAATAGCGCAGCCGAAGGGGAAGATAGCGCTTCATAGAGGAGGCGGTGCCTGAATCTCCTTTGGAATGCGATCGGCCTTGCGCACCACCGACGCCGTTGGGTATGCCATCTGGAATAATAGCGCAGCCGAAGGGGAGGAAAGCTGGAGGTGAAGATAGTGCTTCATAGAGGAGGCAATGCTCGGATCTCCTCTGGAATGCCATCGGCCTCGCGCACCACCGACAACGTCGCTTGGTATGCCGTTTGGAACAATAGCACACCCAGAGGGGAGGGGAGGGGAGGGATGTTGGAGGGGAAGATAGCGGTGCTTCACAGAGGAGGCAGTGCTCGGATCTTCTCTGGAATGCCATTGACATCCCATGCTACCGATGTCGTCGCTAGGTCTGCCGTCCGAAACGATGGCGCAGCCGGAGGGGATAGTGAAATTAATAATTTGAAACGAATGAGGATAGTGAAATTATTTTTTACCCTTTTTATTCGTGTCCTTTTTGTATGTGGCAGCACGTGTGATTTTTTCCGTTGATAAAGTTGACGACATGAGGAGAATTGGAATTAAATGTTTTACTTTCATAAGTATAGGGGTCTTAATGTAATTTTTTAAATTGTAGAGATCGGGATGCTAAACATAGCTAACTACAAAGGGTAATTTATAATTATCCCGGCTGTAGATGATACAGGCTCTTATATATACCTATATAAGGTTTAAAGTTTGTGTCAAACCAGTCTGTACCAAGCAGTATTTATTATGCGAAACAGCAATTTCATTTAGTAATATGGTTCTCCACTGGACATTTGCTTGATATGCTTATCATCCATTGTCTACTGCTCAACGCAAATTAGTATTCAGCCTGTACCCACATCCCATTAGCTCTTTTCTCCCCCCTTCCCACCCAATTTCGTATCATCTTTTTGCCCAATTTCATATCAGTTTGGAGACTGATATCCAGACGCCAAATAGATAAGACTGGTATTCTGAGGGTTGTTCGGACAATTATGATTTAGATTATTAAGTTGAGTGAGCACCAGTTCAGGATTGGTTGTTATAAAACTATGCTTTAAGGCGCTAATCTTGGTTCATATAGGGGGATCTTTGGCCAGAGACCTTGACTATCTTTTAGTTTCTAGTCAGTATTTTCTAGCTTATGTACAAGTGAGCTGTGATTTCCTATGCTGCTAAAATTTCTGAATGCAGCTATAACTAATTCATTTGGGGTCCTCAAATCTTATTTTTAAGCCAACATTCAGCTCTTGGCATTTCAACGCTGTGCTAGGCATTTAAATTGTGATTATGTTTGCACATGGATCTAGTCATTTGATGGACTGTATCTGTGTGCTTTGTTCCTCTTGTGATGGTGTATTTTATTTCAACCAATATTGCTTCAGCTCAGTATTGAAGTTTCTTTTACAACCACATGCTATCGTGGCCCAGAAAATATTTGACATGGAAAAGTAGGCAATGTGCAGTATTTTAATTCTGACTAAATGTATGAGCAGCCTCTCTTTCGTTCTGTGACTTTGTTCATGAGGCTTTGAGTTGCTTAAATCCTTACATTGGCTTGTATACCAAAACACTTAAGAGTTGGCTGTCAGAGATGAATTTCTTTGCCCTCTTTTTTTTTGTTTACTTTCGATGCTTATCAAGGATAAAAGACACTCATCTAGAGCTTTGTTATATGTCTGATTTGATCAACGATGGCATCTGATGAGTTTGTGGGACTGAGCAACTGTGGCGCACTTGTTTAATGGTTGAGCTATGCGAAAAGCGTGTTTATCTTCTGCATCATTTCACTGGATCATGAACTACTTGCCATATTAGAAGCAGAAAGATTAATTGTAATTTGAAAATTGGCTGACAGCTGGTGAAAAAAAATTACAATAACACTTCTCACATATGTTCTTGTAATGTTTGATGAGCATCATAATACTTGTATTCTTTCCTTAGTGGGTAGTAAATGTCCTCTTTTTTTAAGCTTGTAGTAAAATGGTAAAATTAGTCACTGTTGCACGACACTTTAGTATTCTTTTATGGAGCTGTAGTGTCTTCACTTTTTGCTTATAATCATAAAGAATTGCCTAGATTTTTCTGATCCTTTTATCATCCAGGTCTTGCTACTCAGTCACTTACTCAAAATCAAGATCTGGGGTTAGTGGATCTTCCAGCCACTGTAGCAGCTGTAAAGAACCCAACCTCTAAGATTGTCTATGACGAGCACAATCATGAGCGCTTCCCACCAGGCGATCCTAGCAAACGAGCATTTGCATATTTTGTTTTGACTGGTGGGAGATTTGTTTACGCCTCTTTGCTTCGCCTGCTGATTCTTAAGTTTGTTTTGAGCATGTCTGCTAGCAAGGATGTACTTGCCCTAGCATCATTGGAGGTTGATCTCTCTAGCATTGAGCCTGGGAACACAGTGACTGTTAAGTGGCGTGGCAAGCCAGTTTTTATTAGGCGGCGAACTGAATCTGATATAAAGATGGCAAACAGCGTGGATGTGTCATCCCTTCGTGATCCACAGGAGGATTCGGCTAGGGTGAAGAACCCTGAGTGGCTTATCGTCGTTGGTGTTTGTACTCATCTTGGTTGCATTCCGCTACCCAATGCCGGAGACTTTGGAGGCTGGTTTTGCCCTTGCCATGGCTCTCACTACGATGTCTCTGGCAGGATCCGCAAAGGCCCAGCACCTTTTAATCTGGAGGTTCCAACATACACCTTCTTGGAGGAGAACAAATTACTCGTCGGATGAAATTATCTATCCTGGCTGAGAGTAGATGGTGTGGTTCTCTAACTTCTCATTCTTCGAATAAATTTTTACCTGTTCAACGTCCTTTTAAATTGGATGCCTGTCGGCCAGTTTTATTCTGGCTTTGAACTGTTAATAATTGTTTGTTGCTACTACTTGAAATCATGTTATGTTACTGTATGAAATGAATTGGTATCATGAGCAAGAGTTTGGTATTGTTTAAATTACATTTACAATAATTTCATGTTTCAGGAAGTCGACCATAGAATTCTGAGTCATTGTGCTGGTAAATCTACTGTCTGTGTTCTTTGTGGATTGTTGGGCATTTGTTTACTGCAACATAAAGAACTCCAACCTCCGCTCAATGCTTGAGGTATGAAACTTACTTTGCAGTTGAAGAGACTTCGATAAGCTCAATCTGGACATCCATCTGATCTGGTATCCAAATGCAACATCGAGGACAAAAACCTTTGAATCACTCAGACTGCTCTCTATAATTTAGCTTTGAACGAGTCTCTGATTTCTATGCTACTCTTTTCTTCTCTGCTCGTGGTATTGAAATGACAATTATAGCAACAAAAATTTATGACAATCGTGAAAGATTATTTTTTTAATTTTTATTAAAAACTAAATGAAAAAGACAAAATTCAAGTTAGAAACTTATGTTGATAATTATCTATTAAAGTTTCTATCAATTAAACACGACACTTATGACATCACTAAACCAATGTTTTAGGTGTGAAAAAACATAAATGAACTTAAAAGAGTCCGCATTCTTTGGTTGATGAATTTAATGAGCAGTTTGATTCTTAAAAGAGAAACCATACATGCTTAAAAGATTCTTAAAATGAATATTAGAGTAGAGTTGGAATTGGACTTCTTTGACTTCCAGCAAAATATGGTTGCAAGTAATGCTAATTTATTTTGAGATCTCCCTGTTTTCCCCAACTTTGTATGTAACAACAATGAAATTAATGTCAACTGTTGGCATTTTGATCACACACAATCTGCAGATTTATAGTTGCACAATACAGAAAAAAAATATGAATGGATGATGCTAAAAAGGGCCTATATGGCAAGTTGCAAGGACAAAAATATTTACAACATAGGCTTAGCAAAATAGAAGCTAACTTACACCAAAAGTATTTCCTCAAAAAACAAAAAAGGCAGGAAAAATATATAATTCTGCTGAAATATCCTACATATCTTTATTCCACCGAAATCGGTTAAGTAGAGATCAATTTCACATCTTTCATATTACAATGAGCAAACACAGGACAACACAAAAAGACAACCAAAAAAATTATCGCACTCACCTTGTACTTCAAGAAATTATAGAAATTTCATGATTTCAAAGTTTACGAAAAAAATAATCCTTCCTTTCAACTGTGATTAAAATATACTGTTTCAGAAAAATACTTAATCAGAAGGCAAATAAATTGCCTGACTCTAGCATTGTTCGGGTTATTCGTTGCAACTCAAGCAAAGAACTACGATTTCGATTTAGACATTCTTTGACCAACTCATAGGATCCCATATAAGAGAACAAAAGTTTGATATCAAAGGGAAGATGGAGAAACTATATTTCATGAATAATCGGCAGACTTAGGAACTTATGATAATCAGCTAGTCCTCCGGTTATACACACCACATTGTGTATCTCAGCTGATGTGCATTATTTGTTATTTTTTACACGCTGCAATGTGTCTCTGCTGATGTCTGTGATTTGTAATTGCCAACAAGAACTTGTTGTCAAACCAGTTCATTCCTCCTGTAAAGTAAAACAAAATGGAAAGTCACGATACAAAATGATGCTGGCATATTGCACTTTGAGAGGTGGACGAAATATGAATGCATAAGAGACCCAGCAATTCCATGGCATTACCTAAGATATAGGGGAATCTCGAAAGATGTGCCTTGGATCCTCAACATATTCTCTTGAGGCTTGTGCCTACAAAGTTTAAGTACTAATAAATATCGCAGCAAAGAAAGATCAATCTTGTATCTCATTCACCGAGTAAATAATGCAGCACATTACAAGGACCTACCTAAGAGAGTACCTGAAACATAAGCAAGTTTTTTACACAAAATTCTATGTAAGATGAGCTATAGATAAATCCAGAAAAATGAGCCCCAGTGCACCAAAATATTCAGTGTCTCACATCAGATATTATTCTCATGAATGCCATTCCATTTTCAAAAGGCAACGTCTATGAGTTATTTGGTTCATCATGTTCTTGACACATAAAAACATCACTGATGAGTGTTCTGTTTAGAAAAAAGTTTTGCATCCAAGATATATAGAGTAATAAATTGAGTTCAAATCCAATCACCATCGTCCACATAAGAAAATTACTAACAAATATGAACTTATGATTGAAAAGTTACCTTTGATGGTCCCAGCAGTTCACAACCTCACTGCCTACTCAGCATTTTCATTGAAGATGGAAGATCAGCAAAGACAACTGTTAAATAACTTGGAATCCATCTAACTATCATGCTGCAAATCAATGCATTTGAAATTGCAACTAGCAAATGGCACCAATGCTGGTCCCAAGCCCCGATGAGATAGATGGATGATTGCATTAGCTCACTGACAACCAGCAAGCATAAGACTGCCAACCATTTTCAGCATAGGGCTGGGTCATCACTCAGAAATAACACGAGGCACCTTAATTGGCCGACTCCGAATGGTTGAGCCAGTATGATCTTTTGTTTTCTAGTTGTTGTAACAATAGCAACTAGCTCTTCAGTTGTTTTAGTGTCAAAACCACCTGCTTCATTGATGGTCGAACAGAAAGAGACTCCACTGTGCAGGACAATGCAAGCTTCAACATCGATACCAACTTATCTTTTGGTCCATCCTCCCAAAGTCCTTGAGAGAACAGCTCACCAGCACGGTCATCCTGAATCAATAATCTTCCCCAAGCAACGATGGTAAAGCCATTCCCATATTCTGAGAATGATGGGTCCAAAGATCTCTTTCCAGACATCAACTCAAGAAGCACAACGCCAAAGCTGTAAACATCAGCCTTATCTGAAACCCTACAAGTGGTTGCATATTCAGGTGCAACATAACCAAATGTACCTGCAACATCAGTCGTTGCATGTGTCTGTGAAACTTCTAGAAGCCTTGCTAAACCAAAATCAGATAGATAAGCATTTAGCTTCTCATCAAGTAGGATGTTACTTGGTTTGATGTCCCTGTGAACTATTCTGGGGACACAGGAGTAGTGGAGGTAAGACAGGGCCTGCGCGACATCTAAAGCTATCTTATGAACCTCATACCAACTTACATTTCTGTTGGACATACGGCGGATGAACGTCTCGAGGTTCCCACCAGAGAGGTAGTTATAAATTAGAAATGTGTCGATTTCTCCCATATGATACCCAATGAGAGTTACAAGGTTCTTATGTCGGACCCGACCAAGTGTTCTGATCTCAGCATCAAACTGTTGGAGACCTTGGAACCTGCCAATGGAAAGCCTCTTTACGGCTACTAAAAAACCTGGAACCAGTTCTCCCTTATAAGTCGCCCCAAATCCACCAGTACCAATCAAGTTCTGGATGCTGAAATTACCAGTAGCTCGGACAACATTCTCATACGTCAGCTCAGCTGGAACATCTGTAAATGTCACAACCACTTTCTTTCTTAAACTGGTGATTCTGACAAATTTCCTTCTTCCAGAAACCAATACAAAAGTTAGCACCAAAAGAACAGAGAGTAAGACAGAGGCTGAAGCTACTGCTGCTATTGTGAAGTACTTTAACCTACTCTTTCGACGACCCCGTTCAGGTATTTCAGTCTTAAAAGGAATTCCGGATGGTGAGCTCATACTTGGATCCTGACATGGGTTAAGAAATGAATTGCCTAAGAAGAACTTACAGTCACTAGAATGTTCCAGACGTGGAATATCTCCCGAAAGGTTGTTGAAAGAGACATCGAGCTCAATAAGTTGGTGAAGTGCTGAGAAAGATGGAGGAATAGTGCCTGAAAGTTGATTATTATTGAGCAACAGCACTTCAAGGTTTGTAGCATCTGCCAAACTTGGAGGGATACTGCCTGTCAAAGAATTTCTTGACAAGTCCAGCACAGTTAGAGAAGACAGTCCATCAAACTGAGTTGGAATTCCCCCAGAAAAGTTGTTCCCACCAAACAGAACTTGTTCCAGAGCCTTCAGTCCCCTCAGTTTATCTGAAATAGAGCCATTTAAGTAGTTATTTCTCAAATCAAGATGTCTGAGTAAATTTAAGTTTCTGATTTCAGAAGGTATGGAACCATGAAGCCGGTTGCTAGCTGCCTCAAAGCTCTTCAGCAGCCAACAATCTGTAAGAATCTCATTGACACTACCAGACATCTGATTAACAGTGAGATTAACTGCAAAGCCGCTGCCTACTTGACATGATCCAAAGAGCTTACCAGAAATTGATCCATTGAACCCATTGTTGTTCAAAGACAACCCATAGGGAAAGCTATCATCAAGCGGCATAACAAAAGATGGCAATGGCCCAATAAAGTGGTTCTGGCTAAAGTCATGAAGAACAACAAAACTATCATCAAGAACCAATGCAAAGGGGTTGTCTCTTTGAGTACTCTGAAGAAGATCAAGAAGAAGATTGTCCTCATCCAGCAGGTCGCCGCTCCTACTCAATGATGCCAAATTATATGAACAATCCATGTCCAAGAATCCTGGCAGAGAACCAGTCACAGAGTTCTGGCTGATGTTGAAGTAAGCCATGCAGGGAATTCCTAATGAAGCAGGAAGCAAACCCTGCAAATAGTTTGAGCTCAAATCCAAGAATGACAGGTTTCTACACGTTCCAAGCCATTCTGGTATCACACCAGCAATGTAATTCTGTCCAAGATTAAGAATCCCTAGACTACACGAACCGTGCCGGCTATCTGGCAAACGCCCATCAAGATTAGCTCTTGGTGCCCAAAGAATCTCAAGACTTGGAATCGAGAATATCTCTGCTGGCATTGATCCAATGAACGCATTGAACTCCTCGACATTGCTTGAACTATCAGTGGAGTCGAAGTCCATCAAGTTGGTGAGCCTAAGAACAGAGAGCTTCTGGCAAAGGGCGAGCTCTTGTGGTATTCTGTCAGTGAGACTGTTCCTCGAAACATCAAGAACCCGAAGATCCAGTAACTGACCAATTGCAGAAGGAATCCGACCTTCTAATATGTTCCGATCCAGCAACAAAGTTTGGATTTTGGTACATCTTCCGATAACCGGGGGGATCCTGCCCACCAAGAGATTACTAGAGAGCCTAAGATGCGTTAGACACGAGCAAGAACCGAAGGGGTCAACACTAATCTTCCCGGAGAGCTGATTGAACGACAAGTCTACGGATTCAAGGTTGGAGGATCCAATGAGGCTCTCCGGGATCGCGCCGGAGAGCGAGTTATGACTAAGATCAAGGACACGGAGGGACGGAAGACGGCTTATCTCGTCAGGAATCTTGCCGGAAAAGTTGTTGCGACGGAGGTCGAGCACCTCGAGGCGGCAGAGGCTCCCGATCGCCGCGGCCGGGATGTCGCCGTTAAAGGCGTTATGGGGGAGGGAGAGAACGCGGAGCTCGGTCAGATTCCCGAGGGCGGCCGCCAGCGTCCCGGACAGCGGCGACGAGGGGGTGCCGGTGAGGTTGAGGGCGGTGACGCGGCCGGAGACGGCGTCGCAGGTGACGCCGCGCCAGGTGCAGTGGCGGCCGGCGACGGGGTTCCAGCCGGAGAGGAGAGAGGCGGGGTCGAGGGCGACGGAGCTTTTAAAAGTCAGAAGGGCGGCCTGGTCGGTCGACGCGGGGCCGGGCGAGGGGGACGAGGGGGCGAGGAGAGAGAACGAGAGCGCGAGGATGATGAGGAGCGCCATTGTGGCCAAGGGGGAGGTAGAAAGAAGCAGCGCGACCGAGGTGGCCGCCGGGGCGGTGGTGGCGGAGGTGGCGAGGCTCCGCAAACGCTTAATACAGAGAGCGAGAGAGAGAGAGAGAGGTGATGTAATTTGAAGGTACAGCCAGTTTGATTTCAGGGAGCCATACCGAGATCGGACGGCTGAGGAGAAGGGGTGGGATAGATCGGACGGCGAGATGTATGGTTAGGCCATGGGAGACCTGCAATAAGAGGGAAGGGGCCTAACAAAGGGGACCTGACGGTGACGATGACGATGGCAGTAGTCAAAGATGGATGAGAGCTGAGGAGGAGGAGGCCACAACGAAAGGTGGTGTTGTGATTGCGTGGTGTCTTGGCTTTTCATGGCCAAAGGGAACAAGAAGATTGACGGATGTACAGCTTGCTACACCAAGGTATTTTATTTGCACTACAAATTCCCTTCTTGTATTATTTTTATATGTTTTCAGTGTTCCTCCATAAGTTCAGCAGACCATATGTTTGCTCACGAATTCTTTTCTTTCCATTTTATTATTTTTATATTATAAAAAATAGAATTAACATATTTTGTATTTTGTTTAATTAATTTTCTATATTATATTTTAGTATTAATTTTTTTAAAAAATATATATATTATCAAGATATTCTACCTCGTAATATTATATCCATCATGATCGGTAAGTATCTTTATAGCAGTAATAAGCCTCAGACCAAAAAAATTCAAATATGGAGAGGCTTTTAAATTTTTATAAAAAAAACCCTTATTAAATATGAGGGTAAAAGAGCTCCTTTCTCTTTTTTAGATATAGAGATGATTAAAAAAAAACTTCAAGATTAATGTGAAACGATATATAAGAGATTTATATATGATTTGATTTGAGTTAAGATATTTATATTTTTTTTTGTATGATAAAAAATTTGATTTGAAAAAACTATTAGACTCAATCTAATGTTTATTATTTTTTTTTTATTTTTATTGATGATTCATTAGATTTTTTTTGAAAGTTTATTATGGGTTAATTATAGATTATCCCTTTAATTAGCTATTTTAGTATCTCAATCCATATATTTTCAAAAGTTACATTGAAATATCTATACTTATGAAAGTAAAATATTTAATCATGTTTCTCTTTGAACATGTCGATTTTACTAATGAAAATACAGTAAGATTTTATCACTAAGCATATGTTAACTCTATCTGATTTTAGGTTATTCTGAGCATGTACGGTATTCTCATCATCAGAATTACGACATTAGGAGAAACAAGTTAAATATTTCACCTTCATTTATAAGGATCCAAATATAACTTTTAAAAATATAATTAGGTTAGTAAGAATAACTAATTATAAGAGATAATATATAATTAGTTGCTTCCGTAATATTTATTAGATTGCTGCAAACTGATAATAAAAAATAACTTAATACAAAATAAAATCCAATGACCCAACTTAACATGGCACATAACGCAACCTTAAGTTATGATTAGTCTTGTTAATTGTGTGATGCTTTGTTGGGAATGTACTTATGAGCAATTATAGTTACGATAAAATTAGTTATCTTTAGTATCTTGATCGTTATATTTTTCTATATTTATAAAATAAAATATTCTTCTCATATTATCAACTTTATTGACCAAAATGCTATAGGAATTATCATTGAAAACGTGCCAATTTTATCTCACTTTGATTTATTACTAAGCACGTATCTTATTTTCAATATAAGAAAAACAAGATTAAATATTTTATTTTCATAAATATAGATAATATAATTTTTAAAAACATAAAAAAAAATTAGATTAAAAAAGTTAATTACATGTGATAATATATAATTAGTCTGCTCACTACTTCTACAGAATTTATTAGATCGCTGCAAACTGATAATAAAAAAATAACTTAATGCAAAATAAAATCCAATTACCCAACTTAACATGACACCTAATGGAACCTTAAGTTGTAATTAGTCTCGTTAATTGTGTGATGCTTTGTTGGGATTGTACTCGTGGGCAATTATATTTGCGGTGGAGACCGAGGTCGGTGTTGGTGAGGGGCCACGGGATTCCCTGTTTTGTAGCGTCACATGACCTACATAAAAACTAGAAAAGTCCATTGACCTACCCATCAGTCAACAAGTAGCCTTGGATTCAAGTGCACAGCCAATGCATTGTTCCGGGAGAGAAGGCTCCCCACATTGAACTATGCATCAGAAGCCTGCTCATTGGCCCCTCCCCCTGCCAAACCCACCTCCCAGCCCATCACCTCTCTCTCTCTCTCTCTCTCTCTCTCTCTCTCTCTCTCTCTCTCTCTCTCTCTCTCTCTCTCTCTCTCTCTCTCTCTCTCTCTCTCTCTCTCTCTCTGTGAGCATGTATGTGATGTTGTATGATGTCATCACAAAAGGAACCTTTCCCACAGGTTTGGTAGCAGCTCCATGGGGGTAAAAGAAAGGAAAGAGAAAGAGAAAGTGCTTCAGTAGATCACCAACTCACAATACTTGAATCAGCTTAAAGTGACTGCTGCTGGTTGATTCGAGTGGTGAGTGGGAGAAGAAGACTCTTGACATTCATGTTCTTGCACTCTAGTCTTTTTGTCTTTGTCATGGCGGGAAATATCAAGATATATATATATATATATATAAATATATATAATAAGGATTCTTTTTAACCTTTTAATCTTTCTGCTTCAATGGTCTTTCTTTCCACACTTTTATCCATGCATACCATTCGAAGTGCATGCGTCAGATTCATTTCCCATTTAAATCCCATCCTCTGGATCATGATAAAGGATTCTAAATCAATGATGTGAAAAGTTCACTTTGGCTGTCCCATGAATCTCTGCAGCACCTTTTTCCTGCCTTGATTTGTTTTCTTAACATGTTTTCAGATCCTTGCAATTATTTTGTGATGTATCTGTTTGTGCATCTTATTGTTCTATGCAACTAGCATCAAAATCATCTTTTTAATATCTCCTCTAAGTTACTTACAAAAATATCACTGATATAAGGTCATCATTATTTAGGATCAGTTAACTAAATCTTTTCTCACCATCCAAATATGTAAAAAGTATTATTCCTAGTTAAGAGTATTTAGATGTTTATTTATAATTTTAATAAATCCATTAATCTCTTCTGACTATATATTATATGTAGATCTTCTTAGCATATATTTATGTCACGTATAAATAATTTATTTATAATTTCTAATAAGATCTTCTGTATATTTTTTTTATATTTTTCTCATATCATTAAGAGTAATCGTTTCACTTTTTTTAACTATCATATTTCAAAATTTTGTTAGCATGCATCTATATCATCTATAAATAGTTCTCCTTTGTTTTATCAAATATCCATACTACAACTAGAAATTTATATATACCTACTCTGAAGCTTATATTTACATACATGAATAGGTAAATGTATATTTTCTCTTTAATTACATTTAACATTATGATACTTATACTTTCAAAAGTTGTATTCTATACTTATGAAAGTGAAATATTTAATCTCGTTTATTCTTATATCATCGACTTTGTTACGAGAAATATGGTAGGGTTTACAACTGAGCATGTGCTGACTTTATCTCATTTCGATTTATCACTAAACACATATAGTATTTTTGTCAACAGAGATAATGGTGTGAGGATAAATGAGATTAAATATTTCACTTTAGTAAATATATAAATTACAACATAATCTTTGAAAAAAAATATAAAGATTGAGATACAAAATATAATTAATTATAAAGATTAATTTATAATTAATCTTAAACTACATTTTAGAATGCCGAGGGATAAAAAAAAAGAAAAAAAAAAGATTGAGAGGCGAATTATTGGGAGCTGAAGCCAAGCATGGATGTGTTTACTGAAACCAAAGCCTTAACTCAGGGGCAAAGTCATTGGGACGTGGGAGCAAAAGCCACACATCAAGCTGAATGTCTGTGCGGGAAACCCATGTCTGTCGGCTACCCTTCTCTGATAACTAAGAAAAGATTCCTTCCTTCCCAATGCTACGTGAAGTATCATACACCTGATTACTATAAAAAACGTGACCATTTGATCACCTTAGCATCTCGCTGCAGATTTTTCCAAAAGGAAACGATTAGTATAGGGGATTTAGAAAGCATCAGCCTAACTGTGCAGATTGCTGAACTGTGAGAACAGTAGGGAGTGCATGCTACTCCAGTTTCATTCGGTAGGAAAAGAACAAGCAAGTAGGGCAGTGCGGTGAGACAAACGTAGCATTGGACCACTGGGAAGTTGCAGGCGTGGGCGGTCATAGAAAAGTACTCGGGCATGGGGCCAGACGCCCACAGGTAGAAGAAGAAGGTCTCACTCGGGGCACATTGTAAATGAGGTGGGGTCTTTGCCGACAGGGTTCGTCTTTGGAAGAGAGAGGTTTGCGTGAAGGTTTGGACCATCATGTCATGCATTCACAAGCTTGCATCGCAGGTACGATCAGGCTTGGTTCAACAACTAGATATTTTCTAAAAGAGAAATGCTTTATAGGCAGGCACAATAAATTAAAAAAAAAAGAATTCTGTAAAAACAACAAAAAAAAAAATCCTCTTTTTTCACTTTTTTTTTTTTGCCCTTAAGCTTAAGCATATCCTTTTCGAATTTTCCACAATTGTTTCTTCCTTTACACAAATACCCCTATATTGTTTTCTCCATTTTCCAACAAATTTCGGTATTATTGAAAAAAGTGAGATGCTCTACAAGAAAATGAAGAAAAGAATGCCACATGTGTAGGAAAAAGAAAGAAAATGAAATTATTCTAAGGAATTGGTCCTTTCTTTTACTTTTGAGTTTGTTGCGTCGGTGGGCATAATATTGCTCCTCCGCCACCTAGGTGGATCAGGTTTGAGTCGTTAAAACATTGCAGTGTACCTACTAAATAGAATCGACCCCAAATAGGCTTATTGTTATTTTTATCGCGTTTCTACTAATACAACGTCATATTTAATGTAAGAAATTTAGAGAGCTAAAGTGATTAAGCTGTTAGACTGGACTCGAATGAACCACTTGAACCCTGATAGGTTTTCCAGATTGATAAAATAATGATCAGTCTTATGATATCAAAACGAAAAAAAAAAAAGAATAATTGGATAAAATTATCAAATAATACAGAAAATAAGGACATCGTGATCATTTGTGTTACACATCACCTACTTCGTGACTGCTCAAGCCCATTGGCATCCAATGCTGCCATCCACCTGGTAACAAAGATCATCAAGTTAGCAGACACTAGTTCTCTTCAATACTACCGACAAACATAACAATTTTTTTTCAATAGTCATTTGTTACGCTAAGCGAGTAAATTATCTTAGAGAAAACCGTGTCAATACAGCTCACATATGTCCATCCACGGAGGTAGGGGTCTGATGGTTAAAAAATGTGTTTCCACAGAATGATCAAGTCATCCAAGATCTCATGGAGCTACCAGAAAATATGACAAATTGGTATTAGCCAAAAAGTCTGTTTGCAATCTGCTCGATTTAACGCCTACAAACACCATCATACATCTGAACTATGTAAGGCCTAATCCTTGTTGGAAGGGATGTAATTGGCAATGCAAACCGATACTTCAAATCATCAATCGCTTGCTCAAGAAAGGCAATTTTGAATCAAGATCTCAACAGTGCGTACAAGTTTCACACTCCAAACTGTTAATAACAGAGGTAAATTTGTCTTTGCGACATGCGGTTTACGATACAAGTTACCATGGGCATTCAGATGAGGTGACATAGATATTAGGCCTCCACATGATGGATCTTTTCTTTTTTTGTCTTAGAATTTCTGAAACCAACAACAGAAGATGTGAGAACAAGTCAACAACTCAATCATATAAAGTACATGGCTAATGGCACAATGCTTAAACTAGAAATAGATACCTCAGCTTGTGCAGTCTAAGAGCCTCAGATATATTTCATTCCTGCAATTCTTATGCGTCTCGATATCATGAACTGACCAAGTGAATAAATCACTCCTAACAATCCTATAACCCTCACTGTTACTATGTCTGTTATGACAATTGATGGCAAATTTAGTGGCAAAGTCAGCAACAAAACTGAGTCTGTCTGCTTCACATAGTCCCACATAAAGCGATTGAAAAGAATGTGGTTCGGCAAGGTAAGCATAAGGAGGGCTGCATTTTTAACGGCGAAAAACCACCCAGGCCCTCCAATTTCAAGACCCCAACCCATGTTGCCACGCCAGGCTTCCTCCCATATCCTGTACAAAGCAGTCAACACCAAGTAGCCAGATATAGCCAGAGTCACGGGGAAGTATCTTTGTCTGTCACCAAAACCAGCAAATATATCGGAGTCTTGGTTGAGAAGCAGAAGAATTGGTGCCAAGAAAAATATTGCACGGTTTGAGCCACCAGTGAGATGGATGTTAAGGATCAGGCAGATGATGAAGCACATAACCGTGGAGACATTGCCCACCGCAGGCATCCAAGCAGCCTCTGTGGCCAACCTCTTGATTGTGAAGGATGGTGCAGCTGATGGCCTCCGCTGTTGGATGAGTCTTGATTTTGGTGGGAAGCCTGATTTATGGTCAAATTGACTAGTTGGAGCACCTCTGCCAAGAGCCTTCTCACGCAACAATGAGGCCAACTCAAATTTCATTTCCAATGCAATAAGCATAAATATCATTGCATAAAGGCCCAAAAGTGACATTCTAGCGCCTTCAACAGCCAGGAGAGTGTTGAACCTTTCTGCTTCTTCCCCTTCTTCTATGTTCTTGGCTCTAAGCTGTCCTTCCAATAAATATGTAACCGGAAAGAGGGCTACCAATAGAGCAAATACCCATGGCAAAAGCCTCGTACTTGATGCAGACGGAAGGTGTGTGAAAACTATAAGGACGGAAGTACAAACGATGGTGGAGACAAGAAGGGGATACAGAATTATGGCCTCAAAGAAGTATTCTGCACATATGTAGATGCCTAATGTTATTCCAACTCCAACAGCATAGAAGGCCCTTAGTTCGACAATATACTTAATGGGTATAATGGAAGTGACTGCTGCAAGAGTAAGTAAGACGGTCGCTATGAGCAGCCATGATGGCCATGTAGGCCGAGTAGCCACAAAACCATATATTGAAATATCATCAGAAGATTGATAAGCTGATTTAATCAAGTCTGAGTGCAAAGCCCCTGACAATGAAATTGGAGGCTGCATTAGAACAAAAAGCAGGCCCATGGACACCACCAGCACAAGGATTCTCTTCGCCAGCTGCAAATAGATAAATATTATAACTAAACTGCATCTCACCCAAATATCATCTTAACAAACTAAGATTATATCTGCAACAAGAATTGTTATTAAGTCATAACAGAGTGAAACAGGAACAAACATCTATTTCATGGATTGGTAGTTGTAAGAAGTTATGGCATTAGATGGATAAGAGCAACATTGCATTGACCTTTTTTTGTGCATTGCATGACATTGAACTTTTAGTTTTAAAGAGGGAAAATAAATTGACTTTTTTTGTTTGTATGTTTTATTGGCATTTTTTAGTTAAGAAAATATGTCAAGCTTACATGCAAACAAGGCTCTTCGACCAGCAAGTTACTTGGCCTTAAATGTCAATTGGGGAAGTGGGTGTATGAATGCAACAAAAACATTTGTATGGACTTTTTATGGTATGTAACTACCCTGGGGAAAGAAAACATGACAAAATAATTGCTCATGCACCAAACAAATGCAGGCCACTTACTGCAGCATCAATGCACTTCAATAGATTATCAATGCCTGAAAGCAAAATGCAAAATCCTCCTACTGAGTAACTAGGTTCTCATATAACTACATGAAGGAAGAATAAAAAATATCAAATATCAAACTGGTGACAAGTACCGAAGAATGGAATCATTAGATCCTATAAGAAAGTGATGATTGACGAGTAGGGCTTAATATATTGTTTATCATACATGGTTACATAAGGTGTATAAGCTTTTTCAAAGTTAAATTATAAATTTGATGACTTTAGCTCTACGTAGCCCATATTCATTAGATCTTTCAATCATGTTACAGAATAAATAAGCATACATCTCAGTTGATGTTTCACTTTGTTTGTACTGAGCACTAGTATTGTCAAGTTCAAAGCAATTTTTTACCATCATTAGTTTTTACCTAATGAAACCAGACAAAGTTAATAACTAGCAATACCAAATTTTCTTGAACCGTACGTAGAAAGAAACCAAGTCTCTTAATGCATAATATAATCCAAAGCTCAAATTAAAATTTTTTAATCATATAAGTGTTGGAATCTTATTCTAATTGGTGCTCCACTGTCTCTGTGGATATCGATATATATATATATATATATATATATATATATATATATATATATAGAGAGAGAGAGAGAGAGAGAGAGAGAGAGAGAGAGAGAGAGAGAACTGGACCGGACCCGGTTTTGGTCCATGTACTGATTGGCAGTCGGACCAGTAAAATACCCGGTCCAATTGTACCAAACCAACCAGTCTAGCAAATCAAATTCCAAAAAATGTGTAATCTCAGCCTGACCTTAACATTATGCACCATCCTCTTATTGCCTATATAGGAGAACCTGCAAGTTGGACCACAATCATATAGGAACTCTAGCATTCCCAAAGCTAAAGTAAAAAAAGACTTATCTGTTCAACTTCATCTTTAAGAAGACACCCTACTTATGATCTTATTAGGTTTGCCAAGGTATTAACAAATGCTTCCATATATGGGAAATCCATTTGATATTTTGACTCTTTGATAGATAGCACGAAATCTAAATATAAATGACAAGTAAATTAATTGTGGTGGATACACTTCCAAGATACTATAGCCTTCCTAACTAGCTTTGCTAACAACCAACCAAATCTTTTGAGCAAAGTTTTGCTGCAATGATCTAAACTCCAGTTCATGTGCAGGCAAAATAGCATCAAAACTTTTGATGGGACTAAGACATTCTAAATATGTTTGTTCTAACACTAGCAAGTCAACTTAACTATGAGATTGAAAATAATACACATAACAATGCATTATGAAAGTCCAAAATTTGAGATGCAATGCTAGCAATTCATACTCCATGGAGTAATTTGGCTTGCATGATAAATGAAACAAAAAAACTATCAACCTGATGTAGTTGTTTTTCATTTTCGTTGAACCAGTAAAAGGCATAGAGATGGATTGAAAAAATTATTAGCATAGCATTCTTTTGATAATAACATAATAACAAATAAAGATACCAATAACCTGAATGGTACCTAAAATCAACCTGTGCAACAAAGATGCTGATGTGTTTTACCTGGACATGGGAAAAGTGAAGAGCAACTATTGGGATGCAAGCAATTCCAGCCAAGAGAATAAATGAACCCAAAAGCAAACCATCAGATGGAGGCCTTCCATTCCACCATTGAAGAGCTTCAAAAATTGTTTCTCGACATAACCAGGCAGATAAAGCAACCACAGATGCATGAGCATAACCTTGCCAAGATTTCATTTTCGAAGCTCCTTTTGACTTATCTCTGCATAATTGAAAACCAGAAACCGAGATGAATAGAATAAATTAATTTATTAAGCATTTAAAAGCAATTATAAAATATATCATTAAAGTAACAAGTGCTTTCTTAAAATAAACATGGTGAATGTGTATTTCATAGCAGAAGATATTAATTATATATGGCTTGGTCTATACTTGTAAAGAAGCAGCGGAGGGGAAACAGCCAATAGTAAAATAGCCGTCATCCACAAAACTGATTTTGACGTAATAAACAGCATTGCCAGCTTTGACAGGTACAAACAGGTCAAGATCCAAACAGCTTTTGGCCCAATCCGTTGATCAACAGATAACCTCCTCACCAAAGCCAAGCCCAGTAAGGTGGTTGTCAAGACCATGTAGCTAGGATACATAACATCTTCATCAAACCCAAAATAATAGATGACAGTGTAGTTGAAGAAGCGGTCCTCTATATAGCACAATAATAGTGTATGACCGGTAAGACCAAACTCAGTTAAAAACCGCAACTTCAAAGGAAGAAGTGCCAAGCCAGGAACAGCCATTGCCATGATTATGCTTGCGACTATCAACTTGCAGAAGGATTTTAAAGACATACCAGCGATCCATATATTTAGATCCCAGTAGTTATGTACAACAAACCATAGAACCATCAGGCTTGCTAACGCAACAAATGCAAAGTATGATGTCAAGCTTTTCTTTGTGAAAAAACGGGCAATGTAGAAGCCAGAGATCATAGGAAGAGGGAGTAACTGCCAAAGTGACACAAGTCCATTTCAATGATTATTAGCAAATAATAATATGACAAAATAGGACTCACAATAATAGAACAATGGCATACATGTACAAGATTTTCATGTAAACAAAAGGCATCAAATCAGAAAAACAGAACATCCAGACACTCAAGTCCAACGGACTGCAAAAAATTTTTATGAACAAATGTCAGTAAAATTCAGCAATACAATTGTATCGAAGATATAAATCTTTGATTATCTAAAATATAAATATTACTTGCCACTTACACTAGATATTTAGCTAAAATTCGACTTGAACATGTAGTTTTTATTATTACATAAAAGAAGATATGCTAGCTGCATCATTATTTTCCCTCTTCAAGCTAGGAGTTCTAAGCAACTCTATTTATGTCTTCTTTTGCAACTATTACATTTATCTTTGCCTAATCTGCCATACTAACTTTATCTTAACCTTTCAATCAAATCAATTCTGAAATTAAATTATATTAAGAATCATCTTCATGGATAATGATTTTAAAGCATGAGACAAAGGAGACTAACTTTAAGACAAAAGAAGATTCTGCATACTATCCAGAGCAAAGAACATAAGGATCTCAGCCATCATGAACTCTAATTTGTACTTTAATAATCACCCAAAAAACAATGCAAAAAAAGAAACATTGCATTAAAAATTTTAAAAGTCAGAGGACTAGTAAAAAGTAACAAAGGAATGACACAGAACAAATGTCAGAGGCAAGTCAAATGGAAAATTACATATAATGAACTCCATCATGCATAGCAACTAGACACTTTAGTATTCTAAAATCCACCACGGAATATCTTTAGGCATTCTATCATATAGATGGCACTCTATCATTAGATCTCTTTAATAAAACTCATAGTTTTAAAAAATAAAAGTCAAGCCAGTCAACGCCAGCCAGTATTTACCAGTCTGACCATAAACACAAGATGATTTTGCCCAGTCCAGTTTGGGACTATTTTTCAGTCCAGTTCAGGGCTATTTTTCCAATTTTTAAAATATCTCTAGCCAACTGTTGACAGCCAAAACATGTCTCTTCTCCTCCTCTACTGCTCTCCTCTCCTTCTCCATCTCCTCCTTGTTCCAAATTCTCTCCATCTTTCTGTATGTTTGTACCACCTGGTACACCAGTATACCATGTGTTGATAGGCTATCATGTACCAGACCCAGACCGGTCCAACCAGAGATTGATAGGGGTCTGTCTCGAGATTTGAAACATTGATAAAAACAATTGATAGCATCCAAGGTAAAGACCATTCTAACCAAATTCTCAGTCTTATAATCGGATATTGGCATGAATCAATAAAACAAATTGAAGCTAAAAAAATTTGACCAGTTTTGATAAATTCTAATCAAATTTGATAACTTCATGACAAGAAAATAAGAGGGAGAAGAAGAATGAATGACAAAAACGAAATTGACCATATAAAGTTGGGAAATTCTCTGAGATAGAGAAAGTGATAGAGCACGAGGAAAGGAGAGGATAGATTAACGAGCAGCCCATAACCTCTTAAAAAGAAAATAAATTTTATGGCAAAGGCATCATGGGATTTAACACCAAATACCATGGGTGCTCTTTTCAAATAGTCCTTTTCTTTATATGTCCATGCATGAGCTGACACTTCAACCACACAACACTTCAATGCCAAATACCATGTGTGCACTTTTCAAATAGTCCTTGTCTTTATAAGTCTATGCATGAGCCAACACATTACCCACACAATAACAATAGAGGCACAGGAGTCAAATGGGTGACCACTATCTCCAAGGCTTTTGAATGTCTCAGATTCAATGCTTAACTTTACTAGAGATGCAAAAACACAATTGATCAAACCAAAGCAACATTGGCCAAATATGTATACAGAAGACAGAAAAATTTAATAATCTAGCAAAAACTTGTCATTAAAGAAACAATCATAGGATAATCAGTATTAGAAAGATTATTAATGGAAGATCATGAAGACCAAAGGAAATAGATAATCAATATGTGCCAAAACAACTACAAAAAATTCTATCCTAATTAAATAAGGAGGCTCAAGTCCAAATAAAAACCAATACTGAAATTCTATAATGCAGCAGCAGTTTTATTCATTGATTCAATGAAATGAGGCGTAGGCATCAGATTAAACCACTAGATTATGAAGCAATATAAAAAGCATGCATACTGGCTCACATATATATAACATCATGAAGGTCTCGAAGATGAGATCCATGCAAAATCCTTTAGATATATCATGTGGTTAAAATTGAACCTAGTTCAAATTAGATTAAATTATATTAGGTTTGACCAATACATTCTCTACGGACTTAACTTCTTTAGATATTGCATCAAAACTCATTTAATATACCAATTTAAGGAATGCATCCAATAAAAATACCTACCCTTACATCAAAAGGGACCTTAATTCTGAAAAACAAAGCTTTAAAAGCACTAACTTTAGAAAAAGGAACTTCTGGTGAGAAAATAGAACATATATCATAGAGTGATTATACCATAAAAAGACTTATATTTGAGTGAAATTATAGTCAAGCATTTATATGTGAACGCTGTTTCACAATTTTTTGGTTGAAAATGATGACAATGTGTTTTGATTATTGTATTTTCTCAGCTAACAGACCTTGCCTCTTCTTTTTTTTGCATTCCCTTCTCTCTCAAGCTTTCTCATCTACCCCTTAATTAAATATTCATTCTATATATTTATCATGCAAATGTCAGTCAAACAGTTGCTGCAGTTAGGCTTAGTTCAAATCAATTCCAAACTGATTTGATTTTGACATGTGAACTAGGGTGTGAAATTTGGAAAATGAGATATTATCACATCAGCTTAGCACAGACCTCGACATAGAGGTCAGAATCTGACACTAAACCATCTTGGAAAGTATACGAAAAATAAGAAGTGGTACAATGGTCTCAAGGAGCACCTGGAGTCATTTGAGGCGGGGTTTGCCATTTCAGGTACCAGACCCAATTCGACAATCTGTTGGAACAGTACATACCGATCACTAGTGCATAATGATGTTGTTTTGACGAGGAAGAAAAAGAGGGTGAAGAGGAAGGGGCAATGGAGGAATAGATGCGGAAGAAGAAGAAAAGAAGGAAGAAGAAGAAGAAGAAGAAGAAAGAAGAGGAGAAGATGTGAGGCGGCAATGTCAAAGTGGAAGTGACGGGCATCATCACAGTGGCAAAGAGGTAGCACCGTTGTAGCATCACAGCGGGGAAGAGGCAATATGCCCTTATAGCATCACAACAGCGAAGAGGCAACAGCGAGGGAAGAGGCAGCGCCCCTGTAGCATTGCAGTAGCGAAGAGGGCTCGCATTTGCGAGTACTAATTTGCCTTTTTTTTTTCTTTTTTAACACTGACATGGATTATGGCCCACCACTTTTTAATTTTTTTTTACTATTTTAACACTAGGATGGTCCGTGTATCAATCAATGATCGGACTGATATGTACCACTTGTACAGTACTGTTTCAGATGGTACAACAATCATTGGTTTGAGGTAATCTGAGGCTTAAGAAAATTTGAACTAGAAAATGCTTCAATAGTGGAACATTGAATGATGATAGCCTTTCATAAGGGAGAGGATGCACTTGCTTGTTAAACAAAGAGATGATGAGTGATGATTGGAGGAACACATAAAGAAGAAGAGTTTTTAGGGCATCACGAAAACTGATACTTCTTTCAATGCATGAAATTGAAGGATCAAGCATCAATGGCATACAGATGCATAATGTTCCAGTCCATATATTGCATAGTAAGTCAAAATAGGATGGGTAAGTGAACAGCAGATACCAGTGCAATTCATAATTATGGTTTGTAAGTAGGTGAGTTGCCAGCTAGGTACAGAGCTGTTGAAGGTTGTGGCACGACTAGTTGCAATTGATGGTTATGTAACAAGATAATAAGCCCACAACTCAGTGCAATTGATGGCCATGTAACTTGTTCATTGTTTCAGATCTTATGCATAAACAGCAGAATGCATGCAGTTTAACTCTTGAAAGATTAAAAGAAACCATAGATGATGACCAATCCTCAACCACATCGTAACCTGGTTGTTTAAAAAATAAAAAGAGATATATGCTCTTTTTGTTAAACATAAAAAAAAGGATGTGAACATGAATGGAAAAAGGAGAAGAAACAAGGGAATTCCCAATGCGTATATCAATAAAACTTATGCAAAAGATGTCACTGATGCAGCAACTTATTAGAATTGGAATCTGAATATAGAAATAAACAACTAAATCAAGGCATAATTAGTTAAGCAAGCCACTTTCTGTAACAAAAAAATTTAAACTCGACAACAATGCCTAAAACACTAAAGCGGAAAAAAAAAAGTTATTAAGAGCTCAATATTTGATCTTATTAAATCGCCACTAAAATAACCTGACCAAGCAGATTGATACAATTAGCACTATAACACATGACCAAGTCTTATCACTGCCATATTGAACCATATATACTTAATTAAAACAATAATAAATTCAAAGGGATGTTGGGCTTCAATTTAACTTTGAGTTAAATGGGTTTTTTATTAACCTGAACAGACCTACCTAATGGCTCCATAGTTCTGGCATAATTGTTTTACCATATTAACTAATACATGGAGACTGTCAGCACACAACAGAAAACAAGGGCAAAAGCACACAAGGTGGGGTCTATGTGTGTCTGTGCATCCATACCATGCATGATTGTTTAACAAGGTAGCAATAAGCATGAGAAAGAATTCAAATATTCAATTTGTCATGTGCCTTAATCTTGACCCATGAATGCACACCGTGCATGGAAATTTTGGAAAATATCTAGAGCACCAGTTGCAACCTGTGAGACAGAACATGTCCCAAGTTGGAAACTGATATTAATTTGGGTTTGTTATTAGCACCTGTTTTCAGTTAAGCTTTTTTCAGTAGCTATGTGGACCAGATGTAACCAGAAATAACAGCATTGTTCTAAATCTAACAATTTTCTTATATGAAGACAGATTAATATAAACTTGGACAAAAACATAATCTATACAACTCGTTGATGTTGCTAATTGCGACACCTGATCCTAATCTATTGTTATGTTTTGCTATATAAGCATAATTCCTGCAGTTGTTTTCATTTTACAAATGCCTATAAAAGGTCAATAATGAGAACTAAGAAAATGCAACGTAATAACTGTCAAGCGGTGCAGATAAGGTTCTACAAGATCAAAAAATGGAAGGGTTCCTAAAGGAAGATAGGATCCAGAAGCTTAGTATCTCTAGAATATTGCAAAGATGTACAAGTTAAATTTCCTAACATATGTTTTCTTTTAAAGTCTTCTCCTGCAAGCAGACAGGCTTACAGGCTTCAAATCAACATGCTTAGAGACAAACATTACCTTTTAAGATTTAAGAAACAAATTTTCATTTAAAAGAAGTACAACAATAAGATATAACAGTATGGCACAACATATTTCCCTTTTTCCGCATTATACTCGTTGTTAGTGACCAACACTTTCAGACATAATAAACAAAAACTTGAGATAAATATTACAGAGATAGAAGCATACCAGAACAGGGAACCCAATAACTATCGCTCCAGCTGCACTAACCAGAACAGACGAGACAGTAAAAGCTGCCGAACTGAAAGCATCCCCCACCATACCAACAGCATAAGCCCCTACCCCAGATGCCCCCCCAAGCATTGTCACAGTGACCAGAAGATAGTTCAAGGGGGGAGGAGCATGCAAGTACCGTCCAAAGGAATGGAACACAACCCTAACCTCAAGGCAGATGACGACCACCACCATGGCCACCGCCCCATTGACCACCCGAATTTGATGCATCTGGTGGGCATCCCTTGTGACCCACCACAGTGCCCCCTTCATGGATGCATACAGCTGGAACAGAAACGGGATGAAGAAGAGCAGTAGGAGATCACATACAGATGAGAAAGAGGAGAAGACAGTGGCGTGGTGAGAACCAATGCGGAAGAGAAGCGGCACAAATAGGAGATAGAGGGTGTGGAGGCATCCTTCGAAGGGGCCAAGTATCTGCGAGTCGCCGGCCTCATGCTTTTGAGACTTGAAGGCGGAAGAGCGGGGGAGGGCGAAGAGCCAGTAGAAGAGGCAAGAATATGCCATGAGGTAGTAGGCAGCGTTGACCATGCCGAGAGCCAACACGGTGGCCCAGGTGAAGAGCGCGGGAACGATGATGGGGATGCATGCGAAGAGGAGTCGCTCCAGGGCCGGGAGGATGGAAGGGCTCTCGATCTTGATCCATCGGAACTGGAGGGAAGCCCAGACGCCGATCAAGAAGGTGGTCTCGGCGCAGAGGAGAAGCGCGACGCCGGCAAGCAGAGGGGCATAGTAGACGGAGGCGGAGAAGAAGAAGGCGAACTGGGAGGCGACCAGAGAGGCCCAGACAGCGAAAAAGGCGGCGGACTTGAGGCGGAGCGAGTCGAGGAGGTAGGTGAGGATGAGACCGACGGAGAGGACGGTGAGGACGGGGGCGCCGCCAAGGTCGAGGAGGAAGGCGGCTGCAGGGGCGAGGGCGAGAGCGACGCGGGCATTATGGGAGAAGGACGGCGGAGAGATCAGGCGGCTCTTGGAGGCAGCGGAGGAGGAGGACGACGCGGCGGCGGCGGCGGCGGCGGCGGAGGAGGAGGAGGATGGGGAGGGGCGGAGGAGGGGTTGGTTAGGGTTAGGGCTAGGGCTAAGGGAAGGGCTGCGGGAGGAAGAGGAGGAGGGGCTGTTGAAGGTGGGGAAGGAGGGGGCACTTACAGAGGCGGAGATGAAGGTGCGGTGGCGGGCGAAGGGATCATCGGACATCATCGTCGCCGGCTGCGGATTTAGGGTTTAGAAATCTGAGGCCAGGCTTAGGGTTCAGAGGAGGAGGAGAAGGGAGAGAGGCATAGGAATTGGGGTAGAGATTCGGGTGAGGAGAAGAAAGCCAAGAAAGGGGAAGAAACGGGGGACCTCTGTCCGAGAGGAGAAGGGAGCGCGAGAGAGATGACTCGCTTTCTTCGGGTGCGGCTCACCTATATCCGCCGAGCCACGGAACGGAACCACCCCTCCATGTGATGGCTTAATTGGGGGGGAGTTAAATTAACCGCGGTGCTGACGTCGTGACCGCGCCGCGGTTAATCGGCGGGCGACGGTGGAGCCCACTTCGGCAATTGAGATGTGATATATTGTGGTAGAAAGTTAGAATCACATTAATAGCCTTAAAAGCTCGGGTTTATTGCTTAATTGTCTTGCGATTACTGTGTGAAATTATCATAATGCCCTTATGCGTCGTACCAGTTGATGAGCCGATCGAAACTCATCAAACTTAATTAGACGACAAACTTAGGTTTGTTTGATCAATCTCGACTCTGATCGACTTCAATTGATTGATTTTGCTATTGGTTTTGATGAATTATTGTGACAATTGATCATTGTTAATTCTAATTACTTTATAATATTTTATACCCTGATCGACCCAATATAGGAAATTTGCCCTTTTGACCCAAATAATTATTTTTAATTTTTCCCAAAATTATTATATTTTTATAAAATTTAATGAAAAGGCGTGTGCTATTCTCTTGTTTTTACTTGAAACCGTCAAACCTTCTTCTTCATTATCAATCTCCCGGGACAAATATTTTTCCTCGTTTGAGATATTATCATTCCATCTGGTGGATCCCATTCCTTTAGTTTTGATAAGAGTTTATGATGATATTTTTTCTATAGAATTTTTTCTTCCTTTTTTAATGAGTTTATTTTAAGAAATAATGATGTGGATACATCTCTAGACCATCTACTAAACATGATTGATTTGCCTCTCATGGTTCGAGGATTCTCTAACATTGATTTGGGTCGTAGAAGGTTGTTGAGAAAATTAGAGCTAAATGATTGATATTTTCTGCATTTTTTTCTTATTATTTATTGTCCTCTCTTTTTTATTTTCTTTTAATCTCATTTTTAGCCTTTCTCCATTTATTTTCTTTATATTTTTTTTATATGTTGTTGGTATTATACTAACAACGACAACAAAAATCTCATACTTTTCATATCAATTCAATGTTGTGTATTCGTTTCAAAAGCTTTTTTTTTTATGAGACTTTAGATCAATGCATAAAAATAAATTAATGATTTTTAAAGACCAATGTTGGTTATTTTTGAATGTATCTATCAATCAAATTTGATTGCATATATGGTGTATCAATCAAATCTTTTGATTGATCTTATTTAATTAATTAAGATATATTATAAATATAATTATATTTTGATTATGACTATTGATCAATAAAAATGAAGCTAAGTAGGATTCTTAAGATAATCTTGGGAGAGATTTGTCTTATTACTATCTTAAACTTTTTGTTCTGTGCCTATAAAAGGATATGACTTCCTATGAATAAAATACCAATTATTGAATTTACATATCTATTCTCAATCTTATTTAGATCCTAATCTATCATTGATAATGGTCATATCAAAAATAAAAAATAAAAAAAATAAAAGTCTAGTTCTCCTGAATTGACATCACTATAGCTTTCGGATAAAGTCTTTTTAAATGATACGATAATGCACCTATACATCATATAAAGGCTTTTTAAATGATATCAAAAGATACACATCGTCATTTTGATTTATTATTATTTGATTTTAATTTTTATATTAATTTTTTTTACATTAGCATAATTATTATTTTTATATTTATAATTGGTTTTAGAGCTATGTTTTGAAATCAAATACTTCATATATGTTTATTAGTACCTTTGGTTTGTAAAAATGCATTATGTAGTTTTGATTTATAATGCTTAAATAATTTATTTATGTTGTCAATTTGTTTTTCTATCTAGTTTGTCCAATCACCTGTTTGCTAGTGATATGAGATTTCTCATGTTTGTTCGATAAATTATAGTGGATTGTTTGTTATTAGTGATAGTATTATTAAATGTGACAGCCTTCAAGAATTTTCAACCCAGTCTCGGACAACTACGTATTGGTGCTACTAACACAACAAAAGCATTATGGGGTTTGACAACTAACAACGATCGCATGCACGGTTGCTTGTGTACACCACCCCATGTGGTAATCGACTTGCTCTAATCGCAAAAGGTTACAGTAATGTCATTGCTTACTGTGGCTATGGTGGCTACAGCATTGCCTTTAACTAGTGAATGTAGCAAAATTGCTACAACATCATTTGTTAGTTGTGGCTGGTGTTAACTAGATGTCGAACACTGCATAAATAGTTACGATCGAGCGAACACATGAGCATGGCGACACAATGTGGCACGACGATTGGTGAGGTCATATATCGGCTATATTAAAACAGTCATTGTCGACTGCATAAAAATAATCACCATCATATGCATATGAACAATCGTCTTCTAAAGCGACAACCGTAGTCGATATGCAAGTAGTGGCCACATGCCTTGTGGCGATCGCAAAAGAAAAAAAAATTAGCGTTTCATTTATTAAAATTATAGATTTGCTCATATAAATTTTTTTAATTCTAATTTATATCTTTTTTATGCTTCTACCCTTTAGAAATTATATATTTCTATCATATATCATAAGAAAAATTATAGTTTTACCCTTTATAAATTAAATTTGTTTAACTTATATCCCCAATTATAAAATTATCTAAATTAAATTTTTTAATTGATCAAATTTTACTTGCCTAAAAATCGGCCAAATTAAAATTTTAAAAAAAAAAAATTAAATTTTGATTCATTTTAACTTTGAACAACTTTAATTTTTGATTGACCTAGTTGATATAATATTTAGCCCAATTTTAGGTCTGTCCAATTAAATAAAATTGACTAGTCTAGGGGTTCCATACGAAAATAAAAAAAATACAAATTATAATTTTTTGTATGATATAATGATAAAATTTTATAAGTGATAATTAACTTGGATGTACTATTTAACACCATCTAACACTATCTTATTGGAAAAAGAATAAAAAAAACAAGCACAATATCATACTGCTTTGAGATTTTCTATGCATCCAATTTCTATGAATTTACTTTTTTTTAATAAACGTTTACAGTATAGTTATTCAACACTTATATTGATATAAAGATAACGAGATATGGATGGTTGTTGAGTCCTTTTCCTCATCTGATAGATATCCATCCGACATGTTATCTTCACTTGGTCAACGCCTCAATATCATTCAAGCATTCTGGTGCTAAATGTTGAGACACCTCCTTGGTTGACTCGGTTGTAACTCAACCAACTATTTTCTTAAATGATAAGTGATCACACTTACGGTTGGATAGAACGTGTAATCGTTTTCAATGTTTCACTATAATCTCGAATACTATGATCTCATATTGTACTGTAAAAAAAAAAAAATCTAATGTACACTTTCGGCTCATCATAATACAACCACACTGATACAAATTTGACACCAGAATAAATCCTCTAGACGAAAAACTAATTTAAGTATAAGTAGATTTTATCAGACATGCAGTTTTGTAGAATCTCAGTTTAGATCCAATCTTCATCTTTAACACCACACCAACTTAAGACATGCATAAAAAAAATCTAGATTGAATAAAAATGGCATCCACGTTGGACATCCAAAAATTGAATTAATAGTAATTATACTTAAAACTTTTTTAACTCATGAAATTTATAATTGCATTATATTCAAAACCCTTATCCATGATATCCAAAAATTAATGGTCATAGTTTTTACCAATAAAGCATACAAATTTATGACTGAACTATGTCATCGAAAACATGCCGGTCATTTGGGTCATCGACATAGTAATCAGTTCTTCATCATAAACATCAGCTTCAATATATCTTTTTTTTTTTTTTTTTTTTGGTTGCTTTCTTTCCTCGCTAGCACGATTTTAGTGCTATGATAATAAGTTATAATCTAAAAAGCTATATACAAAATTTATAGCCACCGATTCCTACTCGATCATAAAAGTTTATTGAAACACCAAAACTCTTCCAATCTAACAAACATTATACCCTATAAAACAAATCTCAATTGATCCCTCGTTATCGACTTGGAACTAAAGTTAGTGTCTCGATGCATATCACTTGGTCGAATTCCACAGATGCTGAGCTCCATGCCACATCTACGAAAGTCAACCGCGTGGTAGACTTGACTCTTTGTAGTCCTTTTATTGTTTTAAAAGAGCAACGCTTTTGACAAGGGAGGGAAGGTTTCCTTGCTAGCGAAGATATATGTATGACAATTTTCCGCAAGACAAGTCAAGGTCAACCACTAGGGAAATAGCCTATGTGAACCAATTACTCCATGAAGTCAAAATGATGTTGAACTTTTCATTCTTGTGTGTGTGTGTGTGTGTGTGTGTGTGAGAGAGAGAGAGAGAGAGAGAGAGAGAGAGAGAGAGAGAGAGAGAGAGAGAGAGAGAGTATACACTGAGCTGACTAAGAGAGAGGACCAAGTGAACGGAGTCAGACTCAGAGAAGTGTTTTGTATGTTGACTGAATGATGTGTTGTGCTTTTTCTATGAGAAGGGATTGGTTTCACATTGTTGTTTAGAGATAGAATTGCCACTAAAATTATATGTAACCGTACCTTTGGGTTGTGATGATCTCTTTATTATAAGGTAAAATTGCATCTATATCTCTCTCTTATACCAGACTGCTTTTAAAGGAACTAATCAATTCTTACTTCTTTTTTCATAAATCTATAACTTTTATTATGAACTGGATAATATATAAACGTTACATGTATATATATATATATGTGATAATTTATTTTTTTTAATGTGCAATTTTATCTTTTGTTAGGAGAGAGAAATCGTTGCATTAATATGAACGGCTAAGATATCAATACTAAGTCTCGGCACGAGACATCGACGGGTGGGATCACCGTGATGCCTCGCTCAAGAAGTCGACGTATACGCGCAAACCAACAGCGACCGGAAGAGGAAAATAAGCGGAAGGTCTCCCTCTCGCCCGCGCGTCGTTCGACGAAATGACGAGGTCCTTCTCTGGCCGATTCCTCCCAGCAAGCCATTGGCTCACGGCCTACGGCACCTAACCGCGTGGAGAGAGGAGTCCGCATCCCCAATCCATCTCACCACGCCCACTACGAAACTGCCACCCGAGTGTTCTCCTCCTCCTAACTCTGCCTATGCAAGCGCCCATCCCTCTTCTCTGAGGAACAATCCAGTCGAAGCGTCGGGGAGGACGGCATGGATATCATGGGATTCGGGGCGAGGGATGAGCTACTGAAACGAGTGGCGGATTCTGTCATGCTGTTCTGCGACGACGCGAGACACGTTGATCTCGAGCAGGAGAGCTTCCGGAGGTTCTCCGAGTACATGGGCCTGCTCCAAGCGCTCGTCCGAGAACTGACGGCCAGGAGGGTGGAGTGGACGCCGGAGTGGGGAACGACGACGGCGGCGCTGCAGCAATTGGAGGCTGAAATCAATAAGGCCAGAGAAACCCTAAAGACCTACGGCGCAAGGAGTCGGCTGTCTCGGCTGCTCGTTTGCCGCGACGTGCTGTCCAAGCTGCAGCGGTCGGCTCACGAGATATGTAGAGCCATCGAAAGCCTCAGCTTGGGGAACCTGGACTCCACCTTGCGATTGAAGTCCAAGGCGGAGGAGATAGTCCACGGTCTAGAATCCGTGGAGTTCAAGTCGGCAGCGGCAACCGAGGCCATCATTACGGAGATAGCGAAGTCGGCTGCGGAGGATGGGAAGAGCAGGGACTACACGTCGAGGCTCCTGCACCAGATATCGGACGCGATCGGTGCCACCACAAGAGCATCACTTGGACGAGAAATGGTCCTTTTGAAGCAGGAGAAGGAAGAATTGGAGGCCAGGAAGCAGCACGCTGAAGCCCTGCAGCTCGCGCAACTGATACACCTGTTGAGCAGAACAGAGATGATCCCCATCCCAAGAGGCGAAGGCGCCACACCCCCGGCGTCAGATAACTTCATCGGATCCTTCACATGCCCAATCAGCGGCGAGCTGATGCAAGACCCGGTCGCCGTTGTTTGTGGACACAGCTTCGAGAGAAAAGCCATCCTTGAATACTTCGAGCTGGGACAGAGAACATGCCCTACCTGTGGAGAGCTGCTATCTTCCCAGGAGCTAACCCGAAACATTTCGCTTCAGAATTCCATTCAGGAATGGCAGAAAAGGAGCTTGAAGGTTAAGATGCAGAATGCAATGACCGACTTAGCCTCGAGCGAACCCGATACGCTGAATCAAGCTCTGGAGACTCTGCTTGCAGCAATGGAGGTGCCCGGTTATATCGCGGAAATCTCCCAGCTACATCCTGTTACAAAACTAGTAGCCATGTTGAAGAACAATGCGGTGAATTCCGAATCAACTCTGAAGTGCCTCTGCTACTTGGCCAATCACTCCGAGGAAAACAAGGCAAGGAGCAAAGGCAACGCTTTTCCATCAAGGCATCTCCTTTACTTTTCCTTCTTCCTGTGTGGGTTGACCTGCTATTCTGTGATGTAGGAAGCCATTGCTGCAGCAGGAGCTGTGCGGTGCATCGTGAAGAAGTTCTGCAGGGGCGAAACCGAACCCGAAGCTCTGCAGGTGCTACTGGGTCTGTCTGAGATCGAGAAGCTCGCAGATCTAATTGGAAATACCAAAGACTGCATCCCCTCTTTGGTCTCTCTCGCTCAGAACTCTGTCCCTGCTATCTCGGAGAAAGCCCTGCACGTGTTAAGCAGGCTATCGTCGAAGACGCATTTTGTCATACAGATGGCGCAAGCTGGACATATTCGACCTTTTCTCACCTCATTCCAACAAGGTGAGCATGCAGCGTTGCAGATGAAGCACAACAACTGGAGCAGTTAGCTTGATGGTTTGACTGATTCGATTCGTTTCTTGTGCTTCACATCTCAGTCAACACGGAGGGCAGAGCACAGATGGCCACAGCATTGACAAGGATGCAGCTCCTGGAGAACACTGCAAGACACTTGGAGAGCGAGCAGTTCATCGGCACGCTGACCAAATCGCTCTACTCATGCGTGTGCAAGCCCGCATGCCTCGGCTGCATCAAAAGGTTGACGGCCTTTCCTGGAGTGGTACAGAAGCTGGTGTCGGATAGGGACATCATCCCGGCATTGCTTGGCCTCATGCACTCTACTACATCCGAGCAACAGTGGAAGCAGGACGCTGTTGAGATCCTGATCTCGCTCTTGGGCGCCAGCCAGCCTGATGACTACTGCAACAATCCAAGCTTGCAGGAGCTGCACTCTCTCCACAACATCCGTGTCTTCCTCCACACCGCATCCGCTTCCTCTCCTCAGACCAAATGTTCCTGCTTGCGCTTGCTCGTCTTGATGGCGACGAAATCCAGTGATGCACGGGAACTGATGCGGTGTGATCGGAGCATGATTAGTTGCCTCTTCTCCACCCTTTCGGGAGATCACCGTAGCGAGGTGAGGCTGCAGGTGCTAAGGCTAATACGTAGCATCGCTGAAGAGCATCCGGGAGGAGTTCCTCTGCCCCCATCTCCTGAGAAAGAAGATGCTGTCAACACCCTCATAAATGTATTCACCAGCTCGCCTGGCATGGAGGAGAGATCAACAGCAGCTGGAATCATCGGTCGGCTTCCATCGGATGACGCCGCCATCGATGAGATGCTCCACAGGTCGGAGATCCTGAAAGCCATACATGAAGTCATCTGTGCTGCGGAGGGCAGCAGTGTGACCATCAATGGACCAACACCGTGGCAACCTACGGTGGTGATCCACTGTCTCCTGGAGAATGTTCTTGCATCGCTGCTCCGCTGCATAGAACCCAAAAGGACACAGCTCCAGAGACAAGCCCTCAAGCTCGATCTGTCCACTTCACTGATCAGAGTCCTCTCAACAGGCAGCTCGCTTGCAAAGAAGCAAGCGATCATTGCGTTGTGCCACTTATCCCAGTCCAGCGGCCAGACCATGACGGGCTCGGCCATCGATCTGATGGACCAGAAAGATGGGTTGTTAGCAGTCTCACAGTTGCAGTGGATCTTTAGGATGAAGTCATGGTGTGGCTTCTCGTCGGAACTGTCTCAAAGCCTCTGTTCCGTGCATGGCTCTGCGTGCTCCCGCCACACGTTCTGCCTGGTGAAGGCCGGCGCCCTGGGGCCGCTGGTGCAGATAGTGAATGAGGCGGAGTCCGTTGCCTGTGAAGCTGCGCTGGTGGCACTTGAAACCTTGATCAGGGAAGAGAGAACGGCCTCTTCTGCTTCCATGGCCATAGCAGAGAGCCAGGGGGTGGCCGCAATTCTTCGGCTTCTGCAGCACAACTCTCCTCTGCCCACCAAGGAAAAGGCTCTCGACCTGTTACATAGCATCGTGAAGCATTCCGAGATCTCAGTGGAGCAATCCCCACGATCCAAGGAGGTTCTCATCAACCTCCTCAAGGTGGAGGAGCTGAGAAAAAAGGCTGCTTTGATTCTAAGTCAGATGCATGACATTCCGCAGATGTCTTCATACTTCTGAAGCTTGATCACCCTGCAGTCAGTTGATATTGGATTTCCAAGACATGTAAACTGTCCATGTTGTTCCATAGATGTTAATTTCTTATTTGTGAGAGTATAGGAATATAGCCATAAATCTAAAGTAGCTCCAGGACTAAAAAACAAGTTTGTTGCTAAAATATTAATTATTATTTTATTATTTTATAAGATAAGACAGATCTTATTAGAAACGTCATCCATAAACAACGTAAAAACATCTATGTTCAAAACTTCATATGCTGGATTGAACCATCTGCTATCCACAGTATTTATAAACTCCATGAAAACTAGCAAGAAACAAATTCTCATAATGATAAGATATCGACTAGAATCATTGCATATAGAGATAACTATGTGCTTAAAATCATTTCTGCAAAGCTAATCAATGCATACATTACAGCATTGATTTCTAAACAGACTTTAAACTTACATGCTCCAAGTTGATTAGGGCAAGTAAGAATAAGAGAACATATCACAAAGGAGTAAAGGCTACCACAGACAAGAGACATCATATCATGTAGGTCAATGAGATAAATAAATCAGCATAAGTTATTCAAATATTCCCCATTGACATACATAGTTCATGATTCCATACCTAAAGTTGAGGATGCCATGTTGGATTCCCACGAGCACTTCGACAAGCATGGTTCCTAGTAGGGGTCAGATGGCCCTTGAGAGCAATAGATGAGGAATACACCTAGGAGTAACAATGAAGCTGCAAATGATACAATAGATGGACCAATATGGAATTCCCAATAACAAACAACCTACAAAATGATACAACGGTGCCGATAGGATACATATTTTAGAGTACATATTAAATACATGGACATGAATAACTTTTTCTCCAAATACATCAATGTTCCCTTGCAAACAGTAATTTCTTTCTTTTTTTCTCCCTTTCTCTCTATTGAATCAAATTGATGAATGTATTGAGCTAAACCAACAACCATTTCCGGGACTTGCCAAGTTCTCTTCACCAGCAACCACTGTTTGTTCCATTTCTTTGTCCATGTGGAGACTATTGTTGGCCTAGTCGTTCCTGAACCACAATAAACAGTAGGGCAAACTGAGAGATGAGATGACACCAATAAATGAAGCTACAGAGAGTAAAAAACATGTATGCATTTAACAAAGTTTCTTCAGAGGAAGTCATTACAAAATTAGGAATGTATACAATTAGATAGATCCAAATAAGCATATTGAATATAAACAAGGCAGATCTAATACAAATACCCCTTATGTTGTAACTTCCAGCAAGAAATCAAGGCATCTTAAACAATCCAATGAAAAGTTATAAAAGATAATTTCTATGAGAATCATAGGGAGGATTTGTCTCCTTCAAGTAGGAAAGCCAATCTTTAGTTGAAGCAGGAATGGACTCTTTAGCTCGATCTCTATCTTCCCACGTCTCTCAATGTAAAATGTGTACCACATTGTTAAAATCTAGATCACTGAACATCATGACTCCTCACTACTGTTGATATTGAAAACTAATTTTACACTGCACTCAGCACCATCCTAACTTGGTTGTGATTGCATCTTGCATTAGTTATGCATTCAATGTTCCCGATAGATTCTAGTAGTCCTGCTACCACAAACTCATTTTACAGCCAGCACACAGTAAAAGACAAATCTGAGGGACGCTATGCTTATTACCGCTAAATATCTTTTTTCTACTCTTGCAGTTAAATACCTAAGTGAACAGCCAAGTTTTGAATATAAGAGCAGATCCTGTACGTGATTAGTAATCAAAAGCAGTGTGTTAAGTTGAAGTGTACAAACCTGAAGCATCTGCATTAACTTTGGATGCTGCTCTAAAAGTTGGCAAAGTTTATCCCGATCGCTCAATAATGACTGTTAAATCAAAACAAGAAAAAAAGTCCCTAAAGCATGACCCAATATGCAGAAAACTGAAATAAAAATTAATTCTTTATATATGACAGACGTATACAGACCTGAATGGCTTCAGGAGAGGCAAAATATTGCTGTAAAGTTATCCCTGAATCTTTTGGATGCATAAGTGAATTGTCACCTTGGATATTCTGAGTGGATTGTTGAATTTGCTCAGGCATTGGCTGTAAGGGTTGCAATAAAGGTTCCTGCTGTTGTGGTTGATAATAAAATTGTAATTGGGGAACCTGAAGCTGCTGGGGCACCTGCAATTGATTGACCTGAACTTGGAAAGAGTTTTGCTGAAATGACATTGCTTGATCGGATAGTGTTTGTGAAAGTTGATTAGGTGGTCCAGGCTGCTGAGAAGGACGGGGAAGTTGTGGTTGAGGTGGTGGTGGTGGACGGGTTAGCATAGACTGCAAAGAGGATTGAGAACTTGAAAAAGGTTGTGAAAAACTTGATGGGGTCTGGATATTTTGCAATGTCGGTGAGCTGAAAAATGTCCCAGGTACAGTGGCAGATCGGTTAATAAATAAAGGTGGTGCAAATGGAGGTAATGAATAAGTAAGGCCAGTTCCAGAGGCTGACAGAATTCCAAAATTTGTATTACTCAAAGGAGTGGAAGCTATAGAGGGCTGGGCCCCAACATTAGAAATCTGATTACTCAATGGAGCCTGGGACCCAGAAAATAGTGTAGGTGACTGATTAACTGAGGCAGACACTGGTGGTGGCAGAGGTGGGAATGGTGGCACTAGCCGTGCTGAGGTGCCAGAAGCGAAGATGTCAGTATGCAGCCTACTGCCAGACGCCACATTCCAAGATAACTTGGAATCAAGACCAGGTTGAGCATTTGAGAGTGAACTATTGCTAGTTGATGGTGGATTATCTGATTGAAGCTGCAAAAAAAAAATAGCAATGACATTCATTTTCATTTGAAATTGTAGATGATGCAACTAAAAAAAGGTGCTGTGGCAAAAAAAAAGGTCGACATTCTATCAGATGTGATCCCGTGACAAACATTACCAGTACTTACATCAAAAGATCGAGGAGGATATCCTGAAGGAACTGGAGGTTGTAAATCCCTTGCACTGTTCAAAAATGGTAATGAGTGGCTTTGTGCTGGGTCAGCTGTCTGAGCTGACAAAGAAGCTGGAGGGGGCATTGGGGGCAAAGGTGGCTGGTTGATTGGAACATTTAATCTGTCATGTGAACCAGATGATACTGAACCATCAACACCTCTTTGTGGGCTGTTGCTCTGATAAAGTGATGATGGAGCCAATGGTTGCACAGAGGATGTAGTGGGAGATGCATTATGTGTGTGTGACGGAAATGCTGTATGCTTCGCTGAGGGATGGATGGTAGAAACCCTTGATCCAGCATTAGGGGAGACATATTTTGATTCTTCAGATTGCTCACAGGAAGAATTTTCTGCTCCCGTGCCTCCAATGTTCTCTGAGGAAGCATTTGCATCTTGAAATACAGGAACTTCATGCCGTGAAGCTAACTGTCTAACGGGAATATTCATATGTACGCTTCCCTCTCTGGTAGCTGGAGGAGTGTTCAATGGAGAAAACCTAGAAGGATCATCTGCATCACCTTCAGTCTCCCCAGCAACAAAGCTTGGTGAACTTTCTCCAATGACAACAGGAGGGCACAAATTCTCATCTGGTTGAGGGAACGGTAGTCTATCATCAGATTCTGACTCCTCATCAAAGACAATATTTATCTCTTGAAGATCATCATCAAGATCCGCCTTCACTTGCTGTGGTTTATCGAGCTTAACAGAATAATTAGGACTGGCATGCGCTAGATTTTTAAACTGTGATCCATCACCAACTGCTGCCAATGTGGGGTTTTGACGCTCTTTTTGTCTTGCCATAAATTCATCTACATGAATTGATGGAGGTCTACCGCTAGTGGACATACCACGCTGGGAAGAGCCAACAATACTTGGTCCATTACTTGCACCATCAATGTTTCTCTCCCTAGCAACATAATCATCCACATGCATGGAAGGTGGCCTGCTGGTGTTGGGCTTGCGCTGACGAAAGGTGTCCCGTCGAGTAGGCCCAGAAGGACCACTGGGCATATTCAATCCTCGAGAGAATGCACCAGATCCTACGGATTCAGGCCCAAGACTATCACGTGCACGTTTGTTAGATCCATCTGCTAATGCCAGTTTCCTTTTAGAAGAGGATGTTGGCATCAATTGTCTATCGAGAGAAGAATCAGGACACTCCCATGTAAGCTTCTCTGCAAATTCTCCAACTGAAAAGTCATAGCCAATTTTCTCAGCATCTTGATTAAACTTCCAAAAGTTCGACAACATAAATGCAGCTTCATCATCCACAAATGTTACAGTCAAAGATGGCATATTCTGAGAAGTGCTATCCAAAGGTTGAACAATATCAGTGGGGGCAGCTGAGGCTTCACTTAGTGTGGTGCCTTCCAATTTTGTTGATGAACTGGAAGAACCCTGTAGTAAACCTAACATCGATTTTACTGATTCCCTAACCTGGAGAGGGAGAAGAACATTGTTTCAAATCTCAAAGTAAAAGAGAGAGAACCAGCTAAACAAAGCTATATTCATCACACCTGATACAAGGTTGGCTTCCCTACTTTTACAGTTACGTTCTCATCATCATTATTGATTCTCTGCTCCAATTTTTCAGTTATATTGTACACTTTCCTTAACATCTCCTCTGAAGAAACTTCAGAATGATTAACATCATTTGAAAGTCCAAAGAGCCATTTCAGTATCGAGACTCCATCCAACCTAAGGAAGCATAATTACATGATTTAAAAAGTCATCTAATGTTGCATAAATATGTTAGTTGGAAAATTAAAACACTACGAGGTAGGAAAACAAATAATCAATAAGCAAAACGCTAGCAAGGAAAGCAAAAGTTGAGTACCAAAAGATCAAGAACTATAACAAGAAAAAATTTTCCTTCCAAACCACCAACCCCATAATACTGAAATCAAGATCTAGTAAATACCTGAAAAGTTATGCAATCGAATATAAAGCAAACAGGAAAAGACAACCAGAGAACCACTGAAACAGAATAGAACTAGAACTATTTTAACAATAAATTATATTGAACAGGTCAAGTTTGAGGCCTCCTGAATTCTTCAGCCTATTTAAGGCAGTACACCCAAGATCTTGTGAGACTAAATTCCATCAAAATTCTACTAGTTCAGTCAAAATTGTTAAACCAAGCTATCCACAGACAGATCTGCACTGAAACCAGAATTTACCATCCAATTCAGGTGAAATTGAACATGACAAAAAGGTGGCAGATATAAGGCTTTAAACACAATAAATTTGCTGAAAACCAAGTGGTCAGGATACTTGTCTAATTTAACCAGTACGTAACATCTAGTATTGGTTAAAATTTACGACACAGAATTTCTTGATTGAAAATAAGTGTTCCATAAAACCACAATTATAATCATTCAAAACCCAAATAAAGGTCACTGGGCAGGTGTAGGACTTCAAACAAAAAGTAGAATAAATCTGCTTACAAATGTTAAAACAAGTCAAAAGGTCACTGGGCATGGACCTAGATTTGCAAACTAGGAGATGGGGAGTTTAACATTTTTTCTGTTATAAAAGCATAGAAAAAGATATAGGAAGATTGGAACCAAGAATAACAGTGAGAAAATAGCTTATGCCTTGTATGCACTCAAAAAGGACAAAAGTGGCCCTAATTCCTATCACAATCTTTGTGGAACAATGAGTTGCTCCTTTCAAGCAATCAATGCCAAAGATTTCACAACACAAGCAACATGAAAACACAAGATAATTAAAGACTAACTAAAAGCAACTGAACTTTAAGGCTATGGCTATCAACATTACATTAACCAAAACTTTAAGAAAATGCTAAACCATTAATCTATTAAGAACTAGGTAGATGACCAAAGATATGATGAAAAATTTCATATGACAATGGGATTCAAAGCAGTAGCATCACAGTTAAAGATAGGGTTTTGGACCGGAGATAAAGCACAACGGTAGTGCTTTCAATCCATGAGTTTGGCAATATATGAAAGACAAGATAAATGACAGGCATGTCATAAGTCTAGTGGTAATGCAACATTGATTGCATGTTTTGATGTATATGAGGTGTTCATTGCATAGGTTTCAAAGTGTTTTAATAACTTTCAGATCTTAATAGCAACATATTATGCACCTGTAAGAGCTGAAGCTGAAATTTAGGTGGAAAATGAGGTCAGCAGATAATTTAGAAAAGTGGCCATCTCATCCCAAAGATGCTTAACAGGTCAGACATGTCTTATAACATGGCCAGTTGCATAAATAGAAGGAAGCTATATGAATTTATTCTTCTGTAGTCTCAGAAATGGCGAGCAACTCACTATGGGAAAAACAATTGGCAGTGCAAAATCATTTCTGGGAAAAATATGAGCTCCAAAATCTGACCAAATATCAAGGAAAATGAGATCAACAACTAAGATCATGAAAAGCAGTGACTGGTCCTTCATAAAGTCCTCCAAAAGATTAGCCATCCATTTGAAAAGGAGGCAGGCAATATCAATAATGGCAGTGGGTTCTAACTCTTTTGGCCCTCCATCACCCTCCTTTCAGTATCAAGACAATCTAAGCATTCTACAAGACTTGGCAATCTATACCACTTCATCTAATATAGCACTTGCAATCCACCCTTTAATTTATAGATATGCCACCCCTATAAGCATGGTTTCCTAAAGCATTGTAGTTGTAGGTGTAATGGGATTGACACAAACACTTACAAAAACACCTATATAGTTGCTTGGAAAATGTAAATTTTTAATTCAATCTCTATATAGTCTATATATGCACAAAACTAGGTCATAATTCCACTAATCATATGTGAAGATTTTAGTTTTATACCTGCATTCGATTACTAATCTCTATATGAACAATTCAACATGGCAGCACACGAATTGTTTGGAGAATTGACACCACTGATAGTGCATCCATTCTGACTACATTGGTTGTGGTGGCCAAATGCATTAGGGTATCTGAAGAAATCAAGTTCTTAAGGCAAATTTGGATGGCAGGAAAGCATGTTATGAAGATAGATCAATTGCTCTCTCTGATTAATGGTAATTGATGAGAAAGAATTATAACAGAAAAACATGACTTCTCCCTCTGATTCAAACTCCATGAGGTCCAGAATGATGACAGCAGTGCAGACAATATTGATGATAGTGGATGGAAAACGTGTGCAGATGGGCAATGCATAGAGAAATGCAAAGACAGTTCTTGAGTTCCAAGAGATGACAGAGTGCATAGCTGAAATCAAGTCAGAATTTTATCCTGATGGTAGCCTATTTACCAGAACAGATTTGTTCGTAAGCCATAATATGATGCCAACAATTGGTTCCAGTTTGCCAAAAGTGAAGCATGATACGGCTCAGAGCAGCATGATGATGATGGCAATACTACTCCTCAATAACCATCATGATACACTACATAAAACTGGATCCACATCAGCAAAGGTAGCAAGACCACTTGCCACTATCAAAATCAAACTTATATATCCAGATACCATGACAACTGCCAATCTGATTCAGCAATGATATACAATTCTATTAATATCAAATGTCATGTGAGCAATATCATTCATAATTTGTACAAAATTATAATATTAGCATTCAACCATATCCTATTGCAGTCCTAAAACTACCTCCCCAGGTAGCATGACATTCGTGCCAGTGGTGCTAAAGGCGACTAATACTAACTAAACTATGACACAAGTCAGTGACTTGTATATTTGTGATTGTGGTTCATAGGAGGCCTTAAACATATATTGAATCACTACTAAAGAAGATGTACTAAAAAGGAAGGTTTGAGAAGGTTTAGGCCTTTGGGGAAGGCAAAAATTAAAACCAGAAAATTTTAAAATTCAGGATTTTTAAGGGTTTGGGGGAGTCCGGAACAGGAACCAACAGGTCCAGACAGTAGCAACTTGGTGCGGGTTGACAACAATAGGTAACAATCAGACTGAAGACCAATATCAGTGGACCAGGTTTTAAACATGGTTCCAACCATCTTTTTTTATTTGCCACAAGTTTATCTCGTTTGTGTAAACAAACATATACCTTTGTGATCTGTACATATAAATTGTTCACTATAAAAAATTCCACCCAAATTTTAAAGCAAATTTTGCTTCAGCTAACTCCAAGCCATGTATAGGATAATTCTGTTCATATGGTTTTAACTGTCTTAAAATATCTGCAATTACTTTACATGCTGCATCAACTCACATCCTAACCTTTCCTACATGTATAATTATAAATGATAAAGACCACACTTGAGGAGTTGAGGATAGATGCAGCTTTCAATCTTCTTATGAGTTCCTAGGACCTACATTAGTTTAAAATACACATACTGCACATTCAGGAACAGTAGTTACACTTTAAAGTTTAAATGGTAAAATAAAAAAAACTGGCAAGAGTACCAAAAACAAGGACAAATAAGATAATATACAACAGGATTTAATCTAGACTGATTTAAAGAAAGATATACAAATATGCAATCAGACTTCATAAATAAATTACAGAGTCTTGAATCAACAGACAGATACAGACTGCACAGAAAAAAAAAAGTTCCATGAGCAAACTAAAAACAACACTGATTATTTCATGGCCCTGCTTATTTGCATTTTGTGACACTATGTGGAAACTAATAAATTTGTTTGCTTGTATATTGATAGCTTGAATGAAAATAGTAATAAAAGAGAAACAAGCACAAAAGAAACTTACTTGTCATCCTGAACGGAGAGGCACAACGCACACAAAGACAATGTATACAGTATTTCAACCACATCCGCCACAGTACAATTGTTGGCATCCAATGCCCACAGAAGGTTTTTCAAGCAACATAGAAAAGGAGAAGAACATCTCCAATCAACCTCATCAAAACTATTACGATCACCAGTCCTTTCATCTCGTTCTTGTTCATCAGGAACAGCAGACGAAATCTGTGAAAATAAGAATGCAAGAGCACTTCTACCGTGATTGCATGTAAATATTGCCATAAAAGTGACAAGACAAGATAGCAACTCCCTTCCAACTGGTAAAACCTGCAATCAAAAGGACAACTGATCACAGTTCAAAGATAAAGAATTTAAATGGTTTCATGGACATCAACAAACCAAGCATATAACTGGAACTGCAAAATATGTATAAGGGAATTCCCTATTCAACCAACAAGATGTTCCAACTTCCAACTACCAGTGTTGTGCTTGGAAGACCATCTGATCATATCAAAAGGAATTTCAAAGGCATATAAAACAAGAAATTAGCACTTGAATGACAAATAAAATAAAAATTCATAGTAGATCATTGCCATAATAATCAAGTATCTAATTGAGTCAGAATCTGTTCATCAATTTGATTATTTGTCCTCAAAACTAACATTACTAGCAAAATAACTTATGAAAAGAACACAAATTAGATCAGATGAATTACCAAAGATAACTTTCAATGACTTTCTTTGGTCAAGCATTTTACTTAGACTTGCTTTGTTCAGATATAAACTCACTGCAAAAAACAAACTATCAGCAAATTCGGAGCAATGTCAATTTAACATTATCATGACCACAGCAGTCTTTGTCAATTGATATTACATAAGCATCTTAATTTTCTCACAGACATTTGTTCAAACTTATCAAGGTTCCTCAGCTTCATCTTAACATATTATGTTATCCCATTCTTATAAGAATCACTTCAAGTGGATGCCTAAAAATTACCGCTTGTGCATGTGATGTCCTATAAATTACTACATTCTTCATTAAATATTATTTAATGTTCTTTTAATATTTGATATGAACTCCCAATTTAACCCTAGTGTCACTTTAGAAATTATATTAACAGCATTAGTACCTTGAAATCTCTTTCATGCATTAGGCATGAATTTGAACATTGTATGCATTGGCCCTATAAGGTGGCATGATGGTTTATACTAAAAATAGGAACTGCAAGCTGCGTATCATAATGGTGGCCTCAGCACAACTTCAAAAGGTACAAGACAGTGTGTTTTTGTATTTACTTTAAGGTATTATAAGACAAGCTCATTACATCAGACCCTCTCTATGTCTCGAGTAAATGAAAAAAGGGAATATATTAGCTACATAGAAGGTGAGAAAGATCAGGCTGCATGACCTCAGTTTCATTACACTCATTGCATTTTACTTCAGATCACGATAACAATAACTCGAGCAACTAGGACAGCCTTCTTCTATCTCAGTAGAAGAATGTTGAATATACAATAAATATCTGAAAATTGAAATAATAAAAAAGACAAGAAGATCCTAGGCCACCAGAAAGATGGAAGAACAAAGGATCAATAGTACAATGCAGGATAAGCATGCAGTTAATTTGAAAGATATAATATGGAAAAGAAGAAATGTTCAATGTACTTGTTAGCATGGACTTAAATCTCATTGGATACCATGAAAACTCAAGTAAATAAGCAACACAATTAAATATCAACTATACCAGTTGAGATTCCATTACTTTTGGTTGTTTTGGGCTGATAACTAATAGATTGCAAAGCAGAGACCCCTTAAACCAGTCTAAACCTTTTTAGAAAATCATTTGTATAGCAAATCTTCAAATTCCTTTGAAACCCAAGGATGTGAGCTTCATGAAAAGCAATCCCTTGAGTCACTTGGAAACACTAGGACAAGAGCATCAGTAACAGAGTGCGAGAACGAACTCAAACGGCAGAAGATCGAAGAAAGAAGAAGAGGTATATATTACCATTCTTGTCATACTCTTTTTTTCCATCTTATTTAGTTTGCTTTCCTGATTGATTCAATTCGTATACCTTCTGGTACAACTGTATTAGCAACCCCATGCTACATACTACATACTGCTCCTTCATAGGTGAAGATGCAAGATAGCTAATAATACAAAAAAGAAACATAGAGTAAATTGGATCAATATAGTAGGTCCTAAAACGACAAATAAAAGTAAGATGAATAAGAGTATGAGATTGTTTTAGAGAAGATTAAAAGTTATGTTCAATTTCAAAAGCGCATCTCCATAGAACCTCAATTTGCTTATGATGACAATCCTCGATTTTTCAATCTAGCACAAAGTTTGGTTTTACGTGATTTAATTTGGAAAAGAAATGCAAATTTATAAGGAAATGGTCCACAAGATAGTTTAGTGTTAGTGGAAGAAAACTCCCAATTATTTGAACAAGCTCCAATATTGCACTAAAATCTGGCCTTAAAACTTCCAGATCAATCCTCAAAAGATGCATAACTCAAGCCGCATTCAATAAGGCAACATTTTTATTTTCTCTGACTCTTTGCAGTTAAAGTGAGAAAGAAACAAGTTTTAGAAGGATGAGAAAGTAGAGAAAGAACAGAAAGAATACATTACAAACTGAAGCTTCACTTTAATGAAAAGTGCCCTGAAAATAGAACTTTATTTATACAATGGTACGATGAAGATGCGATTGAGCAATGAACAATATTTCTGAAGATCATTCCAAACAAATTCTTTATTTTAACAGGGGTTACACACATGAATAGGCCCAAAAGTGGCAAATCTACAAATTCTTGAAGGACAAAGTAAATTGACGAGACCATCATAACATTGATTAGATTACACATAGAATGATGAAACAGAACTCTTGCATTATCTAAATGTTGTAAAATCTCTAAAGAAACATTTCTTTTATGCTTATACTTCCATTAAAAATCCTAAATGCTAATAAAAAAAATGAACACAAAACTCCAAATTTACCTGCAGTAACTTGAGGAGTTGATGGACAACACAGGAACTTTCTTTAATGCAGATGTCATCTAACTTCCTATAGTTTAAAAGCAAATTGAGTTTATATTCATGAAAGACAAAATATACAGGATTATCAAAAAAAGAAAAAGAAAAGCACCAGATATCTGACCTCTCAGGTGATTCACTTTGTTTAACCGGGGATTGTGAACTAAAAATCAAAGCTAAGGACTTCAACACAGGAAGACTCCAGATAAGCAAGGAAACATTTCTAGGGGAGACCCTGCTTTCTAGAATCAGATTTCCATCTGTTTTAAACGCAATGATATATCTCCGAAGTACTTTCCCCAATATTTTCAAAGCTCCCATGTTAAGCAATAATGCCTGAAAATTCAAAACAACTAGATCAGAATATTTTTTCTTATAACTATTAACAAAGTGAAACTGCAACTGAAGTCACCTTGGCATGGGGATGCTCCAACAAGCTAGCAATGAAATGAAGCAACTGATACACCTGAACAATAGATAAGGACAAAATATTGGATCTCTTGATTAATTAAAATAAAATAAAAATGAAGTTTTACCTTAAAAATGTCCATCTCTGATGGGGAGGTTTCATCGACATGATTATCTATCCAAGAAATCATTGGTTGCAAAAGGACGACTGCACATTCTGCTCTTTGGGTGGCAACGCGAATTATGAAAACCCGAAGCATATCTTGTACAACCATTAGGGCCTGTGGAAAACCAGCAATTAAACTATAAAAACTTATTTCAAGCCGCCAGAAAACTTGGAAAATAGTATAAGAAGGAAAAACATACAGAAAAGGCAAAATGCAGAGCAATTTCTGCAATTCGATCAAGTTGCGGTGTCAACTGAATAAGCAGCACCATTAGGTGTTCTGGCTTCAAGTACCAATTGACGTCTTTTTCTACTTGAGGACCTAATAATGTTCCAACACTTAATGTTCTAAGGGCACTCAATGGTGGCATTTCATTTTTCCACGACCAGATACCTTCATCCGGAAATAGATCACCCTTCACATGCAGATGGATTATATCAGTCAATGAATGTTAGATGACAAAAGGGGCATAATAAATTCATTGTTAGGTCAAATAGGTACAAAGAAAAAAAAATCTAAAAATACGAGTAAAAAAGAAGCAGACCAAAAGGCAAAAGATACTGCAGGCATCCTTTGGACCCAAAGCTAGTGAAGACGTTGCCCGAACACTTTCAAGTACACAATGAAACAGACCAGGTGTCCAATCAAAGATTGGCCAGCATGCAAGTGCTGATGTAAGGAGATGACAAACAGCGCCGAAACCAAGGGTTGAGCTAGGATACGGAAAGGACAAATCTGCAGCACTTGCTGCTAGTTTCAGGCTGTAAAAGTAATGTTAAGGTTTAGAATGCCACAAGTTGCAATGGAAAAACAATAATACACAATGTTTACCTTATTTCTCGATGTAACTGCAAAAGAGTATTCAGTAACTTTTTGTTGCGATACTGTTCCTTAGCATCCTACAAACAAAAAGGTATTTTGTTTAGAAAGAAATGAAACCAAAGAATTAAAATCAAATCCAAGAGCATTATAATAATTATTAGGAAAACATCTCCTGTTTCAAGCAACATAACTGAACCAATATGAGTTCACAATGAGAAAAAAATCTGATGCTGAGTTCATCAATGTATTCCAAAGCTTGAAATGAACAGTAAAAACACAAATCACAAATTATAATTAAAGTAACTTTCAGGCTTATCAAAGTTTTGGATTTAATCATCCAACTTCATATTGAAATTCAAGAGAGATGATGTCATAAGACAGTATAAAGCTCCCATGACAAGAAAGCTGAAAGGGTCTATGTGGTTTTCCCATAAGCATGTAAGTAACATCCAAGAGGCATCAACTAGTAATGAATTATGATTTGTCCAACAAACTTCATACTTGAGAAATTCGAATGATCTGGAAGCACCAAGACAGACCAGCTATCTGTAATTAGTGCATCCTCATAATAAATTTGCGCAAAGTAGACCAGATGAGAAATTCATGATATAAAAGTGTGTCTAATAAAATGCCTGTGTCAATTGATGCATGCCTGGTCAAGCCCGCATGAAAAGAATGTACTGCTTGCAATCTCCTGCAACCTACAGTTACATGTATAGCCAATGCCTTAACTTGCCAAGCCCTGGCATAATATTGGTGCACGTGTAAAATCAACTAATAGTATGGGCATGTGATATGAGAATGACATGGCACAGCCTAGGACCAGCAAGAGCACAAAATCCAATGGAAATTCTCATGTATAACCTGAGTAACACACCACTCTATCGTCTTACATCTAAGAAGGGATTTGATTGAGGCAACATTAGCAAGCATGGATTCAGACACTGGAAAGTACGCACCATATCGACCAATATATGCCAGTCCAACCAAGGACCAGTATCAAACCATATAGCCTGGTACTTTTTGAAATTATTTTTTCAGGTGATACCAGACAATATGGATCAGTATAGCACCTTGTACACTAACCATACCAGTCAGTAGATTATCAAATTTGGTATCAAATCAATATTTAAATGTTTGTTAGCAAGTTACAATTTTAGAAAGAAATGTTAATATCTAAGACACATTCAAAAGATCAATAAATCCCAAAAGAACAGTAATAAGGAGGTAAGGATAGTATGATGCTAAAAAAAATCAATATATGATTCTATTAACATCAACAATACTAAATAAAAATTTAAGATATTGATACAGCAATACTAAGTATATTGGATCAACTATTCAATAAGATAGAGAGATCAATGAAAATATTATTCATAGAGTAAAAACAGGATGGTTAAAAATTAAAATGACGAGGGGTGTCAGGAATCTTGTGTGATCATCAGATAATTTTAAGATTAAGAAAAAAAATTTATAAGATCATTGTGAAACTAACAATGCTTTATAGATCTGAGTATTTGACAGTTAAAAAATAACATATATCAAAAGTTTGTATTACCGAGATGAGAATGTTAAGATGGATGCATGGGATTACTAGGAAAGATAGGAAAAGAAATACTGTTATTCGTGAACAACTAGGTATTGTTTCGATAAAGGATAAGATGAGAGAAAATCATTTAAGATAGCATGAATATATGCTCAGGAGACCTCCGAATGCGGTAGTTAGAAGAGATATGAAATGATTAATGTTAATGGTATGATGAGAGCTAGAAAAAAATTTAAAAAGACTTTAATAGAAACTATAAATAAAGATTTTAGTATTTTAAACTTATTTAAACATATGATTTTTTACATATCTCAATGGCAAAAAAAGATCCATGAAGTTAGCCCTAAATAGTTGGGACATGGTCTTGTTGTTATTGTTGTTGTTGTTGTATTACTAATTATAAGTTGAATAGATGAATGTGTTAACTAGCACTCAAAAACCCAGAAACAAAGCTATAAAAAACTTTAGAATACCAACAAAAGATAAAAATTCCAAGGGTTCAAAGAACACTAGCATGCCCATATTTCGTATGACACCCCATACTAAGATGGCAAATGGTAGTCCAACTTGTTATGTTGATAAATGCTCCTCATTAAGGATTTCAGTTTGCCAGCACAATTGTAGAGAAAAAGATGTGCCAAAATAATATGGGACAACACAGATCTCCATGCTGGTACCATGCTTACACATGGAAATTAATTACTATGTTTATAAGAATTTCACTAAACGTAACATTGCATATTTAGCAAGACTATGAACGTATCAAAATTTATCTTACATAAAAGAACAAGTGAACTTTCAAATTTGGAGAAAACTTGAGACAAATTGACCAATGACAAGATGTTGGAAGGAATTAGGAAGGACACGATTTTGTAGCCGACTTGAAAAGAAGTAATTTTCAGTTTCCATTGAAGTATATCATAGTGTCAGAACAAGAAATAACGTGGGAGGAAAAACTTAATACACTAACTTGGATTGTGCAATTCATTGCAGTATGAGATTCAAGTCAGTTAAACATTCAAAAAAATAATCAAACAAATAAGTCCATAAACCACAGCGAATGAAGATCTCTAACAAAAAAAAATCAACATGGTTAAATTCCAAAGTATATGAAAACTCAAACTGTGAAGAAAAGCATCAGCTACCTTATGTTGGATCCAAATTCAAGAAAGAAAGCTTCCTAGATCTTCCTACAAGTTGAGTCATGGACGTATACATGACATGAACTTAGCACAATTACGTATTTGGGTCCATCAAGAAAGTAACAAATGCAACTTACTCGTAATTTCCTGAGAAGGTTTAACAGCAAGAGAAGGGAAGGAATCATCAGATCAATGAGGCTCTGTTCATGACTTCGTTTGCGAAGTAAATTAGTTGTAGAATTATATTCAGCTCCTTCATCAACAAGATAATCTGAAAATGAAATAAATATAATTCTAATAAAATAATTCATATCATAAGTTTATTAGAATATATATTATATTTGCGAAAAAAAACATCTTTAGCCCTCTAGCAAATCATATAAAAGCAAGTATGACAATAAATAAAAATTCTAGAAAACTAAAATATATAGAAAATAAATTAGTGCTGCACGTAACAAAATGTAACTAACTATACCTTAGATAGGCAACAATCAGCAACTATGTACTACATCAAACCTTAACCAAGATATGATAAAAAATGTCGCAACAGGGTGACAAGAATTCCTCTTTCAGCAAACTTCACAGGCTTTGAAGATTTGGGCTTCAGCACTAATCATTAAAAATGAATTTGAAATAGTGTTTTATCCAAATCTTAGATGAAGCCCAAACTTCTTGTTGTCAATCATAACAGGGAAATGTAACAGAAGGGACATTTGCTTTACAATCAGAAATGCCGAAGCTTAAAATATAAACTAAGAGATTAAAATGAATTAAGCTAAAGGCAGAAATCTCCTAGCAAGTAAAAACCAAAGATACAAGCTAGTGAAGGATTGCTTTGCAAGTTACATACATAATTTTCCTCACCAAAACAATATTGATAGTTTTTCTCAATGTAAGTCAAAAAGAGTGCAATCATCTTACATCACCATCTTTTCCTCAAACAAATTCATTAGTAGTTGGTTTGAAGGTCAATGCTATAGCCATTTATCACACAGGACTAAAAATGATGTCCATGACAAGTTGAGTCAAATAGTTGGATGTTCTTCAAAATGCATGCAAAACATACCAAGAGAGAGAAGCACACTGTTAACAAGTCAATAAAGACACTTCATAAACTTATAAGCATAAATCCAACTTATGGTCAAAGCAAAAGATTAAAGACCTCACCATAACTATTTGATAGTCTCTCAAGCATGGATTTACAACTAACTAGAACCACATATACGAGAGTCACCGCTCCTTCTTCAAAAAGAGAAGCTGCTACAGCCTTCATCAACAAGAAGATAATCACGTGAAATAAATGTCACATGGTTACCGCAGAAATAAAGCAAAGCAGAAATGAAATTCTTACTGAATCATCTGAAATAAATGCCAGAATACGAAATGTTGTTGTCAACTGAACCACAGAACTATTGCATAGAGTAACTCCATCAAAGTACTTATCCGAGACAAGCTTCCCAAGAAGATTATCCACAACCTGAGCATCGGAGTTGTTTGTCGAATCGCCAATGACATTCTCAACATCAATTGAGTCGGATACTAGCACACTTGATGAACTAAGATGAGCCTCCCTACCAGAAGCTAAAACTGCTGCATATCGCAGAAGACCAATAGCCCCATTTCTGTGATATACAACACCAGCATCTATCCACTCTAGCAATCTCGTGGGTGCATCCTTGCTATTGGTCCTTGGGGAAGCTAGGTGTAAAGCTTTGTGAAGTTCCACTGCATGTCCAATCCAAGAATTGAGGGATGATGCAGCAGCATCTGTGACCATGACTTCAAATATTTCTGCAGCTGAATGGAAGATGGCTAGACTTAACCGAGAAGTCCCTGAAGTTCAGAGTACCAACAGAATAAGTGCAGAGAAAAAACAAGAGTTAAATAGAGCTGAAACTAGTAAGGTATCCAACTCATCAGAAGCAACCAACAAAGAACATCAATACATGATCTATCATTCTTTTTACCAGTTGGCTCTTTATCTCTGTATGAATGTAGTGCATCCAACAAAACTGATATAACCTGTAATATCACAGTTATCAAAACAAAAGGAAAAAGACAAATTTTTGCTTAAGGTATTAGTGATAGGACAAATAATATGATGGTAAGGTACCTCTGGGAAATGTCCTAGAACCAACAATGCTTGACGACCAGACTCAGACCTGTATATTAGCTCTAAATTCAATACAAAATTCAAAATTTATATCCAGAGAATAAGTCAATAATGTAGAACCTGGAAATGGCACAAAGCTCCCAAAGAATCCACAAAAGATCATCAGACTGAGGACCAGTATTAAGCAACCGATCAATAGCAATCCCCTATAAAGAAGTGTAACCATGGATGAGTGTCCTAATACCACACACCATGACATAAGAATCACAGCATCCAAATATTCATTTTCATATCTTCCCTACGAATGGTGCTTTTTCACCTTGGTCAAACACTCGATATAAAACAAACCTCAAACAAAATTAAAAAAAAAAGTTAGAGAGTTTCCAATTAGATAATAATTAAAATTAAAGTGATATTACTGCAGCTGAACATGGTTAGTGTGTCATCACATTGGTATACATATCCAGATCCACTCAAAGATGCATTAATCAGAATGATATCAGGATGGCAAGTTGGCAACCTGCTTAATGTACTTATTCATCAACTAGCTATCTTTTAAACTAATGCATCTGGAGTAAAATAATTTATAGGTGCTATACATACTAAGGTATGCAATTTCGAATGGTACCGCCCGGTACGGGCGGTACATACCGGTCTGATAGGATATCGGTATGCAGACCGGTCGCTACCGGGCTGTATCAGGTTTTTTTTATTTTTTAATAGAAAAAATTATTTTTTATTTTTTAATATGCGGGCGACGTCGCCGAGGCTCGGGCGACGTTACTGAGGCGACGTCGCCAATTTTTTGATTTTTTTTTTAATACGCAGGCGACATCGCCGAGGCTTGGGCAACGTTGCTGAGGCGACGTCGCTGATTTCTTTTTTTTTTTAATCTGCAGGTGACGTCGCCGAGGCTCAAGCAACATCTCCCAAGGCGACGTCGCCCGAGAAGCGAAGTTTTTTTTTTTTTTTTTAAGCAACGTCACCTCGACGAAGTCTAAAAGAAATATATAATATTTATAAATTATATATATATACCGAACGGTACACCGAAATGTACCATTTGGTATACGGTACCGTACCGTACCAGAGAAGTGTCGAAACTCCGATATGGTACGAAATTGCATACCTTGATACAGTTTAATTTCTGGTTAAATCAGTTTGCTTTGGTACGAAACTAACCACTTTAAGATGGAGCTCTATGATCATGGCAACTTCCTGTGGATGACAAATAAACCCTTTTGACAGAAAAACGACTGCCTGTCTAAGAGTCATGCACTCTTTTTTTGTTGCTTCTTCAACATCTTGAAGAGAAAGAATCACAAGTTCGGTTGCTTCAGGATGGGTGAGTAAAAAACATAGACCTGGAAAACAAAGATGATTATTTTGATGACATCATGTTTATTGCCATGGTCAAAACATAGAGGACCAAAAGAAGACCTGAACGATGAAAGAGGAGATTAACAAGTATATATTCAACTGAAGTTGCAATCTCCATAAAAATGACGGTCTTCTTGTCATTTGCTGACTGCAATGTAGGAGATGATAAAAGAGCAGCTGACAAGGGGAAAAATCCTCTATCCTGTTACAACAAAACAATACATAGCTTAAAAAATTAGTTAGAACTTGGCTTTTAAAATTCAAACATGCATTCAAAAGCTATTATATAAATATTCTGCAACCACATCACATTTCCCAACATGAATAGTTAACAAACTTCCATGACTTCTAGCCATCATTTTTTCATCTCTATATTTCCAATGTCACCATCACCTTTGTGAATGGACTCTAAGTTGAAAAAAAAATAAAAGTTAATTACCTCAAGAAGAGTTAACAAGCACGTGTCAATATCCGATCTAGCAAAAGTACACTTAGATGTGGTTATGCAGTCGATAGTTGCTTTGTACGACAGTAATCCTTCTGATTGCTCCAAATTGGATAACCTTCGAGCAAAAGTGAGGGGCGACGGATCTTCAATAGGCTCGTACAGATTTATCAGTTTCTGGATGAGAATTCTTGTCAGCAAAAATGTGAAATTTACAAGAGCTCCAACTACAACAATATGATGTACAGATTTAAGTTGCAACACATCATGTGTATGATAGCTGGACAATGGCATAGTAATTGTAGTGATACATTACACAACTGACACGTTGTGCCATGTAGGCTTATTATCCAACACAGGTTAATGCCATGCCATGTAGTTTGGCACAGGTGTGCTCATGCAAACCTGAATTGCATCTACTGCCACAGGTATTCACTCACTGTACTCCTTGCCGCATGTGCAACAGTATGCTAGTAACAAGCAATGCAACAGTGCATATAGTGGTATAACAGAGGTGCAACTCGTGCATATACTAACCATAATTTGCTTGAGATGAGAACTGGCACTAACAAGTGATTCAATTCCATCAGCAGCGATCGCAGAATGATCAGACAGATTAGCCAAGAAAGATAACACTGCAGCCTGCAACCTCAAGAAAAAGGGAATAATTCTTTGAAGGTGGATAGATAGCACAAGTCAGCAACAAAAAGTTGTACGCTAACCTCATATCTGGTAGCAATTTCATAGAAACGCAAACGGTGTAGTATATATGCTGCAAGTGAAGCAACGTCATGCCGTTGCTTCCCTAGTAATAAGTTTAACAAAAAAGAATAGCCATCACTGTTACCAACTGGAACATTGTCATCTCCACGTGGCCACCAGCCCAAAAATCCTTCACATCCAATGCCATGTCGAGTAGCACATTCAACAATGCCTAGTAACATTAATGTAATAGCAGGAGAATTCTCATGACTTAATAACCGAACAATTTCCTCCATTCCACCATTGTTGACAAAATGAAAGCAGCCCTCTCTCGAAGAGCAAAATAGAAGAGTCAAGCCCAATAGTAAAATCATGTGTTTGGTCTGACAAAAAGAAATTACATCATAACAGTGTAAGTCGATCATATTCAAAATAAAAAAGACTTGTCTAATCCAGAAATCATTTAAGCAAATGGATGCACCTGAGAAAATAACTGTAACTCAACATCTGATGTACTCTTGAAAATTCTGCATTTACTGAACATATCAACTAGCAGTTCAGAAATATGTGTTTCAGCTCTTTCAAAATCGGCTGAAACTTCTGCTGACTGACTATCCACACTTTTGGAGTTACAAAGTTCAAGAGTTTCTTTTCTAGCCCAAACAAGAACATCATTTATTTTCTCCATATCCTTCTTGTGGTCAGTGATTCCGACCAGCATGTTTTGGTCCCAGTAAAATGTGTTGTTGCTACTGTCACTCCTCCCATATGACAGAACAGGTGATACAACAGTACTTACAATCTCAGAAAGTTGGTTCTCAAAATCAGCAACTTGGCAAAACTTAACAGCTAACAACAAAAATTGCTTCAGTTCAGGAGGAATGTCAAACATAGCAACTGGAAAACCTATGTATTTTAGAGAAGTCATTGACTCTTCAAACATCAACTTATTTGAACATAATGCTAGTGGAAGGTCTTCTGATTTTCCTTCTGATGGAGAATAAACAACATTTGCCAATGAATTGTCCAGATCAAATTCAATATTAAACTGTCCAAGATCTTCAGTAGTATTTCCATAAACAATAAGAGTAAGACTTCGATAGCTACCCCTAAGAACTAAATGATTTGTAACTATAGCCTGCATCATGTGTATCGACAATAAGCATGGTAAGGGATCCACTACGAGAATCAAAAAATATTTGTAGATGACATCAAACCGTGACATACAATTCTTGTAACAAAAACTAACAGTTTTCAACAATATCAAAAACTTCTCTCATCAAGGAAAAAGAAAAAGGAAAACACAGCAATACGAACCTCTCTTTCGTCATCTTAGATCTCTATGTGCATGAAAAAAAAGATGGCTACCAAAACTAGACAAGACTTATTAAAAATAATCGATTTAGTAGTAAGAGAATGGAGCAATGTAAAGCTGGAAGAGATCTGATCTAATTCTTCATCAGTATATTGTAACCCACTGACCTACAAACAAGCCAATTTATTATAGTGAAGCCTTTCATTTATCATGGCCAGGAGGTCTTGGCCAGACAACAAAATAATATGTGCAAGCAATCATGTCATTTGAAGCATTGAAAGGCAAAAAGGGAAATTTAAAAAAATGCCTCTTCCAAAAATTATTCTTCTCCTACGATCAGCCTCCTTCGACCAACCTAACTAATGAAACAAGGGTGACAAGTCCAAGAACCAATGTCCAGCATCAAGCCCAAAGTCCTCCAGCATCTAACTACTCCAGCTTCCTTTCTAACAATATTAGGTAGCAACAAATCCACAAGTGGTGAACAAGAATAATAAAACCCAAATGCAAAAGATGATAGCAAATGATTAATTATTTAGGCACTAGCTGTTTGAATCAAAACAAGTTGGACATTATTGATTTGATTTAGCAACAAATATCAAACTTATCCTCTTTGTCATATAACTTGGACATCCTATTTGCAGTGATAATTGAGTGAAACAAAAGATTGATCCATTACAGACAGAACAATTCCAAAACAAAAATGAGAAACCCTGAGATTGAGCCATCTTCTCTCCTATGTTCTGCAACATCTTCCCACCTCTCCAGCTAGGTTACCCAAGTAGGTAGGACTGACAGAGTAGGGGAAGCTAACTTCCCCATTAAGCATCACTGATCTCCAAAGTCATTGACAGATGATGACTCCTTGGAATGCCCTTTTTGCATTTCTTTATCCTTCTTATCCTATCAAATTATAACCAACAAATTTCCTTAACCATATCAATACAATCCAAATGGAACTAATACCTGGCAGTAATCAATGCGTAATTCCATGGTTGAATTATTCTTAAATTTAATAATATTACTTATTTATCATACCAATACCAGCCAAATAGAACTAATACCTGGCAGCAATCAATACTTGATTCCATGGTTGAATTATTCTTAAATTTAATAATTATCAGATTGCTGTGAGTGGTTAATTCATTCAGAGATGGTTGATTAGAGCATAAACTGAATAACAACTGAGGGGGTTGTTTACATCACAACAGACTCACTTTGCAAAGGCTCCAATAATCATTAACCCTTATTTCAACTTAGCTACAAGCCTTTATCTACTCAATGACTTAAAACCAAGCTGTAGCTGGTTTAGAAATTTTAGTTGTTTCACAACTGACTTAAAATCAGCCCAGCCTAATCAGTCATATTGAATTGGCAATAGATCAGCTTGTATCACCTTGTTATGTATAATATTTGTTTGAAATCAAGCTGAACCACAGTTTGCTGCCCAGTTTACAGTGTTGTTCATCATATACAAGTGGTCTTCGACTCTTCGTCACAATCTTTGCTTGAATGGGTACATGTAGCCAAAGTTTATAGTGTCGACCCATATGACTCAGTACGGACAGTACATACCAGTCCGACAAGGGACTGGTACACGTACCACCTTCTACCGGGCGGTACCATAACCTAACCCCGTATCAGGCAATATGGGATCTGTACCAGACAGTAACGATCAAAATCCGACCGTTACCGACCTGTACCGAGAGATAAAGATCAGATTTTGACCATTACCGATCAAGGGCTAAGATCGCCTTATTTCAAACGGTCAAATTAATCGTTTGAACCATAGGGAAGGGCTTTTAAACCCTTTCCTCACTCCTTTTTCAACTCATATTATTCTGTCAGTCTCTTTAACTCCCTAAAACTTATTCTCACTCACATCTAACAATTCAAATCATTTATTTGTAAATAATTCAATATTGACAGAAGTACAATTCAGTTAGTACCACAAAGCTACCCCTCAAAGCCCGAAAAAGATATGTCACTATTCTTTCCTAATTTCGATTATTTTCGCTAAAATTATACTAAATTTATATTTATTTCCAACTTAAAAACCTATTTTAATTTTTTTTATTTTTCAGGTAATTTTTGACCTATTTTTTATTTTTTTGGGCATATCGTCCGTACGGCCTAGCGTACCGTCGGTATGGCCTGATGCATACCGTACCATCAGCACAGATCAAAATTGCAAATCTTGCATATGGCTTGGATAAATACTATGAGATTTCATCTTTATTTGTTTCCCACTGAGTCCTATACAATTAATCTCCAAAGAGGATAGAATTAGCATGTAGACAAGTAGTGATGCAGAGTCTTCTAGACTTTCTCAACTAAGTATAGTAGGACCTTATGATCAGATTTTTTTTGTTAGCAATCATGCATATAGATCATCATCCCTTGTCTAGAAGTTACTAAAAAACAACAAGATTCAGTGTGGCTTTAAATGTGATATAGCTTAAGGAATGGTCAATTTTGTAACTATGAACATGAGATGACTACTTGTTAGATGCAATTTCCTTTATAGTAAAATAATACAAGAAGACCAGCAACCATCCAATAAAATTATGGATCACCAAAAAAGATTAGAGGTTAAAATCAAACGAGTAAACATTTTTTTTATCAAGAGGCAAGATAATTATAGAATCAAATAGATTATGAAAAATACAAAATGATGATAAACAACTACTTATGCTAAGTATATTGGTTCAATACTATTTAACAATAAAAACAACAATATTGCATCAACATTGAGACAGATTGATGGGTCAAACTAAGGTATAGAAAAGAAGATAGTCGGTTACCTCAACTTCTAAAACATTGGATGAAGAGTGTGAATAAAGGAAAGGCTGGCAAAGACGCCTAAATCTTGACTCTCCTTCACTATGAACAAAAATCTCTAAAGCAAATGAAGGAGGTGAGGTAGCCCTGCATGAGAAATTTCCATAAGATTTCAATATTATGGACCTTCAAAATTCACTTTACTGGGAAAAAATTAATATCAAAAGATGTGCTTTTGACTACTCATAAGTCATAACCACAAAACATTATGGTGTTTCTCCACTGTTTCACTTCACAAGATAAGTGCATGGGCACTCAACAATTAACAATAATATGGAACATCAGAAACCAAATCTCTAGGAATGATCAACATTCTACCAACTGCCACTTTATTTGAGGAAAAGATAACATTAGGCACTGTAGCATAATATGCTTGATCTAAAAACAAGAGATAACCTATGGCTTCTAACTTACCCCATTAGACATGCTACAGTAGTGTGTTGTCATACATCAAGTTTCATTAGTAAATCTTCCTAGCTAGTAAAATAAATTCACTTTGCTTTGCTATACAAACTTAAAATGAGCAGATGAGAGAGCATGCTGCACAAGCAAAGAGAAGAAAAGAGAACATGAGAAGAGAAAAAACTAACTGATAAACACAAGTAACCGTGACCATATACTAAAAGACAATCTTACCTCCACAAATATTGAAACTAAGCTGGTTCAGTCTAGAACTAGCTATGTATGAAACACGGCTTCAAATCCAAAGCTGGGGTGAGAAACAAATCCTTTAAGTAATAGAACAAGAGAAACGGTCACTAGGTGGAAATCCCAGAATCACACTTTCATGAAATGTAATCCTTAAGTATGGGAGGTCAAATGAGAGATACTATAATTTGTGGCCACTGAACATACATGCATACACAAAAAACATGATGGTAAAGTACCAAGCAAAATCCAAAAAAAGAAGCACCAGACTAAGCAACCAATTTACCCACTAATGCATCAGTTGTGGTTTTTGTTTCCTCTCCGATTCATACTAAAATACAACTTGAACATGATCGACTCAATACAGTATTCATTAGATACACCTTGCATGTATCTTATAACTATCACTATCACTTACTGAGCTTACTTATTCTTGATACGACGCTAAAATATTTTATTATCTATTGCACATGAGCCTACATATGCACCCATATACCACATATGCACTATAAAAATACTTTAAGTTCCTGCATAGCAAAGCAACTTTTTAGAATATTGATCAAGTTCCCATCCATGTTTCTTTAATCGAACTAAACCAACTCTGTCACTGCCTTGATTATTGAACCACTTCAAAATATGCTAAACCTAGATGAGGCATTCACAATAAATCAACATTTCAACAGAACTATACAGCTTATTGCATATGACAAGTAATAAAGACAAGATACTAAAAATCCATACATGCTAGTCCAATCACATTTTTAAAAGTAATGGTCCTCCACTAGGGAGGTCGCTGTTTGCAAAACCAGGGTGATACCACAAGGCTGGCATGGTCATGATTTCAAGAACAATTTGATTAGCATGTACTGGACTGTATTTACTGGTCCAGGTCTTGAATCAACAAGCAAACCAGGGTTATTCCCTAGATCTACCTGATTCAGTTTCTTTTTATAATATTTAAGGTTTTCAATTACTGTCCTTTGCATCGCCTGCTGCCCCCAAGCCATCGCCAATATTCTTGAATGAGATCAGATGAATCAAAATAATTTTCTTTATGCATGCAGCAAAATATATGTCAACAGAACAAGCAAATTTTTACCCAATTAGTGGTACATTTGGTGCAGATGGAGATGCATTCTGCTCAAGAAACTCACAAGCAGTAATGATAACAGGTTCTGCAAACAGGACCTGCATAAAGACAATTAAATGTGTCATGACACCTGATATTCAGTAAGTCAAAATTTCCAAGAGAATGAAAAGCAACAATGTTTTAGGTATTTAGATAACGAAAATCTACGGTATAAAGGAATGCATACGTGTATCTCAAAGTACATGCAAATATCTCAAAGTGTCTCAAGTAGTGCTGGCAAAATCTTTACAATGTTAGGTTTACACCAAAAATATAAATATTAACAACGAGAATTTAGCCAAACATCTTCCGAAGTCATGAATTGTCTCAATTATTTATCCATTTTTTGTACGATAAACACCTTCACCGATGATTCAGAAATATTTAAAAAAAAACAGTCACATTTTAACCTTATTTGAATACAGCAAAGACCTTCCTAAGGATTAGAAATATCAAATACACAAAAGAGTGTCATAAAACATTTAGAGCCTCAAAAAAGTTGAAAGCCTTGAGATTAATTAGCTATTCACGATGTTGCAGCATTTCCGTTGTGAAAGTAATATTAAAAGAATTGGGCAGACAAAAGCGTCGCTTCGAACAAGGTTCAGGATACTCATAAAGTTGAAACCGAAATCGAAAAAAACCCAAAAATCGAGAGAGATGGCAAAAGGGAAAACAGAAAACAGAGACACTGACCTCATCAACATATTCATCAAGTTGAGAATGAACGAACGATTGGGCAAATAGAACGCATGGCTCAGAACGCCCCATCTCCTCCACCTCTGTCTCCCGCTCTTCTTCGCCCTATTCTTCTTTTCTTCTGAACTCTAGGTGGGCATTGCCGTCAGAAGGAAACAGGAGATTAGGAAGCGAATAAGAGGCTGTGAGAGGAGGTGTCGGCCGAGTACCGGAGGTCGTACTGTTATTCGAAGGACTCGACCACGTCGGGATCTTCGGCGGTGGCAAGGGAACAGAAGGGGGACAGAGGAAACCGAGGGTGGAAGGGCGGAGTCGGGGGCAGGTAGGGCTGTTCCTTTAACCCCAGTCTCAATCCGAATCCGTATTCGGACCTGAATCCGAATGACTTGCAAGGGCGAGTGAGGTTCCTGGGCGTCCGTTTTCTTTGCCCCAACCCGATCCGGATCCGAATAGCATCGTTAATTTTCTTATACTGAGGGCCGATGCACATCCGGACCCGACCCGACCCGAGATGGCTTCCCAGGGCAAGTGGGCGTTGGCTTTTTCGGATCCGGATTCTGAATCCGGATGGCTTCCGCCAGCATGAAACGACGTCAATCTTCTAACAAGCCCGAGACAGCGGCCAGGACTCCTGCCCGCTGCCGGCCGCCGGTGCCTGTGCTAATTCCTGCGCATATCTTAAAGCATGATGGATGCAGATCATCCGTTGGATTTTAACCACACAAACAATAAGCTGGACGACAATGATTAGCTATCGTCATAAAGATTGCCCAACCATTACTGCTGTTGTCATTATTTCGTTTGACTTGGGTGTTTTCTCGATGATGATAGGGTGATCGTTTGACTAGGGGGTTAATCTTTGACTTGTGGTTTTTACTATTTTAAACTTTTAATCGGATTTTTTTAATAAAGGATAAGTATTTTTTTATACTAGTATTAGTTTTTTATTTTCCTAGAATACTTTCTTTCAGCCTACTTTTAAATCAATTTATTAGTGTCAATTTTGATCGTCAACTTGGATGATAAGTCTATCGGATATAATTTAATTTTTTAATTTTTTATATTTTAAATTTAGAAGAAATTTATTTTAGGATGAAATAAGGTTTGAAAGATTAACCAGTAAACTCGAATAAGAGTGAAGCTTGATTAAAGAACATGTGGAGGTTTTATCAAGCCCAGGAGATGATTTATTTGGATGTAAAATTCTATTATCACATGTTGAATCTCGATTAATTATAAAGAATTATATCATTTGTTATTTATTGTGGTTTTGTGTAATAGTTCACACCCAAGTGCAATGTCATGTTGGAAACTCGACAACTATTATCTATATTTAGAAAGGTTAAGGTTGTTCTAGATGTCTTTATGTGAGATGGAGGCATCAGGTATAGCTGATGCTTTGCTCGATTATTAAACATTTTATTTATGTCTTATGTACATGCGTCATATGTAGAAAGATATTTTACCTAATTTAATCATATTAAGCACCTTGATGCCTATGTCTGGGTAGATGGATCGTGTGTAAAAATATATTTTTTCATGTCATGATTTATTATATAATTTAATATTTATATCTCGAGAGGATGCATCTAGATATTTTGTCGGTCAAGGTGGTTCATATACTTATGTCTTAGGTAGATACATCTTCGGAAAACATATTATTTGCATATGTCTTAGGTAGATGCATCTTCGGAAAACATATTATTTGCTTGGTTAAGATACATCATGCACTTTGTTGTTGATGTCTTGGATAGATGTATCAGTTCTGTAAAATGTCTTTATCAGGATAAATTATATGCCTTGGATGCTTATGTATAAGATATACCTAACACAATCGATTAAAGGGATTCTTCATTGTTTATATCTTGGCAGATGCACGACACATAAGAAAAATATTTACTTACTTAGGGCTGTACCGTCGTACTAATGTGTGAGATGGATGCAATATTGGTAAAAAATATATATATTTTGCTCGATCATAGTGAATCGAATGTTCCGAATGCTTGAGTCTCATATAGATGTGACAAGCATAACAAGATGCTTGTGCAGTTAGGATACATCAGATGAGATGCTTTATATGTTTATATGTTGGGTGAGAGTGCATTACGTGTGAGGTGTTTTGTCAAATTAGATGGATCAAACACATTGTCTCTTTTTTTAAATTGATTTAGTTGAGTGAGTCGAGCATTTTTTACCAAACAAAAAATAGTTTGATTATTTCTTTTGTTTGATGAGAATGAGTCAAATGTTTGTGGCTTCATGAGTGCGGTTCAAACTTTTTCGTCCAACTATAAAGATCTTATATATGTCTATGTGTGTGTTATTATTAATAATATATCAGTGTCGATGGTCTAATGGTAAAACGACTCTCTTTAAGCTCGAGCGAGCAATGTTTGATTGGACTAATCGGATATAGATGGATTAAGTGTGGCCTAGTTTGAGTACGTTGGGTTTGACATTTTATAGTTTTGTGATCGATATTATCATTAAAATATAAGCTTACTATATGAATTCCCTTCTTGCAATTAGCAATCCCCTTCTTGCTATTGGCGATGCCTAAAGAATAATAAAATATAACTTTACTATTTATAATCCCTCGATTGCCAATCTCATCCCTTTTTTTCTTTTTTTAACATCATTGATCGCTCCGCGCTCTGCTCACTGCTCTTTCGCCACTCAGAAAGAGAGACGTTAAGAGGTTAGTTGAGATCCTCGAAATAGAATATGGTAGACCTTCCCTCGATTTCCTCGATCGCATGTCTCAATTCTTCAATCGCAATTGTTGGCATTGCTAATTACCGTTAATCACATAAGATGCTAATTACCGTAAATCACATAAAATGCACATGTGACATATTATACAGTTTATTATTATTATTATTATTATTATTATTATTATTATTATTATTATTATTATTATTATTATTATTATACTTTATATTATATTATAAATATATATTATGATGATATTTGTGTAATTAGAATTAGATATATATGAGATTATGATAATAAGACGAATTCGTCTCTAAGCATAGATCCTTAATATTCTCGGTTATAAGTTACTCGATAAGGATATCGAGATAACTGAATAGATCGATGTTCTATATATGCATCCATATTATAGAGGCAGTTAATTTTATAGTTACTTGTTTGATGACACTATGAATATATTATAAGTGTTTATTGGAGAATGGGTTTACTGAATAATCCGCTTACGGAATGTTGGATGGCTAACAATACCTCTGTTATGATCAAATCGGTACTAAGAGGGAGAGTGAATTAGTGCGTACAATAAAAACGTCGATTTAGAAATTTTGTTTCGATGAAAGCCCGTATCGAAAATGATATCAAAATATACTTTACTTAGAGTAAGCATAAAATCAAGTGAGCAGCTGAGTAAACAATAAAAGCATGAAAGAAATGACATAAAAAAAAAAAGAGTTCATCGGAGTTTATAGTGGTTTGGTCGTCCCGACCTACATCCACTCCCGATTTCTTTTCTATTGAGGCTATCGGCTTTCACTAATGGTATTCCTTCAATGTGTGAAGACCAACTACCCTCTTTCAGCTATCTTCTCTATTTTACAAGTTTAAGAGATAACCTTTATAATCCCACTCACCTCTCTCTTAAACTTAACAAAAACTTAGAGTTAGAGAGGAGGAATTTTCACACAATTACAACATCATTTTTCCTCTTTTTGTTCTCAATTCTTATGTTTTCTGAGCAGGGATGAGGGAGGTATTTATAAGCTCTAAATGGGTTAAACTTGGAGCCAAAACTAGTCTCATCCTAGGTCTTCAGGATACTAGCGGTTCCACTGCCTGACCTAACTTTTAGGTCACTATTTGGGCCTTTATCTTAGCCCAAAACAACCCTAACTTAGGCTCTTTGGACCTCTAATTGAGTTAGCCTAATTATATTTAAAACTAACTCAATGAGCCCCCTAAAATACTTTGATCTAGACAAATTATTACAAGCATGAATCTTAGTTGTCTGGTATGTCATTAGTTCATCGGTGCTTCATTCGATCCTTCGGTGCATCATCTTCTCTTATGGCCTATTACTCAATCGGCATGTTGACCCTGCACCTCCAATCTCCTTGGTGCAATGTCCGTTCTTCTTGGCTCGATGTCCAAACTTATGACATGAAGCATTCTGTCGATACATCGACCGATCCTCCGACTCGACGTCCAAACTTCTGACATGTTCCACTCTGGCCCAACGTCTGATTCCTCCTGCTTTAATCAATTTGCCTCTCCTTGATCGAAGCTAGTCCTGTATCACTCAAAATACAAATTCGATCATAAACTATATCAATTAGTTTCATCATCAAAATTTGAGATTCAACAATCTCCTCTTTTTTTATGATGATAACCAATTGATGCGGAGTTTAAACCAAACTCCCCCTATCAATATACCATATTGATAAAAACGTAAATTCAGAAATATTTCATACATAGTCATCATGATATCAAATTATCAAAGTACATCATGCATGATCATCATAACTTCCCCTCCTTTGTCATCAATAAAAAGGAGAAGTGAAACTAACAAGTTTTTATGCCAGTAATTTAGCATATCACTCTAGAACATGCAAGCTAGCAAATTTTTGATATATTAAGTTAAGAAAAACTTTTGCTTGAGATATGTAAGATAGCAAGTTTTTTCTTCTTTTTTGAGAAGTACAAGTAAGTTTTGTCTTTCTTTGTAAGCTAGCAATTTTGCCTTTTTTGCGATGCGCAAACTAGTAATTTTGCTTCCTTTATAATGTGCTAGCAAGTTTTCTCGTTGAAGTATGCAAGCTAACAATACTTTCTCCCCCTTTGTCATTATTAAAAAGAAGATAATAATACAAAGTTGCACTTCTTTTTCCTTTATATCAATCTTCAAATCATGACAAATGAGATAAAAACTTATATCAATATTTTAATCATCAAAATCAAGTTATGAATACTAATTTAACATTCAAACTAACACTTAATGTTCTCTTTGGGATACTAACAATTTTGTTTCTCCCCTTTACTATTAAAAAAAAAGGAAAGGAGAAGGGAAGAATTCAATGGTGCAAATATTTCAACCGTCACATGAAAGAATGAAGTATCAAGTCATGAGTTCATGAATCATTTTGACAAATCTCCTTTTTAGCAAATAACGAAAAGAAATCTTATGAGATCAAATATCTTGATTTATACAAAAAAAATCTCATATATTAAGCATCAAGAAAATGAGATCATAATTCATAAATATTCTCTTTAGTAAAATAAAATATAGGAGATAAAATAACAATGATACCAATCATGATTCATTTGGATAGTAAATAGAAAAAATAACATAAGAGAACTCGATTCATGCATAAGAAATCTCAATTTATCATGATTCACAAGAAAAAAAGCAAGTTATTATTTTAAAAAATCAAAAGAAAAGTCATGAATTATTTAAAAAATATTCTCTTTAATAAAATACAATAATTATATGAGAATAAGGAGTAAGGAATCTTGATTCATATAAAGAAAATCTCAAGTTATAAATATCAAGATCATGATTTGGATAAAGTTTATTCAAATTCAAATCATTAAAATCACTTTCAAAAGATTCAAAATAGCATAAATTTATTAATCTCTTATTGAAAAATCGATAAGATAGAGATAGAAAATGCATTCCCTTTTATGTATTTCAATTTTTGTGATTTATTTCATATAAGCATGCCTTTGTTTTTTATGCCAAATAAAAACATGCATCAATGTTTAAGATCGAAAAATAAATTTCATCATAAAAATCATCAAGATAAAAAATATAACACATTAAACATAAGACATCTTCAAACAAAAAATTTGATTTATCATTTTAATTCTAATGACAATACATTTTTCTTCTAAATTGAATATAACTTTTTATACTTAGTACAAGGAATTAACATGCAAATGTCATGCTTATATTTTTTTTAAATCACTTAAAAGGAAAAGCATGATTTATTTATATTTTTTATTTCTTATTAATTTAAAAATAACTCATGAAATACATCAAGTAATTTCATAGTAAAGTAAAATGGTTTTGGTTGAGTCACTTACCTTTTTGTAGTAGGTCGTGAAAGCGTAATTTGTAATCTCGTCTTCGGATGAACTCGTATCATCCCATGTCACATTGAATCTTTTCTTCTTCTTTATGGCCTCCCTTTTTTAAGTTAATTTTTGTTCTTAGTTTCTTATTTTATGAATTTTTTATTGGGAAATCCAAGAGCGACAACAAATTGAAAGAATGAAAACAAAACATCCTATATTTCCATAAAAAGTTTTGCCATTGTGTGAAGATCGGTGCGTAAAAATAAATTCGTAAATCTAAAAACTACGTATGTAATAAAGATAGTACATAGGGAGATCATATATCCTTGAGATTCCTGCAGATCCATGGGGGACGATGAAGGAGGTTAAGTGTCATCCTCTCTAGCGATGATCCATACGACAGGGGCTGCGAATATGCTTCTCTCTAGGGAGAGGAGAATAAGAGGTGGCCACCAAGAAGCCCCAGCCTATGGACCTTTGGTTCTCTCCTATTTATAGAGGCCCCTTGTCGACCCTAATGGATCCAACCCTATTGGGTATTGGATCTCTATCAAATTACCCAAGTCTCTTAGATTAATGGGTCTCTACCCAATAATCTCTTATTAGCTTTTATTGGATCTCAACTATAGGATCCAATAATACAGAGGCCTATTGGATATCCAATAAGATAGAGGTTCCAACGGATATCTCATATCTAAACCTCTACTCGTCGTAACACCTACTATATGTATGTGATCCTCTAGGCCTAATATCGAGCTGGCCGTGAGTCATACCTGTCAGAACTCCTTTTGACTCAGTGAATCATTATTTTCATAATAATTCATTTGACTCATCAACTACAGATGTACTAAGCCACTACGCCACAGTCCCTAGATGATACAGGGGAATCCAATCCTTTGGACCTATTTGTTCTTAGTTACTATATACCTATAGTCTTTCATCCATCTAATATCCCAGAGACTGTATATTGGGCATGGTGCTGTCATGCTCTTACGGTTTCCACTCGAGTCTCGCTCTAATCGGTTTCTCCCGGAGAACTCTTTTTCTCTCAATCCGAATAACCCTGGCTAAGGATTTGCCCAAATAAGAATACATGTGATATTCCTCTTATAATACCGAAAGTAGATGATCCTCTATTGATATTCAATAGCCCTCATAGGGTTGGCTGTCACTCCCAATAACTAGTTGTACTAGATTTAAAATTTTTAAACCTATAAGTCCAATCACGTGAGTGATGGCACCTGTAATACTCTGCACCAATCTTTTTGCTTATGATTATTGACATTATCTCATATTATCTGGATGAATATTGTGATATCCTTGGATCTCAATGTGAATCAGATCATCATGAGATCACGATAATGTGATTGATTCACCTTTAAACACAAACCCGAAATAATCTTGGTTGTAGGTTACTCGAGAGGGACATCAAGATAATCAAACAAACTGATGTGCTGTATACCTATCCATATGATGAAGGTGGTTGATCTCATAGCTATTTGTGTGGGGATACTAAGGATACAGTGCAGGTGCTCATTGGAGAATGAGTTCACTAATTGGATAGTTATTGATACCTTACGTTAGATAATGATTTCATAGTCCTAGTAGTGTATCTAGTCCTTAGACTTGAGACACCAAGGATCTTTACTTCTTTAATACCGAACTTGTAGGTTTCCCTTTCTTAAGTTCAATTTTTTGTTCTAATTGATTGTGTTTTGTTCTAACTTATTTTATGAGTCTATTTTTTAGATAGTTGGGAAATTGCGCTGGGGTGATCACGTTAGATATTGATATCAATAAATTGAAAGAAGAGCGTGTTGCAAAGGTCATCCTTTGTCACGGACTTAGTTTTTTGCCTAAGCATAAAAAACCGTTTCTCTACAATCCCTTAGGACTGCAAAAGAGAAGATGGGAGAGAAAGCGCTTCATGCACGGATCCAAAGCCACTCTTTTAGCAAATTCCAATGCAAATCTAAAATATACAAGCTCGAATGTAACAAAGGTATAAAATTGGTCCACTACATAGAGTACAAGTATTCATCCTTGAATTCCCCACAATGGCGCCAAACTCCATGGGGCATTTAGCCTTTGGATGACATGCTTTACAAGCTATAACAAACCAAAAGAGACATGGACACGTTAAGCATGTCAAGTCCTTTACAATTTGTCCATGATTCTCCCCACTTATTCCTTCGACGTCCTCGCCCTCGATGACGCTGTAACTTCTTTTTTGTTGGATCTTCTATCTTGCTCCTCTCGATAGCCCTTGGCTCCCGAGAGTTATTGTTGAGTCGTCGAACTTTAATCCGATGTGCCGCTTTCAACTCAATGACTCCTCGTGAGGGGTTGGCGAGTGGACCTTTGGTTCTTCCTTCATCGATGAAGGAAAATAGCATCTTTGATATGCGCCCTCTTCAAATTCTTCTTGTCTCTTGAACTGTCCCTTTAACGTCACCTCAACCTAATGGATCCCATCGAATCTTCTTCCATTAGTTGTATTGCCCATCTCACTTCCAATTATTGGCATTCAGTCTACTTAGTAGCACCGATGGGTCTGGTGAGGACTAATCTCTTCCATTAGTCTCTTTATTGTGCGATCTCAAGATAACTAAGGATCCAATAATTTCGCCCATTCTCTTGAGAGTTGAGAAGGCAAAGGTTACTTGATCCTGAGGTTGTATCCAATAAGATAGAGACTTCGCTTTGCTTCCAACTTCCGGCCCTTGATATCTCATACTATGATTCGCCTTCTCAATTGAACTTCGGAATGCAAGAAGTTATCACTCCAACTTGGAGTAAGTCTCCGATAGATTTGGTCACCTTTGGGACCATATCATTTTTGTGTGACTTGAGTAGGCCTAATATCGAGTGGCCATGATCCTTGGTCATGCACTCTTGCATCGACCGAAATCCTCACTCACTATCTTGATGGAAAGTATGTTGACATTATCCGCCCTATTTCTTGGTACATAATTCATTTCCTCCTCCATCAACTACAACGCTCTCCTTTTATGAAAGCAAGGGACCGATGACTCCCGGAAGTCCACTCTGCGATACAATCCTAGATGATACTATCCGGTCTCGCAATGTCCCTTCTTCAATCGGTTCCGCCTGGACCTCCTCTCGAGTCCACCTTCTCTAGTTTGATCTATATACCTATATTGTCTTATTTCACCATCTAATATCCTGAGCAGTTCCACTTGTCATAAAGGCATTGCAACTCCCATGTATGGCCACCGCCATTCATGTTGCGGGGTCACCACTCTGCTTCTCCTTAGCTTCATTGGTTGCAACGTCCCTTGTCCTCGACTTGCCAGCTCTCCTTAAGCGAATAAGAGCTTTCTCAGCCTAACTCTTTTTCTCTTAATCCGAATGAACTTCTTCCTTGATAGTGATTTGCCTAAATTTTCATTCAGAATACATGATATTCCTCATTACTACTTGAATCCATCAATCCGAATAACCTTGGCCAAGGATTTGTAGATGATATTCTCTCATTGATATTCAATATGATCCTCTATCACTCGTAAGGCCCTCGTAAGGTTGTCTACCACTCCCAATGACCGGTTGTACTAGATTTAAAATTTTCAAACCTATAAGTTCAATCAAAGAGTGAGTACTCATACAGACGCACTCGTAATACTCCTGCGCCCCGATCATTTTGATCTAGCCCCATGAGATCACTATGCGTGATTATTGGCATTATCCGATATCATGTCATCGGATGAATCTCCTTGCATTGTCCTTGTGATATCCTCAGCTGGATTTATGCAATGGACTCGCCAACACATCAGGGCCTTCGCCACCTCATTCGCTCCTTTGCATCGACCTTCGCCATCACGATCAATCCTAGCTCTAGGTTATAGGTTACTCCCTCAAATTGAAGTCCCCTAACCACTGAGGTGCACCATTGTGCGGATCAAGATAATCCGCTTTCCTCGTAACTCGAATAGATGGCATATTCTTCAAGAGTATCCTATCCATATGATGAATGTGGTTGCCTCTGCAAACTCACTTTAGCCTCCACCAAATTTCATGAGATAAGGTGCATGTGCCTCACTAAGGATACCATGCAAGATGAGTCTCTCCATCGAAGAAGAACCCTGGAACGACATGAGTCCTACTCCTGTCTCTGCAATCCATGTCCTTGACCTCCGCTTATGGAAAGTTAGATCTTCTATGCCAACTCCCTTATTGACATCACCTTACCCACAAGTTACTATGCTTCTCGATCGATATTGCATCAATGGTGGTCGTCGCGCCCACCATTCCACCTGTCAATGATTTCATAATCCTCCTAGTGTTGTGCCTTCACTAGTCTCCCCACTTGATCTCGTGAGACACCATTAGGATGTCTTATATCCTCCGCTACTCTCCACTTTGTCTTGATGTAGTCCTCAACCGGTGTTCAGGATTCTTCTCGGAGAACCAGTTCCCTCCTGGATATCTACCCCGCTGGTTCTCTCTTCGCAGAATTTTGGAGACCACCATCCCCCAGGACTATCCGCCTTTGCTCAAATGTGCGGCGAATTTGCCTGATGATGAAACTAATTGATTGTGTTTTGGTCTAGATCTAACTCTTTGCACGCCTTTTGAGTATCCTGACATGCCGAAGAGAAAGTTTGAACGCTCCATGGCGTCGACCTCAAGATTAGGGATGCCCGACATTCTATCGTTCGCATGCAAGGCCTTGCATAAGTATCGAATTCCTTAAGTTTGTAACTCCCCTCACCTCTGTGACCTTTGCACAACTCTTTCGATCGTTGAACAACCCACTCCGCCTTACATGATCTCATCCTTTGCCAAGCACTCCGCTTGCCTTGAGCACCATCAAGTTTGGGTGCTAACGTCGAGCCACTGCTCGAACTCAGCCATCCCGACCTTTATGTGCTACGTAATTCTTCTTAGCTTGTTGTCCTCATGGTGCCTCTTGCGCGAAGGGTTGGCGCTTCTCGAATGTCATTCTCATATGCCCGCCCTCCGAAAGCGACTCCTTCCCCTACAACTCCAGTCCATTTCCCAAACGATCGCGCGTGTTGGCGCCAAGGGTCCCCATTTGCATGCAAAGTGTTCCTAAGTGGGCTTGTCCCGCTCGATACCATCCGTCACGATTAGCTAGTTTTGCCTAAATCAAAGCACCAATGCGTAGCAAAGGTCACGAAATCTCCTAGAATCTCTTAGGACAAAGAGAAGACGGAGACCAGAAAGCGCTTCACACGGATCCGTGCAAGCCACTCTTTTAGCAAACACTTTATATCTAATGCAATTCAATCATGGATATTATAAGCTAATTATCTATAAAATTGGTCCACTACAGTAGAGTTTAGTATTTCATTGTAAACTTTATATACAAGCCCACAATGGCCATGAAATAATTTAGATGAAGATGTTTAAAGCAAACAAATCAAAATACACGAAAGACAAGTTTGATTTACAATTTGGATGACAGTTGGGAGTTCAAGAGAGTTCGAATCGAACAAGTCCAAGATTCAATTGAATGTTAATTCACGTTGTAATAATTGTCTAGATCAAGTAGAGTTTTGTTTGTGTGTGCGAGATTAACTACGATAATGATGAAGATGTAGCGAAACAAAATACCGGGAAGGTGTTTCGTTGGGAGTTCATTCGGAAGGTTCAAGATTCGCTGAGAGTTCAATCGCCGAGAACGCAGTAGGAGCTTGCCAAAGGGTTTTTGGAAGTTTGTTGGAAGGTTTGTCAGAAGTTCATGGAGCTTGCCAAAGAAGCTCATTGGAACTCGTTAAGATCATCGTGAAGTCCAAGAGCTTGCGGGGAGTCCGCAGAATGGTTTCCGAGGGTTTGTCGAAAGACCGCCGGAAGTTCGTCGGAAGCTCGCCGAAAGAAGTCTTGACTTGTGAACTTTGTAATAGCTTAAGAAATGTCTTTAAAATTAGTAGTTAGCACATAATTTAGTTTAGGATTAGGTGTTAATCCTATAAACCAAGTAGGGGCTACATGAGCCTTGTTTCGGACTGGTTTAGGCTGAGTTTAAGGCCCAACCAAAGTGAGTTGAATAAGCGGGCGGTGGCACCGCCAAAGGGGCCAAGAGCCTGGCCCAGGCGGTGCCACCGCCTAGTACACTGTTAGTGTCTGACACTGATAGGTGGTGGCACCGTTACTGACAGGCGGTGGCACTTCCAGTACCGGGAAAAATGAAAGTGATTAAATTTGAATCCTCTTGAGGCCTATAAATACCCCTCTCATTCATGGTTGAAAGAGGGTCTAGAATTAAGAAAGAAAAATGGGAAACTCTTATCAAAATCTTCCCTCTAAGCTTTGAGTGTGTTCTAGTCCAAGAGAGGGGTAAGAGGCCTTGTAAGGGTTATCTCCTAAGTCCGTCAAAAGGAGAGGTGTTGTAAGGGAGTTCAACCTCACCCGTTAGGAGGATAGCTAGTGGAAAGTCGGTGGCCTCAAGCAAAGAGGAATCAAGAGTGGTTGTAGGTCGGATGACCAAACCACTATAAAAACAATTTGCGTTTATGTTCATTCATTTATCTTTCTGCAAACCTTTACTTTGCTAAGTTCGCTGCCCTCATCTTCTTATGTACGCTTTCAACGCAATCAAAACAATTTTACTCAAAAACGTGATTTCTATCGTACGAAGTTTTGGAACTTATTTTAAATCACAGAAATTTATCGTTCTTTACCGCTGCACTAAGGGGGGGGGTGGTTTTGTTCGCACGATGTTTCAAACTTGTTTTAAATCACAGAAATTCAACCCCCCCTCTTAGTGCCACTCAATCCCTAACAATTGGTATCAGAGCCACGTTATTTCTCATTTAGATTTACACTTGTAATAAATGGCTCTTCATGGCTTTCAAGAGGGCTTTTCGGTTATTCGTCCATCGTTTTTTAACGGATCGGACTACACCTATTAGAAAACTCGAATGAGAGTTTTCTCGCTTTTAATGGATTTGGATTTGTGGAACGTTGTTGAAAATCATTTTCAACTTCTCTCTAAACCTACGAACGAATAGTCAGACTTAGAGAAAAAATCTTTCTTTAAATGCAAAGGTTATGAATGTCTTATTTTGCGCTTTGTCAAGAACGAATTCAATCGGATTTCTATGTGCGAAACGACTTTTGACATTTGGCAAACACTTGAAATCACGCACGAGAATACTAGTAGAGTCAAAGACTAAAAAGTAAACCACTTATTGTATGATTTTGAGCTTTTTCGAATGAAACCAAGCGAAACTATCAGCGACATGTACACCCGTTTCACGGATGTTGTCAATAGTCTAAGAGCTCTTGGTAAATGTTTTTCGAATTTTGAACTCACTAACAAGATGTTAAGATCCCTTCCAAAAAGGTATGATCCTAAAATAACGGTGATACAAGAAACTAAAGATTTAAATGACTATTCTATTGAAGAACTCATTAAATCCTTAATGATATATGAAATGAGTTTCTTGGAACATATTGAACACGATGAACATATGCACCACCTTCCAAAGAACAGGAAGGATTTAGAACTCTGGACTATAAAATGTCACTTGCATGATGACTTAAGTGATGAGGACAATGAAGAGGACATTGAACTTTTAATGAATCTTAATAAGTTCATTAAATAAAAATCTAAAAATAAAAATGAACTTGAACCGAGAATGAGGTCAAAGAAGAGGAAGGCACCCTAGGACGAATCAAGAACTTCCAAAGGTGAAACGGCAAATTGGGCATTGACGGGTTTCGACAATGAGATAAGAAACTCACCCAAGTTGTTTTTACCTTATTAGGAAATTACATGATATCTTTCATGAGTGCTTAATTTAGTCAGTAGGAAATAAAAAATTATTTTTAAAAATTATATTATGCTTTTCTTTCTAGTATTTTTGAAAATTAAAATTTATAAATGATGATTGCTTAACTTGTGCTAATACAAGATCAACTTCATGTATGCTTTTGAAATAACGATTCCATGCACGTTTATGAATTTCATATCGGTCTTCGATTTTAATCTTGATGTATGGTGTCTCATGCATGTACATCTAAAATTAATGAACATTTATCTTGATGACTTTACATATTTGCATGATTGAGTGAATCTTGTGTCTTGCACAAATATATGTGTTAATGCTTGGCTTTCAAATAAAATTTTGAACATCCCTATATGTAATCAAATTGCATAAAATGAAAATGTATTTTTCATTCTATTAAGATAAATGAATTCATTTTATGAATCTTGTGAATTTCTTGAAAATAATCATGATGAATGTGTCTCATGCTTTGGGTCTTAACGATTTCTCTTGAAACTTACTTTTCGGATCTATATGAAAAACATGAGCATTCTCATATGAAGGATCAAATCACTTAAATTGAAACACATAAAAAATTTGAGAAAATACACTATCATGATATTTTATGTGTGATGCATTTGATCTTAATGGCTTTAATGACAAAACTTGTATTTCAAATTTATACGATGATGGCTTTCATGTAAATATTAAAATATATCTTATGAAATTATCATTGATAATGATGAAATAAAAATATAAAAAGTTTATTTTCATGATATCATGCATAAGGATTTAAAGGTGTTATATCTTGATGACAATACTCATATTTTGGTTCTAAATATGATACTTATCCTTTAGAACATGAGCTCACTTATATGAAATAAACAACTTAAAGCGAAATATATTATCATGTTGAATCGATTTTTAGTTGGAAGATGCCTTATGTGTAATGTGCTATATTTTTGGCTCTTAACGATCTTTAAGACATAATTTGTCTTTTCAATCTTGAATGTTAATACTTGTTTTTATTAAAGGAAAAGGCTTGATTATAATATAAAACACATTATGATAAATTGAATCTTATGTTTTGAAATAATATGTTATATTTTTGTCTTGACGAATTTTGTGATGAAGGTTGTCTTTCAGTATTGAATGTTGATATTTCTGTTTTATTTTATAATAAAAGACAAAGGCATGCTCATATGAAATGAATTATAAAATGAAAATGCATGTTTCTTGAAATCTTTCTATCTCTAGAGTTTTTCAATTTTTCAATAGAAGACAAATGATGAATCCATGCATATTATATTTTGCATCAAGAAAATGATTTTGATGATTCAAACTTGAATGAGCTTTATCATAGTCATGATCTTGATTTTTTTTAGAACTATATATTTAAATTTTTATGAATTTATGATAACTTAAAATGCCTTTTGAAATTCATGACATGATATGATTGATTCCTTGATTTACTCTTTTTATCGTGCCTTGAAAATGAATGGTTAGAATCATACTTGATGAGTTGTGTTATAAAATTTCCCTTTACGTTTTGAACTTTCATGTTTATCTCTATTTGATATTAAACGAGAAAGGCATGTTCAAATGAAATTAATCATAAAAAGGGAAAATATATGATTCTTGAAATTTTTGATTTTTCATGAAAGACAAGTGATGAATTCATTTAGTATGTTTTGTGAATATCCTATGAATAAAATTTTAATGATGGATTGTCGAGTTGACAAATTGATTTGAATGAGATCATTTGTTTCAAGCGAATCATGAACCTTCTTTTGATTTATTGATAAAATTTCTTATGCATGAAACAAATTATTTTCCTTACTATTTGCTACCAAATGAATCATGATCGATATCATTGCTATTATATCTCCTATGATTCATGTGTAGAGAAAAAATTTATAAATCATGATGCAATGAGATTTCTTATGCAATAATGAAGTGCTTATGTGATTCTTTGCTAAAGAAAATATTTATTGAAATCTTGATCTTGATAATTAGAAATTGAAACTTCTATAAATCAAGATCGCATACCATGATTATTTCATTTATCAAAAGAGAATTTTTCAAATGAAATATGACTTGTCTCTTGTTTCTCGAAACTATATTCTTGAATTACTTTTATGAAATCATGATCTTGATAACTTGAGTTTTTATCTCTTACTCTACACTCTCTTATGATTCTCCCATGTTATATGAAGAAAAATACAAATTGTTTTCTCTTGACTTTTCGATACTCAACTTGAGAAAATATGCTTTGATGATTGAAACTTTGCATGCATTATTTTGAATTTTCTCCTAAATTTCAATACTTTTTGATTGAAATATTGATGCAAACGTTTGAATATCACTTGTGATGATTGAAAATTGATGTAAAAGAAATTTGCTTAATGATTGATATCTTTTGATTATGGCTTGAAATATTTTAGCCATTGAGTCCTCAACTTCATTTTGACAATAACTAAGGGGGAGCTAGTTGACTTGAATGTTGAATTTATATTCATAATTTAAATTTTGATGATAGAAACACTTATGTCAATATTTGTTTCTAATATTTCATTTGCCATTTTGATGAAAAGGGAAATCAATTACAGCATTGCATCTTCCATTCTTTTTGAAAATGATAAAGGGGGAAAGAAAATTGCTAGCTTGGCATATCATAAAGAAATCAAAGTGCAAATTTACTATCTTGCTAGCCTATAAAAGAGGGAAAGAACTTGAATATCGAAAAATTGCTACCTTGCAATTTCACAAGAAGCTAAGGATTGCTATCTCAAATGATGCAAATATTGCTATCTTGCCTATCTTAAGAAGAGAAAATGTAAAACTTTGAAAATTTGTATTCCTACATTTGCCATGCTTCTATGCTTGTATGTTGTAATGTTTTGCTTGCATATTTAAAGTGATGAAATGCTTACACAAATTGATTGTATATCGCAAAGGAAGCAAAAAAAATACAACTTGCACATCTTTGAATACAATTTGCTTACACTTCTCAAACGAGATAGAGGGAGAAAGTATTCAAAAACTTGCTATGATTGAATGTTTTAAAGTGTTGTATGTTGAATATCTTGATTGATAACTAGTATGATTGTAAAATTTCATATCCTTGAAAATTAGCTAAATGCAACTTTTCCTTTTTGTTGATGACATAGAGGGAGAAGTAGATTGATGACTTCATGCATTGAATTGAATATTTTATATATTTGCATGATGGTTTGTTAATTCTCATATTTTGTGATGAATGTTGCTTGGATTTGGGATAATCCAAGTATTCTATCAATAACATATTGATAGGTGGAGTTTGGTTAAACTCTCGGGAGTTATGGTTAACTCCGTTAGTCATCAATTAGTTGTCATCATAAAAAAGGGGGAGATTGTTGAATCTCAAATTTTGATGATGAAACTAATTGATTGTGTTTTATGATCTAACTGCGTTTTGAGTGACGCAGGTCTACTATCGATTAGGATTAGACAGTTGACGCTGGAGGAATTGACGTTGCGCTGGGTGATCATGTCAGGATATTAGATGTCGAGACGGAGGTCCGGTCGACAATCGGTAGAAGGCTTCGGACATCGGGCATCGGGCCAAGAAGAGCGTGTTGCACTAAGGATATCGGGGTTACGGAGGTCAACCACCGATTGGGCAACAAAATGCAAGAGAGGATGATGCACCGAAGAATCGGATGAAGCACTGACCAATGACGTGCCAGGCAACTGAATGTCAATTCGCGTTGTAATAATTGTCTAGATCGAAGTAGAGTTTTGTTTATGTGTATGCAGGATTAACTATGATAACGATGAAGGCGTAAAGCGAAATAAAGCACCGGAAGACAAGTGTGATGGATCGTTGAGAGTTCGAGAGTTCGAGAGTAAAACGGAAGTCTGAAGATTCATTGGGAGTGCTGTCGGAACTGGCCAAGAACGAGTAGGGAGCTTGCCAATGGGTTTTCGGAAGTTTGCCGGAAGGTTCGTCGGAAGTTCGCGGAGCTTGCCAAGAAAGATCGGAGCTTGTCAAAGAAGCTCGTTGGAACTCGCCAAGATTATCGTGAAGTCCAGGAACTTGTCGGGAGTCTGCAGAATGGTTTTCGAGGTTCGTTAGAAGACCGCCAGAAGTTCGCTAGAAGCTCGTCGGAAGAAGTCTTGATTTATGAACTTTGTAATAGCTTAGGAAATATCTTTAAAATTTGTAGTTAGTACGTAATTTGGTTTAGGATTAGGTATTAATCTTATAAACTAAGTAGGGGCCACATGGGCCTTGTTTCAGACTGGTTTAGGCTGAGTTTAAGGCCCAACCAGTGAGCTGGAATGAGCCGGGCGATGGCACCGCCCAGGCTGGGGTGGTGGCACCGCCCAGTGGCCGAGAGCCTAGGCGGTGGCACCGCCCAATGGCCGAGAGCTCGAGCCGTGGCACCGCTGGGTTGGGCGATGGTACCGTCATTGGGTAGCAAGCCCAGGCAGTGGCACCGCCCAGTACACTGTCAGTGTCTGACAGGCGGTGGCACCGCCAACACCGGGAAAAATAAAAGTAATTCAAATTTGGGCTCCAAATTTAAATCCTCTTGAGGTCTATAAATACCCCTCTCATTCATGGTTGAAAGAGGGTCTAGAACTAAGAAAGAAAAAGGGAAAACTCTTGTCAAAATCTTTCCTCTAAGCTTTGAGTGTGTTCTAGTCCAAAAAAGGGGTAATAGGCCTTGTAAGGGTTATCTCCTAAGCCCGTCAAAAGGAGAGGTGTTGTAAGGGAGTTCATCCTCACCATTGGAAGGAGGATAGCTAATGGAAAGTCGGTGGCCTCAAGCGAAGAGGAATCGGGAGTGGATGTAGGTCGGATGATCGAACCACTATAAAAACGGTTTGTGTTTATGTTCATGCATTTATCTTTCTACAAACCTTTACTTTGCTAAGTTCACTACCCTCATCTTTTTACGTATGCTTTCAATACAATCGAAATGGTTTTAGTCAAAAACGTGATTTCTATCATACGAAGTTTCGGAACTTGTTTTAAATCATAGAAATTTATCGATCTTTACGGTTGCACTAATTCACACCCCCCCTCTTTAGTGCCACTCGATCCCTAACAGCAGCCAACCTTACGAGGGCAATTGAGTGTCAATAGAGGATTATCCACTCTTAGTATCATGAAAGGAATATCTCATGTGTTCTTGCTCATGTAAATCCCTGGCCAGGGTATTCGGATTGAGAGAGAAAGAGTCCTCTGGGAGAATCTGATTAGAGCGAGACTCGAGTGGAAATCGTATGGGCCTGATAGTACCATTTTCGATATACGTTCTTTGGGATATTAGATGAATGAGGGACTATAGGTACATTGTAACTGAGGATAGATAAATCCAAAAGATTGGATTCCCATGTATCGTCTGAAGATTGTGGCGTAGTGGCCTAATACGTCCGCAGTCAATGAGTCGTGTAAATTATTATGAAGATAATAATTCACTGAGTCATAAGGAGTTCTGACGGGTATGACTCACAACCAGCTCGATATTATGCCTTGAAAGGTCACACACATATGATAGGTATTGCAAAGAGTAGATGTTCGGATATAAGATATCCGTTGGAGGCCCTATCTTATTGGATATCCAACAAGCCCTTGAATTATTGGATCCCATGGATGAGAATCAATCAGAGCTAATAAGAGATTATTAAGTAGAGACCTATTAATCTAAGAGGTATTGGTAATTGGATGAAGATCCAATACCCAATAGGATAGGATCCATTAGGGTTTACAAGGGGCCTCTATAAATATGAGGGAACCAAAGGCTTATAGGCTTAAGTTTTTTAGTGGGCACCTCCTATTCTCCTCTCCCTAGAGAGGAGCATCTTTATAGTGCCTGCCATGTGGATCACCGTTAGAGAGAATAACTCTTGACTTCCTTCATCCTCCCCATAGATCTACAGGAATTCAGGGATATACGATCTCCCTAGGTATTATCTTTTTCATACATGTAGTTTTGAATTTGCGGATTTATTTTTACGCGTCGATCTTCGCACGACGTCAAAACCTTTTCACGAAAATCAGGATTTTGTTTTATTTTCTGTTCTTCCACTACGCATGTGATGTCGCCCCTAGATTTTCTAATACATGTCACCAATAATTTTACTAGATTCCATTTTAAATAATTCAAAATCATGCATTAAAAGATTAATTTTTGAATCTTTAACTCTACTAGTGCCTTCGTGTGTGATTTCAAGAGTGTATCAAATCTTATGTGCAGTTTCGTAAATAGAAATATGATTAAATTTATTTTTATCCATAGTAGAAAATAAAACATTTATAGCTTTTGCATTTAACAAAAAAATCTTCTCCAAATCATTCCATTCGTTCATTTATTTAGAAGACTTTTGAAAACAACGTTCGACAGTGTTCTATAAATTCAAATCCAAAGAAAAGAAGAAAACTCTCATTCGACTTTTTCAATATGTGTAGTCTGTCCCATTAAACATAAGAGGACGAATGATAAAGTGACTCTCTTGAAAGCAAAAAAAAAACCATCTCTCTTGGGTGTTAAACCAAACATAGACAAACGTGACTCTAATACTAACTATTAGGATCGAGTCAGTACTAAGAGAGGGAGGGGGGGGTGAATTGAATTAGTGCGTATGATAAAAATAACAGTTTAGAAATTTTGTTTCAACGAAAGCCCATATCGAAGATGATATCGAAATGTGCTTTACTTAGAATAAGTATAAAATGAAATGAGCAGCTAAGTAAGTAGCAAAAGCACGCAAGAAATGACATAAAAAGAGAGCACATTAAAGTTTATGGTGGTTCGGTTGTCCCGACCTATATCCACTCCCGATTCTTCTTCCGTCAAGGCCACCGGCCTCCACTAATAGTCTTCCTTCAATGGGCGAAGACCAACTACCCTCTTACATCTCTCTTCTCTTTTTCACAGGTTTAGGAGATAACCTTTATAACCCTACTCACCCCTTTCTTAAACTTAACAAAAACATAGAGCTAGAGGGGAGAAATTTTCGTACAATTACAAAATAATTTCTCTCTTTTTGTCCTCAATTCTTGTGTTTTTTTAGCAGGGATGAGAGAGGTATTTATAGGCCCTAAATGGATTCAAACTTGGAGCCAAAACCAATCTCATCCCGGGTCTTCGAGGTACTAGTGGTACCACCACCAGTGTTAGACAGTACCATCGCCTGACACTATGTGGTACCACTACCCAATCTGGTGGTACCACTGCTTGACATAGTCTTGGAGACTATCTCGAAGAATGAGCCATCGACGGTTCCATTACTTGTTCTAGCGGTGCCACTACTTAACCCAACTTTTAGATCGTTGTTTGGGCCTTTCTCTTGGCCCAAAATAGCCTTAACTTACACCCATTGGACCCATAATTGAGTTATCCTAATTACATTTAAAACTAACTCAATTAGTCTCCTAAACTATTTTGATTTAGACAAATTATTACAAGCATGAATCTTAGTTGTCTGGCTTGACATTGGTTCATCGGCACTTTGTCCAATCCTTCGACGCATAATCCTCTCTTATAGTGTATTGCATAATCCGCAGGTTAACTCCGTAACTCCGATCTCCTTGGCATAATGTTCCCTCTTCTTTGCTTGATGCCAATGCCTGAACTTATGGCATGAAGCATTTTGCCGATACATCAACCTATCCTCCGACTCGACGTCTAATTTTCTAACATGTTCCACTTCAGCCTAACATCAAATTCCTCCTACTTTAATCAATTTATCTCTCCTTGATCGAAGCTAGTCCTATATCACTCAAAATATAGATTAGATTATAAACTCAGTCAATTGGTTTCATTATCAAAATTCAAGATTCAATAACCTCATTATCAAATAACGATTCCGTAGTCCCTATACTTGAGACACTAATGATGTTTTGTTTAAGTACTATATTCTTTGATATTAGACTTATATGTTTAAAAGTTTCAGATCTAATATAGTCAGCCATCGGGAGTAGTAGTTAATCTTACGAAGACAATTTGTTATTAATAGAGGATTATCCACTCTCAGTATTATAAAAGAAATATCATGTATGTTCTCACTCGGGGAAATCACTAGTTAGGGTCAATCGAATCATGATGAATCTGATAAGCATGAGATTCGGATTGAGAGAGGAGGGGTTCTTCAAGAGAATCCAATGAGAGTAAGACTTGAATGGATTTTATATGAACCTAACTGTACCATGCCCGATGTATGGTCTCTAGGATATTAGATGGATGCGGAACTATAAATACACGATAACTTAAGGAAGACAAGTCTAATAGATTAGATTCCCATGTATCGTTTGGAGACTATGGTATAGTGGCCTAGTACGTCTACAGTTGATGAGTTGAGTGAATTATTATGAGGATAATAATTCAATGAGTTAAAAGGAGTTCTAACAGATGCAACTCACACCAGCTCGGTATTCAACTTAGAGAGACACACATATGGTGGACAATGTGAAAAGTAGAGGATTAAATATGAGATGTCCAATAAGCACCTATTTTAATAGATCATTAGGTGAGACCTAATAAGGCTTAGAGTGATTAGTGGATGGGGATCCAATGTCCATTAAGCTAGGGTAATGGGATAGAGATCTAGTACCCATTAAGGTATGATCCACTAGGGTAAACAAGAGAATTCTCTCTCTATAAATATAAGTTGGAGCTTCATGAGCTTAGGCTAAACCCTTATTATTGATACCTCCTTCATCTCCTCCTTACCTTTTCGTCCACTTGACTACCCCCTCTCTATATAAGAGAATAGCAACCCTACTTGATTGTTGTGGTGTGGTGGTGTACAAACGTGAGGAAAGAATATGCTGCATAAGAAGATACGTCGTCATCGCATCTGTTGTGTTGATCATCACTAGAGATGAGTTTGCAAGAACTCCTTTATTCACAGACTGAATCTGCATATTATGGGATATACGATCTCCCATATGTGAGATTGTCTCACATATCATACGTAATTTTTGGTTTTTCATATTTTTAACTCTCAATCATTTAGAAAATTAGTTTTGTTTTTTATTTTCTATTATGCATGTAATGTTCAGAGGAAAAAGATGAAGAAGAAGAAGTAGGAGTGAAGTATTTTAGAAATAGAAGAAAAATATTTTAAAAATATCAAGTCACTAAGATGATATTATAAATAATAAAAAAGGATTACCCTAGCAATCTCCAAGCAATAATGCCATGGTTGCAAAGTGACCCTTCTTTCTAAGAGTAAGCCAAATTTAAGTCTTAACAGGTACAATAATTTTTTTAGATAAGATTAACAAGTCCAAGTTGGGTGTGGGCTAAGATGTGACCTGCCTTGGGTGAATTGAAGCTGATAGTTTATATAGAAAGGGTTATATGACCAACCAAGAGTTCGGTTCGGCACAAATAAGAAATTAGAGCTGCGGCTAATCGACAGTATCAGCTTTAGAAGAAAAGAGATGATAGTTTGTATCATCCTGATTAGAGCTATTAAGTTTTAAGTTTAAGGAAGAAATCAACAAGTATGATGATCTGATCCAGATTTTTCAACAGGGAGGGAAATCCGAGCTTGAGTTGAATTGGACAATGCTGATACTCCATTTTGTTGTCATTTGCACACATCCAATTGATGGCAAAGGAAAAGGTTTTAGATGGAAACCATGATACAAATTTGATAGGTCGAGTCATAAATAAACATAAAGCTTGAGAACAGATCCAAACAACTTCTGTTCTTGAAAGCACAGAAATTAATATTCAACATTCAAGTGTCAACCGCACAAATATCTCAAAGATCTAGCATCACTTTCTAGTCTACAGCAGGATAATTTTGCCGGTTGACATATATTAGAAGTTTCAAGGGTAGCATCAAGCACTCTTGCATCTCTCCTAATCAACCGGGTCAATTCGAACAGCTGAATGCAGATTTTCAGCCTGAAACAAAACAATTCTAGTTGAATAATTTTCATATCAAGGTCGAACATTAATGGTTGTGGGAAGAAGACAATTGTTTAGCAAAATAAACCATAAGGATCAAATGCGTCGACTTACAGTGACGTCCAAGTGAACATCTAAAGGAACACCAATATCGGCGTCAGTATCTAAAGTTGTTTCGAACCTTGCCAGCTAAATGTTCTCCATAAACAACCTTCCCAAACTTGGGAGTCCCCCCTGTCTTTTGCATACAAAAGTCAAACGGCTCTACAGCTGCATCAAAATTTGGCTGTACATGTAACACAGAAGTTAAGAGGTGAAGACATGTAACTAAGAAGGAGATCAGATGGGCATACCTCATAAAAGAAGGCGACAGAAACACGGTACTTTGGTGAGTTGATTACTCTATGAAGAGTTGACTCATACAATCCGTTGGACCAAATCTAATATCCGTAAAAGCTGTTACTTGTTAGTCAATAACTTTATTGGAATTGAGCAACAACCTAGAAGAACAGAGAATATCATAACCTTTAGCATGTCTCCGATGTTGCATACAAAGGTACCAGGAATGGGAGGTGCAGAGATCCATTCACCAGATCTGTTTCTGACCTGCAATAGAAGGTGCCAACTATAACCGATACTCTTCAAAACATAACTACAAGATTAAATAAATAAGTCAGATTATATTTATTCTCTCCCCGATACTTTGTTAGCTGGTGATGATAAGCCTCAAATTCTCCATCATGATCTTGTTCATTGAGGATCATTTTGTCACTCGCTCTTCAATTGGGAGCAGGTCAGAACTTACAGTGTGAATCACAAAAGGTTACAAGTTTCAAAATATTAATGAACAAGCATTGTGGACTTAAAATGTGACTTCATGACATATCTAACAAAACCGCATGTAACATTCACAGAAACTGATCAACTCCCTTGTACAAAGGAGGTCACACAATTTGTAGAGAGCAGACCCCAAATTGTTTGCTTTTTTGTTTGGCGGATAATATATCTGATGCAAAACACATACTGGTGCAGTCATACTCCAATATAGAAATATATGCATCAAGGCACATATGAAATTGTGGCCATCACAAAAGACGAGTCCATGGTTGTTATGTCGGGATATGCCATTCAATTGTACATAGAGCAGGAAGCCATCGACACTTTGAGCATATGGAATCAACAACGATGCTACTTGTGCTCTTTATGCATGAATGCTGACTCACACAATGTTTGTTACATTAATAAATATACTAGCAAAAGCCATTTCCTATGAGATGTTGATTCTTTCTCTTTTAAAGACATCATAGTCTCTTCCTACATGTGATTGTTAGAATGGTTGATTTATGTCTAGTCGTTGATCTTGTTACCAACCTGACCTTAGGTAGTATTTTAGGTTGCACTTTGGCCATTTAGTGATGCTATTGCTGGCTCTTTTGTTGACAAACATGGCATATGCCAATACTAAGAATACTTGAGCCATAAGCTCACAGAAACAAAAGTGTAATATGGCAGACAACCTATTCCATCTTTGTTGTAGGAAGTTTGATAAAAGCATTCATTAGTGCGGTTAGAATTTTGAGTGGATGGCATTTCAAAGTGGAGAAGGGTGGAAATCATCTTGGGTGAACCAAGTGGTTGTTACAGAATTAAAGCTACATTATTTCCCATCACATAGGTCCAAGCACCACAATCACAAATTCAACCTTAAATACGATCCTAAATTTACCATTTTGGAAATACTTTGGGTTAGTAACAAAAATATGGTTTTACTGCTTTAAGAGAAGGTGATAACATTAGAGAAGGAAGAAGAGGCTGATGCATGGATCCCAAGATGACCATTCTAAATCCTAGGTGCTTGCTTTGATGTTGTTGAAGCTTTGAGTGCATTAATGATAATAGTAAAAGAAGACATAAGGGGATTACTTAGAGAAGGTTTGGATTGGATGGAAGGTTATGTGGCATCTAGTGATTTCTCATAGTGTTAAACAGTATTCTGTGGAAGCTTTTGTGAAATAGACTAACTACTTCAGACTGGATCTCTATATTTGTGCAGTCTTAAACCCAACTTGTTCCATCTGCAACCTCTTTACAATTTCCATTCCACCCTTATTCTTTGATTATTCATTTGCCAAGTCCTATTGGTCACTAGTGGGATCTAAGTTGAACTTTTCCTTCAAATACTGTAGGTAGTGGTCTCATGGTGATTAGCTTTATGAGGCCAAAGATTTGGATAAATTGATGTCTCATCAAATTCTAAGTCTAGTAGCTTCCTTTGGATTAACCACAATGATTATCGTTATCGTAACTGAAGAAATCAATTTTACAATAAACAAAAATTCATGGTACATAAGATATCAGTACCTGAAGGGCACTTATTTCATCATCTTGGTTAACCAAAGTCAAAAGACCTACAAGTGAAGAACCAGTTGATAATGCATAAATTTAATCAATAAAATCTTTACATGAAAAAGAATGCCAATGTAACAGTAATTCCAGGATAGAATAGCTAGAGCATAAAGAAAGAATTTATACAACAAAATATGGCACGACTATTGTAATGCATCCTTTATCAGAAATCATCTTACCGTAATCCGTGTGTGCTCCACTGCATTTGTGTATAATAGATATGCAGGGAAAAGGAAAAAAGGAAAAACATAAGAATTTACAATCAACGAATTTAAATTTGAATAACAACCAAAAAGGCAGTTGAATAACATAACAGCAGTACCATCCTGTGTCAGTGCGTTGCATCTCTGGGATATCAGACAAAACTGGATATCCAATTAATCGCATTACCCAAAAAGAATCACCTGCTCGATCACCTTCAAATGCATCTGGTGGTCCACCCAGTGCTAAAGCAATTCCACGCATTATCTTTCTTGAAAGATCTGCAGTTAATGAATTATTCAGTAGTATGGCAAATAATAACTTGTGGTAAATCAGGGAAGAATAGGAAATTAACAATTGAAAATAGACCTCCAAGCAGACAAATATACTCTTCCATCACCACCTTGAAATTTGAAGGATAATCTGGCCTGTAATAAGAAAAATGGAAAAGATAATATAAACATATCTTTATTTTCATAATTTAGACAATGATTCTCTTGTAATAAATCCACCATTAAAAAGAAAAGTCCTAACTTCTACAATGTTCCATAGTAGCACACTAATGTATGTGAATGAACAACAATAATAGGTTTTAGTAGTGGTCATATTCAAATAATAGTTAATGGTTCACAGATCTATTTATGGTGAGGAATAACTTACTATCATTTTCCAATTATAGCCAATTGAGTCCCCGAATCAGTCAAGCTGCAAAATATTGTTTACTGCTACACACATTCTCTGAATTGCAATTGCTGTTGTTCCCATGTTCTCCAAAATTTTTTAAAGAAATTACCCTATTTCCCATATTTGAATCAAGGAAAAATATTATACTGCAAGTCAAATCGACCAGCCGTGCAAGTCAAGACTCATCAGGCTGCTGAAGTCATCAATATCCGCAAGTCGAACTGACCAGCCATGTGAATCGAGGCTCATCATTCTCCTCAAGTCATTGATGTTTACGAGTCAAACCGGTCAGCTGTGTGAGTCAAGGCTTGTCAAGTCAACATATGCGTCGAACAGGCCATTCATGTGAGTCAAGCCTCATCAAGTTATTGAAGTCATCCATATTTGTGAGTTCGAACGTGTCAGCCGAGAGGATGAGGCTCGTCCATTATTGAAGTCATCAATATCTATGAGCCGAACCGATTAATTGTATGGGTTGGGTCAACTCTTGTCATATTGCCAAACAGTCTCGTTGTTATAAAAAAAATTTGTGTAATAAATATATAAGGATAATATTTTCTTAAGGTTTTATACATTCCAAGCCCAAGTCTTGGAAAGTTCTGAAGTTCTGGAGGTGACAATGATTCATTACATATGGAAGGTACTGTTGGAATGAGCTGGACTGGTTAGCAGCATTTGGACAGGTCTCAGGCCTATCAAAACTAATAAATATCGTCCTTCATAATTTTTTGTTCAATAATAATCAAAATATGTTTTTAAGATCTAGTGCAAACCATATATAAAAAAATGCATAAAAATCATGAAAAAAATACTAAATAGTACACATGATATATGTACTTAAACATATAATTGAAATTTGAAAACTTAAACCACTTGTAAATCAATAGACTAGTGAAAAACTAAAAGCATATATGCCATGTCTTCTTGATGACCCTACTATCACATAAAAAATTAACATGATTTAACATAATGTAGTTCCAAATCCTTAATGCAACTCGGTGTAACATTGATGAAGAATTGTAATTGTCAGTCTACACACGGATCAGCTGCCAGACTACTAAATATCGGTCAGTATAGAATTGTAACACTGAACATTTAGACCATACTTGATAGGAAATTTCATAAACCAGAACCCAAAGTTTTTAGTTCCTTTTTCCAGATAGCACAACTCGATCATATGAACATAGAGTGAATAGTTGTAACTTCAAATAGGAAATTAGTGTCAAAAATGCATAACATACACTAAAACATCTTTGAAATTTACATCGACAATTATGATCTTTGCACTTGAAATTTATTCACATTGAAATTCAGTATTTATTAGTTCCTATATTACTAATGTCACATCAAAATTCCATTACCACCAAGAACTTTGTAGAATGGAACATTTTATGCAAGGATTACCATGCTTATCATACTAGCACATGGCTGTACAAATTTTTGGTATGTGCTTGATGGGGCAAGAGGCATTCCACCAGAATGACATGTAGCCCCACAACCCCTGCCGTCCCACCTCCACTCCCTCATCCCCCCCAAACCCCACACCACAAAAAAAAGAAAAATGGGATTCAAACACGTTTTTGGCCTGTGCTAGGTGGCACAAGAAGTGTATTGACCAGACGACATGATACATGGAGCACAAAAAAGTCACCAATGCGACCCCCCACGTTCCACTTGGTTCGCTGTACCCTTTTCTAGGAACAATAATATTGCAATTTCCTACCACTAAATTATAAATAGAGGAACTTTCCTAGCTAGACCAAGAGCAAAAAATAATGTGAACTATACACAAAAAAAATGAAACTTGCAAAAAATAAAGGAGCCTAAGACTCTAAGTAGTAAGTACCATAAATTAGAACCCTCTAAAGGTTGACCAAGAGCTCCATATTTCCCAGCTTCCATTTCCCTATAACACTGAAAAGCACAGGTTTAACTAGGTCGGCAAAGCCCTCTTAGAATGACAAATAGTAATGTTCAGCTAAGCATAAAGTAGATACATACTGATTACTATGAGTGGGTAATATAAAACTTACATCAATTGCTTCATGCATGTCAGGTTTCCCTAGAGTTACATTTTCTGCGACTTCTTGATAACCTCTGAATATAAGTAAATAAACAATGTGAATTGATTGAACTTGCAAAAACACCAAGTGCAGATTGCAATAATCAAGAGAGAATAATGTCTGACCTGTATCCACTTGCTGGTGTCATCTTAATCTTTACCTTTTCCTCATATGGAAGGTTAAAGAATTTGCTTGTTGCATCCTTTACTTCTTTAACCAGTGAATCAGGAATACCATGACCTTTCTGCACATAATCAATGATATCAAGTTGTAAAAGCTCAAATCTCACTTTGATGACAAGTTCTCTTGGAGCTTAACGGAGGCGTTACTAGAATTGAAATAAGATTAGAATTCACTCAAAAATGGCTCATTAGTTTAAAGGCACTGCTGCATCAGCTGTAAAATTCAATAACAAAAAGTTGTTGAAAGTAAAAGTAAAGAGGTCAAATCATAGAATTTGCCTCTTGCTTATAAGGCTAAGGTGGCATATGACCCTTCCTAGACCCAGCATTGGGAGCCTCTTGTGCTGGAGCACCTTATAACAAATTAAAGAAGAAATTTGATGTACTGTTATGCCAAAACTCAAATTGTTGGGTCTCTTTTTTCATTTATAGTGAAAGAAAAATTTCTCATTAGTTAGCCTCTTCTACAAAAAAAAAAAGCAAGATATTCCCTTCTACAAATAAACCTGATTTAATATCTTCAGTTACACAGGATTGTTCAGTGTCTTATTAAGTGTTTCTGGGAGGCTAGTCAGAATTCTTGACGGTATAGCAGGGTCAAGATTAAGCTTAAGCACAAATTCAAAGAAAGTTGGGACTACAAAGAATGCAAACAGGAATAAACCTTGTTTCTCTGGAATGAAAACATATAAATGTGCAATATTAAATTGCAAGTTTATAAATTTGATGAAATCTAGTAGCATAAGGAAATTAGTTATATGGGTAATTCCTGCAGGGTTAGAAGCATCTTATTCAGCTTCATTAAACAAAACTATGATCTCACAAGTTATGTATTTAAAGGAGAGTTGCCAAAAATTGATAGCTTTGGCTTGGAACAAGATGTCTTGAAACTTGGAGACTTGATACTCGAGATTGTTCTTTTCCAATGCTACTATATATCTACATATCTATCCATGCACTGCATAACAATGTCATAAATCTTGCTAATAAACAACTCACTAATACCCCATCAAACTTCCTAACCTTCCTAGAATTTCTAATTTGTCCAGAGATGTTCAGCATTTGATTTGAATTATCAAACCAAACCAACCAATACACAAAAAGTGTAGTTTGGTTAGGTTTGAATATTAGGAAATATAGTTTGGCTTGACAACTTTAGAAAATAATGACCTTATGTTTGGATCGGCTTCTTATGCTTTTGCGAACATACTAGTACATAAATCATAATTACATATAATTATTTACATTATAAATCCATATTTTTGTTTATACTCAATTTTAGATATCAATATTAATGGTCCATTTTTTTGTTCATCGTGTTAAACATTATCATCTTGGTATGATACATAGAAAGGGGAACAGCAAAAAAAAATATATAGACCATAATTTCAAATGATTATATTAAAGATTAAAAGTTAAATCATATAAATAGAAAGAACAAAGTATAAAAAAAAACACAACCGTAATATTTCAATTCAATTTTGTTATAAAATGGCTTGGTTTGTAAAAGTTTCAGAGTGAACTTACTGGTCTAATTGACATGCATGTGCCTAAGCTTGCCTATATGTGTATTTAGAGACTTTTTAATCTTAAATCAACAAGCCCAGTGTCTTATAAACATTTCTTGATATGTACAAAAGCACTTAAGGATAGTCATTTTTTATTGGAAATTCTTTCTCATGATTTTAAGACTTTTCTTGGTCTCCTTTGCAAATGGATTCTTGATGACTTTTGGAAGTTTTCTTCATTAATCCTACTGCAAAAGGATGGCTATGTTCAAGAGATATTACAACTCAACTTTTTTTTTAATGGAAAAAAAGGAAGAATTATTGTAGATACAGAAAATAGCCATAAAAATCCAGATTTCATTTTAATTTGCAACAAATTTCAATATGAAGAAATCAATCAGCAAGCTGACGCCAAAAATGTTGGGACATTACGGTTTGTCATTGTTGTTGTATAAACCAATTGGCAAATACAGATTTCTAGTTAATCTGAAGCATACTATATCAAAATGAAGTAGAAAGTAAAATTAAAAAGAGGAAGAAACTAAAATGTGCTAATCTAGAATTAGAAGTAATCAAGTCGAGAAAGAGACTTATGACATAAGACATTTGTTTGGATCTTTATCTGTTGCAACTGAAATAGAAGATAAATTAGATAGAAAACTATGCAATAGGCCGGATCTCAGATCCATTAAAAAGTACACACAGTTGTGCAGAAAATAACACCATTGAGAGAAAGGAATATGGAGATAAGGATGAAAGAAGGGAAAGAGTTTTATATTGAAGATAAAGAAGCATATAGCAGACAGATAGCATACAACATAAACTTTTCTTTGACCAAGTTAATGATAATACATAAATCCTGCACACTCTAGAGTCTAGATACAATACCATATATACAGATAATATTTAACAACAACCTGTTTTCAACATTAGCAAAGTGCTGCAACAGAATGACGAGAAGTTACCACATAGAAGAACCCTGCTTCTTTGCAAGCATCATCCAATTGCCTAATGACCTCTAGCAGTTCTTTGTCATCACCCATCCTGGGATCATCAATCTTTTCCAAGAAAGCACTGATATCTAAAGAAAAAGCAGTAAAATAAGAAGGTAAAAATTTTAAAATGTAAATAATGAAAACTAAAAGAATACAAAATTCACTTAGCATAATAGGGCTAAATATCAGAATTTGGCATCAATTTAGCTTAATCTACTGGAAATTCTAAATGGGTAGCATTACAAAGTCTGTTCTTTCTTTTATCCAACTACTGTGAATATCTAATCTATTCTTGCATCATGACCTATACTAAAGTAACTCATTCTTCAGAATAAAGTTAGGATTTTCATAATTGTCATCCATCTGTTTTGTAATAAAATTTATAACTAAGATAATTATCTTTCATCCATAATCTAATCATGCAATTACATAAGCCTGGTATATCTATTTCTAGTTGAAAGGAATTAGACCCAAATTAAACATTACTGAATAACTACCAGAATGATGCCCGATTCTACAACTACCACTGGAGCAGCTAACAGCAATTTCCAGTAATCTTATTGAACTTAAATATGCACTAAGATACAAGCATCATAAATTATTATGAATACAGTTTAAGATACAAGCAGACAATTTTCAAAAGAATAAAACATGAGAGGCTACATTTTTTTTCACGAAGATACAGCTCACATATATTGCTTAATGTTATAACTCAGATAAAATAAGTCTCCACCAATTTATCATGAGGAAAGAATTTCCCAAATGAAGCCAGATTGATTTGCCATGTATGGAGCATCTAAAGCAGCATCCTCATCATCTTACTAAATTAGATGGTGAATTTGATATTTGCATCAATGTACGAGTCATTACAAACATCATCAATTATAATTATCGATTCATAATTCTAAGTAGATTTTTTTCCCAGAAGGGAAAATATGAAAGGATATACATTATCACTAAGATATTGCTCACAACTAGGCAAACAAAGAAAAAAGATATTTCTCACAATGTCACTTGGTTCTCTCAACGTAATTCAATATGGACAGTAACTAATCTCTGAACCAGAAAAGGTTAACTACTTACTCTCACCTGTAACACCCCTAGTTAGTCCAATAGTCCCACATCGGAAGTTGGTGGGACTAAGATTGACTTATATGGGCCTGATGAGTGTACTACTAACAACTTCAGCTTAAGCATTTTGGCCAATGGTTGATAGGCCAAAATGAAGTTGATAGGCTAGTTTGCTCATCAGGCCGGGTCGTGATATTTGGTATCAGAGCTGACCTAGTATTCGGGCATGGGGAGGTAGGCTTGAGTAGGAAAGGACTACCTGTGGATGAAGTCAGAAAACTCATCACAGCGTAAAGCCACCACTAGGCTATGCCTCACATGCACCATGCTAGGGTCTGATCTGGGCTTTGACGGGGACGTCAAGTCGTTTAAGTAGGGGAGATTGTAACACCCCTAGTTAGTCCAATAGTCCCACATCGGAAGTTGGTGGGACTAAGATTGACTTATATAGGCCTGATGAGTGTACTACTAACAACTTCAGCTTAAGCATTTTGGCCAATGGTTGATAGGTCAAAATGAAGTTGATAGGCTAGTTTGCTCATCAGGCCGGGTCGTGATATCACCAGTCGTCTAATGTTTATACATGGGACATCAAAGAACACTACTAAGTGCCTTGATGTCAAAGAATATGTGAACTGTATCTCTTCTTGAACACACATTGAGATAACTATGAGTAGGTGTGTTTTCCCACAATTAATGACAATGATCTAGGAAAAAATCAAAAGAAAGAAAGACAATGAAAGAAGAAAACCTGCTGCCTGAGTGTGAGAACAAATAATATATTCAAATCTGAAAATTTGCAGCACTACTTCAAAACCTTGAATGGACTCCTCTGCACCTAGTGCAGTTAGGTAACAACAGAAGTAGGGTTATGTAGATACACCTTACCATATTCTTGATATTGCACCCAGCTGAACAATTTTTTTTTACCTAAACTTATGAATCAACCTGGGATTCTTGTTAAAAAGAATTGCAAAACTCATTCCTCGTTTAGAAGTCATAGAACTGCAGTAACCACTACTCAGTTGCTTCAATCAGAGACATAGAATAAGCCCTGTTCTGTTTGTAGGTACCAAATGTAACTGATATAACAACTCAATTTATACCATGACAGATTCTACACAAAACTTTTCGATAATGAGCTCTTATGCACAACATCAATTAAGGAACTTGTTCACCACCAAATTCCCATTTCCAAGCTTTTAATTATAATTTATCTAATTATTATAATATTGTATTCATCTCATTATAATAATATCTCTAAATTAATAGACCTTTGTTTTCTTCACCACAATTTGAGCTACTTCAGACCGTTCACTCATTTGACATACCAATAAACTCTTTATACTATCAAGGTGATTTCTTGTTTGACAAATGATACAATATTAAGTCAAGTAGGTTACCAGTCACAGCTGCAGAAGGGAGGGCAAAATCATGACTATATGAGTATCTAAACCGTATAATGGTGACCGAACAGTTACCCGGGTAACAGCAGAAGAAGTAGCCCCGCCAACACAACAGATTCAATAGCTAAAACTGCTACCTGCAAGTTTTAGATGTTTCTAATTCATGACAGACCCACCTGTTTTGGAAACATGTTTTTGGATGCACATGCACCTTAGGGCATTTAAAATGATCGGTAGAAATTGTATAAAAAGGCCCCTCATACTTTTAGGAAAAGAAATAGTTATGATCTGTTGATTGATATCACTATCATCCCCTCTCGTGTGAGTGACACTAGCTCAAACCCAACACATGGAACTTGAATTGATCGGAGATATGTATCTTTAATACGTGAACCATATAAGATTTGCACATAGGATTTTTCACTATGATACATTCTTTAATTTTTCATAAATGTTATCTAAAAGCTTAAGCTTTATATCTTTAACATACGATCCACATCACCTCAAGTAGCCTAAAAAAAGAACATAAATAATTTTCATTCCAAAAGCCCCTCATTTAAGAGCCCAAATCCCAATTAGACAACAGATCAAACAGATTTTGAAAGAATAGACAATCGGCGCACTAGTGGAACCTTGGCGAGAACAATTCGAAAACAAGGACACATTCTTCTAATTGATCCTACAAATTCTAGCATCAACCATTTAACACCCACGATCTTCGACCGAAACAAGCCAGTAGTAACAGGAGACCAGGGGAGCCCAGCGAGATACGGATGCATACCTATGATGGGAATAGCCTGGAAATCGGAACCCATGGGCAGCAATCCGATCGCAAATGCTTGCGCTGGGGAAGAAGATATTGAAGAGGAGCTCTCAAGTCCCTGTCGAGAAGGCAGGCGTTTCTGTTCTCGCGTAGCAGCCGAGGGCGGCGGTCGAGGACATAAAGATTCGAAAGCAACAGGCGATTGAGGCTGCCTGCCCTCGTCTGAGACCCTAATCAAACGTAACAACGTACGAAGGCAGACTAAGTACTGGAATCTCAACGAATTAAACAATAGCAAGTGGCTGAATGTACTCAATATCGGAGCCTTTCCATATCCGTCCTCTCATAGTTTGAAAACAGCATATTAAAGCTTCTAAATTTGGTAGTTGGGGATTGAATTGAAAAGCGAAAAATCATTTTTTTCAAGTTCCTTTGGTGTTCTAATCCTTCGTTAATCTCAAACTAGTTCTCATATTCCTGTCAAGTCTTCTGAGATTGTTGTTAAGAGAAAAAGAAAAAAAAAAGGAGAGTAAAAATTGTTGAGAAGCTTTTGAGTTATTGGAAGTGAAAAGGATAAATATCATGTGCATCATTTTCTTATTAGACTATTTAATTTATATTTAACAATTTAATTAAAAACATGGAATAAAGCTAAATGATCGAAAGATTGCGTAGGAATGAAATTGATATGTAAATATGCGGCATGAGTATGAACAGTGGTATAATGCATATGTCCAGAATAAAGATGACATGCACATCCCTGAATATTGTAAATGTTATGCACATGAAATGAAATAAAATTTTCTATTACATACAACACTTCTTTTTAAGATTGATCTGATTGGGTCATCCTCAAATTCCAATAAACAAATCTATCTAAACCGAAATGAGCATTAAAAAGAATCAACTGAATTTTGCAGCATGGCCTTATTATATCAGATCAGCATGCCAGTAATGATGGGGTGATCAACCTGATGCAAGCTTATTTTGATGGATAGATCAGCATCCATATATCAAATCTTATATTTAATCTCCTTACCATGTTGGACTCATCCTTCATACATGTAATGACAATTTCCCCGGCTTGACCACTTCGACTTGGTTTTGCTTTCTGGATGCTAGTGCATAGTATCTTCAACTGATGAAGTGGAAATCCAGTGTTCAATGCTGACACTCAGATGTATCCAGCAATGCTCCAGAAAAAAAATGAAATAAATATTAACATTTCCTGATTTAGGAATGCAATTTTCTTGAAGTAGATAGGACAACTACTTTTCTTGAAAGAAAGTACGATGAAACTCTTTGGAAATTTTGGAGGCATGACTTTTCTTAGCCTTGGGAAATCCCAGGAACTTCAGTATCCACTTGCTGTTCATGCTTATTTTCATCATCAGCATCATCCCTTGACTTGGATGACCCAGTCTTTCTTAAAAATTTCATATCAAACATATCTTTGTTAGCAATCATCATTTCAGATGGAAGTGTATCAGGTACATCAGTCATTCCAAAAGCAGGTTCGATCGTCCATCTGCAATGCAAGAAGGCTAGTTTGTCACTGGAACATTCAACAATTAAAGCCTATCAAAGAATCATATTACCAATGGAGTTACATGCTAATTTCTTCGATTATAGTGCACACAAAACAAAGTAAGCTCGAAGACAAAGAGAGTTGAATACCAGAGGATTCCTGTTGACACTAAATCATGCAGCATATGATAAAACAAAGTGGTTTAGTTGATGGGTAATTGCATTAGATACAATAGTTAACAAATCATCCATATAGATTATAGGAAACCAAGATATGCAAGTGAAAATGAAAGTTGGCGTTACATATTACTTGTTTCATCAGTTAGACTACGTTCAGAACTTCATTCCACAGCAATAAAAATAAAAAATAACAGAAAACAGAAGAATAAACCTATTTAAAGAAAAGGTATAAGAAGAAAAGTTAGGTATTTGGTTGTCAAGTGTAGCCACTATCTTTCCGTAGGAGTAAATAAACTCAACTTAGGCTCCATATCTAACTAGGACTATGCGTAAACAACTATCCAACTGAAAAAATCCACTTAATAAGATTTCTTGTCTATAGATTAATATCATATGCCAATAAATATGGCCTGTCATTTCTTGTGAGTTTGACTTTACTGCTCTTAGTAAATTAATGAGCTTAGGTGCTTATCCTTCTATGAATCATTTCATGAATTGATATACTGGTGTCATCTTTCCAGCAAAAGCACATACTTTGAATAAATTCACAAATCAATAGCAGATATAAGAAACTCTAAATAAGTTCTCAGTTATGCTTCTCGAGCATTTTCAAACAGCTGACAATTTGGTCATTGGTGGGTACCACTCCACATAAATGAATGGCCAAAGTGGGTAATATGATAGTATTTGTTGGCAGAAGATGTTTTAGCTAAGGTATGAGCTAGTCAATTTAACTCCACGCCATAGCATGCCAGGAACTTAGGAGCACAAGATGATGGATAACTAAAGCATATGAGTGCTTTCAATGGTTTCAGGCAATATCTTTTAAATGCATCTTTGTTCTATAGGGGGCATAGATTACATTAACGAAAGAGTACTTACAATCGAGTCATCAACTTCACCATCAATTTATTAAGTGTTAAATATACATAAGAAATTATCTTTCCAAGTGATCAAGTAATAATTGGAGAGACATACATAGACATGTTATTATGAATGCATACCAAGGGAAGAACTTTGAGAATGTTGGTGTTGGGACCATAATTGACCTTTAGAAAAACATGGCTCTTTTAGACCATATTAAACAACTTAAACAATGCCCAATTACCTTTGTGAATAAACAAAAGGGCTAAGACATTGATCATCCAGATAATGCTTAGAAAGAATAATTTCATTTGTACTATCTATATTTGACAATAAATAAGGTTTGCACTTTACAGAAGATTAGTTGATCTTGATCTGATTACTCACTTACCTATATCAACCAAGAATTGAGATCAATCAGCCAATTGCAATGCAACTTTAGCTACATAAGCTAAAAATCAACTAGTCACTCGACCTAGTGCAATTGGTTGCATGGTTATCTTGATTGTGAACTATTTATGGTTGTCATACATGCGTGAGTATGAAGTGTGACACCGAGTTTGGTTCATGATGAATGAGGACTAGGATTAGTTGGCTATAGTACATGTTGTAACACTTGGATCTATTTTTGTGATAGGATTAGGTGTGATTCCCTCTTATATTCTACATGTGCTATTACAAAATTTGGATAAAGATATGTATGGCATGTGATAAGTCTATGTTGAGTTGTTATGATCTTAATTATTGTTTTCACCAATTTCACAATTTTCTTCTTTTTCTTGTAATTATCTTTTTTTTAATTCTTAAACCATTTTTTGCAACAAAAAAAATATCGAATAATATGTTGGTTGACTGCATTCATCTAAATTCCAAAGCTCATAGTCAATCCTAACTTCATGAACCTTGAAAATTGAACTATAAATATTCAATCACTAGAGCTCAAGAGAACTAGTAATACATGGTGACCTTAGGTTCCTGGTAAGTCTTTTATTTTGTCTTTGGTATAGTTAAACGCATTATTATGTGACTTTTAGTATTGATGCTTCTTGTTTGAGGCCAACTTACAAGTCACCTAGGCTTTATAAGTGATGACCCTTTCAAGGTCAAATTTATGGTTTCAGAAATTTGATGTTGCAACCATGCACTAAAAATGATCTAATCCTTCTTGAACTGCTTGCACCCTAAGTTTGTGATTGATGCCTGATTGGAAATTGTAATGGCGCCCTTAAAACTGATTGTTACATATTATCGTGTCTTGCCTGATTTCCACAATCAGACCTTTCCAGGCTACAAGGAGAGGAAATTGTGATGGCAGGTTCCTAATCCAAGCCCAAGTACAAATTGGATTAGGACCATTATTATCAAATTGGTCCCATCTCCTACTAAAAGTTTGGGTGGGACAAACACACAAGACAGGGAGAGAAAGAACTAAAGTAAAGATGATAAGGTAAAAGAAAACTATATATACTTTGTAGCGAAGATGGAGAGAGGAATCTTAGTCCCTGTGTCTTGAAAACCACCTCATCTCTTGGTGATATATCTTTCTATCAAAAACATGTTAGGGTGCCCATGAGTGTCTACTATTCCTCAAACTCACACCTCTTCTCAAACCTTCTCTATAATACCATTTAATTTCTTTGAGAGAAAAATGGGTTTACACTTTACAATTTACACTTCTAAATGGCATGCTAGTTTTGGAGTCATCTAACTTCTTTTAATGTTTCCCTCATAATGTGTAGCTTGGAGTTTCCAGAGCTGAGCAAGTGAATTCAAGAGTAGAAAGAGCCTTGGTAATAAAGATTCTTTATTGAAAATTTAGGCCCCTATAAAAGAATTTAAGAGCCTTAGTAATAACTTATCTAGTTTTCACACTGGGCTTTTGCACTCATATAACCTTTTTACTCATCGTTTTCAAAGATCGAACATAATACTACGAAGGAACTTACAAATGGGTGAGATGGATACAATGTGAACATAAAACATAGAGAGACTAGATCAAGAGTGATGTCAACTGAAAAAAACAAAAAGATCTAGGGGTAATCTTTTGGCATCATATACAAATATCTGAGGTATTATCCAAGGGAAATTTAGTTCCATTACTATGTATGTTTAGATGATGTGCCACAGTTATTATGTTTAGAGGATGTGCAGATTATCTGAAAACAGAGAAATATATGATATTGATCGATAGAAGCTCCATATATGTAGTTAGACACCTAACCAATGATTACATTGATAAAAATTTACCTTACACACATTTTGATTACCCAGAACAAAGTTTTTCAACAGACAACTTCTTACAAACTTAAAGATCAGAAGGCACGATGATAGACCTACATTGAGAATATGATAGCGTTAGTTAAACTGTAAGACTAATGAATAGTTTAGCATAACAACTGGGGGGCTTGGACAAAGTTTCATAAGGTAGTGCTAATGGTAATTCTCTAGGAATCATGGAATTGAGGCCATAATTCTACAAGACCAAGACATGGCAGACCACAGGGGAAAAAATCTAATAAATTTGAGCTGTTAACTCCACAATGCAAATAGCTTATGATAGTTACATGAGAAATGCTTGATAGACGTCAACAGAAGTTACAGAAAACTAATACATTCAGTATCAATTCCTAAATGAGACAAAAAGAATTCAGAAGTCAAATTAAATCACAAAGCACAATTATATAATATAAAAGGTTACTGTAAACTAACCCCGGTGGGAATTTGCTATCAGAGCAGGCTTCAACACGGAGCCACCATAACAGGACGTTCTTGCCACACTCACCAAGAGGCTCAACAAAGGACTTGTCTTTTAACAGGGCCAATGGGCTATCAATCTCTTGCTCACTGTCACCCACAGCATCAAGATCACGAAACCAATCAGGTTTTCCCTCAGCTTCTTTCCACAGCAATCTCGAGTTCAACACGAAACCACCCCACTCCATCCTCCCTGGAACTGTTGGCATCTCGCCCATGGGAGTTGCACTATACTGTGCATTTGGCAAAGAATTAGGAGTATGCCAGCCGATCAGGTCCCCTGATGAGTTACAAGCCGGGCCTTGAACAGGCATCTGCAACATCTCCTTTCTCTTGTCATTACCCATTGTCTCAGTCATTCCAGAATGCCAAAGAATTCCGACTGAGAGAGCACCCATCCACTTCACCTTTTGAACCTCGTCGAACAGCTCCATGCTGTGCACATTGCTATCATCGGCGAACACCACAATCCCGTCCAGCTTCCGATCCCTCACCACTCTGTTCATTATGCCCAATCAAGATCCAACCACTATACATAAAGCAAGAAACTAAAGATAACAACGAAAATCCTCAAACCTCAGTGCGTGAAGACGCATCCGAGCTTCGACGATATGTCGTTCCAAGAGTCTCTCCGGAATCAGATCGAGGAATGGGATATGGAGGAAGTTAAGCTGGGACTCAGCAAGGATGGAGGAGGTCTCATTCGAGGCATCGGGTGACTCCACGACGATCCAAGTGAGCGGGTAGGGCACGAGCATAAGGGAGTGGGCGAGGCTGGTGAGGTGCAGCGCCTGGAAGGTCCGGGAGTAGGTGGGCGTGACGACGATGAGCGGGCGGGGATTCTTGAAGCCGTACTTCAGCCGCTGCTCGTGCTGGACCCTCTCGATTATCTGGTGCGCCCGCAGCACCTCGGCGGGCTCGGGGTGCGGCCACGGCCGGATCCGGATCCCGTGGCGGCCGACCACGACGGGGCCGTGAGTCCGATTATGGGGCGGAAGCGGGGCGGCCGGCGTGGCGGAGGGCAGCTGTGAGATCGTCACGGTCTCCGTGCGGGTGGTGGTGGTCGTGGTGGTGGTGGTGGTGGTGGTGGTAGTGGTGGTGGTAGTGGTGAGGAGGAGGGGGGCGGAGGTGTAGAGGGTGGAGGTGGAGAAGAGTAGAAGGAAGACGACTCGGGAGAAGCGGAAGCCGAGCACGAGGCTGACGAAGCAACAGAGCCCGTGGAGGACGAACCACAGCATGGTGGAAGGGGATCTCGACGCACCATCGGTTGCGGTGCCCACGCCAGCGACCTCCGGCAGAGGGGGGGGCGGTCGGTAGCTGTTGAACCGGCGATTGGTGGCTTGGTTCAGACCCCAAGGTAGCTTCATCTTTCCGCTTCCAATTTTGATCTCCTCTCTTTCTTCTGCTTCTCCCCTACGCCTAAAGAGAGGGAAGAAGGAAGATGGTAAGGCTTGACTTGAGCTACATTATTTTTCTTCTTTGTTTTTTACATAAATTACTTGACCAAAACTATTGTAGTTATATTAAAATTCAATTTCATATTAATTTTCATTCAAAAATAGTGAAGCTCATAAGACTAAATAATTAAAGAAGATTAAATATTAGTCTTAAATAATTTAATAATAATTATGGCCAGACATATTAACTTGAGTTTATTTGACGAATATTGAAGAAATATGAAAGATTTCAAAACTTTAAAATTGCAAACTTGTGTTTTATATCACTATTATAATTAATCTTTGTAAATTGATCAAAAACATTATGTTAAAATTTACATTGAGAATCATAGACAGTTAAATAATTAAAAATACAAATATAAATATAATAAATTCTTGAAAAAATCTTTACTTTTGAAATTTTTTTAAAACATTCCCATTTTGAAAAATTTCGAAACAAGTTCTCTTTTTTTTCAAAATAATTATTCTATCGCTTTGTGCCAACCTCCATCTCTATCGCTACGTTTGTCAAAAATCAATAGGAGATGATTAGCCCCCATATAAGAGTTATATGTGGAAAAAGATAATCTCATGTCGATAAAGAGGGTGATCAATCCTTGTGCAAGGATCGTAATTAACGATGAACCCTTATGCGAGGGTTGTGAGGTGATAATAAGTATAACGAAGAAATAGACAAGAACCAGGATATTATTTCAAAAAATTTCAAACTAATGGTATGGTAAATATTTAATATTTTTTTATAAAAAAAAGTAAAGATTTTTTAAAAATTCGCTTATATAATATTTAATATTTTCATAATTGGATGATAATTAAACCATCATTATACTTTAGTGACGGCGATGGAGAAGGAAGGCAGCAGGTGAAGACAGAGGGAAGCGGCATCTCCTGTTGATCGAGGTGTACGAACGCAGCCTGCCGCTGTTGGTGGAGAGGGGATATAAAAAAGAAGAAGCCGGTGGGAGGTCGCCATCGGCTCGTGATTGCTTGGAAGGAGACGACGAATTGGTCGCGCGAGGTGGTGGTGGCTTGTAAGCTGAGGCGACGTCGGACGCTTCGCTTCCCCTTAATCGCAAGAAGGGCTCGGTGAATTGGTCTTGAGCGACGGTGAGCTGTCGGCGATGATGATCTTTCGATGCCGTACGCTATGATTTAAAGGATTAGTTCATTCGAACGGTGTTAATAGTTTGGCGTTCAACGTCGCTATAATTTAGAGAATTTTATTTCTTTCGTTTTCCAGAACGAAGAAAAAACAACCGCATAAAACGACGCAAGCAAGTTCGAACCGACTGAGTCGTAAGAAAAGTCTCATGAATCTTTAGCACCTCAGAATGGATGTCGACTTCTACAGACTCATTAAATATTTATTTTTATTAAAATAATTCTAGAAAAATATTCTAAAATTATATGAGTAAATTTCTCAAAAAAAAAAACTTTAAGTGTTTATTTTTTCACAAAACATATCTTATTTTTTTAAAACATGATATTACTTCTTACCTTCGTCTTACTAGTCGTCACCCAATTATGATCATCTCTATTTCTCATCACTGTCCATCGTCTTTATCTCATCGCCCTCGTCCTCGTCCATTGATTTGTGATAGGGAATGTTCTCACCCACAACTATAAAGCGACAATTAGCAGTAATTGAGGAGTTGATATGGAGCATGTGCCTAGCATGTGTCAAGAGAAAACATAACCAACCCAACAGATGGCGTGCAACCAACTCTGTGACACCCAAAATCGTATGAGTTGACATTGCAGGGCAAGGGATCGGATGAGTCGACCCATACTATCAGGAGCATATGGACCAACTGCTTATATGACCATGCCAGATGAAGCATCTGCCACCATTAATAACTCGCGTATGACCGAGCCAGTCATAAATATAAATATCGATCCCCCTTGCCTAAGGAGGGGGATCAAAAAAAAATTTATTACAAAAATCACATGGTAACTTAACCATTCGAGGGTTTCACTTGAGAATTCCCCCTCATGACATCAACCTGTTTGTATATGATGTTGGTATGAATGAGGTTGATCAAGCTCTACCTCAAGTCAGTCATGAAGACATAGTAAACGCCCAAGAGCCAACCCCCCAGCCTTAGCTCGTTTATCCAACCTTCTTGTTCAAGAATCCATATAGATAATCTTATGCTTTCAGGATAGAACTGAGCTGTATCGATCCTTAGACCGTAACATGAAGGTACATAACATATTACGCCCTTGTTTTCGTTCATTCATAATGAGGTATTACTAAAGCCGAGTCTCCACCTCCCATCGCGTTATTGGCCTCGACAAAGGGGAAAGCATTGACCATGGTGGGGCTTCTCTTCCCTCCTCTCCCACATGGCTCACCACACTATGCATTAGTTACGTATTTTCTTAAATTACTTTACTCTCTTAATTGAGTGGTAGTGAGGGATAGAAGCGAGTGAGGGTAGGTTTTTTTAGTGTGAGGGGCTCGAGATCCACGAGGTAAAAAAGAGGGCTAAGAATGCACTCTTCGAAAATAGCACAAGAGGCAAAACAAATATAAGAGTGCAGGTGATAAGGACGAGGACAAATAAGGACAAGGGTGGAGATACCAAAAGATGATAAATATAATGACTAGAAGGAATGAATGATAGTGGGGACAGAGACAATTGACGGAATGAAAGATCACGAGTAATATCAGCTTTTACAAAATAAATGACACTATATGGAAACTCTAGAAAAAATAAAAACTTAAAACTTGCTTTTGTAATAAATATTTTTATTTTAGAACCAACTAATTACTTGCACCTAAGACATGACATATCATCTTAAAATACAGAGATGGAATTTCACTGAGGTGTGCTCTTTCACATGCAAATGGTGCCTTGAGAGAGCGTCAAAGAGGGCGGAAGGAAATAGACGTGTACGATTTGAAGCATCACAAGGGAATTCCAATCAATACCCACGAAAAGAGTGAATCTTATATTGTATTTGGATTATATTTATATTTTTAACGTATATTTAAAAAAGAAATTTAAGTGTGTGCAATTATAGAATGCTAAGTGTTTGGTAAATAATAGATAAAAAATTATATTTTAAATATTCATTGACGTAGGTGTTGTTTGATAAAATTATATTTTAAAAACTACATTAAATATTACGTGATAAATTTACCATTATATTATCTTTAATATTTATTCAAAAGTGAATATATTTTTATTTTAATTAATAATTAAATAAATAAATAACTATACGTAATTTTATAAAAAAATTATATGGTCCAGATATATAACAAAAATACTATAATATAATTATATAAATAAATATAAAATAACTTTTAAAAATAAATAAATAAATAAATAAAATTTTACGTTATAAAATATATAAACAAATCATAGAGTTGGAGTTTCTAGTAGATACTTTAAAATTTTTAAAAAATCATATTAGCATCAAACAAATATTGAAATACTAATGTTACTGTATGATAGCTTAGTATTTGAACATTTAAAAATACAACATCCAGGCCAAATATGATTTGAAAAAATATATATATATCAAGCGCTAATTTACATATATGCATTGAGCCCTCAATGCAGTTCGAACATAAAGACGAATTAAATTTATCGAAAATATAAATTTTTAAAATAAAATTTACTTTTAAAATAAATATATTTTTACTTACCAAATATTAAGGGTTTAAATCTAGTTCAATATATTTTTAATCAAAAATACTGATTTAATGATAATGTACCATTTCTGATTTAGGTTTTGAAATATCATTGAACATATTTTTCATACATATAACTTGTTTGGTAAAACTTTCTTGAATCACTTAACTCACCTTCACTATTTATCATTAAAAAGAAAACTTGCATTCACCATCATGAAGTAATCATGGTTCATTTGACTCCACATGGGGATACTCTTTCGTCAGAGATCCCCATGTCAAAGAGAACAAAGAAAAAAGACAAAAAAAAAAAAAAAAGGCATCCAACATCGTAAGAGATCCAAAATAATAATTCATAGGAAGTATCCGGGTTTATTAACCACCCAATTATGTGGGTGTGGGCTCCTAAAGACTTGTTGGACATTAATTCCTTTCTTTTGAAAGAATAGTTTTAAAATATTGGTGAAAATATGTTAAATCACTTGAATATTTGTAAGTGTGTTTGGGTGTACACATTCACATTTATTTATTTGTAGATAAACAAATAAATATTTGGAAGAATAATTTTGTAACAATTGCTCATGATAATTAGAGATGGTATTCGTTGGGTTGGGTCCGTATATACACTGTTTCAAAAAAAAACTCATTAGGAGTTACAATAACAAAAACACATGAAATCCATCAATTTAAGGATGGTTTTAGGATTGAAATTAGGCAAATAAAAAAAGGATAAATTTAGGCCAAATTTAGGTCCAAACCAAGTTTACCAAATCTATTTACTTATCTTACTTGTCTCTACATATAATTTTAGTAAATCTAGTTGATATACCTTCCCAAAGTATAATACATCATATATAATAATTTATATCGATTAATCAAACTTCTTTAAGTACAATATTTTATTTAATTTACATATTTTTTAATACTTGTGAATGTAAGATTAATGAAGAACATCTCCTATATCATTTAATCTAATGAATAAAAAATATTTTTTAAAAATAAATTAGGTTCATCTAATAAAATTAATATTAACTTTTGATGTACTAGTCTAGTAACTAATCTAATGACCCAACATTAGATCATGATAACTATGAGTAGATGTGTTAATTAAGCTTGCAAGTACAAAAACGCATGCAGACTGTTCTTAATGTGGTGGGTGAGAGAATAAACAGAGATGGAGGGTATTTTCTAATATTTACATGATTATAAGATAGGGTCTGATAGAGTATTCCTTATCTTGTTCGAAAATGATCATAGTATTATATTAATATAAGCATAAAATCTATAATCATGTTTTCTGTAATACGAAAAAAAATTTATATTAGGATTGAAATCAAATAATAATAGATCAATTTTATGTGTGTTTTTTGATACCATTTGAAAAAGAAGAAAAAATATCTCTATATAATCTGAGTACCTTCTTTAGATCCAATGTCGTTATCAATCTACAAGAAAAATTCTCTTCTCTTCATATCCTTTCACATGATTATTTAGATTGATGGCTTATGGATGTTGAGAGAGAAACTGTAATCTCTCAACTGATGATGATACTTAGATGTCTTTGTAAGTCCCTAGAGGTCCTGTCTATTTATAGGCGAGAGCATCAAGGGCATCCCATAAGGAATTATATTATAATATGAACTTCTTTTCTATTGGTCAATACTGTTATCAAAATTTAATTAGTTTTATTATATATATTATCCAATTATAAAGGGTCACATAATCTAACATTCTTATCCATTAATTGATAAGATATAAAAGAAATTTAAAATCAAAATAAACTAAATAAAATTTGTTTGAAAATAATTTTATCTAATTGGATTCTGAAATTTTTTTAAAAGTATTTTATACATAGTCATGAATTTTTAAAACAAGCCAATAAGTCCAATAAATATAATAATATTACATTAAGTCCAACTATCAATGCGAGTCATAGTGGTTGTATATCATCAATATTATACTCCCTTCTATATATTGCAATATTGTTAGACTTTCCTAATATAGTCTACAATAACTCATGTAATTTGTCTTGTCAAGATAATCCTGTTATTACATTCAACTATAATATTATTATACATAAACATAAATGTAAATAGGATAGCAGAAACAAATAATTTTAATTATGCAAGAAAAAAATATCAATAATAATATCTACTTAAACATGTATCACCGTATCTTTTATGACTTATTCACAAGGCCCATTCTAAGAATATATTTTTTAAATATTTTATACTATAAAGCTTTAGTAAATGGATCAACAATCAATATAGTGGTGCTCAGGTTTCTAATTGACACTTGTTTTTAAACTCTTTCTCTAAACACCAAGTACTTTATCTCGATATATTTGGAACTACTAGAGTACTTGTCATTCTTAAAGAAGAAAATTATTGTGGTGTTATCACAAAATATCTTCAGCGGCTTAGCAATTGAGCCAATAACATCAAGTCCTGAGATGAAATTTCACAGTCATAAAGCATGCCACAAATTTAACTTCCATTATAGATGATGCAATAAACGATTACTTTATATTTTTCCAAAAAATTACCCCATCGGCTAACATGAATATAAATCCTAAAGTGGACTTTATACTGTCGAGGCAATTTGCAAAATCAGCATCTAAATATCCTGTTACTTCAAGCTAATCTGATCTCTTATATGTGAGCATATAATCTTTTCTCCTCTACAGATATTACATTACTTTCTTTGCAGCTTTCTAATGTTTCATTCCTAAGTTGTTCTGGTATCTATCCAACATTACAATTACAAAATTGATATATGGTTTTGTACATGTTTAAGCATATAATAGACTTCCAATTGCGCACCCATAAGGAATGTTCTTTATTTGATTCATTTCTAAGTCATTTTTCATATACTAGTTTTGGCTAAATTTTTTACCTCTAGTAATAGGTATATCATTAGCTAAGCAAAACTACATATTAAATCTCTCCAAGATATGATTAATATATCTTTTTTGAGACAGTCTTGATAATCCTTGAGATCTATCCATAAATATCTCAATGCCAATAACATAGGCTGCCTCATTCATATCAACTATCTTAAAGTTCTTGTTGAGAAATATATTGGTTTCATGCAATAAACCAAGATCACTATTGACAAGTAAAATATTATCTATATATAAAACCAATATAATAAATTGGCTCCCACTTATCTTTAGATATATGCATGATCAACAATATTCTTCTTAAATCCGAAGGAAGTAATGGTATCATGAAACTTTATATACTATTGTCTGGAAGTTTGCTTAAGGCCATAAATAAATTTCTTAAGTTTACAAGCCTAACTTTCTTTTTTCCTTTTTTATGAATACTTTAGATTGTTCCATATAGATTTTCTCATCCAGATCCCCGTTTAGAAATATTGTTTTCACATCCATCTAATGTAATTCAAGATTATAATGTGCTACTAGTGCAATAATGATTCTTAACGAGTCTTTTCTAGAAACTAGAGAAAAGGTCTTATTGTAGTCGATGCCTTCTTTTTGAAAAAAATCTTTGGCCACAAGTCTAGCTTTGTATCATTCGATATTGCCTGTTGAGTTATGTTTTGTCTTAAAGATACATTTACAATCGACTCTTTTATAATTATTAGACAATTTAACGAGTTCCCAAAAACCATTATGGTCCATTGATTTTAACTCTTCTTTGATTGCATCATACCATTTTTCAGAATCATTACTTTCTATGGCTTATGAAAATGATAAGGGATCTCTTTTTATTCCTATATCATAATCTGATTCTTATAGATATATCACATAATCATCAGAAATGGTATGTTTCCTCTTTCTCTGAGACATTCTTAAAACTACCAATTTTAATTGTTCTACAAGATCATCAATAGCGACATCAACATCATGTGAGAGTTCATCAATATTATTTTATTGTTTACCCTCGTCAATTCTCTTATTGATTTGAGAAAAAATAATTTCTCGAATAAGAGATGATACGGGAGAATTAATCTGAATCTCTTCAATATCAAAATTAATCATTCGAGATTTTTCACTCCCCATTGATTTCCTTATTTTCTAGGAATCTTGCATTACCAGATTCTACTATCCTTATACTATGATTAGGACATTAAAATCTGTATCTCTTGGACTTTTCTGGATAACCAATAAAACATTCAGAAATGGTTCTTGTATTCAATTTTTTTTCATGTGGATTGAATACTCTTATCTCTGCAGGACATCCCAAAATATGTAAATATCTCAGACTGGGCTTCCTATCAGTCCATAACTCAAATGGAGTTAATAGAACTAACTTACTAGAAACTCTGTTCAAGATATACATAGATGTCATAAGAGCTTCACCCCATATTTACTCAAGTACAAAGAAACAACTCGTCATGCTTCTAACCATATCCATAGGAGTACAATTTCGTCTTTCAACCATATCATTCTGCTATGGCACACCTGATAAGGCTTATTAAGCACTACTACCCCGTTATTTCAGGAATCTAGCAAAAGGACCAATATTCTGATCGAATTCATCATATCTACCATAAAATTTATCACCCCTATTAAATCTAATAATTTTAACTTTTCTATCTAATTGTCTCTCGACCTCATTTATGTATACTTCAAGAGTGTCAACGATCTAAGATTTTTCATGTATTAGATACATAAAGTCATATTTGAATAGGTTATCTATAAATATGATGAAATTGTTAGGTCTCGAATTTTGATGATCAAACTAATTGATTGTGGTTTATTGTCTAACTATGTTTTGAGTGACGCGGGTCTACTCGATCAAGATTAGACAATTAACGCATGAGGAATTGACATTGTGTCGAAGGAAATCACGTCAGGATATTGGACATTGAGCCGAAGGTCTGGTCGACAATCGACAGAAGGCTTTAGACGTCGGGCATCGGGCTAAGAAGAGTGGTGTTACGCCAAGGATATCGGGGTTACGAAGGTCAATCACTGATTGGGCAATGGGCCACAAGAGAAGACGATGTGTCGAAGAAGCAGACGAAGCACCGATAGACCAATGATGTGCCGGGCAACAAAATGTCAATTCGCATTATAATAATTATCTAGATCAAAGTAGAGTTTTGGCTTGTGTGCAGGATTGACTACGATAACGATGAAGACATAAAGCGAAACAAAGTATCGGAGTCAAGTGCGATAGATCATTGGGAGTTCGAAAGTTCGACGGAAGTTCGAAGATTCATCAGAAGTACTGTCGGAACTGGTCGAGAACGAGTAGGGAGCTTGCTGAAGGGTTTTTGGGAGTTTGTCGAAAGGTTCGTCGGAAGTTCGCAGAGCTCGTTGAGAAAGATCGGAGCTTATCGAAGAAGCTTGTCGGAACTCGCCAAGATCAGTCATAAAGTCCAGGAGCTTCCTGGGAGTCTGCAGAATAGTATCCGAGGGTTCATCGGAAGACCATCGGAAGTTCGCCGGAAGAAGTCTTGACTTTTCAGACTTTGTAATAGCTTAGAAAATATCTTTAATTTCTTAGTTAGCACAGGGTTAGAATTATGTGTTCATCCTTTAATATTGTTAGGGGCCAACTATGCCTTATATTGGATCGGTTTGGGACGGTTTTAAGGCCCAACTAGGAGTGTTGGATGCTATCTGGCGGTGGCACCGCTCAGGTCCAACTTCCTAGGCAGTCTGGGGTGGTGGTACCGCCCTAGGACAAAGTACCCGAGCGATGACACTGTTGGCTAGGCGGTAGTACTGCCTAGTACAATGACTGTGTTAGTGTGTCAAGCGGTGGTACCGCCCAGTACACTGACAGGGGTAAAAAGCCTGGGCGATGGTATCGCCCAGCACTGGCGGTGGTACCGCCAATACCCCTGAAATCCAAGTTGATTCAAATTTGAGCTCTAAATTTAAATCCTCTTGGGGCCTATAAATACCCAAGATGTTCTTGCTTGGGGGGAGCAAGTATTGTGAAAGAAAACTAAGGGAAAACTCTGTAATTCTTGGTAGAAATCCCTTCTCCTAAACTTTAAAGAGTTGGTCTTAAGTGAGATGGTTGAGGGAAACCTTGTAAAAGAGTTTGTAAGAGAGTTTGTCTTCACCCGTTGGAAGGAAGGCAACTACTGAAAAGCCGGTGGCCTCAATCGAAGAGAAATCGAGAGTGGACGTAGGTCAGATGACCGAATCACTATAAAAATAGTTTACGTTTATGTATTGTCTTTTATATTTCTGCAAATCGTCTTTTCTTCATTGCTCAACTTACTCATCATTGTCCTTCTTCCTCTCTAAACACTCCCTACTTTAAGTACTTTCCGATACGCTTCAATTAAAATCGGGTTTTAGTCAAAACAAAGTTTTCAACGTACGAAGTTTTCGAACTTATTTAAAACGTTAAAATTTATTATCTTTATTCGCTACACTAATTCAAACCCCCCCTTCTCTCTTAGTGTCGCTCTCGATCCCAACAGAAATACCTTTCTCTACTAAAACAGGGAATATGAAGTGGTCCGTAGATATCAGCATGAAAAATCTCAATGAGTTCTTTACTTCTTATGACATTTTTCTTTGTATGTTTATGTTGCTTTCCGTCAATACAATCTATACAAATATCAAAATTAGTGAAGTCTTAATCTTTCAAAATATTATCCTTCACCAATCTTTCAATTCTTTCCTTGGAGATATGCCACAATCGTCTATGCCACAATGTAGAAGATATTTTATTATTGAAACTACGTTTCAATCCAACATTTGATTGTAGGGTCAATAATGTCTTTGTAAACTCAAGATTCAAATTAATTTTGTACAAACTATCATACAGAATTTCAGAACCAATTTTTATTGGATCATAAAATATACTAAGTTTTCTATTACCAAAAGAAAGATAATATCTTAACTCATCAATTCTAGATTGAGAAACTAAATTTCTAAAATTGTAGGAGCATAACATGTGTCAATAAGATTCAACAAATGACCCGTCTTTAGGCATAGGCGATAAATCTCTACTGATATCACTTTCGCTTTGAAACAATTTTCTATAATGATGAATCTTTCATGTTCTTTTGGTTTTCAGATTGAAAGAAATTCCTGCATATTACTGGTAACTTGAGTTGAAGCACTAGAATTAATCCATCAAGTATTATAAAGAACTTCTGTAATGTTTGATTCAAAACATATAAAGGTCGAGTTCATACCTTTCTTTTTAAACCAAGTTTTATATTTAATATAATCCTTCTTCACATATCATTTCTTGCTACAAAAGAAACACTTTACCATCAGGCTTTTCTTTTATTACTCTGTTTAACATTTTCAAACTCTGCAAATTGCTTTAATGGATGACGCTTCAATTTTTTTTTCTTGTTATCAACTCATTAGTAGTAGTTATGATATTATACTAACTTTTCTGCCTTAATCTCAATTCTTCCTAAACACACATATTAGTTAACTCATTCAAATCTTACTTATCTTTATTTGTATTATAGTGAATCTTGAATGGGCTAAACTAAGAAGGAAGAGAATTAAGAATGAACTACACGAGGAAAGACTCATCAACATTCATGCTTAATGCTTTAAGTTTTGTAGCTTTATTAGTCATATTGAGGATGTGATCTTGAATTCCTCGAATGTCATCATACTGAGCCGTAGTCAATTCTTTCATTAGTATACCAACCAATGACTTATCAGGATATTTAAATTTATCTTTAATAACCATTAAATATTTCCATACACAATCGGTAATGAAGTCTTTTTGTTATTTGCAATCATCATTCTTATGAACATTAAACTAAGTATATCAGATTTTTCTCAAACCTTTATTTCATTAACTTGTTCGACAGTACTTTTATTAGTCAAGTCTGCAAGCTTTTCAACAAGCAATGCTAAATCAAGATCTAATACACTTAGTGTGAATTGTACATGCTTTAACCATTCTGAATAATTTGATCCAGAGAATACAGGGACACTAGAAGCATAAGAATGCATGGATGAAAGTACTATTGCAAAATATGAAATAACATTAATACTTTGAGTTTTTAAAATATGATGAACTATTGATATCATCTATATTTGACTTTTGGGTGAAATATTGACATATCTAGTGTTCACTCAAAATCATCTATGGAGGATTGATACAATCCTTGTGGAATTGTATTATTACCTTTGGGTATATAACACTAAACTACAAGAATATAAAAATAATATCATCCTACCTTATCATATAACTATTTAAAGTAGATTCTCTTTTGGAATTATCTAAATCTCTTAATTATGTATATCATTATGAATATTATTTCCTTAATGTCATTTAGGACTAGTTCCTTAATTTCATTTTATAAGTTATTGGTTTAGGTTACTTTGACAGCTACAAGACTAATACAATAATATAAAATATAATTTAAAATATCATACAAATGATAATACTTTTATTATAATTCACAATTAAAAACCTATAATCCAAGCCACTTTGGGAGCTACTTACTAGTTAAATAAAACTTAGGGAGATGAGTTACAAATAATATTTATTAATTTTTTTAAATTTAATTTATGTTAAGCAGTTCGATAATAGAATAACAACCATAATAATTATTGATCATTAATTAGCAAAAAAAACTCATATGATAATTATAAATCTAATAACATATAAATCATGCCTTCATATGAACGATAAATATTATTTCACAATTTTGATTATATATATATGTGAATAACCAAAGAAATATCCGAGAATAATAATTGAATTTTTTTTATTTATCATGTGTAATCAATAAATTATATGAGAACTACTATAAAGGGAATAATAATTTATATTTTTTAATATATAAAATATTAAATTAAACTAATTGATTTTATTTAATTTGGGCAAGCCCAAAATTGGGCTAAATATTAGCCCAATTAAACAAGTTGATCAAAATAAAAAAATTGATCAAAATTTAATCCATTCTAAATTTGATCAAAATTAAATTTAATCAATAATTAATAAAAAATAATCATGGTCAAATTTAATTAAATTATATCGATCAATTTTATCATTGAGGATATAAATCAGAAATTCTCAATTGCACGAGAGTAAAATTGTAAATATGTTGATAGAACATAAACTAGAATTATCATATTTGTAAAGGGTAGAATTATCAAAATACTAAAAGTATTAATAAAATATTTAAGGGCAAAGATGTAATTTTTATTAAAAATCCTAATGGCAAAACTATAATTTTGCTTGCCACTTACTACCTACGTAGCCGACGTTGCCGCCGCGGTCGACGGCCTATGCATCTTGCGACTCATCGCCGCCGCTGTGGCAAGCATTTGCACTGCGTCGGCGACGACGGTTGTCGCCTACGGTCGGTTATCGCCCGTACAATTACCGCCTGTGCGCGGCCTCTGCCCACGTGAGGCTACTATCGGTGCGGCCTATGCCCTCGCATGACCTGCCTATCCACGACTACTGCCTGGGTGTGGTTATACTCGTGTTGCCTGCACGACCGTTACTTGTGGGTGGCTATCGACTGTGTAGTCCCCCTTGCAGCACTAATCCTGCATGCGACCTATGCTCGCGTGTGGCTGCTACCCTCGTACGACCGTCGCCTGGACGTGGATTCTGCCTGCGTGTAACCGTCGCGTGTGCGCGGTCGATCTGTAACCCCTATGGCTATTGCGGCACGATGCTTTGCGCGCGCGCCACTTGATGGTCGCGTCTTGTGATGAGGTTGGAAGTTGTGCTGCATAACGATCGTCGTTATTTCATTAACATTACCAATAAGCAAGCGATAAAACACAATTAGGCGATAAAACAAAATAGATAAGAATATAAGAATACGGATCATCCAAATATCATAAATCAGAAAATAACAAATCTAAAATTTTTATTTCAAGAACTTAGGCTCTGATACCAATTGTAAGTATAAAATCTATAATCATGATTTCTGTAATGCAGAAAAACTTTTATGCTAGGATTGAAATCAAATAACAATAGATCGTTTTTACGATGTGTACCTTTTGATGCCATTTGAAAAAGAAGGGAAAAGATCTTTGTATGATATTGGTTCTTTCTTTAGATTTAATGTTGCAATTAATCTACAAGAGGAATTCTCCTCTCTTCCTATCATTTCATAGGACCACTTAGATTGATGACCCAGGAAAGTTGAGAGAGAAACTATAATCTCTCAACTGATGATACTTAAATGTCTATGTAAGTCCTTAGAGGTCTTATCTATTTATATGCGAGAGTAGAGAGTCTATGATAAATTATTATGGGAGTTACCTTCTATCAAGGGCATTCCCTAAGAAATCATACTATATTATAAATTTCTTTTTTATTGGTTAATATTATTATCAGAACCCAATTAATTCTATTATATATCTTATCTAATTATATAAAATCACATAATATAACAAATAGTACCAAAGTTATCATCATAAAAATCGAAACCTTATATTAGCATAATAATTGGATGATTTTAAATAATTTTACTTAATATCGAGAAATGTGATTTAAGTGCATAATGCTACTATTATAAAGACGGTAAAGATCTTAATATCACAGGTCGAATCTAGCCACTTAGTTCATAAAGGAAAAGTTCTACCTTGACTCTAAGATTAAGCATTAGATGTGATATATTTTATAGATCAAATGGACTCCAACAACAGATATAGTCAACGGAGCAAGTCGTCCTTGCAATTTGAATGGTTCTATGATACACGAAATCTGTGTGTCATGTGATGTGAAGTTGACTTCAAAACCACATTACTTGAAACCAATTCTCAATCTACCGAACCTTAAACAAAACTGAAGTGTCATTGAAGATTGAAGGTGCAACAAAACCATATCTTTTATCCCCCACTAGCACTAAAAAGTCAACATCCAGGTAATATTTGGTAAATTCCATTAATTATTTAATATTAGTTTGAATCGGTCTAAGTTTTGAATTATTCAATCGGTTCAAATTTAATGAGTTCGAGGGAGAAAAACGTGGAAAAAGACAAGAGAAAAAATGACAAAATATGAAGATAGAATTATAAGCAGACAAATAGGATTTGTTTTTTTTATTGCGTCAACGGGATAGTCAACGTCTGGACGAAGTCTTTTGAAGGGCATTGGGTTAAAAAGATCTCTTCGGTCTCTCTGTCGTTGCCTCCATCATTATTACATCACATACGGATACCGAAGGGTTACGGTCCCTCGCATATTGACCGTTCATCGCAGAATTATGATATGATGTAGGGTGCTGATCAAAACCTCACCTATCCGCAGATTACGACATCCAAACTCAATCGCGTAGAACGGCTCAAGATTCCATGAAGCCCACGCGGTTCGTCATGTGGCGTTTACAACTGACATTATTTCTGGACTACCGCAGGAAGCGCCGGACCAACTCGCCCTCCTTGCTCTCTCTGGCTCGTCATGTCGATCCAAGGCCAGCTTCTTGAGGTCACAGGTTAGCCTCCATCGTTGCTTCCCCTTGCTTCTGTGCTGGAATCATCATTACAGCTTTGTTCCTCCTCTGGACTGATACTTTTGCACCTTCCCCAGTGGTTGGATGCAACAAGTTGAAGGACACCGAGTGGATATCGCGGCAGGACCCCTATGTAATCCTCGAATACGCCACCACCAAGTTCCGAACTCGCACCTGCACAGGTGAATCCTGGGTGAAATGTGTTTGGGTTGCCGTATGGACCAACTCTTTAACTCTGGTGCTGATGATGGACCGCAGATGGTGGCAGGAACCCCAGCTTCCAGGAGAAGACGGCCCTGTCGCTTATAGAAGGTCTTCGCGAGATCAGCGTCTCGGTCTGGAACAGCAACACTGTCTCCCACGACGACTTCATCGGCAGTGGCAGGTATCAGCAAGCCTTCCCACCAAATGTTCATCTCTTTCACGCAATTAATCGAACGCAAAGCGTGCAAGTTCAACGGCATCTCTTCTCAGGGTGCAGCTGAGCAAGGTCCTTGCTGAAGGATACGATGACTCTTGTTGGTCAATCCAGTCAAGATCTGGCAGGTAAGTCCTCTGTAATCGCTCTGAACCAGAGAGAGGAGGAGAACAATTTTTTTTGGTTGCAAATATTTGAAGCTAATTCCATTTGTTATTTCCTCTGCACAGGTACTCTGGTGAGGTAAAACTTATCATGCATTATGCAAACGCCAGAAAAGCCGAGGTTATTGTCATCCTCTTTTCAGCTCTAATTTCTTGATCAGTTAGAGATAAATTATTGCATTCTGTCAATCCATCTATAAACTTGAGCTGATACATGCTACAGAATTTGTTCTTTTATTCAATTGATCAATTCATTTATTTCCTAAATATTTAATGCATGGCTGCGATGATAAAGCTGCCGAAAATAAACTCAATTCATGTATGCATGGCCTTGCAAGATTGTCTTGGAATGAAAAGAAGATTTGGTTATTTTGAAAAATACATGAATATTTTAAAAAGGTTTTAAAATATCTTGGAATAAGATAAAATCCTCTTGAAAGGTGCAATATCAGCAGTGTCGAAATTATAGGCATATATTGTAAGGAAAATTGAATGAATCCTTAGGATTAGGTTTCTTTTGAATTTAGCTGATCTAATAGTGTATTTTAAATTCCTATAAATAGATCAGGCGAGTTCATTGCGCATACAAAGTTGAACTTAAAGCTAATAAAATAAGATTTTTATACTCTTCTTCCTCTGTCATTCTAGAAGTGTATTCTAAATCCTTATTAAAAGATCAAACAAATTCATTGTATTCGTAAGGTTGAGTTTGAAGTTAATAAAGTTAGACTTGTATACTCTTCTTCCATCATTCTATTAGATGAGTCAAATTCATTGTGCATGTGAAGTTGAATTTGAAGCCAGTAAAGTTCAATTTTAAGCTCTTCCTCCTCCATCATTCTAGAAGTATATTTTAAATCCCTATAAATAGATAAAGCGAGTTCGTTGTGCATGTAAAGTTGAATTTGAAGGCAACAAAATTAGACTTTTATGCTCTTCTTCATTGGTCACTCTTTGACACAGAAACCTGCCAAGTCTGCCACGCCTTCAAGCTATGCTCCAACCGCTCCACCATACAATCCAGCACTGCAGTACGCTCCTCCATACATGCCCCCAAAAGCAGTAGATTCTTCCTCTTATCCTCCGGCAGCCTACCCACCGGCAGGATACCCGCTGGTGGCCGATCCTGCTCTGTATCAGCCGGCAATATACCCTCCTCCCCTGCTGCAGCAGCAGTACCCTCCGACATATCCACCCACCCAAACATACCTCCCGCCACAGCCATACCCTCCGCCACCAGGCCAGCCCTGTTATCCTCCAGGTAATGTATCAGGTTCAACAGTTGGATACAGAATGTATTGTTTGAGGTCTGATGGATGAAGTTTGCCTATGCAACAGCTTATCCAGGAGTCTATCCACCACCACCATACTAAGGTGGAGGCAGCTGCAGCTGGGAATGACTTGTGATTCTTGTTTGTGTTTGCTGTAATGCCTGCTGAGCTATGATTGGAATGGGCACAATAGAGAAAAGCAATGTCATAAACATCTAGGATTGTATTACTTCCTGATGACATGTTTCTATGTCAGAAATGTTGTTTCCTGCTACTCTCAACTTTGCCATCTCTTTAACATGGTTTCATGGATGCAAACAAGTTGTTGCCCATTTTTGTATCACCTGTTCCATGATCTCCTACTTGTCGCTGCCTTGGAATCTCATTTACAGTTTGTATGGCCTCTTTGATGTATCAGAGTTGTTAAGGTGCACATCAGCACTCATCCTGCTGACAAAGAAGCTGAATGCCTTCTGCTGCCAAGTCTTCATGAAGATTTGTTTCTAAGGTCGATCGCTTAAACATTATTTATGACATCCTAATTTAGTTGTTTATTGGAAGTGGAGCAGTTTTAAGTTAATTTATGAAGTTAAACGATTGTACTATTATTAATTGGATTCAAACATTTTAGATTACGTGCTTCGTAAGGTCGATTGTTGAAATATGATGTAGCACCTTACATTCGTCGTTTGTTACATGTGGAAGAATGTGTGAGTTGATTTAAATGATTAAATGAGTCTATTATCATTAATTTGTAAATATTTTATATTACTGGTTCTAAGATTGATTTGTTATGTCCATCTTATGAGTAAACAATTATTGATCTTCACCAGGAAAAGTTATGTTTATATAAACGCGAACTAGGATTCAAGTTGTCGCCATTGGATTTCATGCATACATCTCGATGCATTACGTATGTAAGCAATGTTGTATATTTATATCTAAATGTATAAAGTATTAACTAACTAGCAATTTTTTTGTGTTTATATTTTGAAATAGAATATTACTATTTGTAATCGTTAAAAAAATATATTTTTTTGTTATTTATAATCTCTCGATTATTGATATTATCTTTTATTTTTCACGATCCCTTAAAGTCATTGATTGCTCCCTCACTGCTCACCACTTGCAGAGAGGGACGTGATGAGATCGAATGAAATCCATATAAGAGCAATGTGGACAATAGTTCTTCCCTCGATCTCAAGATTAATTGTTGAATCAATAAATTCGATGAGAGAGGTTGGAGGCACGGTGGTAGGCAATGGCAAAGTGGCACATGATGTTGTGGAAGGCCTCCATCTTCATGGTTCGCATCCAAAGCTCTCTTGTCTTCTCCTTCACGAACATCATGAACCTTCGTCACGTCCATTGTTTGCTCTTTTCCTCTATTTCCTCGATAACTGTTTTCAAAAAAGCCTATAACATCATGGAGCCATCGAGATAAACGTGCACTCTGATAACCACTCGAATTGGTTAATGGTCCTAATGGGGTCGTCTACCCCCATTGACATACTGAGTGATATTTTAGAAATATTAAAAGTTCTTAGAGTAAGAAACTGAATGGTAAGAAAGGTTGCAAATGGAAATTTCTATATAAATTATAAATTAAGAAATGAGAGAGCTTCCATAATAATGAGAATATGACGGGGGCTTTTACCAAAACTTCCTATCTTGGATCGGACGGCGGGCTTGGGCTTGCCGTGCCCCACTTCCCGTCCATTTGACACCCATCGCTCGATCCGCCTCATCCGTCGGCCATTCTCTCCCTTATCTTCTCCTACTCGCGTTTTCGCTCTCCCGGCAGCGCCGACGAAGTAGGCGGCGAGTAAGTTGTTGGTCTCCTTTTTCTTCCTCCTCTTCTTACGAGGATCTCCTGGGGCGAATGGGAGAGAACTGTTTCGATCCTCTTAAGAGGACCTTCGTTCGTTTCTTAGTAATCTTTTGGTCTTATGGTAAACCCAGTGCTAACGAGTGCGAGGAGGAGTTGGGATCAAGCTATGAAGCTTCCTTTTGTTTAGGATCTCTTCCATAACTTCCGTTCTATGGAACTAATGGATAAACTGTAGATTTATGGCCTCTCTACTCTTTACGCGGACCAAATTGGTTCGCAGAATAATAGTTCTTTAGGTACAGTTGTGATGACATTTATGCCGTAACTAGTAGCTGCAAATTGTTCAGGACTCAGTTTTCTTTTTCTCAGAATCGTAGTTAATACTAATCTGCTTGTAGAATCGTCTAAATGTGCAACATGCCTGATTTACTTCGCAATCAATTAATTAACAACCCAATTTTTTTGGTTATATTTAATTAAAAATATTTCTGCATTTGTTGTTAATTAACCTTCGATTTCCACCAGTGCTTGTTAACCAGTATGCCATCGGAGAATTGTGGTGTTGGTTCTAGGAACGCTCATGATCTAGTGGAAGCCTTAGCAGTTTTCTAGTTGCTTTGGATATAATGCATGAGAGCCCATAATACACTGTAAGCAATGCTTGTCGAGTGGGAAGATTAGAAGTTCTTCCACTGGTCGAATCATATCATGATAAGCCAAAGTTTAGGAACTAAAAATAAAGTCTTCATACCAGGCATATAATATGGAAATTGTTAAAAGATGAAGTAAATTTCTCCTAAATAAAAAAATAAAGAAAAAGGCTGAACCAGGCCTGACCACCTGAAAAGGCTAGTCCATATGCCGGTTCACTGTTGGATCAGTAAATACCACCTGGTCCAGGGGGTATTTAGAACCTTGCTGGCCTAGTCTGATTCTGAACCAGCCCAGTTTGGCCTGATTGGTAAGTAATTGCAGACTCTTTTATTTATCTGTTGGGGTATAATAAATGACTGTTGTGTTCTTCTGATATGTTTTTTAATCTTGTGCTCTTCCTCAATATGACTTGTATGATTCTAGCTAGCTCTACAGCATATCCAGAGTAACTTGTGGTTGTAGAAATGGACATCTAGTAATTTTGATTATGTGTATATAAGGTACTAGATACTGACTATGCTGCATGACTTTCATAGGTTGATTATGTGTATATAAGGTACTAGATACCATGCAGGGGCTATTTCTGTAGTTTCTTTGTTAAGACTTTCCTTACTGGGATCATTGCTATTATGCAGGGAAGTCACACATGCTTTATTCCATGAAGTGATGAAGTCTGCAGTGCACACCGTTTATTCTGCATTCATCCCTCGTCATCTTCATAATATTACAACCCACAGAAAGAAAACCTTTGACATACTGAATGGACCTTCTCTACAGTTCAAGAGATTTCATTCTTGTTTGGATGAATATCTTGTTTGTCCCAGAGCCACTATTGATCGGAAATATTTTCCACAGTTGTTTAGGTACACAGTGTAGATCAACAACAACGTTTCCAGAAAATCTGTTTCAGATGCTTTCAGCTTATTCGATGCATACTTATTCTGTGTTGTAGCATTGCACCCATGATGGACTGGACAGACAACCACTACAGGACTCTTGCTCGATTAATATCAAAACATGCATGGCTTTATACAGAAATGGTTGTTGCAGAAACTATTGTTCATCAAAGTGAAAACCTGGTAAAGAACCATGCATTTGATATGCTGTTTTTAGGTATGATAAAACTATCATAGACAAGGTTGAGATGTTGCATTTGAATATTAACAATTTTTTCTTGAAATGCTAACATCCTTGTTTAAGCATGTTCCTGTTAAAACTTCAAAAAAATTACTCAAAGCATAAAATACCTCAGAAAAAGCTAAGTTACAGATGCTAGAGATAAGTTGCAACCCTGATGCCTTTTTGTCTAAAATGAAATGATGTTTATTTGCTAGGATTAGTTTTTGTCATATGTTTTCAAACATTTTATCAATACACATCTGTTTGATTTTATTCTTTTTTAATTCTTGAGATCCATCCTCAGGATATGTAATGCAGCTAAGATAAGCCACATATTTCTGGTTAACTAACTGTCAAAGATTATAATAGCTGATTTGGCAATTCTGCCCCATCATAGAATGTTCTATTTTCTTTTGGACCATTAAGTTATCAGGTTCACAACTGATTGATGGTTTAGAAAACCATCATATCTGGGTCTGGGACTATATTTGAGATTTAGTGAATTTGCGTTTGATGCATCTAATGGTTTAGAATCTGTCAGAATTCCCAATTAAGTGATTACTTCTCAATTTGATTTTTGGTGGGTACTTGGGCATCTTCACATAAATTAGTGGAAGGTTAATAAATTTGTTCTTTAATGAGCCTTGCTTGTTTTCCACTTATGACTTTATGAGAAACTATTTTCTTCTTGAATTCGGGATATTACAAAACAAGTTTATGCATTGATTTATCTTTTGATGTTTTAGGATAGGTTCTTGGCATTTTCTCCCATACAACATCCTATTGTTCTACAAATTGGTGGGAGTAATTTGACAAACCTGGCAAAGGCAGCTGAGCTTGCAAATGCTTATTCTTATGATGGAATTAATCTCAAGTTCGTATGAACTCTTCTTTAGGTACTTCATCCCTTTATTTGTTGGCTTATTTTTACTTTATAATCCTTAATTCCTTTGTCAATTTGTGCTAGTTGTGGATGCCCTAGTGGAAAAGTTGCAGGCCATGGTTGCTTTGGTGCACGTCTAATGTTTGACCCAGAGGTTTGATGTTTTATGCATATAGAAACTACAATATAGTATGATAATGTTGCTAGGTTTTTGTAGCCTTAAACAATTTACTTTTTGGAGCATACTCTGAGTGTCTTCTTTTCTTATTTTTTTGAACAAATGAAGTTTGTTGGAGACGCTATGTCAGCCATTGCTTCCAACTGTGATGTTCCTGTCAGTGTGAAATGCAGAATAGGTGTCAATGATTGTGATTCTTATGATGAACTCTGTAAGGGACTTTCATGATTCTCCTTTTCCTTGAAAAAGTGCATAAATTCTTACATAATCTAGTTAGACTGCAAGAGTGTGGTGTTCATGGATTGGCAATAGTTAAATTCATTCGTTGATGATACCCATAAGTTAAGCAGTTTGGTGAATGCCATGCATATGACTGTAAAGGTGTAAACTGCTGATGTGATTCACTGCTACTGAAATTATTGAAATGTTTATTATGTTATCTTGCTTAAGATTCTAGTCTAGGCTATGAAAGTATGGCTTTCCTAGTTTAAATACCATATTAGAGTTACTTTAATTGATTAGAAATCAAGGGGGTGCCTTCTTTAGTCACACCCTTGTGCCAACTGATCACCAAATAGTACTGCAAACTAGAAATGCTATGCTAGAAAGGTATGCCGTCTTAACGTATGTACTATTGGTATGCTAGAATGATATATTATCGACTGAGGCTTGTGCTTAGAAAACAATAGAAGGAAAAAAAAAGAAAAGAGGAGAGGAAGATGAAGAAAAAGGTTGCTAACATCAAGACATTCCGTTTGCCTAGACTGGTACGAAACAGGCAGTAGGTATTGGTATGCAGACTTCCCCATTTCATACCGGTTTGGGCGAAACAAATTTTCTTATATTGAGACCATCGTTTCAGACGGTCTCAGTGTAAAAAAATAAAAAATAAAAATAAAATACCGATTAGGGCCTCACGAATGTGAGTCCTCTTCTCGTAGGGTGTGTGGAATTGACGCTACCACCTATCTCCCTGGTACAGTCCCTCCTCTTCTACTCCTCTTCTTCCTCACAACTTCCTCTTCTTCCTTTTTCTTCCTCACGACTTCCTCTTCTTCCTTCTTCCTCATGGTTTCCTCTTCTTGCTTCTTCTTCCTTATGCGGCTTCCTCTTCTTCTTCCTCCTCAGGGCTTCCTCTTCTTCCTCATGGCTTCCTCTTCTTTCTCCTTCTTCCTCATGACTTCCTCTTCTGCCCTTTTCTTCCCCCTCTTCTCCACCACCTCCTCTTCTTCCTTCCTCTTCCTCTTCTTCCTCCTCTTTCTCTGTCACCTCCTCTTCTTCCTTTCTCTTCCTTGTTCATGTGACCTGGTCTAGTGATGCACAAATAATTGGTCACAAGCTTGGGATCCTTCTCAACATCGTCGCTCGAACCTCATACTCATTATAGGTAGGTGATTTGGGTACTTACCTATTAAGAATTTCTCTTTGTGATAAGAGCTATTTCAGCATCCAATTCAACTACTCATTTGATTTCTTGAAAAATCTTTGTTCATCTGGCCATGTCCAAAAACTCTACCTGTCATATGTTCCTTCAATTTATTTATAGCTGCCAATGATGGTGGTTATCCAAGCAACAGATATGCTACCATGCCAGATTGGTACTTTACTGCTCCAATACCATTTTTCAACAGCCATTAAGTAGCACATTTAGGCATGCAATTAAAAATTACTCAAAGTAGTATAAATGTGGCATTTGTCAACATAGATCTAAGCTGAATCTGCGTGGATCTCTCTTGGATCTATAGGTGATTCTAACCTAGACCTATGCGGATCTAGGTTTGTGTGGATCAAGGCTTGATTGAGGCAAATCTAGGCCAGATCCATGTGGATCTAGGCCAAATTAAAGTAAATCTAGGACAGGTTTGGCAGATTTAGAACCGATACATGTGGATCTTGGTCAGATCTACAAAGATCTAGGTTGGATTCATGCAGATCAAGGCTCAATTGGGGCTGATCTAGGCCCTCTTGATGCAGATTTAGTCTAGATTCACACAAATCTAAATTACATTGAAGTAGACCTACTTGAAGTATGTGCAGACTCAACCTTAATTGATAAAGTATCGAGGCTTCAGGCAAAATTTTTTAGCCTTAATAAAGCGAAAAACTAACTCTTAATCAAGCATACAAATAACCGTGGTATTAAGTTCTAAAGTTACCTTGTTCGGGAGAAAAATCAAATTGGTTCTTAGGAAATCCACCCTATACCAAGAGAAAGGCTCCAGTTCTAAGTTACTCGAGATATTTGATGCAAATGAGAGCCATTTGGGGAAGAAATTAAGAAAGAAAGCGAAGAGAGAGAGGAGAGAGGCTATTAGTGAAGAAAAGTGAAGAAGAAAAGAGAGAATTGGCTTATGAAGATTTATGGTTGAGGAGGGTATTGGTACTGGGTGGTAGGCTTACCGTCTAGTACAGCTTGATGCTATTATTATAGTTGGTGTTATGCCCACTATGATAGGTATCGGGTATTGAGTGGTGTGTCTATGTGGAACTTGACCAGGTGGAATTGTGCATATGGTCAAAACTTGAATCCTTGTTTTTTATAATCACTGTCTCCAAGTAAAGGACTTCTAAGTCCCCATGTTTCTTTTTTGAATTATAAACTAAGAAATTAGGCACAAACAATTATTATTTACCTTTTCTCTGTCTAAAAAAAAGATTCGAGTATACTGAGAGATTTGATAGAAGAAAAATAATGTCATTAGTGAGAGACTTTAGAACTACATTAATCAGAATTAATTTCTCCTTCCCGTATCAAGGAATTCACTTTTCCCATTCTTCAGCTATCCAGTCAAAAATCAAATTTTTTAATAAATTGATTCCAGTGCGATTATATAGTAGGACATCACAGGATGAGTCTGAGATAAGAGGATAATATGAGACATTGAAGCTAAGGACGGAACTCAGAAAAGAAACAATACTAGAACATATCGCCTTGTTTTTAGCAAAATTGATAGAAAATCATGTCAACAATTCAAAATAATATGGTATGTTCCTTAGTTTTATAGTGCAAAAGGATGTCATTGACAGATTGTAGTAAAAGCAAATTCCCCAATCAAAAGCCAACTCAGCAAATCAGATCTCACTCCACTGATCTCGATAGAAGTCTAGCAAAAATTCTACTGCTAGCATTGGGAAGGAAAAGATGATGGGTCTTCCCCTCTCTAGGACTCTTCTTAGGGCAGAACCACACAACAAGAGACCCATTAATGAAAGCTCAGATTTTATTTGAACGAATCTTTTGGCGGAAAAAAATCTGTTTCTGGTCAAATCCTCTTAAATCAAACAAAGAAAAGTTGAAGTCACAGGAAATTCAGTCAAATGCTTTCTTGAAGTTCAATTTGAGAATAAGGCCACTAAGTTTTGTCTTATACATGCTGACAAGGCTTTTCTGTACAAACTACAAAACTTTAAATTGTCCACTTAACTTCCAAACTCGGGGTCATATAATGCTCTATATTCTATGGAGTATGGTCTCACTGCTTCCATGCAAGAGCTTTTCTTCCAGTTATATGGTTGCTGGTGGTTTTTATTACATGATGATGTTCTTGGATTAATTCATACTCGTGTTTGACATTTTAGTTGCTTCATACTTGTTTTGAACATTGGTAGCCTAGAAGATCTTGTAGTTATAACAATGACCTAGATGCAAATTTCTTAGAAAATTTAAGAAAAACAAGCATGAGATAGGCATCACTACAGAGAGCTTAATGTGTAATATATTCTTCTGATTCTGGCATTCACCAGGACTGGAGTACCTAGTTTCATTTTTTTAATGTTTTCTGGTGATAATTAACATTACATAATTATTTGTATCTTTTCCGGTAATGGTAATAATTCACAACTCGTGTAATTTCTTTTCCCAGGTAATTTCATACATACTGTTAGTTCTAGATCACCGACTAAGCATTTTATAATACATGCAAGGAAGGCATTGCTCAATGGCCTCAGTCCTGCTGCGAATCGGAAAGTTCCCCCTTTAAAGTATGTCAGTAATTGGTATATGAAAGGATCTGGTGAATTATGTCATTGATTAGTAAGATCTGGCATTACTTATAGTTACTTCTCACATGATTGTTTTTCTTGAAACCAATTTTGAGTGGGTGGGTAAAAATTTTGAGCGGTTTCAATTGGTAGTTATTTCAAAATTTCCAACTATTGACTGTTATATCGAGTCCATGCAGATTAGCATTCCAATGCACGTTTCATGAGGCAAATCGTTCTAGTTCACATTACATATTTGCCTGCTATCATCTAATTCTAATGTCTATTAATTCTGGTTAAAACTTACAAGTGCTATGGTTTTGCTAATAAATATGTTTTGTTAAGTCCATGGTGCTTAATAGTCATATATACCAAGTATAACATTATATTTCTAGATCACTGTAAGTTTGTAACATATTGTGCATTTCAAGGATGCAATGTGTATTATTTTTGTTGCTTCTTATGTATGAATGTTATCGTCTGCATTTTCTACTTTTGCATTTATAGATGTGTAAAATGCTGTTAAGTTTTTTTTTTATAACTAGATGCTTCTTGCAATCTCCAATCAATTTGGTCTTTTTTTGATGCATTACATATCTTCAACCATGTGCCTTGAAATAGGGTCTGTGCTCCATCTTCTTGCAGTCTAGTCGATCTCTTAGTTGCATGATTGCTTGAATGCTCCAAACTTAGTTTGTAACTTATCAAAAGATCAATTGATGTATTACATATTTTTTAGGTAAAGAATGGGAAAATTCCTATTTATCTCATTTCATTAAGAAAAATGGTTGAATTAGGAAAGACAGAGAAAGCATTTCCCATTTACATGCCTCGACACATCAGCTAAAAATTAATTGGGGCAAGCTTTGCTTAATCTCCATTTATTTTTCATTTTTATCTATAATATTTTTTTTTAATATATTAGTTATATTTTCTTAAAAAGGTCAAACATCGTATTTAGTATGAATGAAAAATAATCTTTTAGCATGTATTATTTTTATTTTTACAAATTTTATTTAATATTTTTACTATTTTTATAATTTTTATTTGTATATTAAATTATTTTCTTGAAGAATCTTGATCTTGCTTATTAAACTGGACAAATTTCATCGATACCAATCATAGTTAAACCTGATTTTGATATCAATTTTATGAAATACAAACTTTAATTGAAAGATTAAAATCCCAATAGACATGTTTGTTGGAGCTAAGATTAAACTTATTGTCTTTGTATTATAACAATTGTTGGAGCTAAGATTCAAAGTCCCGTCATACTAGCACATAGTATATCGAGATATGTGATGATTCTGAGATGGGAGGGCGGTAGGGGAGGATGAGAAGAGCAGTAAAGGAGGCAGAAGAGGAGGCAGAGGAGTAATAGGAGGACCGGGTGGGCAGATTGTTGATGATTCTTGTTGGTGTGAGAAGTGAGCAGTAGGCATCATGAAGAAGGTGAGCCGTGGGAGAGATCAAGAAAGTGAAGGCTGGGTTGACTCTAAATAAAATTGGAAACCTTGAACTGGATCCCAGAGACTGAAAAGGATTCCATATGTCGGTCCACTACCTGGCCGATAAATACTGCTCGGTATGGAACAGTCAATGCAAGTGTTAATAACCTTGGTTGGAGCATTCCATCTGCCATCTCTTGTTAACTAAGGTTTCTTGTGGAAACACTGATGTACTAGATTGGAGTTGAGTAATAAGCATATATAGCTCTAGTGCTTTACAACTGGTTTTGGCATTTGGAATACTTCTCTATGCCTTGTATGTGATGAATCAATTTCATATGGCTAAATATTTAGGTGCCTTGTGGAACTTAACCTTTTCTCTTATAACATTTTTAAAATAATTATTTGAAGACACTTGGTTAATTTAATGTGTACTTTGTTTTACTAGATTGCATGTTTTTCTATAATGCCTGTGTCTACGTTTCTTAGCTGTGTACCTTTGTCTACAGATATGAGTACTATTTTGCCTTATTACGTGATTTCCCGGAAATTTGTTTTACTATAAATGGAGGCATCACATGCATTGATCAGGTAAGTCTAAAGCATCTTTCACCTAATATCTTTAGATGAAAAGAAAAAAAAAAATGCAATGATATATGAATGTAGTATAACATTTCAGCCTGCTTTGTTAATATAAATGTTGAATGTTATAAGATTAATTTCATCTTCCATTTGGGTGATCCAATTTTTCATGATTATTTCACCTGTGGTTCATAATTTTTGCCAGACCGGTACGTACAGAGCCATACTCACTAGTCTGGATGTGAACTGGGCTGCGGACCACCCTAAAACTTTTTCTTTTTCTTTAAAAAAGAGTGGTGAGTCTTAGGGTTAATCGGTCTTGCGTTCTGCTCTCATACAATGTCACCACCGCCTATGACACCCTCCCCCCGTGAAACTCTCAGCAGCCTGCCCGTTGTTGCCGGCCCACATGGTTTCCTGGTATATCTTTTTCTGCTCCTCATCCTTCTCATCTTCTTATCCTCCTCCCCCCTTCTGCCTCCTCTTCATCCTCCCCCTCTCTTGGTGCCACATGATATACTATTGTGAACCATGATGTCACCATTGCTTAAATAAATTAGAGATTCTTTAATTGAACCCAATGTGATGGCACAAAGATGATAAGCATGAATTCAAATGAATATCCCATTGCTTGATTTGAACAAATGATCTTCTTTGGAAGTTAGTTTTCTTTAGCATCAACTCTTGTCGCTAGATGACCCAATGAAATGATGCTTTGCTATGGTTGATGCACTCACATGTCATAGGGACTGCTATATGATGACATCGACTTGGCAATCCCATGATTCATTCATTTGTCATACTTTTTAATTCTACAGTATGGTCTCTATATTTAATGCTATAACAATGTAAGAAGTGAATTTGTTCATGACCTTAAAGTTTCGTATGGATTAACTTTCAGTATTTTCCTTACTGAAAAACATCTTCCATGGTGTGTAATATATATATATAATATATATATTTATATTGTGTGCAAACTTTGGTGAGATAATTGATATTACTAATACGAGGAAAGATAGAGGGAAACCTAAGAAGACTTTATTTAAAGTTATAAATAGTGATTTGAATACTATTGATTCAACTAAGGATTTTGCAGTGTACAAAGCATAAATGGTGAAAAAGATCCATGTAGTTGATCTCAAATAGTTTGGATATCTCAAATACTTTATCTGTTTGTCCTAAGTGTCCAAGTAGGATTCTATAACTTGCGTAATGGGTGAAGTTGGTGGAATCACCCTTTTCTATTTTCTTTTGTTTCATCTATTTTGCTATTAAAATTAAGTTTTCTATTTTTCTAACAACGCATCTTTGATCTAGAGAGAATATATTGTTTGCTGGTATATTTTGACAAAGTAAAAAATCTCCTGTCCAATTTAAAACAATTAAACCTAAGAAAGATAAAAGTGATGTATTTCATATTTGACTTTTTTCTTTTATTTCATGACAGGTTACTGCAGCTCTAAGAGAAGGAGCTAATGGTGTCATGGTTGGTCGTGCTGCTTATAATAAGTATGCTCTCCAGGAGTTACCCTTTTGTATGATCTATCTTTGTATGCTTCCACATCTTTTAACTTATCATCATGGAACTGCAAATATGGTAAAAATATTTAAAAGTTTAAAATTTTAATATTTGCTCAACTCCTCCAAAGAAAAAAATATGGGCAGGCTTACTGATCTTTACATCAGTTAATGAAAGGTCTCAATGCAATGAAATGCTTGTGGAGTCTTTCAAGCAGTTCAAATTATTTTGATAATAATCAGCTTGATCTGCTTTACAAAAAGAGTTCAGTGGTTCAAGACTTCAAGTCATTATAATTTGAAGCAAGCTAATTATTTAATTGCACCAATCATTATTACAATTTTTGCCTTATTCTATTGGCAACTAACTTGAATTTCGAAAGCTTGTCTTCGGTACTTACAAGGTGAAATTTTGAAGCTGGAGTTTTCTTTTTAAATAAAACTAGTTGCAAAACTCTCAAATATCATAAGACTGCTTGTCCGTAGTATCTCACAAAAATATACTAGGCATTGTTGAACAGGTAGGCATCTTTTGCTCCTAATGTTTTATCAATTTATTCTGTGTTTTTTCCAATATTTCCTTATATATATGTTTCCTTGGAGGACTAATTTATGAATGCATGTTTTCCAGCCCATGGAATACTTTGGGACATGTTGACAGTGAAGTATATGGTGCTTCAAGTTCAAATCTTTCTCGTCGTCAGGTACAGTAAAATGCTATAATTAGTTTTTATTATTACCTTTTGCTTCTGACATATTTTCATGATTTAGATCCTTGAAAAGTATCAAATGTATGGTGACTCTGAACTAGGAAAATATGGACCCAACAAGCCAAGTGTTAGACAAATGGTAAAGGTTAGTAAAATAATTCATATCCTTTGTTTTCACAATTAGCAAGTTTAATGCTTCCTTTGTGGTGTTTGTTGTACCTGCAATTTGTGGTTACCAAATAGACAATCAAAAGGTATTTTAGATCAAAATTGTAACTAGAAAGTAAGACTCTAAATACCAATCTGATGCCAGTTTTAGTAATCTATTGGAATTGGTATGATTCGAGATATAAGGCGGTATACCAACCTCTATTATTTGATATCATTGAATAATATATTTAAAAGTAAAATGAATAGAATATATATTGATATCAGGCCATATGATTTGATATTGGTGCTTGGCCAGATTGGTAAATACCGATTAGAATATATCAGTTTAACCAATATTTAAAACTTTTGTTAGAAATAATAGTCAATCAAAATTCAAATTAAATCAATTCCTATCATTTTATGATCGAGTAAAAAATTAATTGCTTCATTCTTCTTGCAGACTGATGTCATTTTGTGTTGATGTCAATACTTGCTATCATGAATAACTTAATTTTGGGCTTCTTTAAATTGGTGAAGGTTATATTAGGTATTTTGTTTTACCTATGAGTTAACAATTCAAGTACTTGTCCTTTTTTATAAATGATAACATATTCTTTCCAAGTTGCCTACTCTCCTCATCAGTGCACTAGCTGCCCTCTCCCACCCTTTATGATCTGCTGTCGCACTCTGTCATCATACTCAACTCATCACACCAGGAACACTAAATTGATTTTCAGAAATATTTGTTTCATATCTTATTTAATCTTTAATTATTTTTTCCCAAATTTTTGTGGTGTGACTCATTATCTTGGTTTCTTGATAATTAGAATTGTCTTGGATATGTCCCTTTGTTCTGGTAAATTGGTACTTCTTCCACCTTTCAAAATATATATATTTTTTAAATCTCAAAATTTTGTTGAATAAGCTGGTCAAGGAAACTAGTCCTTGATCTCCTAAACTTTTCACACCTCAAGATGGATACCATAGGTCTTACGCTCTTACTTTTATTTTATTTTTTAATCTTATTTTAGCTCATCTACTCTCATTTTATGAACAAACTTATGATTGCTAAACATACTACTATCGTTTATCATTACAATTAAGTTATTTGTTGAATGCTAATTAAATAATTTTCTCTAATTCTCTTTAATCTCATTATCATTAATGTATCTTTTAATCTTCATCGTTAATAGTTAATACATCTAATATTACCTAAATTTCTGTGCTTTCTTTTTCTAAACTTAGCAGTTCAAGTCTATCCTTTTCACCATCCATAAGTATATATCAATATTAAAGATAATTGAAGAATATAATGTTTGCCCACATCATTATTGACTAAGCCCTAAATTGCCACATCATTTCATCTTGGTTCTCCTTCCTTTTTGTCTTCATCTTCTTTCCTTTCCATCTCATCTCCACACAATCTTGATCCCTAACCTCTACCTTACCTCGACTGCCTCCTTCATCTCTCTTCACCACTACCTTTTATAACTATATCGCTCCACCACCATCATGATAATCACCACCTCCTTACCTTTGCCTCCCCTCTAGGACCATTTCCTCAGTGAAGATGGAAGAAGGAAGAAGACGAGGAGGAACAAGAAGCAGTGGAAGAAGAAGAGGCAAATTAGAGTGGGCGGCTGACAATGAGTGGTAGCCATGCACCCCATATAGGCCTCCTCGTGAGCACGAGGAGTCCTTGAACCCTAACTAAAAGGGGAAAAAAAATTATTATGTATACAATATTTGAACTGGACCGGACCATCTAGTTTGGGCTGGTCTGTGTACCAATCGACAGTTGGATGGTAAATACCTGCCGAACTGTTCTGAACTGGCTGGTTTAGCAAACCTTGATTTTGATTACTTGGTTATAGTAGAGTGTTCATCTGTGGCACCAACCCTTCTATGTTTCTCATGGAGCACATTTCACATTGTTTATCTACTAAATTGATGTTCCTCTCTGACACTGATACAGCCAGTCTGATCATGTTCCTCTTCTGATACAGCCATTGTTAAACCTATTCCACTCTGAGCCTGGTAATGGTCTTTGGAAGCGTAAGGCTGACACTGCTTTGCGACACTGCACGGTAAGTGGAAAATGTTATGTTCAAGTAGTATATAGCTGTGTTGCATATCTGTATGCTTCATTGTCCTCACTAAGCCTCTGGAGAATTTTTTTTCACTTTAATGCATCTACAGCTAAATTTTGCAACTTCATTGAATGACTGGAATGGTTCACATCTTTGATTAGTGAATGTTTGACATTTGCTTGAGAAACGAAATTGTTCTGTTGTTTGTAAAATTCTGTGCGGTTATGCAAACATGTGCTTGACCATTTGAAACCCATTTTAGGTGAGATTATGAGCTTTGTTTATTATCTTTGACAATGAACTTTACATGTATAAACAATGATAATTTATCTAAATCTCAGATGCATGCTATCAGTCATGATCTATGATAATAAAAATTACTACTAAGAGTCTCAGCTATCACCAGAGACTTCCAGATAAAGGGGGCCAGTATAGGTCATGCGTGCTGGTAGACTATTGGACCATTAAAACCTGCACTAAACTGGACCAGAGGGTCTTGCAAACCTTGGTACGTGCATGTGTACTGGTAGGTGACCACATGGCCATGTTCAGTTACACAGTTGATGCATATCAACGGTAGTATGCCTAGTTTGGAGGTACAGTTTTGTTTTCTCTTTCCTCTGTTGTATCCTTTTCTTCCTATGTTGTAATAAGTCATGAATATCGTCATACTTCATGTTCGTAACTTTATGAATAACATCCCAGTCTTAGGAGGACCATAGTGTTGTTTCTTTGTTTTAGATTAAATATTGAAATGCATATGTTCTTCTATTTACGACTTGATTTAACTGCAATCTGCATACTATATATGCACTAACAGAGAACAACCATAGCACAGAATCATGCATGTCTGATATTGTTCATGATTAGGAAATAGATTCTGTTGCCTACGTTTTCCTATTTGTAGCTTTCCATACTGTACATGCACTAACAGAGAACAGCCATAGAACAGAATCGTGCATGTCTGATAGCGTTCATGATTACGAAACAGATTCTGTTGCTTATGTTTTCCTATTTGTAGCTTTCCATATCATCAATGATCAGTGGTCCATGTTAGCCATCCCGTGTTCTTGTTATTCCATAGAAATTCTGGTGAATATTTGCTACCAACCTGTGTTATCTTTATTTTCAGTGTTCATTCTTCTTTTGTCATTGTTCCAATGTTCAATTTTGTACCATTAATGTTAAATTTTAATTCTGCAGACGATCGAGTCCTTTCTCGAAGAAACCTTGGATGCCATTCCGGACAATGTGTTGGATTCGACCCTTCTCAGAAATCCATCAATTGGGTAAGGGGGATTTGCCGGCATCAACAGTTTGCTACCTCCCCCCTACCAATCATGTGAAAAACAAGCCTTGAGCATTATTGGCGCATAAGTGATGGATCTTCTACCAACATATCCAATTTGAACACTTGGTTCTGGTCGAGCCTCGAAACCGGGTGTTGAACATGCAGTCCGCAGCTACCATGCTCATCATCCATCACTGTTAATACGGTAAAATCACTTTGTTTGGCTCCTCCTGCCAGCCATGGAGCATGTTAAGCATGATGAAGGTTCTTGCTTGCTTCTGGCCATAGATTGCAAGTTGAAATTACATTTATTTGTTTGGAAAAACAAGAGGCAATATATGGAGCACATCATTGAATGTACAAGTGAATTTTGTGCCCCTCGTGTGTAATGATATTTATTATTATTCTATCTTATTATAAACACTAAGCCATCTCCAAACTTATTGTATGAAAGTGTGGAAGTTGAGGAACTGATCAGCTAATTTGTTTGATTTCAATTGTCACATGACCACGTCTCTATCATCCTGAGAAGCTTTTATATATGATATTTGAGCTGACATGTATGTGCAACTTCTCTAGCTTACCAATCCATGGTGTATGGTATTAGTGTTGAACCAATCACTCTTTAGTACCTTATCGATAAGATAATGAATGACTCCTATCACGGAGTTATTTGGTGAAGATGAGATTTCTTCCAAAGATCTTGCTGGTAGTGGTCGAGGTCTTTAGCGTGGCTAGGTTGGCCCATATCTTCAAAATCTATTAGATAAAGTTAGGCGTCAATCAAATCAAGAAATATCTTAAACTAGGCCATCTCTTATTTCCTGATCATACAATATGACATCGTTGAATTTGATTTAAACACATACAGAATCTAGATATGTCAAATTGTTTGAGGACTATTTCTTTCGGACGCTAGAATTGTCACATCCACCTATTCAAAACACAAAACACAAACAATATTTGCCATGCCTTACTTGCACCACTAAGAAATAAACAACATAGTAAGCTGAGAGCTGCAGAAGAGGAAGAAGGATAAAGTGAGGTCTAGGTTATGATTTCATTATATAATTATTAAAGGATGAAGCATTAACTTGTATAGATGTTTCATCAATCTAAACTTATGTAAACACTAATTTGATAAATAAAGAAATGAGATGATAGTTCTTTATCGACCATCTTGAGTGATCAAATGATTTCCTTATGGCATGCCCATGGATCTATTTAGTAACTCATACTCTGTCAAGCATCTAACGATTGCTAGAATAAAATTTAGATATGGACAAATAAATAATAGATCCTCTTAGGCAAGAACATGACTTTATTAGACATCATATGAGATAATTAGACCACCTTGCTTCAAGGAGAAAAAAACATCATTAGACAAAGTCCTTCAATTAATTTCACGATGGCGCAAAACTCAATCATCCTATATTATATTAATGATATTATCAATATAAATAGTTCCTCACCTTGCAATTCTCAGATCATTTACCTCCATTTGACCATGGTTCATACTTTTTTTCCTTCTAAAAAAGAAAATCCAATAAATTCCCCACTTCATTACTCCTTGACAAATTCATCTAAACAAAATTTTGGTGCCACAACTGAGGCTGTATCAACATGCAAAACTCTACTTCCAAACATTCACTTGATGGCCATGCCACACTTCAATGCATTTAAGCAAGAGAACAAAGAACTTGGTGATGACATCCTACAACAACATAAACATCACTCATTAACTGCAATCAGTAGTGAGGAATACAATGTCATGGATTGCTAATGAAGCTCCATTGGCAAAGGAAAGAAACTGTCTCTTAGTCCAAAAGATGTTAGGTTAGAGGTAGTGGCAAACACCATGATGCAACAGCCTACAAGAGCCTTGGACCAGCACACTAGCCACTGGCACTGGGTCTTCTCTCTATAGCCCTATGAGGTTGTCAGTAGTAGTTCAGTGGTCCAAGTAAGACATCACATGGGACATTATTTCTCTGGGGATAAAAGGAAGAAGATTTAGAGCATTGTGCAAGGCAGTGAGCACATGCATCAATTATTGTAGATCATCAAGTACATAGGCAGAAGCCAACTCCCATTGGTTTTGACTTTATGGGTGCTTAAACCATGGGACAATCTAAATACCTTACTTTTTTTTTTCTTCATTTAAAGCCATTGCATTCCTAACACAATTTGTTGATGAAAACCATGAATCAATGTAGAACCATTATTATTTGCCAATTTGGTGGGTTTTCGTAAACTAATATTTTTAAAGTCAAATCAAAGAATAAATCATAGGACATTCTTATATTGGTAAAATTACTATTTTATGATCCAGGAGATGAGGGTTTAAATAACATAAATATTTTTTCTATTTACAAAAATAAGATTATATATATTGTTCTTTTCTTAAGGACGATACAAGTATATAGATTAGGGTTCGGTTTTTTTTATAAGATGGTTCGCTTTTTATAAGATGGTGAATCAGTGCGATGATCAATTTGACCTTATCCGCATGATGTCATATTTTTATTTTAAAAATATATTTTTTAAAAAAATATATAATTATTACAAATTAAAGAATCTTATTTTATAAATTTTTTGTGATAAATGGTACCGGATCACAGGTCAGCTCCCAATCAGATTACATCCCAAAAATGGTGTTAAGAGGGTTGAGACAAAAGTACAAAACATGATAAAAAAAAAACCACACAAAGAAAATTGTAAAAGAAAAATTATCACCTTAATATATAATGAAGAAATCATCTACTAATATCATCTTTAATTCATAAAAAAAATTTATAGTTCTCGGCATCCATTTATATAATACTATAAAAACAACTTACCTAAGCAGGAAAAAAAAGCTTAAATAACTGATATATTTTATGAAATTTTCTTATATTACGATACAATAAGCTCGAAAGACATATTTTATTCTTTTCCTCTCACATCAAAATTTTGTTGCATTACCATCATTTGCACTGTCGAAAACGTATTGCGCTAATAAGATTATAAATAATTTTTTAAAGGAAGATGGCATCACTAGAACAAATAGGGTATTTCACTGTATTCAATATATCTTGAGGTTTGTGTTAGTTAAATTGTATACTTGAAAACATACCTATGATTTGGAAGGTGACAACCTAAAAAGGGGTGAATTGTAAAATCTAATTAAGAAAAATGTTTCAAATTGATCATTGAGATCTTGAAAACGAGATAGAAAATTTGCAAGCTCAAACGTACAAAATAATGAGAACAGATAAATTAAAGCAATGAGAATAGACACAAATGATGTGATCCATAGACTTTCCTAATGACTTGGTTACACAATATCTTATATTCTATTTATTTCTATTCTAATAATTATGTTCGCGAATCAAGAATAATATTGAAAACTAATGCTTCTTTCTCAAATATATAAACTTGTGGCAAAAGAAGTTTGTATTAACATATACTTCTTTGTATTAACAGGAGAATATTTCTTTTGTATTTCATATTGACATAATATATCAATTGACGTATTATCATATTCGAATTGACTGAATTTCAAATGTCAAAATCTCAATTTAACTTAAAATAGTGGGAATATTATCATTTAATCAAACCACTCTTTATATATATATATATATATATATATATATATATATATAGGTTTTAAATATTCAGAAGTCAAATTCAAGGATAGGCAATGCATTATTTAGCACCAATTATATTATTATACTTGTTGATCAATCAAACAATTCTCTGAGCTGGTCATTTGCCCACCATGCAAGTGACATTTATAACTGAGATTTATATTTCCTGGGTTTTTATTGGATTATCTGCATTAATTTTAGTACTAACAAGGAAATAGTCAAGATAATTTTTTAAAGATATCATTCATTATCTTAATCAGTCATAAAAATCTATTATCAGTATTTTTCTCCTAAAAAAAGCCATGAGTCAAAGTTTTGTGGTTTGTGCTAATTTCACAATGCCTAGATGGGATAGTTGGATATTCTGTCTTGTAAATATACTAAATCATACAAATAAAAATTTCATCGGACCTAAAGTATTTTACTAAGAACTACAAACAAAATTTAAATATTTTTAAATTAATTAAAAATATAAAATTTTTACTCTGCTGTTGATATTGTTCTATATAGGTCTGAATAATTGTTGTTATTGCCGTATATAGGTATGTATTCATGTATATCACACTTATTTATTACTCGATAAATAAAAAAGAGTAAATTATTATTCCTTCTACTTTTTCAAAGGAAAAAAAAAAGCTCCAATCAGATTGCACATAAAAAGTGCTATGCATATGTATCAATTTTTTTTTATTTTAATGAACGTTTGGTGAGAAGTTTTACAACAAAAAGTAGAAATGAGTCAATTTCCATTATCTTAATCTTGAAACATGATGACCAGCTATTAAAGGATATATCCTCCACACTCCATATGTGTACAAAGACCATTAGAAACAAGGGAAGAACACATTAAGCTCTTGCACAAGCATATGTTGGATTCCAAGCTTTTAGCTGTTGAGCACTTCCAAACCCCTATATAATTATAATAACATGATTCCCCCTCACAGATTTGAACTATCACATCAGCGGCAATGGGAATTGTGCACATCATCACTCCCAATTAGTAACAAATGAAAAAAGTAAAAGTATCATATATGTATATGTTAATTTTTATAATATTTTTATTTAGATGTTTTTGTATTTTATATTTTTTAAACTCGAGATGCTAATTAAAGGCGTTTATGTGGAAATATATCAAGATAAGTTTCATCTATAAAAAAAAAGTTTTTTTGAAATAAATAAATATTATTTGAGTGGCTAAAATAATCCCTTTTTTATTTATCAGAATAGAATAAAATAAAAAGGTCTTATAAGATGCGCGGCCGCCCTTTTTTATATAGTGTAGTTGTAGGTGGGCCTGTGGGTCCACAGGTGGGCCCGACCGACCGCAAACTCTCAGTGGGATGCAGTGACGAGGCCCAGTCGACAACAACAGCGCGAATGGGGAATAAAGAATGCGGCGTGCGAGGGAGGAGGGAGGAGGGAGGGGAGACGAGAGAAGGCGGCAGACGGCAGGCAGAACACCAGAAGCCGTAGTAGGCATCAGCCAATCTCCATGGAGCACCTCCCCACCCAAGCATTAGAAAAAGAGGAAAAGAAGAAAAGAAACGATGGAAAAGGAAAGCCGCTTTTTTGGCATATACCGCGATGATGGTGGTGCCGACCGACGACGACTTCACCTTTCCTATCAATTCCATTCCCCTCCCATTTCCCCTTCCCCCTCTCCTCCTCCTCTTCCTTCTTCCTCGACATGGGATCGCGCCTGCCTTTGTTCTCCTTCCGTAGCTGAGCTGGTAGCGAGGGACTGGGGTGGAGGCGATGGAGAAGAGCTGCGGGTGCTGGTCGGCGATCGCGGGTGGGTTTCGCGGAGCCTGTGTATCGTCCGACGCCGCCGCTAGGGCCTCACCGAATGCGATCCAGCCCAAGACGAGTGTGATCTATGATGCAGGTGCTTGATTCTCTTCCCCGCTGGTTTCTGTTGCTTTATTGCTCGATCGAATTCCTCTGGTATGGTTTCTACTGGAAAAGGAGAGATTTTGAGGCTCTTAGGTGAAGGTAGGTCAACTGAAGCCTACTTCGATTGAGCTAATTGGGTGTCTTTGTATCACCATGATGCATAGTGACTACTCCGGTGTGCAAAAGAGGCAACCTAAAAACTTGAATTTTATGTTAATCGTCACTTACTTGTTTTGTTATTGATCAACAATACGTGTGCTGCTGCGGTTTATGTATCCTATTTTGGGAATTAAAATGCGCCAACGGGTTCTAGTGTCCTGCTATTTTTTGAGCTAGTGTCTCTGCTAGATAGAAGTGGAATGGTTCAAGTGTTCTGTCTTCTGAAAATATTAGTGAAAGCCTTCTTCTTCTTCAGTAGGCTTTTGTTACTTTTGAGGGTAAATATGAGGGGAAGGCACTTGCAGAGTAGGCAAATAAGCCACACTATTAGAGTGCAGCTTTTGTTAGTTTTTTTTTTTCTGATTTCTTGTGAAAGAATGAAAAATTAGGTGTTGTCTTTCACTTTTGAAGGAAATCATGATCGAATTATCTTTCTATTCCAATTTGTTAAAAGTAGATTTGATTTTTTAAAAAAAAGTCCTTGACTATGCATATTTATGAAATGTACTAAGAAATACGGTGCCACATAGATCACATGTTGTGTAATAATGTCACTGTGCCCTCAGCTAGGAATCATAGCTTTTAATGGGTTAGCCAGCTGCACAACTTTGGATTTTCATGCTTGACACTTACAAGACATTACAGTAGTCATATGCACTGTAAAATTAATCTAGGAATCTCATCTTCCTAGATGCAAGGTTTTAAAATATTGGTCTAATATCAGTTGCAGTAGCTTATGAGACTATCAATATATAATGACATAATCTGTACCATCCAATATCATTGAAAAAAGATGAAAAAAAATAATTGAAATGTATTTCACCACATTTAGCTATATGTTTTGGTACCAAAATCTGGTTCTTGGAACTTTGCCTAGATATACTGACAAATCTATGTTGTACACATGCATTTCCAAAGAAAGACTCCATCATTTGGTGTTAGCAATCATAGCTTGCAATAAGCTGAATCTATCAAGTCAATCAATATGCTGTGTCAGAATCATCTGCAATCTACTACAAATTGGATCCACTTGACTGTCAAGACAAATCTAGTAGGCTATAATCATTGGGCAGCTTTAGTTAATGTTCTTCCGTATTTGAAATTACAATACAAGCCCAAACAACCATCAAGTAGTGTCATTTACTTCAAGAGCCAAACAAATAACATACGATCTATCAAGTCATTTACTTCTATGTTGTACACATGCATTTCCAAAGAAAGACTCCATCATTTGGTGTTAGCAATCATAGCTTGCAATAAGCTGAATCTATCAAGTCAATCAATATGCTGTGTCAGAATCATCTGCAATCTACTACAAATTGGATCCACTCGACTGTCAAGACAAATCTAGTAGGCTATAATCTTTCATTTTATTGGGCAGCTTTAGTTAATGTTCTTCCGTATTTGAAATTACAATACAAGCCCAAACAACCATCAAGTAGTGTCATTTACTTCAAGAGCCAAACAAATAACATACGATCTCAAATAAAGATGTAAACAAGCATTTTGGAAATGGTCGTAGTGCATGATCTTCTATGATAAAAAGATTATAACAGTAACTCAAGACAAATCCATACAACTTAGAAATATAAAAGAATAACTTATTGGCAACTTTCAAATAATGATTGTACTTGATCAGTCATCATACTCGTGATATTGACCCTCAGACCCTCAGTGATCTGAGTTAGAGTCTAATAATCTGAAACCACACTATCCTAAATGGTTGAGCCAGAAAACCCTAATTATTGTCAATGATACAAGTAAAAAACATAATATCATAGCAAACAATGAGAAAGAGAGGGAGGCACAAGGTCCAAATGCAACAATTATATTGAATTTAGTTAATACAATGTCCAAATGTCCCATGTAGGCTTAATAAAATGAGCAATTGAGCACAAACCACAGGATTATGACTTATGGCATACAGGAACAATAGAAAGAGAGGGAGAATCAAGGTCTTCTGTCCTCTCTATAATCTCACTTTTGCCCCATGTTTCCATTAGAAGAATTACCTGGCATGGCAGCCATAGTCATGGCAATAAAACTTTGTTAAACATTTAGGCATTGTTACTTTAGTGGTACCACATTGTGAACCCTATTATATCCCATTCCTTCTTTACACTTGTATTAAAGAAAATTTCTTTGCAGGTTTCTTTATCCAACCCCTAGAAGTCATGACAGCATGAGTGAGGTAGTGTGGATTAACTCCAATATTTTAAAGATAGTATATATTTTCCATTATTGTTAAGACATTTTACTAGGTCTACCTTGCATTGTTAATTAATATTTCTATTATGAACCTTTACTGGTTGAATTGTTTGGTTATATCTCTTCATTGGTGTTTCTTTTGGTTTATTACATGAATTATATTTTGCAAGTTGTGACTTCCTTTGTAATGTTGTCACATAGTTGGGGGTGTGCATGGTTTGGAAACTGAATCATGTCTATTAAACAAACTGAATCATAATAATCAGTTTGATATTTCCCAAACCAAATCCTAATTGATTGATCTAGTTAATTGGCACTTCTTCTACCTGTTGGTTGGTTTGTTTACAGTGGCTAATTGTGTGGTCCAGGAGGAAGCTAGTGTTGGCACAAAGGAAAACAGAGAGGGAGTGAGAAATAGGTTAAAAAGGGGTTAACTGAAGTTAAAGGGAAAATTGTGTTGACAACCAGTATATTTTGAGATAGACAAAAGAAGTACTGGAAGAAAAGGAATTCCAAATGCAGTAGTAGAACATAGAAACAAATATGAAAAGGCAATTGGACATAGAAAAACAAAAGAGGGCATTGGTAGTAGTCATATCAATAGCAGTATCAAAATGTAAATAAAGTTAGCATGAACATGACAAAATAAATCGGCATAAGCAAAATAATAAGATGAGTTTTGTTGCTGTTCTTAGATTTTCCTCAGACTTGATCAATAATTTGGACTAGTTTAGTATTTTGATCTTTCTGTGTTGACTTGCAGAATAAATCTTAATACTATTTGGATTACATATCTCCGCGGTGCTCCTTTAGTGGCATGCACAACATTGTTTTATTGGTTTGAACTTTCTTACTACTTTAAAGCTTTTGATTGAGATGATTGTCATTTCAGTATCTTGTAATCTGTGCTTGTAACATGAACCATGTATTTCAGCAGAAAATTCCAATGTATTGTGTTGTTCTCGAATGCAGCAACCGAGACCAGATATCTAAACGCTAGCAACCGTGAACTTGCTGCTTCTCATGAATCTACTTTCTCAATGGAAAGAACTCTAGATCCAACATCCAAGGACAAAACATCTTGTCAGTTACTTCAGTTTACTTTCCAGGAGCTGAAATCTGCTACTGGAAACTTTCGGCCTGATAGTATTCTTGGGGAAGGTGGATTTGGTTATGTTTTCAAGGGATGGATAGAGGAGAATGGCACAGCTCCTGCAAAACCAGGTACAGGTCTCACTGTTGCTGTCAAGAGTCTGAAGCCCGATGCTCTCCAAGGTCACAGGGAATGGGTTGTAAGTACATTCTTTTCCAGAGTATACAATAAACTAGAAAAGCTGTTGCTGAATGGTCAAATATCTGATGCAGGCTGAGATTAACTTTCTGGGGCAGTTGCATCATCCCAACCTTGTTAAGCTCATAGGGTACTGCATTGAAGATGACCAAAGGCTTCTTGTCTATGAATTTATGTCCCGAGGAAGTCTTGAAAACCATCTTTTCCGAAGTGAGTACATAATATTACCATAATTTGCTGAATGTCTCCATAGTAACAAAATTTGGTGCTATTTAGTAAACAAAATAAAAAACCTTCAAAAGGATCAGAACACAAGAAAAATAGGCTAATTCACATTCATTATTGTAGTCCATGTGGTTGGTTATTTTTCTATGGAATTCTAAGTTTGCTTGACTTAAGCCTTATCCAAAAATGACCTGAAGAACAAAAAATAAGCTTAACAGGATAACATTACAATGATTTTTCCTAGTCTCAAAATAATTTGAAATAGAAGAATTATATTTAACCAATTTTTCTAGCTGCAGAACCATCCATTTTATTCCTTTCTATATTATTTCATGTCTACAGATTGTCTCAAAGCTTTATAGTTGATCTTTAGGACACAGAATCAATCGAGTCTCTAAAAAATGCTCATCTTTCATTTTGTTCCTCCTCCAGTTACATTTTTCCTTAAGTTCATGGCATGGTTCATCAACAAAGTTCTTCTGTATAAGAACAACATTGAACATCTCATTATTTGCTTCTTGTTGGTTTTGTATTTATACTGTCAGTGCAAGTTAGACATTCATTTCACAGTCTTTTACACTCTGCAGTTGTTTGAAGGGGTAGTTATATTTTCGATCACAGAGACCAACAGCCCTTACGTCTCCTGTGGCATTGGCCTTGTATTCCGTCTATTTGTGCTAGTTTGTTGTGTCTTGCCTTTGACTGCACATTTACAACCCTTTGAGAAACATAAATACCTATTAATAGATCTCCCTTTTTTTCACTGTTTTTCCATCTATATATCTTAAATGATGTACTAATCTATTATTTGATCTTGTATTTCTGTTATTACTCTTTTCATTGAGAAATCTGTGCACATAGTCATCGAAAATTGTGTAGCCCTTATTTTTATACTGTTTCTGACTAGCAGGGGCTCTTCCTTTGCCCTGGTCCAGCAGGATGAAAATTGCACTTGGGGCTGCCAAAGGACTGGCATTCCTCCACGGAGGTGCCGATCCAGTTATTTATAGGGATTTTAAGACGTCCAATATTCTTCTAGATTCGGTAAATCCTTGTATATAATTTGATATGTTAATTGTTTGTAAGCAACTGATATTTCTTGTCTTGATCTTTTAATTGCAGGAGTACAATGCCAAGTTGTCAGATTTTGGGCTTGCAAAAGCTGGGCCTCAGGGAGATAAGACACATGTTTCCACCCGTGTTGTTGGTACATATGGTTATGCTGCACCAGAATATGTGATGACAGGTATGCTATGGAATATATAGTCTCTACAATAAGGTGATTAAGAAGCTTGATACAGAATTATAGGGATTTCTATGTAAATTTCTATCTCAATCTGAATAATGCATATGAAGATGCAATTATCCATATGCATCTAGGTTCAATGAATAGCCAGGATGTTGAGGAACATCCAAATGTTTTGGCAATGGATCATTATGATTATCGAAAGAATAATAAGATTTAGAAACTTATAACATAAAAAATTGTTTCTTAATATTTCCCTTATATATATATATATATTCTAATATATATATGTATATATATACATGTATATATACTTATATATATACACATATACATATATATATATATATATATATACATATATATATATATATACATATACATATATATATATATACATACACATACATACATATATACATACATATGTATATATATACATATACATACATATATACATATACACAAATTCCACTAGAAACTTATGATATTGAAGCAATTTATTGTATATGTATGATAATAGAAAACTAAATAGTTTTAATTTGATACTACATAATTAATGCAGTCTAGTGATGACACTTACTTCCAATGCACAGCTGACTTTATAATGGCTTCTTAAACCAAAATCTGACTTCTCATCTGCTCTATAACCATTTCATATGCATCTTGGGGATTGAGAATGCTTTCTTACTAAATTCTGGTTTGTGATACTTAAGGTCATTCAAGGAGCAATGCCACTAAGAAAAAGAAAGCCTCTTCATGTTAGAAATGAAACCAATATGTGTATCTGAGCTGTGTTACTTTGATCATTACTGAAATTAGTAGCTGAGGTAATGTTAATGGAAAAATATTATTGATATTTATTAAGTTTGATAAATGTATAAGCAAATAAAGAAATGTGAACTATCTATGTTTTACAGATTATAATTATAATAGTGCTTGGCTATCAAAACAGTGAATAGATTATAAACTTTAATTGCCATGTTTTGGGATAACCTGGTACTGATGGAATTCAATAGTGTTTATGCGTTCCTGGAAGTGTTACTCAACCAAATGATTTTTCAGCATATTTTACTTGATAATGTGCAAATCGATAGTTTAATAGTCTTTTAGTCTTCTTTTTGCATTTGTTGAGCAGAAAAAGTATGATTAAAGTGAATGTCATCTAAATTGAACACAGGGCACTTAACGTCAAGGAGTGATGTCTACAGTTTTGGTGTCGTGTTGCTTGAGATTTTAACTGGTCGAAGATCCATGGACAAGAATCGGCCTAGTGGGGAGCAAAATCTAGTGGCATGGGCCAAGACATATTTTTACGGAGATAAGCAAAGGCTTTTCGAGATTGTAGATCCTCGACTGGAGTTCAACTACTCAATTAAAGGAGTGCAGAAGATTGCTAAGTTAGCTTACTACTGTCTCAGCAGGGATGCCAAATCTCGCCCCTCTATGGATGAAGTTGTTAAGGATCTCATACCACTTCAAGACCTCAAAGACATGGCTGCATTGCATTTTCGCTCTCGTACATCACGAGGTAAGCAAAATAAGCACAAAGATGGTTAATATAGGTTCTCTTCCTGTCTTCTAAACAAGGCAACTAACAAAAATTTGTTGGACACAGGGAAGCATCATCGTTGACGATTGTTTTCGCTGTAACATTTGAAGGAAGAATATTTTCTGATTGCATTTCTTCAACCAAATAATGTTTGTGGGAACTGAGCACTGAGTCTACCTGAAAACTTAGATATTAATTACTAACTCATGTTTACAAGATTGACCATGAATGTTTCTGGAAGTACGATTACTCGACAAGCCGCAGCAGATGAAGTGCATACAGTGGAATGGTTCACATTCATTTGCTGGAAGAAACATGTTGTATGTAAACTATCAGATGGCTCTGTAAATTACGAATGTTCAAGCTTTATCACTGGTGCTATGTATTCATGGTCCTATGTTTGACATTACTTGGATCTGCTTAAGTTTGATTCTATGTTTTGTGGATGAAAGTGATGCACATCTGGTTTATCATTGTCTTGTCGCACAGGTATGGTGATGTTTGATCTAGGTTACATTGAGTGGTGACATAAAGTTACTCTGGTAGATCAATGCATAGACTACTAATTGAGGTTCAACATCTTGTAACTCTCGATATAAATGCAATGCTGTTTTGTTGATTGATGAGATGTTATAAATGAGATAATGGCAGAGATTAAAGAAAACAATTGGCTGTAAAGAAAGAGAAAGATGTATGAGAGCTTGATTGGGCTAATCATAGCTAAGATTGGTGATTGCAATGTGGAATTAGTGTGTTTCAATCAAGTCTTCCCATTGAATAAGATCCACACCACTAATGTTGTATATATTTCAAGACATATATGAGAGCTCGTGAAACCTTCATCATACAGACTTAGTTATGCTATAACTTGTTAAGCTCAAATTGGTTAAGATTTAAATATGCAATGGTGGTTAATAATTTATCACTCCCTTTAGGTGTTTTAATCTATTCTAAAATATTAAGATTGTAATTTTATAAAATATAATATTCAATTTAGGTTTTTTATGTGGTTTACAGCCCAACATTCATAGTATGGTTATTACATCAAATTCATAAACCCTTATTTAATCTTTCTAAGGAGTTTAAAGGATGATCTAAAGGCTTCTCTTTTTCGTTCGGATGATGCTCTCGTTTTTTATTTTCTTATTTGGTGATATCCTTTTTTTCTAAAATTCTAAATGTGTCACTGTCAATCATACTAACATAAATATTGTCACTTTTGCCTCATCGTAATCTTCTCCTTCTCCTCTATGAGATCTTTCTATTTTCACCCTTTTACTTTGGCTTTGCTATTTCCGTCCACAATAGTTGTCGCCTCCTCCGCCCCTTTACAAGGTACCATCACTTTGATGCTATCATTTTTGTCTCACTTTGATTGCTTCCTCTTCCTACGCAAAAAAAAATATATCATTTAGAACATTAGAAAAAAATGATATCATCAAATAAGAATGTGTTCCTTATCAAGAAATACTTTCTTGGCGGAGATAGTGAAAGTTGAAGAACTTAGCTCAGATACCATTTCAGAGTTCGAGTCTGTTCAGGTACCTAACACATAAGTTTTAATTTTACTTAGGAAAAGAAAGCTTATATCATTTTTAACTCACTTTAGGATATTAAAAAAATATAGACGCTAAATTGGAAAAGAAGATTACTATTTGTAAATATATTTTTTTTTCATATACAACTCTATGTTAACCACTTTCAATATTCCTAAGTTATCTCTTTTTAAAATAGATACATTTACATATCCCTAATTTATAACCTAATTTCAATAAAATCTTTTCACTCATTATCTACAACCCCTTTTTTTTTTTTTTTGCCCTTTTCGACTTCTTCCCCTCCTCTTAATTAACGGAGGTGATATAAAATGATGAAAGAAAAAAAATGAGAAGATGAGAAATAGTTTTTGACATTTGTTATAATGATTTAATATTTTTAAGATTATATACATTGTGTAATAATTTAGAAGACATCATCATCTTTTATATCAATTATATTAACCCAAAAAATTATCATGTTTTGAATCTTTGTAAAATGTAGACGGTGGAGAGAGTCTATAGCAGTACTATGCACACGCAATGGCTATGAAAAAAGAAAAAAAAAAGAGAAGAATAAAAATAGAATTACAAGGATTGTAAATAATAAAATATTATTTTATTAAATTTTTAACAGGGTTTGGAGAATAAAGAAGTTGTGAATAATAAGAAAAAGACTCTAAATAAAACACTCCTTCGGAAACTGAAAAATGAAAACATGAATCCCTACCGTTTTTAAAGTGAGAGTTGAAATCGTGTTTATTTTTTTCCTTTCCATTCACTTTTTGCCGATTCATCTATTTTGTTCGGATTTTTTTTTAATTTCGAATAAAGTGAATGGTCTTCTTGGGTGGATCTCTCAAGTTTAAATGCCACTGATTCACGAAGAATATATATATATATATATATATATATAAGCCCCCCAAATATTAGAAATTTTTATGTTATGGCCAACTAATAGGGTTCCTCGACATGAGATTTTCCAAATACAATCACTAGGAGGGTGTAAGCCAATAAAGATGTATAGAATAGTAGAATTGGGCGAAAGAAGTTAAAAGGACTACGTTTTTTGTGTGGGAAAGAAGTTTAGAAATCTTGAAAGGATCAATACACCCCGAGTGGAGGAGAGATGGAGAAGGGGCTTCCAGCATCTTGATCACAAGAGACTTCGATTTCCTTTCTTTTAAGAGCTTCTCATGCTGCCGTCTTCAAATGCTGATGAGGGGCCTTAATCAAGGGTTTCAGAGTTCTTCGAGCGTGAGCCGCCAACATGGGGTTCCGATTTGGTAAGGCACTTTCTTGAAGCACTAGATTGTTTCGTTGCTCCAATCAGAAGCTTAAGAGCAAGGCGCTAACGCCGGTTATGAACTGATCGCTTTGTCCAATTCGTTCGGAAAGAAGAGAGGAAAAAGAACCAGTTTTTTAGCAGATTACCTGTTCACCGAAATGTCGAGGAACATATGACGCAGTAGGTGACTTATAAATTCCTCCTTTTCCACTGCAAATACCACTCCAAAATACACTGATCAAAATAACTTCTCCTAACATAACCAAGATTGATCAAGTATCATGGCGCTTTTGGCTTGTAGCAGTGCCATACAAGTAGTAGTAGTGTTGCCTTTCACCCTTTTGGCTTCTCTTTAAAGCCTTTGATTCAACTTGCTTCCTCTTGCGTTTAAACCTGATTGATATCAATTCTTCTGGGGAGTTTGCGAGACTGGACTCCACACACCAGGGACAATATGAAAAAATTTGAAGGGGATAAGAAATAGCTCTATGTTGAGGTGTTGTCCTTGAATCTCAAGAGATAATTTAGAACGCTTCTTGGAAGTGGTGAAAGATCCATTATCGATCTGATCTCGAAAGGCATTATGGTTTCCAGCTTCAGCTTTGATATCTTAGCATAGTTTGACCAATTCTGACATGGATGGTCAAGTTGGATTGGGATCAGCTGAGGGCATAGGGAGTGGGGGAATGAATGATGCACCAGTACACATTCCATGTTTCCTCATTGATTATTCCAGCATGTCCACTGGTGCTTCATTGAGACCATGCTGCCACTTCTCGACATTGGAGAGGTGGCTGGGGGAGAGAAAAGATGCCTGGGAGGTGGTTGCATATCGAGTACGTTCTACAATTTTATGCTGCTGGATTGTCAATTTTTTTTTTTCTTTTATTTTTGGATGCAGTTGCTGGCAATGCATCCACAAGATATGGTCCTTTCTTGTGCCATTTTGGTGGCACTAACCATGATGATGCAATGCCAAAAACCCTGGTTTAGCTGTTATAGACCTCAAGTAACATCGTTGGTATCATTTCTCCACTTATCCTTTTTTTAATTGATGATTTCATCTTCATCACCTGATATAAATTTTTTCACTTATTTTCCTTCTCAACAGGCCAGGATAAGTGGCAACATAGATCATTTGGTTTGACCTGTGCACCCATTGGATTGTTCCCGAAAAGCATATAAGATGTCAATAGTCATTCATAGTCATGTTTTAGAGGAAATTGCTGCCATAACATCTGAAAGTCATGAATGACTAATTGTTCATTTTTTTTCTTTTGTTGTTGCTTGGTTTGATTTTATGTTGTGCATCCATCCTCGTGATCTCCTAATCGTTAGGCAGTTGGATTCACTTGAACAAAATGTCCTTTAGAAAATAGTTCCTTTCTGGAATATTCTACAGCTCTACAATATGCCTATGATGCGAGCCATAAACCATATTTAACAACTGTACTAGCTTGTGGTTCCTTTCCTTTGTGTAGTTTTTTTGAAGATCCGTGATATATTCGTGTATAGGTACTTACAGAGCTTGCACAATATGTTGTTCTGGCAGAGAAACTTGGTAGGCTAGCTGTCCAACTCATGCCATGAGGCAGTGGTGTGAAATCACTGAAGGTGACATATGCATCTGCCAGAGTTCCTGACAATCTTGATACAAGGTTGATGAATGCTATGATCACCAAGGGTCTGATAGAGCCGATTTCCAGTGCTTTTGTGAATCTTATATATGCTGATTTCAGGGCAAAACAAAGAGGTCCCCGAATGACAGAAGAGAGTCATCTTGGATGGTTCCCCTGCGGACCATCTGGAGTTCGTGCAAGTTCAAATCGCCAAACTGGAGTCTTAATTTCCAATTGCCATGCCAGAAATTGGAGAAATAAGAGTGGGAGGGAGGGTAAAGGATGACACTTACCAGCTAACAAAGGTAGGATCATTTCGGGTGGATGTAAGCTTTGATGGGAGCTTGATTCTGTGCAGACAGGTTGATCAGTTAGGGATGATTGGAGCCATTGGGAGCATCTTGGGCGAGCAAAACATGATGTGAGCTCTACGACTGTTGGGAGGATTGCTTCTTGACAGCATGCAGTCATGGTTATTGGAGTGGATGAGGAACCAAACAGAGACTCTTAAGAAGATTGGTGACGTCCCCACCATTGAAGAGTTTGTCCACCTGAAACTTTAGTACCACTCTTTTTTTATTGTAGGCTTTGCAACATTGTTTTGTATTCTACAAATGCTTGTACTCACGCATCGAAAACATGAAAACAACGTCAAAATGTAGTCTATTGAGTTGCGAGAATTGATCGGATTCTGTAAATCGTATTCAAGAATCTGTAAGAGGGGTTACTTTGTAGCTGCTTGCTCGATCTGTTATTGTGTGAGATTTAACATTGTGTTTATAGCTTTTGGCTTTGGTCGCTCAGATTTCTAGTCTTTTTCTTCCTACAGTGCCAATTAGGATTCAAAAATTAGATAAAGATTAGATTCCAGGTTTATACAAATGTGCTCGACTCACATCTAATCCATTTAATTGAGTGCCCCGAAAAATATAATATTCACAAGCATAAATCTACGAAAAATAAATTGAGTGGTCGGTGGACATAGTGCCAATTGTTCTAATTTTTAAGATTCATATAAATATTACTATAGACTTTTGCCAACAAGCGGGCATTTGGTCTAGTGGTATGATTCTCGCTTAGGGTGCGAGAGGTCCCGAGTTCAATTCTCGGAATGCCCCATTTATACATATCTGCTCCCTAACCTTTTTAGAACAAAAATTATATTTCATTCCATCACTTTTCCTTCCTTTCATGTAATAATTAAAATAATTTCTTTGGAATGGAATGCGATCATATAATTATTATCAATTCTCGGAATGCCTCATTTATATATATCTGTTTTAGATTTTTTAGAACAAAAATAATATTTCAGTCCATCACTTTTCCTTCCTTTCATGTAATAATTAAAATAATTTCTTTGGAATGGAATGCGATCATATGCTTAAATAATCATTCCCATTGAAGAAATAGGAGAATGGCAGAGACGAGGAGGTTCACATGTGGCAATCTCAATTACGCTCGAGGTTATCGAAGCATATAGCGTCTGTTCCCTCTCACACTTGGTATGGGGTTAGTTCACAGAACTTGATTCCTCCTGTTCTACATACTTCTATTCACTTTGTCGAATAGAGCTGATAAGTTACGAGCAAACTCAATATCTGATTCCAGATATGAAGTTTCAGAGATCCGTAGATGCTATGTACCCTGTCAAGATTTACAATTGAAGTTGTCGATAATTTTCTGGTCTTAATTCAAAGCCATTTGTTTATTCAGAACAAGCATCTCTAAGTACAATGAAGCACGTTAGGGTCATATCTTCGAGTCAAATCTCAGTTCATGTAATGGCACAGTTCTGATACAAATCTATCAGCAAGGACATTAGACCCGGTAAATAATCATTCACTCGACAAGAACTTTTCCTCGACCCAACTGAATATAACCTGGTTATTCCAGAGATTTTTCGAATGTGGTGTCGTCGTCGCACGTATATTTATTTCAAAATTTTAATGATCCACGCGTGCAGGTGCATGTAAATCCAATTTCTTTGACTGAAAAAGACGGTAGCAATTGAAACGGAACATGACCATATTCAATCTCATTTCTTTAACAAAACTCTACATACAGAGTTCGCAGAAAATCCAACTACTGAATCTAGACAGCTACCTACAACTAGTCTTACCATGCTTCATCAAACCTCGGCTGCTTGCCTGTAATAACTTTATCTCCCTTGCAGCCTTGGATTACAAGCTTGTATGTAAATGTCTCCCAACTGACATCTTCCTGAAACAACACAAACAGAAAAAAGCATTAGAACAATTTAAACAGATACAAAGTGAAGAAAAACAAAGAAATTGGTATCTCGCGATGATACAGGAAAAGTTTGCTTCCCTGAATGCTAGAATGCATAGGCAGATATGAGTTCAAATAACATAATTTTCCTATGTTAGTTTCTTAAATTTTAGGAACAAAGTATCGTGCAATGTTTTAAAACCTTCTAGAATCATTGCCTTCATCATTATGCCAAAAAATTTTCGCCCAGTGAGAAGCATAAATATTGTAAGGATTGATGTTCACAAAATGTCCAAGTATAAACAACTCTACTCGATCATGACCTACAATGTCAATCAGTGACCGAGTATCAGGACTCGTATGCAGATATTTACAGAAACTTATATATGTCCATGGTTTATAAGTACTGATGCTTGCAGAATATTCCATAAGACAGGACAGAATCCATCCAAATTACCATCTTCTTGTTTTTGCACATGGATCTCTATATCCAGCTGATCATGGATATGAATCAATATGATTGGTGATGTTGGTTAATATCAAATTTGTTGGAAGTTCCTGTCTAGTTTAAAGACTAAGAGGACAGAGTTAATCAACTTAAACAATCAGATGTTTAAATATCAACCAAATACAGGCTTGTGAGCATGTGTGGGCCATCTTTTACACTGGAAAGGTGGCAAACCCAATGCACGAGGCTCCTCCTAATAGAAGATACAGGGTGGGTCGATAAAGGCAGCCTTAACTCTATATATAGTATTTAAAGATGCTGTTTCCATCACAAACATTGGTCTCCAATTTGTAAAGAAACAACCCAACCATTGAACCAAGGCCCGCCCTCTGTCTTGAAATCTATAATGGCATAAAAATCAAATAATAGTAGATACTAGATAGAATGTTGATAGACATAAAAACATCCATATTAATTGAAACTTCAGATAAAAGTGAAGGTATAAACAAAGGCCAACATAGAAAATGTAGCAAACCTGGATGGCATTTTATTGTCGGCAATCAACAACTACATACACCGGTTTACCATGTAGCCAGCAACCACCCTTAAAGTAAGTGGAATAGTTAAGAAAGCAACTCAAACATATAAGAAACTAGAAAAATTAGTCCCAGAAAAATTTCCTACAGCAAGAATATTATGAAGATGATGCAATCCCTCTTTTGCTTTATTAAGAAAAAAAAACTAATATATCCATGTGAAATGATTGAAGTGGATAGATGAACCAACATTTCTACAACAGGCAATCTTCTTTGCCCAATAAGCACCAAGTAGAATGTCACAATAGTAGAAGCACAACATTTAAAGCATAAAGTCAAAGGTGACAAACAGTGCCATATTTCATTGGCCTTTTGCTTTCTTTGTGCCTACAAGAGTTTGTTATTTACTTCTTTGTACCAGAACTAGGCAGTTGTTCCTTGTTTTAGGCACTAGTTCAAACCTATAAAATAATAAAATGTTCTCAATGTTTGCATCCATAAAACTAAAATCAGTAAATAAAACTGTTTTAGGTTTTGTTTTACCAAATTTCCTTGACTAGGAAACTGAAACCAGATTTATAGGTTTATTGTCCCGTCGACAGTTTAAAGACAAAATTATTACATTAAAATCATTCATATTTATTTGTTTCCCATGACTGAGCCTGTATGATGGAAGAGACATTGATAATGAGAGAAACTACCAACAGTATGCAACCCTAGATGGTCCAGATTGACAAACCCAAAATCTAGATTTTTTTTTTTTTTTCCTGAAGGGTTGAATGTGAATAGAACAGTCTCTGTAATGAACAGAAAGCAGAACATCAAGATTAGATCACGTTGGGATTAGATAATTGTGCAAATCATAAGAAAATGAGTAAATCACTTAGCAATTTCAAGAAGCATACTTTCCCTGACACTAAAATTTGGCAAAATGGTTATTTCTTGAGTTATTTTTAGTACAGAAGATCAAATGATTATCACATTTAGGTGGTTCAACTTTATAATAATTTTAATACATTAAGTTCCAGGAACCAAGTTAGGCACAGGAGTAAAACTCACATATTTCACCAATAATATATGTAAATTGGAAACAAGAACTGAGAACAACCAAAATAAATATACAATCTTAGGTTTACTTCCTAGTTTACCTGTCAATGACTTGCATAGAAAGAAGGATCTAGAATAACACGCAACATATCATATGGAGAGTGTACCTTAAATTTCGGTAACCCAATCAAACATGCGCATTCAATCACATCAGCTCCAACACGTTCTAGAAATGCAAATTGTTACAAGCACATAAGAATGCGATTAGTCTATACTAGTGAGTAGTGAAAGGAAAGACGTTGACAACCACACATGCATTAACAGTTAACCTGAGAAAAGTTCCTCAGGAAAAGAACCATTTGCAGCAAACAATCAACATGAATAATAACATTTTTGCTTCACACAACAACTTAATCCTTATCTTTGATAAAAAGGATTGACTCCAACTTCTTTCCTACTATTCCACGTCCAACGACCGTAATTTTTCTCTAGTATCCACGACTTTCACAGTACAGTTGAACTACTCAGAGATCTACCACAAAGTAATTATTTTCAAAAATAAACATATCCTGTATCAAGCAGAAAAACTTTGAGAAGCCAATTATTATATCTAACTTGAAGTTGTCAAAAAAAGAAAAACTTGAAGTTGTCATTCTAAGAAGAGAAAAAACCAAAAACTTTATAAATTTGCAAGAAGGTATGGTCCTAATCACCTTGACTATCGAGTCTATCATTGAAGTTGTGCACATGCAACTACTACTTTTGTCATTAAATATCCTATAGCAAAGGCACAGGAGCCACATCAACCTAGTGAGCACTTTAGCACTTGATTTACATGTCGCACAAGAGCCACATCAATCTAGTGAGCACTTTAGCACTTGGTTTGCATGTCTTACAAGAAAATTTTACCATGATTATCTAGTTGGTATGTTTTTCTTCCTTGGTTCCTCTTATTTCTTTAGTAACTCTAAAATTTTCTATTTAACTTTAAATTAATGTCTTTTGCATTGTAGAATGAGAACACAACGGTTCTAATTGCTATGCCATCCTCAAAACCAAAAGAATTACAAAATTCTGCGAGCTATTCTTTTCACATTGAAGTTCTTGCCACAGGATTTGGTGGCTATAGTTCAATTCACTTGGTCACTAGTTCAGTTTGCCAATCCTATGTCACAGAATATGCAGCAATTTCCATTATTAGACACCAGACATATTATCAAAATATTAAACATGAACATATAGAAAATAAGGGTGTCTCAGACTAGGAAAAGAGGAATGAAGAACTTCCTTAAGTTGCACAGGATGGGATGAAGTTTCTTAATTTGCTACAATGCTTACTTTTGCACTCAAATTAGCACATAAAATCCTGAAACCATCAAAGCTCTAAAAGTTGTAAAACTCTCACCATGTGGTGCTGTAAAGCACAAAAACAAGTTTCTAAGCGTTGCTTTGGTAATAGACTCAAACTTCATTGACTACAATTACCAACATGCATTAAGAACATATACCTAGAGGAAAATTTTGATGATTGGACCATCGTGAAGAAATTCAAAGTTCATCCAAAAAAAATCTTGTCAAAATTGATAGAACTCACATAGAACAAGAACTGATTTATCAACCAACCTTAGTATACTACAATGAAATTAAAACCTACGGAATATCAATAGGAGAATTGGATTCAAACCAATGATTTGATGGTGAATATGATACGGAAGCCACAAATAAAATTTAATCAATAAGGTAAATTATGTTTTTTCTGTAATTTTTTAAATGCATTCAAGTGATAAGCACAAGTAATTTGACACATTGTGTGTACAAGGTTCTAAATAAACCATACCTAGAAGTTTTATTGCAGCACATAGAGTCCCCCCAGTAGCAACCAAATCATCAATGACAATTACACGCTCTCCTCGGTTAACAGAACCAAGGTGCATTTCCAAAGAGTCAGTGCCATATTCCAACACATATGATTCTGAAATAACCTCACCTGCACATTCTCATGAAAAAGAAATTAGAGACGGTTAATGATCTGCAGTAGTGAAAATGAACATGATGAATATAACATATTACTCTTTCGATGCATAGTCTTTTAGATAAGAAGATGCCAATAGATTATAGATAATATATTAATATAGAAAAAACATAAATAAATATATAAAAGGTATATCATGAGAAGCATCAAGGCCATAATAGTTCTCATAGTTAACTTCGATGTTGTAGATGAAAAAGTTGTCAGTCTTTTTGTGTTACCATGCAAAATTCAATCTATTTCATTTATTTAGATCAAAGGTTAACCTTCCACAGGCCAGAAGACTCCGCATAAGATGGGCCAAACTGATTTTTTGTTGGTCCTATACACCAATGAATCCCAATGTCTAATCAACATCCATCATCTAGGCAAATGCCTTCCAATGATATGATGATCCTTATCATCACACTACATAGTTATGCTACTGATTTAATGGCAATTGGAACCTACATGACATGGCAACGAGGCCCAATCCGGATTAAATTGAAAATGCAGGATGACCTTTTTCCTAAATGGGAAACATTTAAAAAACAATCCAAATTGAGTTAGAAGGAAACAAATAAAACCAAACTTTAGTTAAAACTAGCATAGGGTTAATTTTACTCTCAAGAGGGTTGAGCTCCTTTGGTAGTGGTGTTCAAGTACTACTTAGTTTAAATATTATTGTCTGGAAAGTTTCTAGAATCCCATTTAGAATAAATCAATGTCAAAAATTTTCAGTAAATATGCTAAATATTTATCTAGTTAGTCATATATGCTAAGAATTTGAAAATCCAACAACAGGGAATTTTATGAAAAATACAAGATTAACTTTTAAACATCCAACTTCTATGATTATAAACCTCTAGATAGTCCTACCTAGAAATAAGAGAGGGTAGATTAAGAGTCTATAAACAAAGGTATCATGAGCCCTTAAAGCAAATCCAACATAAGATATCAATAATATTATCGGTAAAGTTTCTACCTCTTCTCCTTCTTTATTCTCCTCTTCTGCCTTCTCTCTCTAGATTTTCTTCCTCTTTTTTCCTTTGATGGTTCTCTTGGAAAATACCTTCTTCCTTAGTGCAAAGGATGCCGTTATTGTGGGAACTAATCAATTAATATATAACAATCGTTTACTACCTATAAATTTGTGTAGTATTGTTAATATTTATTTACTAATAAAGATATCATAATTAGTTTTCAACAAATTAGATTTATTATTTTAGAGTTGCAATCTTTTGTTTCACACTCCATTAACAATTTACATTTATGGTTTTTGTTAAAACATTAGATGTTATATAAATAAGAAATTAAAAGAATCTTTTAACATATGATACTTCTTACTTTTTAAATTTCATATTATATTTTTCTAGTGTTTTGTTATCTTTATGATCTTGTAAAACAGGTTAAATTTAAAATTATATTGTTGGATGATGTTTATTTTGACAAAACTCATTGATCCTATCGCCCTCAATCACGATAAAAATCTTGCAAACTATGCATGTCACTAACAATTAAACTACGCATCCATTTATTAGATAATCTTAAAAACTTTGACATATCTAGAATTTAAGAAATTAAACCTATAATAGACACTTTAAGCATGTTTTCTTTTAATAGATGTTCACCTACTACTAATGACAAAAATGCATAGATGATTTCAGGATTAGTAACTTAATCATCAGTTATTACACAAATTATTTGACTATTATCTAATTTTTATGATTAAATTATCATCATCTTTCAAGTATACTTAATCTAACATGGTGATTACCTATTTGTGATGAAAAGTTGCACAGATAAGATTACGATAAGACTAATCATTTTTCCATCACTCACCACATGAAGTATTGGACTATTAACTAGGCTTGTTGGTGCCTCAGAACAATTATCATCTTTCGAGAATGCTTAATCTAATTCTTCTTTCTATTATCTTAAACCCAATTCTTTTATGTGTGTGTGCATATAAATAGCTTAATTAATGAAAATGATTTTTTTGTGAATGAATTAGGGACCTGTGACTTGTTGCAATTAAAATTTTGAAGCAAATTAAATTAGGCTTATTCATAATTAATACAATAGATCATATGTTCCATTCTATTGGTTGGGGATTTGTGCTAAGTCCCATGTAGTTCATTTCCATACTCTCAATTGGATTTCTTCCTCAACCTGAAGTATTTTATGCCTGAATGGCTAGATTGCTATATTGACAGCTCAGATGCAAGTCAGTATGTTAAAAAAAAAAAAAAAAAAGAAATCAGTATGCTAAAATTTCTATAAAAAAAAAAAGGTAGAATCCTAAGTGGCCATATCCTGCCAACTGTTTGATAAAATCTAATATAGTCCAAAATCCTGTTTATAATGTTAGTCGACAAATTATTCATGACTTGAAGTCAAAGTCACGACAATTCATGGGGATAGGATGCCCAAAATGAAATCTTGTTCACTGTGAAGAATGTAGGAAATCATAGATATTGTAACAATAAGAGGTACTCTTTAGCTGTGAAAACTGCCCTTTCTTGTAAAATAAAATCCACCAGAAGCAGTTAATTCACAAGTGAGATGGTTTAGTGCAGATCATGCAGAGAAAGAGAGCAGAGTAACAAGTACCTGGCAACTTCTTAGGTTTGCGCAATGGTACAAACTTTGCGCCAAGCGCTAAAGCAAGTGGTGTGCCAAATATGAATCCTCTAGCTTCAACTCCTAATAAAAGAGACTGACTTAATAATTTTGGTCAAAACTATTACCAACAAAAGAAAAAAAATCATATCCTCAAATCTTAATGAGACATGCAAGATTGAAGAAAGTAACACTCAGCTAAAAATACAAGAAAAATGTATTGAATTAACATTTCAAGATATATTGGATGAAGAAATTATTTCAAAGTCCATCGCTCTTAACTTCTCAAACTCTCTCAATCTATCCCGATCTCACTTTCAAATCTTACTTTGATTTTAAGAAATTCGAGCTTCAAACTCAAGAAAGCATCTCAGATTCAAAATTTTTGCATAGTTTTTCTTATTGAAACTTCCAAAATTCACCAGGAGGTCCAACTTCAACAGCTACCCTTCACATGCAGCTCGAGAGACCTACTACCGAGTCAAAGTATATGCGCATACATAAATATATATCCTAATGACCCCTGGTTCCAACACCCAACAGGAACTTCAAACTCCTCATCTCTCATGGCAGTATAGCTAGTCCGTACAAGCACTGGCCAGATTGCATCCACAACATGCAGTCTCTAGGTGTGCTCAGCAGTCAGCAAACTAGGTTTTACCTCACCAGTTTGCGAACATTACCCAAACAAAAAATGTCATTCCAACCAAAGCAAAATTATAAAATTTGTTCGCAAATGAATCAAGAATTCGACAGCAAACCTACCAAACGCAGCTATTAAAAGATTTTATCGACTCCAAAATCCAGAAACCAGATCATTTAACCAAAACAAGCAAAAGGATACAGGGAGAAACAGAACACACTAATTACACACCAGCAACTGCAGAGATGTTCATGTCCCTGTAGCGATCAACGAAGATCTCCACGGCATCCTTGAACACCTTGGGCCGCAGCAGCAAGGTCGTGATATCATTGAACATGATCCCTGCTTCGATCAACCAAAAGCATTGGACAAAAAGGGAAAACAGAACCACACGAAACCGAAACCAAACAGAGAAAAGACAGAAGCAAAGAAAAGCAAGAAGAAGAACCTGGCTTGGGGAAGTGGGGAACCACACGGATGGCAGCCTTGATGGCCTGCAACCGCGGGTCTACTCCTCCGTTCTCCTCCTCCACCATGATGACCTCTTTCTCCCCTCCTCCTTCCTCGGCCTACCTTCGTTTTCCCACCTTCGATCTCCACCTGCGCGAGTGCAGCTGCTGCCGATACCGGGCCTCGAGGCTGTAGTAAGCAATAAATAGGAACGTGGAAGGGGGTTACTGCTGCCGCTGTCGTCCACTGACTGCTGCCGTCGCAGCTTTGAGGTTGTTTTCGGCAATAATTACGAATGCGGAGAGACAGGAGTTATACCGCCCACTGACTGCTGTCGCACCCAGCTTTGTCGTCTCTCTCTCTCTCTCTCTCTCTCTCTCTCTTTATGCAGTTCCCAAACTGCTCTCTGCTTCTTCTTCGGGACTTGGGGAGAGATCGACGAGGGATAGACCAGAAAAGAAAGCAAAAGAATGAAGTGGGAGGAGATGCGAATCGGCTTTCTGGGATTCAGAGGATTTGGGCCAACGCGGGCACGACTGAGTAAGAGGATCCCCGCGAGTTTTTGGGTGGGCCCTGCTGTAGCGTTGTACTACCACCGCTGTGGCTCACGGTGGAGACCAGAGTGGGGGTAATCGCGTATAATATATGGGTAAAAGAAATCAGTGTCTGTGTCAGTCTGTGTCGAGAACAGGACAGTGCTATTTAGGTTGACTAAATTGTCAATAAATAGAAAATTAAAAGAAATATTTTTTTAGAGGTCATGTGATGGCATCTCAGGAGGCATGGCAGTGAATTGATGATGACTCATTAATTAAATTGAGATCTTGATTATTAGAGTAATTATAAATTGTCTTTTATAATTAATTATTTTTAGCATCTTAGTTTTTATATTTTTAAAATTATATCAGGATTCTTGTATTATATGTATGAAAGTAAAATATTTAATCTTTTGCTTCAATAAATATTTTTATTTTTAATTATATAAAATTATCTTTTTAATCTTATATAGAAATTTTAATATTTTATTTTTGTAAATATAGAGATTTCAATATAACTTTTAAGAGTGTATGGATCGAAATATCAAAAATAACTAATTATAGGGGATAATCTATAATTAGTTCCTAATATCTATTATCAAAATTTGATTAATTCTAACGAATTTTAATTTTGGGCTCAAGCAAAAGGTGATTAAAATCGATGGTAGTGAGAGAAGTTAAATTTTATATGGTTATATTTTTATTTATTTTTACAATAGGGAATTCATCATCCTCAACTATGACTATCAACAAATGGATACTTAAAATAATAATGACAATTAAAAAATAAACACTTTCCAAGAAGGAAGAGGAGAGTGTTTCTTCCATCTCATTTTGGATAATATTCCTATTTTGATTTTGATTCTGCTTATATGTTTAGCAAAGCAGCTGAACTTTGATTATATAATGCAAATGCTAAATGTCATTAAACCTATAACCATCACCAACATCTCCACATCAGAGGGTCTTGAAACCTGCTAATATTTAATACACACCACCACCTATACCTGCCATCATCTTCACCACCTTAACATCTATCATGACATATGTATCACATGTTCTACTACATGTCAAGCCCTAAGATCCTTAACACAAGATCTAGCAAAAGATCTTCCCATACATCCATGAAACAAGATCTCAAAAACTAATAAACATGTCTAAGGAAACAAGCAAAACACCCATGAGAACTTTTCTTATATGTGACATATCTCTCAAACCCAAGATAAGGCTATTATACTAACCTATATAGGTTAGCTACACATTTTTGCTATGATAACTTGAATATTATTTCTTACCTTCCTCAAATAGTTTTTGAACATCCAAGTGTTAATGTAAGCTAAGTTTTTGAATATATATATATATATATATATATAGAAAATTCTGAGAGAGGATTTCTTGTATTTGTGATAGTAAATATTGATGATTTATTGATAATCTCTCAATTAGGTCCTCATGTTTCTCTAGTGTTTTACAAAGTACCAACATAATTTTAATTATATGATGCAAATGTCAATGGCACTGAACCCCACCATCACCATCACCACCACCACCACCACAACCTCAACCTCAAAGGCTAGTATTGCCACCCATTTCATTATTAATATTATGCACCACTATGCCCACCACAATCTCCTTGTCCTAATTTTCTCCCTTCACTCCATCTCCTCTACCGTCTTAGCATCTATCAAAGCCTATATATCATATATTTTACCATGTCTCATGACCTCAAATCCTTGAGGCAATCATTGAAATCTGATAAAAGACAGATCTCATAGATCAACCAACATACCTAGGGAAACATATTAAAAGTACACAATAAATAACATGATAGACTTCCATAGCATATTAAGCATAGTGCATAAGCATACATATCATGGCATGACATACTAGAATGCGATCATACATCTTCATAATTATTCCCAATTGGGCAGACTGTCATGCAAGTATATGAAGTCTATTTACCTTGAACCCACATTAATCCAATTAAGCTCAATTTCATTAAGTCTCAATTTCTGAGGTAAAATTATTTTTTCCCCTAGTTTGGTACTTTGTTATTCGACCAACGTAGACTTAGATGATCTTATTAACCATCCATTTCTATCAAATATCTCATCAATTGACCATCCCCATCCAACGCCACCATGTAATTGTTGCAGGCTTACTACGTGAATCAGTGGCTGACACAGGTCCACCCCTTCGGCGAAGAAGACAAAGGCTGCGCAGGGGCGTCGGGGCCCTACGATCCACATCGTACGGCCATGATCGAGAGTTTTTGTCCCGGAGTCGGCCGCTGGTTGGTGATGGTGGTGGTGGCGTGCAGACTCGCAGTCGCCCAGAAGGAGCTGAGCGAGATCTCGCGCTTTCTTGTTGGGTTATGGTTGTCAACATCGCCGGCAGCTTCTGGTTTCGAGCGCCCATTAGTTCACGAAAGATCCCAGAGATCTTTTGGGGGCCATGGAGGAGGGCGAGGTCGTCGCCTCGCACCATGGCGGCCTCTGATCGCGCTGCATGAGGCCACACTAATGTCTCCTTTTAACTGCTGCATGTGGCGGCAGCAGGCGCCGTTTGATGGGTGCAGGTGGATGTTTGACTATTGACGGAGCAGGCGTTAAGCTGTTTGACATCCCGAGGACCCATGAAAAGTTGACACCGGGACACTTTAGAGGGCCCACCGTTACGACCGATTTAGATTGGAATCTTGACTAAAGAAACATCATCAATCATCACAGTCGTAAGTAATGAGTGATTGGGGATGAGAGTTCATCTTTCTGTCTTACCATCCAAATAGTCAAACTTATAACTAACTCGGTGATCTGATATCCTTATATTTGGATCATAGAGTCAACTAAAATGCAACCATGGTTATTTTATATCACTTTTCTTTATATGCCATTCTGTAGTAGACCTATTAATGGAGCATTATAAATTGTATTATTATTTTTGTTACCATCAAGATAAATAAATATGACACCTCCTCCTGTACTTCTCGGGTGAAAGAATGGGAGAAAAAGATTTCTCTTTGTTAATAAATTTTGAATTCAAAATTATGATGTTAATCACAGTGATCTTTATCGACCAAACAAGTTTACACTTTCTGAACTAGTTTAGCAGTGCTTAATTATTGTAGTTGTTCGTATTGGAAGTATCAGTGTTACGTTATGATCTCAGTGGTTGTTTTTGGGTTCGCCATTCCAATTTGATTTGAGCTCCATTCATGTGAGAAACTTTGATCCCGCCGTGTATCTTGATCGTTCAAAACGGTGTCAATCCTAAGATCTCTTTCCTACCTAAATATTGATGTCAAGAACCTCCTTTCCGGAAGTGATCATATTTATCTGATCTTGATAATTGTGATCATATTTATCTTTTTATAATAGATTCTTTCGCTTATGGTTAGAAAAATATTTGATGTACTAAAATATTTTTTAATATTTTTAGTTTGGATTATATTAACATGATAGGTTCGTTGTGTTACGGACTTAGTTAGATTTACTTAAGTTATGTTGCATTCATAAAAGATTAAGTTCTTCATAATCTCTCAGAATCTCTTAAGAATTTACAAAAGAGAAAATAAAAAAATATTATAATTAGGAAAGCTTATAAACAATGCAAAATGTAAAGATAGATTTCATTAGCTCTAAACATTATGTAACAAATGATCCAAAAATATCCATCATGATTAAAAAAATTCCTACAAGTGTTCACATAATATTATCGTGGAACAAGACAGTAAAATTATCTGAAAGACCTATATAATCATGTGTTACCTAGATAGTTCTAACTATGTTGTTTATTTTTTATTAGTTTTATCATGCAAAGACTATAAACAACTATAAAGGTCAATTAAACTAAGATTGTTAAACTTACTATACACCTTTATATATCATGTAAAATATGAACAAATTTAAAAGACATAGATAAATAAAAATATTGTGCATAGATTGGTCCATCACATAGTTGCCACTTGGCGAGCTCCAGCTGAATATTCCTCTTGCATATGTGCCTGCAGAGAAATGTATCAACATGAATATGTACATACAAATGGGGCTCATGAATGTTGCATTGGTTGAAGCCCATGGCAAAGTGGCTCATGTGGTTCCCAATAAGCCCAAGTGAGGGAAGGGTTTAGTCACTGATAAGAGAAAAAGTCTTGGCCGAGGAGTGTGTATGCATTTAAGAGCTGTGTTCATAAAAGCGTGAGTTCTACTTTTGGTGGCGGCAACAAAAGGTTAATTATTTGTACGATTTTTAGGTCATAAAAGGTAAAAGAAAAATGCCTTTTAATATTAAGGTGATGAGAGTAATGATTCTCTTGCGGATCAAGTAGCATATTAATGATCCACACATGGTCAATTAGTTGCTTACTAAAATCAAATGAACTTATCTGTACATATATAATATATATATAGTTTTAGATCAATCAATTTTTCGTAATTCATATTTGTAAAGAAATTTAGTTTAAAAAAAACCCTTTAGAAATTAAGAAATAATTTTAATTTAATTATCGTATATATTTTAGAGTTTTGAGTTGTAGAAAAGAAGAATATTAGACATGGAGATGGTAGAAGAGACTTCTTTGGAGAGGTGCCGACGACAACACGACTACCAGAAGACAAGAACGAGCATGATGCACGTGACGGTGTGCAGTCTCGAGAGAGTTTGCGGTGGCGTTCGTCTTCCCCCCCACCTCGTCACCTGATCGAGTGAGGATGGTTGGGAAAGCGAGCTGAAGTTTGAGCTAAGCAAGAGATAAAAGCTCCATCAGCTGCACTTACTATTAGTCCCGTATCATCAACATCATCATCACTTGCACTTGCAACTTCCAACATCATCGGTTGACACTATATTTAATTGTTTCTTCTACCATCGTTTTTAATTCTGCCCATGTAATTTCATGTACTGCACCTAGATCTGTCGCCCATTGTTTATCTTCAACCAGAAATCGAGAGAGAGAGAGATTGGGAGTTGATGAACACCATGAGGATTAAGGAAAGCTACCGATTCAAATGGCTGCTGATGAACAGTAGTAATGAAAAGGTAACAAGAATGTGGCGGTTAAGAATTGGACGCGCGATCTACCAGAAGCATTTGAGCATGCTGATGAGGAAGTGGAACAGGTAGTTCTCATCGTCGAGTAGCTCGTCGCGGACGAGCCGCTGCAGGCTGGGGTTCCGCGGCAGCGCGTCGCTGTGGTAGAGTATCGTCGTCACCGACACCGCCGGCCGGCTCACCAACAGCCCCACCAGCCTCACCAGCGACTTCACAAGCAGTGGCGTCAACGACTGCATGTTCCCAACCATGCAAACCCATTACATGCATCCACAGCGACAAAGGGAGGGGGGGAGAGAGAGAGAGAGAGAGAGAGAGAGAGAGAGAGAGAGAGAGAAGTGGATACATACCATGGTGTGCTGGTTGGGCCGGAGGGATCGATAGGGAAGAAGAGAAGTAATTGGATGCCACTTCAACTGCTGGTCCAAACTATATAGTCAAACCTGGGAACCAAGAAAGTTTGGTGCCATGGAATGTGGCTAATTGTTTACTTGGTACGAAGCCCGGAAATCCAAAGGTGAAAGTACCGATTACAGCTTCGGGGAGATGGAAAGGTGGGGTGGGATTTGTGGGCGCGGCGACGGAGGAAGCAAACAACGGTGGCAAACAGGTGGCGCCTCCTACGACGGGCGCCCATTGTGCCTTTGGCTTCGCTCTCAACCGTCCTCTGCCCTTTTTGCCGTTGCAAGGACTTGCTTTGCACGCATGTGTTTGGGGGTGTGGCCGCTTTTTGATTCGTGTTCCTGTGTGTGATTGCTTATTGTTCCTTTATTTATTACGACTTCGATTGGTCGTTGGGTCGAATTTGACCACTCCAATTAGTTTAATCAAAATCAAATATTAATGTAGAATTAGAAGTGGTGGTTTCAAGGTGGTAAAAGGTATGCGCGTCACCTGTTTTGATGGACCAAAAACTTGATCGAAATTGAACCGGTCAATCGGATCGAAAAAATTAGGAATCGGACACTCGATTGGTTCGGTCTCAATTTTATGGTTATCATTAAAGATGCATGGATAGAGCATCAAGACGTTTTTATTATAAAAATGAAAGATATAAATAATTTATAATATTCATTACTTTTATTTTTTTTACTCTTTTTTTCCACTATTGGTGATTATTGTTTTGTTGCTTATGATAAAATGTTAAGCAAAATCTCTACCTTTAATTTTTTTTTTCCGCGGAGCCCTTTACTTTGAAGAATATCCTAACAATGTCTATACTTTTTAAAAATACAATGTTAACATTGAAAAATCGCTTAGGTTCACATAGAATTAAATTAAATAAAAATAATTTAATTTCAATAAATAATTTAACATTACATTGTACATCTTTGTTTTATATTTACTAAACGATGTGACGTGTTATACGATCCTTCATCTCCAATCGTTTTTTATTCTATCATCATTGTTGTTGTGTACTAGGTAGTCCTCAAATATTATTGACTTTATATCTCATTGTGTTTACGGTCAAGTTTAATCGTCAATAAGCGTCGAGTTCTACTATTGATGATAAGGATTCTTGGATTGGAGTATTTCTTACTTATAGGGTTCTAAAACTATAGCAATTGCTAACATTATTTGCAACACAGCTTTCAGTGTAGTTTTATGAAAAAAATTTATTAGGAAATTTAAAATTTTGGTTTTGTTATGTAGCTAAGGTTCTAAGGTTATATTAGTGTTTTTATTTTCTCCTTTTTAATAATTCTAACAAATTATAATATATTCATGTAATATGTTTTCACATTTGAACTTCTAAATAGGTCAACAATTTTTTTTTAATATTTAAGCTTCTAAAGAGATCCACAATATACTTAGAAAATTTGGCCTAGAAAAAATTTTCTCCACGTGTATATGATGACTAGTTTATAACCAAAATTAATGTGTATCTTTTCCACGTACACAATAACCAAAACGCTTTCATGGTTTCCCGTTCCCACCAAACCCTATGCTGCTCTTGCCATGGCGAAGAGGTCACCACGCCGTCGCCATGAACCGCTTCTCCGTCTCCCCCTCAGTCAATCCCCCGTCGCCTGCCGCTCCCGTCCACCCCTCCCCTCCCTCCTTCGAATCCTGTATCAAGTCCCTCGTCGGCTCCGGCATGATCGACAGCGCCGTCGCCCTCCTCACCGAATCAGTTTCCGCGCACCCCTCCAATCCGCCGTCGACCCGTTCCTTCAACCGCGTCATCTGTGCCCTGGCCAAGTCCCGCCGATTCGATGTCGCCATCTCCCTCTACCGCTCCATGTGCCAGTCGGGCGTGCCTCCCGACGTCATGACCCTCACCATACTGATGAATTGCCACTGTGAATCCGGCCACCTGGATCTAGTATGCCAAGTGTTCGATCAGTTCGAGTTCTGGAAGCGTTCGCCCAATGTGGTCTCTTGCAACACTTTGATCAAAGCTTACTGCAAGAAAGGTCGGATCTTTGATGCGTTGCGTGTTCTAAATGCGATGCGGGAGACTGGGCCAAGACCAAACGATCGGACATATTCTATTTTGATAGATTCTGCCTGTGGTTCTTCGAACTCTTCGCTGGGTTTGCGGTTGATTGGCGAAATGTTGGGAATTGGGTTGGTTCCAAGTGCGGCAGCATACAACTGTGCGCTCGCTGGGCTTTGTAAAGAGGGACGAATGAAAGGGTCGAGGATCCTTTATGTCAGAATGACTAAGTTAGGGATTAAGGGACATGTAGTGTCATTTACTGGTTTTATCAGTGGGTTGTGCCAGGAGGGGAAAATAGAAGAAGCAAAAATAGTTTTTATAGAGATGTCTGAGATGGGGATATATCCGAATGTTGTGACGTATACTGCCTTAATTCATGGGCTGTGTTCTCATGGGCAGATTGATGATGCAAAAAAAACTATGCGATACATGGTCCACCTTGGTCTTGCCCCGAATGTGGTCACATACACTGCAGTGCTAGGAGAACTCTGTAAAAAAGGGAGAGTAGAAGAGGCATTGAGACTGCTAGATGAAATGGGTCAACAAGGAATAGATCCTAATGAGTTTACTTACTGTACGTTGTTGGATGGGTTATGTAAAGCAGGGAAACTTGAAGAAGCAATGCAGTTCTTTCGCAGATTGCAAGGGCAAGGGTTAGGGGATAATATTGTTGCTTATAATACTTTAATATCTGGATTTTGCAAAATAGGTTTTGTGGATGAAGCTAGTAGACTACTTGAGGAGATCATGCAGAAGGGGTCCAAGCCTGATGTGATTACGTATAACACCTTGATTGATGGCTTCTGTAAAGTTGGAAAAACTGAGACTGCATACAACTTATTATCTGACATGGAAAGACAGGGTCTAAGAGCAACTGTCGTTACTTATAATACCCTAATGGATCGTTTAGTTAAGGTGGGAGATCTTGTACGTGTTTTTCATCTTGCAGAAGAGATGGCTGGTAAACAAATAGAACCTGATGTCATCAGTTACAGCATACTTTTAAATGGGATGTGTCGTGCAGGAAGGTTCCAGGAAGCAGAAAATTTTCTGCACCATATGGAAGAAAATGAGACAGAACCTGATGCAATAATGTATTCATGCATGCTTCATTCATACTGTAAGAATATGCAATTACAGAGAGCAAAAAGTATAATTTCGAGTATGAGAAAAAGGGGGTTTCGAGCAAATTTAATAGTTTATTATATAATACTGCAGAGATTTTGCATAAGAGGTGAGATTGAGGAAGCAATTATGCTGCTTCATGGAATTGTTTTGAGTGGCATTGTTCCATCTACTGTTATTGTATCTATCTTTCTTGAGTATGTTTGCCGGTTTGGTCAACTTGACAAATTCTTAGACTTGTTGCCAGTCACAACTGATAAGGAAGCATTCAATTTTATGGTCTGATGCTTACTTTTTCACCGTTCAAATGCCATATGACAGGTCGTTCTTTGGAGTGCAGCAGCCAGATGAAATTCACATCGTACCCTCTTTTATTAAATTATGGGAGCTGTTACGAACAGCAGTTTCTTTGGTTCCTGCATTTATTTCAGGCTATTCTGGCTAGAAGACCATTATTCACTCGCTGGGGCAGAAATAATTTATCGCTCTTAAAGAACCACCCTTTTCCTTGTTGTCATCCTGCAGTTTATGGAGTTCTTGGAGCAAACATGTTAATATGCAAGGCATGCGAGGAACTTCTAGGTGATTGTTTTACTTGCATTATTAGATCTTGGAACTTGTTTTGTGGGTATGAAGGTCTAGTCTTTATGCAGTTCTCATGTAAAATTAATGGCCATAATTATATTTCCTAGTTTTGTTAATAAAATTCAGTCTGATTATTGGACAGTCTGTAGGTACCTGCCCACAGCCTCTCAGCTCGCACTCACAAGAGTCCAATAAAGGTGACAACTTTCTGGTATGTTCATGTTTGTTAAATATCAATTTTGATGGTCCCATTTTGTTCTGTTGTTTTTTACATTGTAATATAGGTTAATCTGCAGAATTGTTACGTTAATGATGCAATTTTTTTACAAATTTTTAAACCTCGTAAGAATGTGTGACTTCATCAAGTCCAAGGTAGCTTCTACGATAAAGAATCAGATCAGCTATTGCAACATGTGATGATAGCTTGCAACATGACTGCTATTTTTAGTCCTTGGTTGTTTTTCAAAGTTCGTTGGCAGTATTAAACACCAGTGTTCATATTATATCTAATTGCCACATTGATTAGCTGGTACCTTGATGATGCAGTTGCAGTAGATGACTCATCCTACAATTTGTTTCATTTTGGAATGATCTTTATTAAATACTCAAGTTGTCTTCTTGAAGACAATCAGAAATTTTGATTTTATGCTTATCTACTCATCCAAAAAAATTTCACCAAGTCTTATGGAATTTGTATATGATGGTAATACAAGTTGACCAGTGAATACTATATTAATGCATAAAAATCATTATTCATGTCTTTCAGCATTTCTTTCAGCATCAGCGGAGCAGTACATGCTGAGACTTCGTTGCAGCTAAAGACTCCGACTATGATTGTGCAGGTTGTGACTCATGTACTAATCAATTGCATTATATATATATATATATATATATATATATATATATATATATATATATATATATATATATATATATATATATTCATTGCTCCAATGTGGAGTTCTTTCTATGTTACAAGCGGCAAGTCCTGACTGCCAAGTGAATATCTATACAGGGAAGCAAATATAGTTTGCGTGCACTGGATAAGCTGGAAGCACCCTCGAGAAATTGAAATGTTCCATATGAGTTGTATGTGATTTAATGGTGGTTTACACACTCAAAACTGGAAAGAAGTACCAGCACTCCGCTGAATTGAATCAGGATGAAGCTGAATGATTTGTGAATATCTACACAGGAAAGCATATATAATTTGTCTCCGCTGGATAAGATGGAAAGCACCCTCAAGAACATGAAATGTTCCATATGAGTTGTATGTGAATTAATGGTGGTTTACGCACTCAAAATCGGAAAGAAGCCGCAGCAATCTGCTGAATTGAATCAGGACGAAGCTGAACAAAGAGTTTCGAAGACGATGAATGACGTTGTCAACAAGTTTATCCTAGAACAGAGGTGATACGTGAAAACATATGTAACTCTGAAGGTTGATACTGGAGACATCAACTCTCTGTCCTAATTATAGGATCATCAGTATGGTGCCTGTTGCAATGGTGTGGCCCTGTAGTTTCCGTTTTCTTGTTCTGGATTCTTCCCTGATATTTAGTCAACTTAGCTTGAAGATTTTGTAGACACATTTTGTATACTTGACATGCACAAACACTGATCATTTTAGGATTCTGACCTGGTGGCGGCCTAAATTGCAAATCAAATTCTATTGTATATGTTTGAACCTCTCTAACCATCAAATCAGTTGTGCGGTTTCCACTTTTATTTGCTCTGTTTTATATTTTATTGAGAAACTTTAACCTTCAATTGACTTTTAGTTTTGAGAATGAAGGATCAGATTTTGCATACCGCAGGCATCCATTGTGTCGATCATCATTCGAGTTTGATTGATTATATGAGAATTGGTTCGGATGCATTAACCATCTTCTCGATTCTTCCCTGATAGTTGATCTCCCAGAATTTTGGACCAAAAGTTACCCCTTAAAAATAATTTTTGGTCCTTAATTGGTTGAACTTTTTAAACTTTCTGCTTTGAGTTTTCTCTGAGGGACGAAGGGTCTGTAGTCTTTCATGACATCCATTGTAGCCCTGAACAAACACAGCTGACCAACTGATACTGGTTGACTGCCGCAGCTATCTTCATGCATACCACGAGATAAAACTAGAGAGAGAGAGAGAGAGATGCCACGTTTAGAATGGACTTATTACATAATTTCTATCCATACATTTTAAAAAATTATATTGATATTCATATAGTTATGAAGGTAAAATATATATGTTTATTTACAATAATGACATCAATTTTATCATGAAAATATAAAAATAAAAAAATAATTTTAATATTCTAATTGGTGATAGACGACATCAATAATAGCCAACGATGAGTATTGTGGATGAAGAGAACGACAACAAGAGATGAGCGTCACTCAACAATTATATTGACGTTGACACGAATGCAGAGCAACTCTCACGTTTTACCATTGCTCTTTTCATCTATAGCAGTCACCCGCGATCCCTAATGGCGTCATCGTCTGTCACCATCAATTGGAATATTAAAGTTATTTTTCTGCCCTTTATTTTCATGTTTTCATTAGTATAATTGACAACATTTATAATAAATAGTCCTAGTTGTTTCGCTTCATAACTATAGAGATACTAATATAATTTTTTAAAATATAAAAATCGAAATGCTAAAAGTAATTAACTGCATGAAATAATTTATAGTTAACCCCATTTAAAACACATGTACATTTCTAATGTACAATCGGAGGAAAAAAAGGATTTGAATGAATATATAGTTATAAAATACTTTAGGTATTTGATACATAGTAGATGAAAATCATATTTTAAATATGCATCAATATAAGTTTTGTTATGTAAAATTATATTTCAAGATATTATTAAATAATTTATGATAAATTTATTCTTTTAATTTTTAAATATTTATTTAAAACTAAAGACAGTTTTTATTTAAATAAATAAAATAAACAAATGTAATGTTATAGAAAATTTTATAAGGCCCAAATACACAATAAATAAAAATATAATTATTTAAATAAATATAAATAATTTTTAATAAAATTAAAAATATTTTATAAAAATAAAATCATATTAATTTTTCACTAAATCATTTTGACAATCTTAGCGTTTTAGATAAAGTCAAAAGGATACAATCAAATTTTAAAAAATTACATTGGCATCCTACAAATACTGAAATGTTAATACTAAAAAATTACACTTGAATGCAACATTCAAACCAAATACGATTTGAAAAAAAAATTACCAAACATAATTTACATTTGAAATATGCATTGAGCCCTCGGTGGATATTTTAAATGCGTTTCCAAACACACTGAGAGAAGTCTAGTCTCCCCTATATTGCTTCAAGAGATACAAGTTGGACGTTTATATTGCTATTTTATGCAAATAGACAACAACTATTGAAATCTAATTTTGTTGTTGTGTTCAAAGTGGAACGCAGTCCTACCAGAATAAGAACTGACAAGACAAGACCATGATCCCATTTTCAAGCTAGACCGAAGTTGTTTTGTCTGAGATATCAAAACTATTATAGAAAAATGATTATTTCCACTGCAGAGAGATGGTTATGGCACACCCAAAGAGAAGGACACTTGGTTATTTCCACTGAATTGGTCAGGATTCCATGAAGAAACACTAGGAGACCTGATCAAGCAAGAGTATCTAATGTTTTCATTAACGAGATGTCATTTCTTCCACCTGCTTTCAATCGGGATACCATCAGTCAGTGCAGTGAGACTAGGGATATCAAAGTTGGAGTAACATAAAACAAAGTGGTGATGCATATCAGAATGTAACGTGCAGATGAACACCTACACTTACCCGAGTGAATTTGGTGAGCTAAATGTAGTCTGCAATGTGAACACCATTTAAAATAACATCAGAGTTGACTGCAAGAAGTACATGATCAAACTAAAGCTAATCTGATAAAAGAAAAATTAATTACAGAAAAATATACAGCAATGAACTTTGTGTAAGAGTTCTTATGAAAGCTTAAAAGCATGAGCATGAAAATTTTCTTTATGAAGAGAAAAAAAAAAGAAAAAGCAAATTATGTACGAAGTGGAAACTCTCAGTAATTCTGTCAACTAAAGAATTTTTAGACTTACAAAGTCTGAATCTTCAACCGCCTGCCAATCATCATATTCCTGGTCTGAGGGCATCTTTGATTTCGCCATTTCTAAATTTGCTGTGCTTTCCTCACCAGAAGAAACATGTTTCCTTCTCAAGGAACAAGGCGAATGCACCACCTGTTCCGCTGCCACGAATGAGTCCATGTGATTCACAATCACAAAAGCATTACCCTCGCTGGTGTCAACTGAAACATCATTGAATCCAAGTCTTGTTGCATCGGTGGAAGTGTCTTTTGCATTGGCTACCTCACACCACTGATATATGCTTTGTTGTGATCCTGTCCTGGTGATCGATGCATCTTCCCATGTTTCATTAACGTCCTCTTGCTGGAAGCTGACACATGTTTCACTTTTCAATGAGGATATGCTCTCCGAGTATAGGTTCTGACATCGAGTAACTGACCCACTGCGTCTCTCCTTTTTCATTGTGCAAAATGAGTCAAAAACCTGTGATGAGTGCAGTAGGATAATGGAAAGGAAATACATCAAAGGCCCAAAACTAACAAGTAATTTGTTACAATATGGTGCTTGTCATGGAGCATTTAATAGGGAAAACTAAGCCAGACAGTAGGAGATGTCTATCGCTAAGCTAACTTCAAGGATTTAAGCATTCACAAAATAGGTCATCCAGAAAAGGAGCAAATTCTTGCTTGGAAGGGTGTCAATAATATCCTTTTCTCAGGAGCCCAAACAAATCAAATTATCAAAGTACAAGCATGTTTGTCTAGATATCTCAAGAATATATCATCAGGTCAGTGACAATTGTGTAAAATTAGGCTGTCAGTAGAAGTCAGCTAGGCATATCAAACAGAGGAATGACCTTGTAAACTGGGAAGAGTAGAAGGCTGCTAAAAATACATGGTTGGACTAATGTATCAGCAACTGTAAAAATGTAACAGTTGCACCACCATTAAAAGACTAATATAATTTCATCTGTATTATGAATTAAATCTCTTACCTGATGAGTTGCTAGCAGTTCAGAGTCATGTTTGCTCAGCTTGGGCTGCAATAGTGCAAAGTATTTCCTCCAAAACGATTCCTCACTCATGTAGGTGGGACAAAGGCTTATTCGAAAAGCTAATAAATCAGGAATGCAGTCCTCAACAGTAGAAGCATGCTCTCTTTGTGTGTGAGACATATGAAACTCTGCAAAATTTGAACAACTTCAGTTATCACTTTTCATTGGTAGTCAACCAACAAACAATAACATCGGCATTGTTAATAAATAGAAGTAGATAGGTAATGCTTTTTGCAGTTATAGCAAATTGTTTCTTTCCATCTTTTGTAGTCAAGTAAGCTACTAAATCCTTTTGCAGTTTCTGTACATCCTGAAATACTTTGAAGTCTTGAATATGAGGCACTAAAAATATATATATATCGCAAAGTTTTTGAACATGTGAAAAAGAAAATTATTTAATGAAGAGCCTAAATTTAAATTACGATGGGATCAATTGAAGAAAGTATTAAGAGGAAAAATATCTTAGAATCTAGTATAGTTTCTCAACAATAGTAAACATGAGCGGCGATTTTGAGTTCAGCCTTTACATGATCCATATGATTTTGATAATTTATTTTTGAAACCCAAGTCACTGCTATGTTAAATAGGTTTAAATGTTACCATCTTGATACACCTGGGGTTAATTTATAACTTCTTTTTAACAAAGAACTATGATATGCTATTATATTTCCAAGGAAAAAAAATAATTTGAAGAAAAATGTATTATTTAGAATGTTGATATATGTTGAACATAAGTCCTAGGAGAAAAAGAAAACTTTCTATCTTCTAGTTTTGGATCCCAAGATACTAAATTAAAGGTAGAATTGAAGAATGATGTTAATAAAATGTATATTTTATAGATAAGTATGAACTGCTTTGTTGCCTTATCAAGACTTGGAACCTAAATGCAAATGGCATATTGCAATCAACAATAATTTAATTTGTCATCATACAAGGTAGCATGTGCTTCCAAATAACATTATTACTTCCTTCTGATTGGGTTACCAAAGTAGGGACATAATTTTTCCTGGGTTTAATGGTAATTTTCTAGCTTGAGCCCAGTCCATCCAAAACTACAACTCAGATTGAAATATATATTTTTCCTACTGATCCCCATTTTCAATGTTTCCTTTAAGACATTGCAGTGCATCCTAGGCATACAGGAAATGACAATGGAAAAGTAACTGACAACAAGTGAGGTTAGAATTTTTTTTTCTAATCCCCTCCTGCAGTGCCTCCTTTCCTAGCATGTCAGAGAAACTGAAATGATAACTTTATATCTACAAGAAGTCAGGGGAGATCAGTTAGCAGTAAGAAAATGGCCAGAAACATCAACCACCAATAACACAAAATAACAGTGTATTTTTTATTTACCTTTTCTTTCCGCATTATCTTTAATCTATGGCCTCTATTGTTGTTACCAAGATACCTATAGCGGAATTTCACTGGCATGTTGAGCAACCATCAAGTGTCATACCCCTAGTGATGTAGAACAAAGTCGAGAGAAGTAGAGATAGCAAGAGAGCAAGATAGCAAGAGAGAAGTGAGATTAGAGAGGAGAGTCAGAGACTAGAAGAGTAAAGAAGATGCAAGGTTTTCATTCGAATCTGAAATGTTTGATCCATTGACAAGAGCCACTATTTATAGGGGTTTAAGAGTCTTAATAAAATCAATGTAGGCACTGATTCCTAGGAGTAATCTCCTAGGGAACTTGCATGCCCTTTCGAAATCCAAAATGTGATTTCTAGTAAGCCTAAACAGCTTTAAGATAATTTATTACAACTGAAAAGAAAAAGAGTGCACTTAATACAAAAGTAGAGTCTCAAGGTTAGCATTTAGAAAGAGCAAAAGAATTTAATTTTCCATACAATCCTTAGAGTTTCTAGGCCATCTAATTGATGACCTTTTTGTTGATTTCTTTGCCTAGAATAAACTCTTCTGAAATCCTTTATAAAGCTAGATGGTTTTCAATCATTCTCCCTTAGTGGAAAGAACATGACCTCGAAGAGTGATAGTTCAATAAGACTGGTGCAAAGTCACAAAGTTCCGCCAAAATAATCAAAGTAGCATCGGAAGCTAGATGATCATGCCACTTGGAAAGACAATGTTTTGTGATACTGGCAGTAGACGTAACAAGGCAGTTATCAAAGATGGTCTCTATGTCATCCCTGTGTTGTGACCAAATCAGTGCCTTAGGAGAAATGTCAGTTGCAAGATCACTAGTAAATAGAGGCTCAAAAGTACCATGATATGGAGTTAAATCTTTCTTATTCAAAATTAAATTAATATTTATGTTGGAAAGCAAACCAAGCACATATGCGTTAAATCTCAGTTTTTAGATAATAGGGAAACGACAAACAGCTCGAGCATACAACTTCTTGTATGAGTTTTTTGGGAATCTCTCGAGGCAAATGTGAACCAAGATATAATCACCAACTTGAAACTCTTGACTCTTATGATGTGCATTAGTAGCAAGTTTATAACATTTATTACTTAGAGCAATTTTACATTAAATCTCAACATATAAATCATGGATACGTTGAGCGAAGGAATGGACGGGTTCTAAGGCATGATAATCAACTGGAAGAGCTACAAGGTCAATAAGTGTGTGAGGGGTATAGTCGAGGGCAACTTCAAATGGACTTTTCTGGTGGAACAGTTGATTGAGTTATCGTACGCATACTCTGCCATGGGTACAATTAAGTCTCAATTTCTCAGTTTCTCCCAATTAAACATCCAAGAAGATTTCCCAATGAATGGTTAACAACCTCGGTTTGACCATTAGTTTAGAGGTGACAGCTGGAGAGAATTTTAATGTTGTGTTAAATAGTTTCCACAAGTTTTTCAAAAGTAGTTAACAAATTTCATATCCCTATCAGACATTATGGTTGAGGGTAAACCATGTAACTTAACCACTACTCGAAAGAACAATTTAACAATATGTGAAGCATCGTTAGTCTTGTTACATGAGAAAGTGGGCCATTTTTTAAAAATAATCAACAATAATAAAAAAAAAAGAGTCATAAACATGGGTTGTTTTAGGAAGTCCAAGGACAATCTAAACCCACATCTTATGGTGAGCATGGAATGGGTAATGGGGTCTATAGGTTAGTATTGTGTTTGCGAGTTTTGGTAATTTAACAAGTGCAACACTGCGACGCTACCCAAGCGAACATCTCGTTTTAAGAAAGAGAAGTAAAATATATCCTCAACTAATGCAATGGCCATGTCTCGACCTAGGTGACCTGCTAATCCACTCGCATGCATTTTCCAAGCCAGTCTCGAAGGCAGGATCGAGGAACACACAATTTAGTAGACCAGAATAAATAATCATCCCTAAGAATGAAGTTCATATGTTCACGACAGTTTCCATCTTGGACTTCTTGATAGATGTGGCTAAAGTCTATTCATAAGATATATTCTTCTTTTGATCGCTCGAATCCTATGACCTTAACACTCATGGTAGATAAGATCATAGAAACTTGACTAAGGGCATCGATAGCCTTGTTTTGAGTACCAGAATAATGTTTAATTACAAAAAAAAAATATTTATTGAGGAACTCAACCCACTTGGCATGTCGAGTATTTACAACAAGATAAACTCTTGTGGCAGAAGATAATATCGTCAATACCTAAGACATTACACAATTGCGTAGAATTCTTTGTTGTAGGTAGAATAATGTTGTTTTGTATCATTGAGTTTCTTGCTGGAAAAGGCGATAGGCTGACCCTCTTGACTTAGAATTCTTTATATGCTTATAGCAAAGGCATCAAGTGACCTCAAAGGGCTTACTAACATCAGGGTGCCTAAGAACAGGAGCGATGGTCATTCTCATTTTGATGTTAGCAAAGACTTTGGTAGCGGCCAAGGTCCAAGAAAACTCACCGTTCTTTAGATAATTAATGATAGGAGCCATAATGGAATTGAACCTCTAATGAATATCCTGAAAAAGACTAATCCGTGGAAACTTCGAACCTTAGAAAGGGTTTTAAGCTCAGGCCATTCTAAAATGACATGAATCTTTTCTGGATCAGTGGCAATACCTTAGGTAGAAATGATGAAGCTTAGGAATAGGACATCGGTTCCATGGACGAACACTTTTTCAAATTGACATAAAACTTAGCAACTTGAAGAGTAGTAAGAGCTTGTCAAAGATGTTCTAAATGAACCTCTTTGGTTTTACAAAAGATCAAGATGTCGTCAAAGTAGACTACAACAAATTTGCCTATGTAGAGTTGTAAAACTTGGTTCATGAAGCGCATGAAAGTACTTGGGGCATTGGATACACCAACGAGCATGACTAGCCATTCATATAGGCCATCTTGAGTCATCAATGTTGTTTTCCATTTGTCTTCAAGCTTAATACAAATCTGGTGGTATTCGCTTCTTAGGTTAATTTTGAAAAACCAACTAGATCCAACGAGAAGGTCTAGTACATCCTCAAGTCAAGGAATCGAAAAGCAATATTTGATTGTTATTTTGTTGATCGACCGACTATGGACACATATCCTCTAAAACCCATCTTTCTTAGGGGTTAAGGCATAGACAACATAAGGATTGAGGCTGTTTCGCACAAATCTTTTAGCCAAAAGTTCTTCAACTTGCTTGTTTAACTCAACTCTCTCCTTATGATTTATTCTATAATGTGAGAGATTTGAGAGTTACGATCTTGGGGTAAAGTCAATAGCATGTTGGATTTCCCATAAGGGAGGTAGTTCACTATGTAATTCAGAAGGTATAACATCGTAAAATTCATCTAATAAAGAATTTAACATCAGGAGTTAGATCGGGAGTAGCACAAGGGCTAGGGATCTCTCTAGTAATTATGGCCACACAAAACTTATTTGTCTAGGCTCTCTACTTCAAAAGACTTAGGATTTAGTAAGTGGAGACCTTTGGTGGTTGGGACTTGTAGAAAGGACTTGGAAGTTTCTAATTTGTCCTATTCTAATAGTCATGTTAGTCACAACATGATGTTTTTACCTTTGTATTGAAAGGCATAAATATTTTCTCTCCCATGACTGATAACATCAATGTCGTACAACCAAGGTCAACCTAGAAAAATGTGGGCAACATTCATTAGCAGAACATCACAGTAATCTCATACTCGTAATTGCCCATTTTGATTGGTACTAGGCACCTCTGAGTCACAAGTAAGTGGTTTTATCAGCCCAGACTACTTTGAATGAGGTTGGATGTGACTCTACTTTAAGGTTTAGTCTCTTAAGAGCAAATTTTGAGACTACATTCATAGTGCTACCCCTATTGCAAGTTCTCTCTACTTCGGATAAAGTATGAAAAATACTTGCCCTCTTCCATTCATTGGACTCACTAACAGTAGAGAGAATGATATGAACAACATTGACATGGGCATCTTCAATTTCTAGTCCATTTTCATCACCTGAGTAGGTTTTAAATTCAACTACTTAGTCTACTTCCTCAATTTGATCCTCTAGTTCTTCTTTTAAGGTAAGAGTATGTTGAGGACAATGTTATTGACCTCTATTATGGCAGTAGTGATATTGGATTGAAGACAAACTAGTTTGAGAATAAGAACAAGTTCGACGATTCATGATTGGGCTAGGATTATTGCTAGTAGTGGGGATTTTTAGCTTGATAGAGCCACTACTTGGGGTAGATTGGAAAATAATTCTATTTTTTAGAGAACGAGAAGACGCTCGACAAGTTGAATAGAGTTTGAACTTGAAGTACTTCTTAATCTCAAAGGCTCATCGGGAAGCTTCCTCCACAGTGTTGGGGAAACTAAGGGAGACTTCTCGTTTAATGTTAAATCTTAACCTATCAACAAATCTTCGGACGATGTTGATTTGGTCATCTTCAATTTCACACATAAGTAAAAGTTCCTTAAATCAAGCCAAATATTCGGCCACATTAAAATTCAATTGTTTAAAGTTTAACAATTGTTCAATCAGTTGGCTCTGGAAGTAGATTGGCAAATATTTTTACTTAAGCTTTCATTTCATGACTTCCCATTGAGTGATGGGAGGCTCTCGACGGTGTTCAAGAGTATGTTAGACATGTTACCAATATTTCTTAGTGAATCCTATCAGTTTTATTATTGCAAATTGCATGCATCCAGTATCAATCATTCTGTACCACTCAAAGTAGTCTTCTACATTATCTAACTAGTCAACAAACAAATTTGAGTCAGTCCTACTATCAAAGTCTGGCGCATCAACTTTGACTCTTCTAGTCATTTTCCTAAATTGTCAGTTAACTGAACTCGTTGACCCATTACTCAACTTTGTGGGTTTCTAGGTTCTAGGAATTCATCGTTACAATAAAATGCTTGGTCATTAGAAATTGTTAAAACATAATTGTGAACAAGTGCCTTATATATGGACCTAGGATTCGTTTGAAGTGGAGCTTGCTATGGATTATGGAGAATGGTTACGTTGCCTAACCAATTAATCATTCATTTTATTTATAGGTCATTTTTTTAAGGCATTATTGAGCTATTATGACTTGGGTTATTAGGTTAGATAACTAGTTTAATATTGTGTCATAATCTTCTGGTTTAGTTCTAACTCCTAAGGGTGTCTACCTCACTCTATTGGTTTTGCAAAGCATCAGGATTGAGTTGGTTTTTACCTTGCCTAGTAATAATTCCAATGCTATCAATAAATTACCTTTTGGTATTGGCAAGTAATAATTCCAATGCTATCAATAAATTACCTTTTGGTATTGAGGTTGTTAGCTGTTGCAATGCACATGGTAGAAATGCAATTATTCAAGTGGATCTCTTACTTTTTTTCTCACTTTTGGGCTTTTTTTGGGGCAATTTTCAAAGTTTTGAATTTTAATGCTACTATAGTTGTAGTTAAAGGAGAGAGAGAGGTTAATAAATAGAAACAAATGAGAAAATAGGGGGAGAAGAAGCGATGAAAACTACTATCTAACGAAATATACTATCTTTTTTTCAACAAAAATATTAGTGAAGTTTTTAAAAATTACCAGGCACCGAGAGCTAAGTATTCCACCAATTCTATGACAATCGAAGTCTAACTCCACATGCAGGGGATTAACATTAGAGATGCAAGGATCCGTGAGTGGTGTCACTATTGATTGAAATTTTTTTGTATTAGTTGGGGCTCAATGGAGTACAGGACAGGTTTCCTGATGTGCTTTGATACCAAACTCATGTAGAACAAGGTAGAGAAATAGAAAGAGAGCAAGAGAGGAGTGAGATTAGAGATTAAAGATTAAAGATGAGAGAAAGAGACTGAAAGATAGAAGATGCAATTCTTTATTATTCAAATCCGAAATGTTTAATCCATTGACAAGCCCCACTATTTATAGGGGTTTAAGAGCTTTAATACAATCTATGTAGGCAATGATTCCCCAAGAGGAACCTCCTAGGGAACTTATATGCCTTTTAGAAACCTAAAATGTGAATGCTAGAAAATCTAAACAATTTAAAGATAATTTATTACAGTTGAGAAAAAAAAGAGTGCACTTAATACAAAATTAGAGTCCTAAGGTTATCACCTAGAAAGAGTAAAAGTCTCTTCAATTTTTCATACAAATCTTAGAGTTTCTGGGCCAACAAATTAATGACCTTTTTTGTCGATTTCTTTGCCTTGAATAAAGTCTCTTAAAATCTTTTATAAAGCTAGATGGTTCTCTATCACTTGACTGTAAGATATATAAATCTCAATCACTGAAGGAAAATAAAAGAAATAAGTAAAACAATCATGCCAAAATGTTCATTATAGTTAAGATGTAATGATTATAAAATGATCAACACACCTTAAAGTCCCCATATCTGAAACATCAAACACAAACACCTAGAATCCCCTCACACAAAAAGTTGATAGATATTCATTAGAATCTAACTAAGATCAAGATTACATTGAAATAATAAAGACTGGTTTTTATTGGCTTCAATTTCAACTTTCAATGTTTCAAATACTTCCAAAGATATTAATCTTGTGTAATTGTCTTCTGTTAGAGACATAAACAAGTAAATTAAGTGTGATCTTTAAATGTTGTTATTTTCAAGTGTTTCAGGGTAGTATTAGATGTTTAGAAAAGATACATGAGTTTCTTATGGTCAAAATCATTTTCTTTAATGAAGAAATTAAGTTATTTTTTATCCTTCATAAAATCAAAGAATTTAAGTCATTTCTCGACCTACAATTTGCTTTTTTGGTTTAGGATATTCTCATCCTACATATGTTTGAGAACAACCTTTTTCATTTACATAGTTTATCATTAGATTATAGTGGCTAACCTAGGGCTACCATACTCATGCCACTAGAATGTCAGGCATGATAAAGGACACATAAAAGTATTAAAAAATAATCCATCTCATGAGTGAACTGAAACATTAAATTTTACAAACAACATGAAAGCCATGACAAAAAGTTATCGATTAGGATCTTCCAATTGAGCAGATCTGATTTCTAAGATATAGTGGTCTATCCATCAAGAGAAGAATAAGTTTAACTTATAGGTTAATGTAGACAACAATGCTGATATATTTTAATCATATCCATACATCAGACAAGAACGTACCTATAGTTACAATGAAAAAGTGATTTTTCCTAATTAAACATGTCTTTAACCCTAAAAGAAAATAACAGCAAAATTTATTTCTGAGGTAACCTAGACTAACTGGAAGATTGTTACCTATGTGCAGTTCTGTACATATATTGGCAAACCAATAAAATTTCACCTCTTATTCACCAACAAAAGTTGGTAATTGATGAAGAATCTGTGAGGAAGTCAGACTGCCGCAAACACACTCATAGTGGTAAGATTGTAACTAATAGAGAAAGCTGAAAGGAAGAATGTCCTATCTAACACATCAAACTAATGATTCATGAACATAATGTTGAATGGGAAACCTCGCAATAGTCAAGAATTCAAGGAAGACAAAGAATCACACGCAAGATTGTGAACAAACGACATAATAACATCTCGGAATCAATACATAGACGAAGCTAGGGAATTCACCTTCGTCGACAGACACCGGGAAATCCAGCCACAACTCTGGGCGCTTGATAATATGGCTAACGAATTCCAGGACCTCCGCCGACACCCTAATGGCCCTCGCCCCACCCGCCCGATCAGTGGATCTCCGGTCCCGATCGGGCAAGCTCTGGGAGAGGCGAGAGGGGTCGCTGACGAAACCGCCTCCGTCCTCGCCGAGGTCGCTTAGGATCCCGGACAGGGCCCTCGCGGAGGGCCGCGGCTTCTGCGGCGGCGGTGGCGGCGTCGCGAGGCGAGGCGACGACGGGGGGGATTCGTGCCGAGGCGGGGGCCCTATGGGGCCGAGGAAGCAGGCGATGTCGAGGACGCAGCGGCCGAGCTCTGAGAGGTCATCTTTCACGCCACGGAAACCGCGCGCCGCCATGGTTAGGGTTTCGACCTTGGTAGGGGAGCGGGAGAATAAAAGAGAAGGAGGAGGAGACGGCGGCGGCGGCGGCGGAGGCGGAGGCGGAGGCGGAATACAACGGAGAGTAATAGAACGAAATATAAAGCTTAGCTTTTGGAGTTCCAGTGAACTATAACTGCTTGCTCGGAACGGGAGTCTTAATTGAAATCGGGTATATCACGTGGATCTTGGACCTTGAATCAAAACAGGGTTTATCAAAAAGAGGATTGGTATTGGTCCTAAGCTATTTGCCGCATTGAACGTGGGTCCTACGTTTGTTATTTCCTGAACCCTGTCTTGTTATGATGAATTGGCCCTGTCTAAATGAATGAGATTATGATATATATATTTATCTTTACCGGTTTGTTGAATTAGTTATGTAATTAATTGGTGTTTGGTGTTATATGGAATAATTTGGGCTTGTAAAAACCTAAATTAGATCTACATCTTATATTTTGAAGGGTAAACAAATTGATAAAGGAGTATTTTAAATCTATATAGTAGATCATAAATGAATAAGACATAATGGTTAGATTATGTTAATTATTTGTACTACACCATCTTCTCTCACATATAAATATATGAATAATTAAATATATAAATAACTGAATATACAAATATGTGAATACATAAATAAGAGAGAACTATGATATAAAAATGTGAGTCTAATTATTCTTGTCAATTGATATCAATATAGTTTTTAAATCCGACGATAATATATCTACAAATTAGATAAAAAATTTCTAAGAACTATAAAAAAATATGCATAATAGATTTAGAAATATAATGTTATTTGATTTCAAATTTTAGTATTAAAATGTTTCACATAATAATAGTATATTATAACTTTTATGCTTACAATAGTTTGATATTAATTTCGAAATCTATGAGACTTAAAGAACTATATGTCTAATGAGTTTTCCATCTATATTCTTTAGTCAATAGCAAAATGTGCAATGCCATATGTTAAATCAAAACTTAAGAAAAAAAATAAGTGTTTGTTTTGTAGAAGTTTTTTATTTTACAAAAATAAGTGACAAAGATAATTAAATTAATTGATATCTTTATAAATTTATAAAAGGATGTTTCGAAGCTTCAACCCTTATAAGCAGTATTTGTACATCATTATTAGATTAACTTTTTTTTTCTAAAAATATATTGGTATTGAATTTTTTTAAAAAAATGATATTTTAAAAATCATAAAATATCAACTTTGTTTGTTAAATGATTTTTTAAAAATCCAACGAGACAAATATATATTGGCAAACGAAAAAAAACTAGGTTTTAGGAGCTTTGTTATTTTAAAATGCAAGTAATCCTGAAATTATTAGTAAAATCTTTTCCCCATATATATATATATATATATATATATATATATATATATATATATATATATATATATATATATATATATATATATATATATATATATGACATGAACAGTACATGTCATTTAGCTAGGAAATTTATTGAACTATAATCAGTGGACGTTAATTAAAAGATACGCATAAAATTTCCAAAATTCACAACTATAGTTCATATCATGCTGACTCGAGGAAGAACTGATTGCCTCGAATTATATAGTCACCGTGTGCCATATCAATATGGAAGCCTCACATTTAGCCTTCTCAGCCATATCGAATGAAGCAACATATGGATCACATCATATCTCTTCGCCGGCCGATTCAGCACAAAATGCCGTTGCACCTGCGTCACCCTCTTCTGCAACTTCTTGTGCCGACTCTCCGGGATCGCTCGCAGTATCGCCTTGATCTCCGCTATCTTCTCCACCGGTATCTGCACCGAGAACTTGCTCCAATCAAGCACATCAGAGAAGGGAAGTGGATAGTCCACAGAGATTATGACAGGCACACATCCCACGAAGATGGACTCCACGATCCTTGGGCTCGCCACCTCGTACCCGCTGGGGCAGAGGCAGAACTTGCTCTTGCTCATTAACTCGCCGTAGTTGACTCCCTTGGGTAGATACTCGTGCACCACCACCTCCTCATCCTTCCCTTCCCATTGGTGGAGCAGCATCTTTCTGATGTATCCATGCGAGCCACCAGCGAAGAACGCGAGGATCGTCTTTTCACTGTAGAGCTGGTTTGCGGCTGGCTGCGAGAGCTCGCCGCCGGGGAGATGCACTTCCGGCAGCGTCACGTCCTTTCCCAGCTTGAATCCTTCAGATGTGTTCGCGTTGCAGATCACCCGGATGGAGTTCTCGTAGAGCTGAGAGTTCACACCCGAGAGGTGTGGAGCCTAAATGATGCCATCAGTAATTAGGGTTTGGAGTTACCCACATAACATCTGAAGTGGGTGTTCAAAGGCTCACCCAGTCATGGCAGGAGACCATGAAATGGTCGGCACCGAGGCTTCTGTTCCAGTAGGGGTACTTATCAGCTACGGCGGCGACGTAGTCCGCGATCAGTCGTTTCAGGGGTCCCCAGTAATCGGTGACGTTAGGTTTGTAGAGGAAGTGCACGATGTTGGCTACGCTGAAGGGGAGGAAGAAGACGTGCGCTTCGGCGGGATGGCGAGCTACGAACGGGTTGCGCTCGCGCTCCATCTCGCTGATGAAGTGGCCTTCGATGGCGTAGATACTCTTGGTCGGCCCGTCATGGACGATGGGCGGCTCTCCTTCCTTGTATATCCACACCTTGAACCTCTTCTCCATTTCAATGTAACTCCTGCGTCACAGTCGTATCAGCAGAGAAGACATCTTCATCAAGCTATTAATCTACTTTTTCTTCTTGTCTTGCACCAGCAAAACAAAAGCTACGATGGAATTGCATCTCTACGCCTACAAGCATCAAGTGCAATCGCTCAACTGGTGGAAGGCATAAGCATTGCGGTACACAGCTCCTCTGGGTATCCATTCCTGTGCTTCGTTGGAAGTGCGATTGCGAGATAACGCTGCCCTCTTAATGGCCGCTCGGGCCTTGGCAAGACCTTCTTCTACAGTCCCCAATTTGACCTGTCCGTGGCAGCTGGTTGATCACCTGAACTTACATCAAATCAGAGATAGTATACAGTATTTGATTACACTTACTCTGTGAGCAAGTTCAGGTTTATTGGCTCCGAGCACTTGGATCGCCCCGTGATCAGGTACAGAGCTGGAACTCGAGGATGACACTGAGAGAGGTTCATGAGCATTACCTAAAGCTGCAAGGAAGCTGCGGAAATTGTAGAACAGAGCTTGATCGAAGAAAGCGAAAGATGTGAACAGCAACAGGAGGAGAGGAAGAAGAGCGAAGTAGGAGACATAGTTTACGGTAGCCATTGTTGTTGGTCAACTCCTGATGGATCGGCATACGTCGCTCTTGCTACCTATAGATCCCAGGCTTCGAGTATGGATCATGTCGGCTAAAGCCATTGCATGTTAACCACATGCTCACATGCGTGACTTCAACATGCAGGGATAGTACTGCTTCGTTGCGTGTGCGCAAAAAGGAATTCATTGGTCAGCTTATCCCATTCTCGATCACAGCGAGAAGATTATGCCAAGTTTTTTGCCACGACTCTCACGTCGCGGAAATCTTGGGAGAATGGGAGTCTCTCTTCCAATTCTCAAGCTATCTTATGGCGTATGGTGCGAATCGCTAGGCATATCCGCGTCTGGGATCACATGGAGAGTCAAAGAGTTACAGGAGCTGGTAAGTGCGGGTAGAGGGAGAGCAGAGACGAAACAAGGAGAGTAGAGTTTCTATTCTTTCTCTTATGGCGTATGATGCAAATCGATCGCTAGGGAATCAGATGTTGAGTCAGAGTTACAGGGGCAGGAGTGCAGGTAGAGGGAGAGTCTCTCTCTCTCTCTCTCTCTCTCTCTCTCTCTCTCTCTCTCTCTCTCTCTCTCTCTTGTGTCTATGTGGATATGGAATAGGAGGGGATTCAGAGAGGGCATTTCCAAAAAATATAAAAAACAAAGAAAAAAATTCTCCTCTTTCCAAGTACTATCTCAAAGTGGTACACTTTGATTCCACATCAGAATTGGAGTTTAAATAGAAACCATAATATCTCAATAAAATTGGAATTTGAATGATCAATTATTTTCACGGAGATATCCTGATGGTTAAGGCACAATGTGTGCAGGCAAAATGTCAAAAATTTCTCCTGAAAGGGAAGTACAAAATTTAAGTTTTGATAGAGAAAAAGATGGTGGGAGACTGAGTGGTTGATTGATGTGATTTGGTTCTGATCGCTAGCTCGACTATTCTGTGTCTATGCATATGATGTCAATGTTGGATGAGGGTTTTTGATGTGATCTTGATGGGGTTTTTGACATAGTCACTTCAATACTCAACACTCAAGTCACTCTCAAAGTGATTTAGGTTAAAATGAGAATGAGAGAGGTCAAATCTCGATCATTATATCTCGATTTATCTTTTGTAATCGATCCCCCTAACTTCTCATGGCTTTGAAGAATATTATGCATAATTAAATAATATTTATTTTTTTTTCCATTATGTTGATGCTGACATGGCATGATCGATGGCTGGGAGTTCTTTTTTCTTTTGCCTGACTACGATGCCACTTATAGAGCTCTAATCGAAGATGGATATTTTTCTTATCAAATTTTAATTAATATTTATATACCTTAATATGGTAGGTGAATTAGCACTCTCCAACCAGAAGCTAAAGGTAAAGAATTATAGACCCTATTATATAATTATTCTATTTTTCAAAAAAATATTAATTTTTAAAATTTAGTTATATATTTTAATTTATTCGTTTCTATATAAATATAAAAGAAAATCGAATGAATTTAAAAATCTAAGGCTAAATCATTCGAATTAAAGAGAAAATCTAAATAAATAAGTAATAATTTTGTTTCTAAAATTTGGTTTGAAGAAACGGCGGAAACGAACAAAGAAACGCTGGTGGGTTTGAAAGAAACATTCGCTAGTCGCTTATTGGTCTGTCGAAGCTGGCGAACGCGCTCGCTACGACAGTATCATGACATCGTAATCGCGGGAAGTCGGTTCTTTGTGGCGACCAATTCGAACAAGAAAAAGCAAGTTAGGTCTCGTTTCTCCTCGCCGTCGTCTGTCCCATCTCAACCTTTCTTGCTTTGCTTCGGTGTTTGAAGTAGATTGAGTCCCAGAGAAGGATGTCCTTCTTCCTCGGGATCGTCCTAGGGATTGCGTTTGGGCTTGGGCTGGTGATCGCTTTTGCTCGATCGGAGACCTCGCGGTCCAAGCGCCGCCGCGAGTTGGTGATTCCTTTCCCTTTCCCTTGTTGTCTGGGCTCCATTTGTTCTAATTTCTATACCGCCTTGCTTTTCCTGTGTTCTGCAGGTTGGTGATTGTTGTTATACTTTTTCCCTCTTCTACTGCTGCCTGATCGTGTAATGTTTCTTTGATCATCGTTTAGGATCAACCGTAATTACAGATGCTCCATCTGCGACCAATTTCATTGGTTGGTGAAGGATGTTCATCATGTCGTATTCAATTATCGTAACATGGTGCCTTGACTCGGTGATCAAGGAACCAAGCGAGCTCTGTAAATAGGAGTGTCTCCGTTGAGTTACAGTTATATCTTGTCAGGTTGTACATACTAAGGGATTTTGATGCCGTAATAGTCACATGCTGTTGGGATTCTGATGATGTTAGTGACAGAATCAGCGTTGCACTGCACTGGGGATTGTGGTGGCCATGCATGAGTCTCCCGCTAACACAAGGTTTATATAGAGTCAAAGCACACAGTCCATTTGTATCAGAAATATATAACTGAGTATTACTTGCGATGTCCTCAAAGTTTGTTATAAATGAGTGATTTTTCTTTTATACGTAAGTGTCCTCTGTCAACTAATGCAGTATAAACTGAGGTCTTCTTGGGCCTCAGATCAAACAATAATGGTTTTTCACTACAAGAACAATAATCTGTTATGGTGTCTTACCACAATCATTTGATGAAACTATATCGTGGATCTGGTGCTAATTTTTTGAAGTTATTTAACTGAAAAATTTCTGGGAAGTGTTGCCTCAAGTATGTTCAGCTTACTCATTGTCACTGAAAGAATCTGTAATTCTAATTTAGGTGTCGGTATAATACTCGATAACATAGTGATTATGTCAGTTTACTAATGTCACAGTCATTTTTGTTCTTTGATTTGAAACTATATTACTTTGGCCTCGGACATATTTAGGAGTAAGCTAATGTTTCTGGAACTTCTTTAACTGTTTCTGCTTATATGACTAAAAAAGTTGTTGCAAGTTGCTCCTTGAAGATTTTGTTGCCCTTAGACACATGTTACAATGTGTTATGAATAAACCATATAGTAATTTTTAATGTCTCCAAGCCTATAATTTTGGGAGTTTGTTATACTATTCAGTTGTACATTTATATTTTCTAATCTTACATAATTAGAAAGACATTTATTTTTTTGGTGAAGGCTGCTGCAGTAGCGGGCTTTAGCAAGATGTCATTTCAAGATTCGAGGAAGATTTTTCCAGCTGCATTTAATCCATCATGGGTAATTTTCTCACATCGTCAGAAGGTAATGAAATTATGTTTTGTTTGTATGTTTTACTCTTTGACTTGTGAAACTTTGGTTGAATGGATAATGATACTGTGTTTTTCTGTCAGTTAAAATGGCTTAACCATGAGCTGATTAAAATCTGGCCTTATGCCAATGAGGTTTTGTGCTTTTTTCTCTACAGCATCTCAATGTCATTGATAGCTTTCTGTTGGTTTTCTATGATGGAGACTGCCCTGCTTTTAATTGGATAACTTCCACCTTGTTTTATTGTGTGGTCACTGCAGGCTGCATCTGAGATTATTAGGACTTCTATTGAGCCAGTTCTTGAACAATATAAATCAGCCATCTTATCATCATTCAAGTTTTCAAAACTAAATCTTGGAACTGTTGCTCCCCAATTTACAGGTGGTGCCTTGTGAATACTTGTTTGAAAAATCATGCAATTTTCTGATAGATTTTATATCTGGTTGGATGATACCCTTGTTAATCATGATTTTAATAAGCTTTAGATAAACTGATCAAAGATATCCTGCAGCATTGAAGTGGAATCTACATGGCAATGAATGCATATTAAACTTAAATTGTATTCAAGCAATTTTAACCAACCACTGGTCCTTTTACATGATATGTTTTTCTTATTCTACAAGCTATATATTGGGGTTACGGAAGATTATATAATGATGCTCCGACTTATTACTTCACTTACAAAATTATTAACCATTTCCATTACAGAACTTTGTCAATTGTTTTTTTTATAGTTGACATTGTTAATATTGTGACTGATTCAAGGCAATTTATACCCTGAAAGAGGTATTCGGAAATTTCTTATTGGAAGGGTGTAATGACTTGTATATCCATATCATATTGTATGCATCCAATCTCATGCTTTATGGAGTAGCATAACTTCTGTTACTTTAATCCCAGATGTTCTCACTGGGTCCTCTGGACCTCTAGGATCTCTTATAGATTGTATGATAAATAGATGGAACTATTGCATACAATTATAACTAATCAAGTAATGGACTTGAAATCCAGTCTGTACTCTATAGTGGTATAAAAATGTATTGGTATCTATGTCAGTATGAGACAGTATACAATGGTATATCACTAATGTAATACACATTCCTTTCTGAAATATCATGTTGTGTTGCTACAGTTAGTCTAAATCATGTAAGTACAGTGTACAAATCACTCTTTTAATAAAGCTGTCTATATAGCTGAATGCATCACTAAACTGAACCATGTTGATGATATGATATAGAAACTCTATCTAAATATGTTTAATTGTTGAATGTCTAATATAAACAGTATAACAGACAATTTTATGAATGTATTTGCAGAATACAGATGGTGTGGAAATTCATTGGGGAAGTCAATAAGGATTTGAACATAGGATTTACTGCTGTCAGTAAGGTGTCATCACCATATTGCTGAAAACCTTTTCTTTCTCTTTGCCTAGGGTCATAGACATGTGAATAACAAACACAACAGATATTCTGAAAGTATTCTTCTTTTATAAAATCTACGTGGATACTTACCGAAGAGATGAAATTGTTCATTACAGAATGTGCTCCATGAATTATGAGATGCAGAGTTTAAGAATGCATATTTATTTAAAATTGTAAGAATTTCAGAGTATGCTGGTTGAAATGAGTGCAGAAGAGAAATATATCATTGCACCAAACAAGTAATTTAAAATTGTAAGAATTTCAGACAAATGAGTGCAAAGAGAAATTAATTCAAGTAAGAAGTAGACAACAACATAAGTAACATTTCTGACAAGATTCTTAGGGTGGCTGTAAACAAGAGTTATTTAAGTTTTTCAAGGGTCAGGAACAGAAAAGCAAACATGAGGGATAACCATAAAGGGAATAAGCTTTTAGATGGCGTCAAAGTGTACTTTCTCAATAAATGTTTTTTTTTTCTCTTATGCTTCTATAGTTGATTGTGGTTAGTTAACAGACACATATATAATTATGTCATTCTTCGTAGGAGTTACAATAATCGAAGATGATGGGTGTGGGATTACCATGGAGTTGGAGTTGACTTGGGATGGTAATCCAAACATTGTTCTTGATATTCAAACAAAACTTGGTGTTGTGCTTCCTGTACAGGTGATTATTTTCATATATTCTATAGAGGAAGTGTAGATATTCTGATGTTCGAAGAAATTAGTGCATCAAAGGCTCAAAGAACTCTTTTGTTTGAGTCAGCTGGTTGGTTATTTATGGTCCGTTTCTCTCCAGTGTAATCATGATCAGTGACATCCATATTTATCTGAAAAATACACACATAAAAAACCTAATGGTTTCTTGTACTTGTATAAAAGAGTATGGCAATAGAGTTCCATGATCAAAACTTACCATCATGTTTTATCCTCTATATTCTGCTTTTGATATATGGTTCCTTATTTTCCAATCAAAGTGGATAATAGTGATTATTCTGAAAAGATATCCATTTCATTGTTAATTCTGTAATTTTTCATACATCTACTTAGCAAATCATGTTATTTTTGTGAAATAATTGTTTCTTCTGTGATTTTGTAACAAACCATGTCAATTCCTTGCAATATGTTATCATTTGTATCTCTTCGAGAGACCCCTTTGAAACCATCAATTGCCTTGTTATTGTAATTTTTTACGTGACCATGCAATTAAGACTGCCAGCAATGAATCTGAAGTTGAGCTATGCAGGAGATAAGGAATAGCCCTGTTCTTTTACAATATGGTTTGTATCAAGGTATCAAGCATGGAATTGCTCCAACTCAAATGGAGGTTCAGACTTCACTCAATCTTGTGACTTCAACTTTGGTTTTAGACAGATTGCACATCACAAAATTTTCTTGTCTGTGTAGCATATATACCAGGACTGATAGAAATGAGGTTTGGGAGGGTTTTGTACTAAAGTGATCAGTATTTTTCAGGATCAAAATTTGGGTTGAGATTGGCCAATGATGATTGAAACCGGTGAGACTGGTCGAGTGGATCGATGAGGTTAAAAATTGAATTGAGAATATATTTTTAAGATTTAAAATAAAATATTTGAAAAATAGTAAATTAAAAAACAGAAAATATGGATAACATTTTCTATCATTCATTTTAACACAAGTAATAAATATCATGTACTCATGGATCACAAGATCGATTTGAAATCGGGATTGACTACAGAACATATGTTAAATTATTTTTCTTCTGTAATGTGTGTGTTAAAATGTCTGAAGCTTGAGGAGCTCTAATATATTATTGCTAGTGTCTACTGTTATTCTGTGAGTTAGATTATTATGCTTGTGAGTTTTCTTGTTTAATGTTTTCAAAGAGTGGAATCACTAAATTTTCTAGTGATGAATCCTAACTAACCAAACTTCATTGTAGGTAAAAGATATTGGCTTCACAGGGGTTTTCCGTGTAATATTTAAACCACTCACTGAACACTTTCCCTGCTTTGGAGCTGTTTCTTATTCTTTGAGAGATAAGGTACAATATTTATCCTTGGTTACTTGTTACAGGTATACTATTTGCAGAATAAATATATAATACTTTGGTTGTAGAAAAAACTGGATTTCACGCTAAAGGTTATTGGAGGAGAAATATCAACAATTCCTGGAATTTCTGATGCAATTGAGGTTCCAGAGTTCTGCACCCTATTCACATTCTCAATTTCCTTGATACATAGTTGTTCTTTTACTTGTAATGCTTTGGTTAATTCAGGAAACAATTCATGATGCAATTGAAGACTCTATATCATGGCCAGTGCGTAAAGTTGTTCCAATATTACCTGGGGATTACAGGTAGTATAATTTTTTCCATGATTTTAGCAAAAACTATGGTCTGGTTATTTTTCAGAGTAAATCAAAGGTTGTTTTTCTTCTATGTTATCTAGTGACCTAGAACTGAGACCAGTTGGAACATTGGAAGTAAAGCTCGTGCAAGCTAGAAATTTGACAAACAAAGACATAATTGGAAAATCTGATCCATTTGCTGTTCTGTATATACGTCCAATACGTGCTAGAATGAAGATAAGCAAAGTAATAGTAAGTCTTCCTGCAACTTATTTTAAAATTTGAAGTCTTTTTGTTCTCTATTAATGTTATGACTCTGACAGAGCAATGATTTGAATCCTATCTGGAATGAGCACTTCGAATTTGTAGTTGAAGATGTACCCACACAAAATTTGGTTGTAAAGATTTATGATGATGATGGGGTCAGGCCACCTGAACTAATTGGTTGTGCTCAAGTCAGATTGAAGGACCTTCAACCTGGTAAAGTAGAAGATATTTGGTTGAAGCTTGTCAAAGATTTGGAAGTGCAAAGAGACAAAAAAGACCGGGGTCAGGTCCGTTGGCCACTTTAATAGTTTAATTATAGATCATTTGAAAGTCCATGTATTGTAGAACTCCATAATTATGACATTCTTTGTACTTGGACAGTTAAGTACAATACAACATTGAGAAGTGTAGGTATTAAGCAATTTTCTCTGAAGTCAACTAATTTGTAGGGTGATAAAGAATAAATAAAAGGAATTATTAGTATTGTTGTCAGGTTTACATTCTACTGCACAAATCCTTCCTATCGTCCTATACTTTGTACTCTTCCACAACTTGGACAATTATGGTGGACTTTATATTGCTTATTATATTTTTTCTGGTGTTCCCTTAAGTTCATTTTTTTTACAAAAGAAGAAAATTAGTACTATCATGTTTTTTTTTTCCTTCTTTTACTATCGCAAAATTTTACATATATTGAATGTTGGAAATCAAGGAAACAGCAATTGGACCTTGTTATGTACCTAGCTATGTGCTACTTATTATGAAGTGGAATTATATATTGAGGGCAATTTGCACTTTGTTAACCCTCATCATACTCCATCTACTATTTGCCTGTTTATGTGAAAAGTTATGTCATTAGTTCATTTTCATCTGTAGTACTAGATCATAACATCATTTTTTAAATAACTATTGGAAAAAAGTCTTTGAAATAACTAGCCAGATTGAGGCCATCATGTAATACTAAAGTGTTTTTTTTTCTTCTTGAAATCTTAATGTCTATCTGATTTTGTGACTTTAATACAGGTTCACCTTGAGCTTCTATACTGCCCATATGACATGGAGGATGAGATTGTCAATCCTTTTGCTTATCAGCTCTCTGTGACGTCTTTGGAGAAGGCTCTCAAATCTGGAAAGAGTAGAACCAAGGCCAGTCACATTCACAGAACACCAACAAATCGGAAGAGAGATGTCATTTTGAGAGGAGTACTTTCTGTTACCGTCATTTCTGCAAATAACTTGCCGGCCATGGATATGAGTGGAAAGTCGGACCCATATGTTGTGCTTAGTATGAAAAAAATGAGCACAATCAACAACAAAACAAGAGTAACTTCCTGGACTATAAGATTTGATTCTTTTGTTTCTTTCAACTTTGGCTTCATAATTATATGACAAAATCCAGGTTGTGAATGAAAGTTTGAATCCAATATGGGACCAGACATTTGACTTTGTCGTGGAAGATGGGCTGCATGACATGCTAATCTTGGAAGTTTGGGATCATGACACATTTGGCAAGGTACCTTCTTTCATCGATTAATAAATATTGCTGTTACGTTGTATATGATGAAAACTGAGAACAGGTTCTCTTAGATGCATCTTGGATTTAGAATTTCATTAACTTGAAAACTAAATGACATGGAGGCTGTCGTTTGTTTTTTTGGCATTTGTACAGTAGAGTTATTAACCAATCATTTTATTGATCATTCTGGTGATCTCAGGATTATATTGGCAGATGCATTCTGACATTGACAAAGGTAATAATGGAAAAAGAATATAGCGATAGCTTCCCTTTGGAGGGGGCAAAATCCGGAAGACTCAATTTGCATTTCAAGTGGACGCCACTGCCAATCTACCGAGCTTAGATGGAAAAGGCATTGCTACAATCTCATGCTGAAGGTCTAAAGCATTATTTTCTACGACCAATCAATTGCCAGGTAAAATCCACTGTAAATCTCATATTGTTCTGTTATCTTATTCTTTTGATGTTGTCTTTGCTATAAACAGTTTGTGTGTGACCATGCTAGAGCAACCAATAATAGATATCTATCATTGTTCATTCAATAATTCATATGCATCATAGACTTCAATTCAGCAGGTTTGGTTAGTATACTTCGATCCATAAACAACATTTCCTAGTCCATTACAAGTGTGATGAGGTATTATTCATAATCTTGTAATGTATAGACTTGTGATGTTCATTATAGAACATCTTTATAGGATTCAACTAAGTTGCACTGTGACCAGCTAATTGTGGACGGGTTTGTGATTGCTTTGCCTCTTCATATAAAGTTTAATTCATGTGATTCCTTGTCGGATTCGGATCCAGATAAAAAATGAATCTAACCCGAAACCCACCAGGGCGCACCGGCCCATATTTTTTCGTCAGATCATAATTTGGGCATTTTCCCCTCGAAGCCTAGCCAGCCCGAATTAACCAGACAACAACAAGACTCAGCACAAATCTTAAGGCACCGTAGCACAACTCGCGACGTGGTTCCTTCTGTGACTTCTCTTGCACTTGGGACATGTCGCGAAGCTCACGAAACTTGGATGATAGCAACGATAAGAATAGGAAAAACAAGGGGCAATTACTCGGAGGAAGAAACGAAGGAGTTCTTGGGAGAATGGAGGGGGAACAATGGCAGAAGCTTCGGTGGATCGCCGTTGTTACTCCCAGGGGAAGGGTGCAGATAGAACCTCTTCTCTGCGATCGCTCTCTCTTCCTCTTCGTCTTTGGTGGCAGTGGTTGGACTCGCAGAAGAGGCGAAAAAGCAAGAGTCAACGGTGGATATCGGAGATAGCAGCAGCCCTACATCGTCTCCGTGCCTCCAACTTACTGTTGTATTGGAACGGTGGTGATGATGAGGTCGGTAACGACGAGTCGTCGTGCTCGCGCGGTAGAGAGAATGACCGATGTCGATCTCGAGTTTGGTGGAGGCCCGCCTCCTCTCCTGAAGCTTCTGCCTCTTGGACTCCACCTTCCGAGCGGCGGCGGCGGCGGCGGCACTCGCGACAGGCAGCTTGTGGACGGAGTAGTTTCCAGCGGGGCCGGTCAGCCTCTGCACCAAGGCTCGGAAGTTGGCCGGATCGGCGTGCACGTAGGTTGTGTTATCGCCGGCGCTGCCAGTGACGGCGGCCGAGGAGCAAGAGAGCCCATCGGCGTCTAACTTGTCGGTGCTCTTGTTATTGTTCCCGCTGCCAGGAAAGAGAGCAGCCATGGAAGGTAGTAAACAGGAGCAGAAAGAGATCAAGGGATCAGAAGGAGAACGGCCGAGAAGCAGCGCGTGCGTAAGAAAGGAGACGGTGGTTTGCTTTATACTGTAGCCCGGCAAGCTGCAAGAATATCTGCATATTGCTCCTCTCCGATTCCTTCAATTCACATCTTTATGTGCATACATCTCGTCTCTTTCATCCCACTCCCTGTACGGACAATAAGTCTACAGTGTTAAGAGAGAGATGGTACTGCTCAAAAGGAGGGGGAGATGAAGAAGCCCTTTCCCTTTCCGTTCCCTGAAGGCACGTTTTACGAGGAGGCGCAGCGACTGTCTCTCATCTCTGCGGTTTGCAGACTCCCTCTCCGAAGCTGGCGTTGCGTGAGGCAAAGAAGAGGCCTTTTGTTTCGTAGCTTAGAAGGATCAGTTGCTCCTTCGGCGACACGGTAGGCGGTTTTAATCGTCTCCGGGAGCGGAGATGGTTCGCGTTTCAATACGTGGAGCGGCACTGTTTGATAGAAAATGCTGGTGGCTGCTTGCTGCGGTTCAGCCGAAAGTTGGGCTGGCCGGATGGGTGTCGCATATGTAGCGTCACTTCGAAAAGGTGGACTTTGAGTTCTTCTCATGTCGTGAGGTCTCGCGCACGCTGTCTCGTAACCTGTCGAAATCTGATTCGGCCTGAATGTGGGACCAACCCATGCGGCTTCCTCCTGTTTCTGAGGTGGCATTTGATGATCAGTATTGGACAAGAGCGTGAACTTGATATTGACGATTTTATTTATGTTGACGACACTATATATATATATAAGTAACTAATGAATTCATAAACAAGGGATTCATGTTGGACAAGGGAGGCAAGTGTTGGTCTCAAATGGTAGCTCTATGTATGGATCAATATCAAGGTGAAATATCTATCATGATCTATCAGTCCTATCCGGCAATCAAGTGGTCTTGGTTGGACAATGTATGATAAGAAGTAGAACATGTCCATATAGCATGAAAAAAAGGCCCTAATGTGCCATGACAGGGCATTTTTATAGCAATATTTATATGTTTTTATTACTATCGTTAACGATAAATTTAAAGGTGTCTAAAATCCAATTCTTTAGTCGAATTTATATCCATATTTCCTTTGGATTTGTATTTTGAGAATTTTGTAATGATCTTTCAGAGAAATTCTGTTAGGTTGATCAATCATTTTTCTTTCTTTCCACAACCTCTAAAACATACGATTGGAATTGTTGTACTAATCCTTTTTTTTTCCTCCAAAAATTCCTCCGTTGATATTTACGTCATTAGCCTTAGATAAGACTTAGGAGATGTTAAATTATATATTAAGACCGATTAACTATTGTTGTTCTAAAGATGAGACCATAAGCTAATTTTTTTGGTCGTACTATAAACATCTAGAATGCATGTCATGCAATGCCCCAATGAAAAAAATATATATTACTTGAAAAAAAAAGTCTACCACATGAAAAATAATAATTTTACTTTTCCAAAGGGTAATTTTTTTATACTTTCGAGGGGAAATTCTTTAACATTTACCTTTCTCCCATAATGCTTTTCTACCTTCTCCAACATGATGAAATGTTTCCAAATGTTAGGTGGGGATGGAATAGCATCCACTTGTGGTTTGGTTGCTGTCCAAGAATTAGGTGTTGCTCTCCATCAAGTGTCATGTACTGTGAACCCCACTTGGATGGCATTTGTGTCTCCCTACCATCACATTGCCTCTTCATATTCCCAAGACAAGCAATCGCAATAAGATCATCACCTTCTACAAGAAAAAAAGAAAAAAAAATATATCTTCTTCTATCGAATTGTAATTTGTAATGAGTCCATCACCCTTCACAAGGAGAGGAAAAGAAAGGAGGGATAAAAAGAAATATAAAACTACTTACCTTCTTAGTAGATAATGCTAATTAAGTATCTCCAATAACTTATTATCTTAAAGAAAAAGTTCTAATGCACAAGACTTCATCAATAGAGTAGTATAACATCTGATATATGTATAATATTTTATTCTTCTAAATTTATGTTTGGCAAATATATTAGAAATTTATGCTGATTTGACTGTTAATTGAAACTCTATTTTCCATCAGTACTCTTTTAAAAGCATGTTATGATCATAAAAATATCAAGAGGGTTTTAGGAGTTTATATTTGTATTATTTTCTAACTCAAATTAACTATTAGCAACCTAATTAGAAGTGATTAATCTAAGTTTCTAATATTAAACTAATATAAGGGATATACATTATATTAGTTTAATATTAAAAACTTAGATTAATCACTGCTAATTAGGTTGCTAATAACTAATTTGAGTCAGAAAATAATATAAATATAAACACCTAAAGCCCTCTTGATACTCTTACAATTATAACATGCTTTTTAAAGAGTATTGATGAAAAAGAGAGTCTTAATTAACATAAATTTATAATATATATTTGCCAAACATAAATTTAGAAGAATAAAATATCATACATATATCATATATTAAATTTTGACGAGCACATAAAGTCCTTAGATGGATAAATTATTATGGCACATCAGATATAATTTAACATTCGAAGTGATTAGAGATATGAATTTAATGGGGATATTATCATTAATATGAACTTATGTATTTGGATCACATGGTTTTAGGCGAAGCCGAGAAAGTTGGATCAGAAGCTATATGGAAATCTTATTTAAATTCTGCCACACCGACACACAAACCGCACTCGCTTTTGATACGTCCTCCTCAATAGCTCCTGCGTTTGCAGGTGGGCGCTTACCGAAAGGAAGCCACCAAAATGGTCGGTGCCGTGTCTGAAACCGAGACAGGTAGCGAGTCGCCCACCTTAGTCGGTAACCTAACGCCTCTTCTTCCTCGTTCCCGCATTTGTTGCTCGGATCCCGTCCTCGCTTCTCTTCCTCCTCCTCTGCCTCCTCTTGCCGACACGAGGGAAGAAGAGAAGAGGAAAGAGGACGTCTTATTCTTCTTCTTCCTACTCCTCTGGTCCAGGAGGGCATGGGAACGGATCGGACCTGTATTGGCGGGAACATGCGAGATCTTGATGAGCAGACGGGATCCAATCTCTATTAGGGAGTGGTGGGCTTAATTTCCTGCGCCGGATCGGTGGAAGAGGAGGGAATGGCGAGCTGGAGGTACAAGGCTGGTTTGTTTCTCATTCTTGCGGTGGTCGTCATCTGGGTCGCCTCCGCCGAAGTCACCCAGGTCTAACGTAAACTCCCCTTGTTGGTTGGTTACTAAATAAATCGGTTCATAATTGGCTCTTTCTTCTCAAATGGAGTGCTGAAAATTGGTAAAAGATATCACGGATTCGTTTGGCTTAAAATTGATTATGACATTCTGTCCTTTGGATATCTATCTTGTAGTTTTTTTTTTTTTCCTTTGCTGTGTATTTAATTATCGGGATTATTTTAGGAAAGGTCTCTTAGATTCGAGGAATTTTAGAGGTAACATTCGTTTGTTTCGAGGGAAGTGAGATTTTAGGCATGGTGAGCTATTTTAATTGAATTTCTAGTTATTTATGCAAAACACCACAAGCATGAATCTACCGTGCTATGCCATGTCGCAATGCACACGGTTTTGCACTTCTTTTATTATTTCTTTATCTCTTTTTACTACTTTTGCATGTGTCGTTCTCTATTAGTTGGTAAGATGATGCACTTTCAGGTCCTTCTTTTGAGGCCAATCATCAATTTTTAATTAATTAGACATTGTGGCTAACTAATAGGTGATATTGCACTACGTTTTGCTCATGTTTTTTTAATCTTTTGACCTCTTATTATTATTTTTTCTTGTGTCTGGTCCCTAGTACTATTTCTGTCCATTGTTAGTACTGTTAATTAGAAATCAAGGCTAATTAATATGTGATATTCTTGCTGGATGTGTTCCTTACAGAAGAGAGATTGGTTCTCTATATTATTTGGGTACATAGATGGAGAACAGATCTCTTCTAGTGCTTTCTGTTCCAAAACTTCTAAAACCCCTTTTCTCTTCCTTCCTTGGTGATGCTGTGCTTCTGTCAGGGGTTTGATTACATCATATCGAGTGAAAATTTTAATGGAGATGATTAAAGTTGTCTTGAGAGAGAACTAATGAGTACCCATGCAACTTGATGCGGCATGTTTCTGTTAAAAGTTGACATACCTCAGCTGACCAAATGCAATCTATCTAACTCTTATTTTTGTTATCATCATATAGTATTTATTGCTTATTATTTTCAGTAGCAACTGCCAGCTAACCAGAATATATAAAATGAACGAACATGTAACAACTTTGTTTGTTGATAATAAATAGTTCCTAGAGAAAATGATTACTTATGACTTGTTGGTTCCTCCCGTTCCTTCATCTGTTTTGTTTATATTGTAAATGCACTTCAGACATGACTACCATCAATATTTTTGTAGTAAAGTACATTGTTATCTGTTATTAATGACTGTTAAGGAGGAGAAATATTAAGCTGCTTTTTGAGCCAAATAATATGTTTTGTTGAGTGCATGTGGCAGTCCTAATACCTGGTTTACTTTGTGAACTTTTTAATGGAACTAAAATCAGTTTCTTCTTATAACATCTAACTTTCATGATCACCGTGATACAGGGTATATTTACAGACTACAAACAACCGTTTGCCATCACTTACTTGGGAGCCTCCCTTATGGTTGTTTATCTACCAGTAGCTTTTGTCAAAGACTGGTTATGTAATCTATTGAGAAAGAATTCTTCTAAAAGTGCTAGAAGTCCACAAATCGTCAACAACCCAGGATCTGGAATTAATTCTCCTGTAAAACATCATGACGTTCAGAAGTTGGTGGAAATGGAATCACAAGTACTTTTAACTAAGAAAGACAGTGACCTTGATCTTTCTGTGCAAGAGGAGGAACAATCCCTCATTTCCAAAATTAGAGATGAAATTGATACTGAAGTTTTGAAGGAAAAAAGATCATTCACTGCTAAGGAGATTGCAACATATGCATTTTATCTTGCTCCTATTTGGTTTGTCACAGAGGTGAGGTTCAACTATTGTTTTTGTATATTCCTACCATGTCATGTTATGCTCCTGATGATTCATATGGTTAATAACAATATGTTTATATCACTTGTTGTTCTGTAAATTTCTCAAACTATAAATGGTCTTGAAAGTTTTACTTGTACTTTTATTTTTCAAAAATTTTACGACTGCATTTGGTCCTCCAGAATTCTAACATTTGCTGTATATTTGTTTCACTTTGCTTTCTGCATCATCCTAATATTAGTTTCAACAAAGCTCATGTTTTTGGTTTCTTTATGCTATAACTATATTTGTTAATTTTTTGTAACTTAAGGAAGATCAATTTGATGTTAATGAAGCACTTGTATTTTTCTTTTCTTCTGGATATGAAGCTCTCTTTGAATAGGTTACAAATAATTCTCAGTATTTTCTTTTCCTTATGGACAATGTTGTCTAACCACATGTACATGCACATATTCAGGATTTTCATGGGATAGTTAATGAAGATTTGGACTTTTTGCAAGAATACAGGCATGGTTGAAATTTTTGAATATTGAAAATAACATAAGGACTGTATGACTACACTTATACAAGTATGCCTTTCCCTTATTCAAAGCAAGGGGTGTTCAAGCATGTCCTAAAACATTGCTAATTCTTTGAATGCTTTTCTGTTGCTTTTACTGGTTTCATAAGATTTTTTCTTATATTCGTATTCAAAGTCATTTTAGGATGTCACACTAGGTAAAAAGAAGTAACACCATTATTTAAAATATATCTTCTTGTTATTAATCTCAGAACAATATTCAATTTTCTTTTATTGCATGGATGCAGTACTTATCAAATGCAGCACTTGCAAGGACCAGTGTGGCAAGTACTACTGTGTTATCTTCAACTTCAGGACTCTTTACTCTTTTTGTTGGTGTTCTTCTACGGCAAGACACCTTAAACATGGCCAAAGTTGTTGCTGTTTTTGTTAGCATGGCTGGTGTTGTAATGACAACTCTTGGCAAGACTTGGGCAACAGATGAGTCACAAATAAGCTCCACTAGGTACAATTTGTTGCGTATGTGCTGTTTCTTTTTGTGTTTGACTTGGGATAAACCTATTTATTTACATGTATCTTTGAAGTATTAACTCAAAACATTAAGCTTGATTTGCAAGAGGGCTTTGTTATAACTTTCTTTTTTCAATTTACTACTTCATGCATTACATCATTACATAATATGCACGTTAGACACTGATAATGGACGCCGAGCTCCAATCCTCTTGACTGCACACAACAAGCACCTTAACCGCTTTGATGTGCTTTTTATCATAAATCTTATCTGAAGTGTCTGGTCGCCTTTATTTCTGACCTGATACAAACTCTAATGTTTGCAGTAATGGAAAGCGATCACTTGTTGGGGATCTTTTTGGTCTTCTTTCAGCAATGACATATGGTCTATTTACTGGTTCGATGACATCTCTGATTCTTATTATTATTTTGGTATAAGCACTAACACTCTGAATTACTAAAGTTAAATATATAACATGAACATTGCAGTGCTTCTTAAGAAGTTTGCAGGAGAGGAAGGAGAAGGAGTTGATGTTCAAAAGCTGTTTGGATATGTTGGACTGTTTACACTTGTATCTTTGTGGTGGCTTGGTAAAGACATTCTTAAGCTCTTCTGCAATTTTAATTTTATATTACATGCTATAAGAATGAGGAGTTAGCATTAGTTGCTAAATTGATGAATCTTTTAGCTGATCTAACAAACTATATTAAAAGAAATAGAAATATATTTGTTTCCAGGTCTACTCTTAATTTTTATATTTATTTTAAGATACATATTAATCATATTCTCACTATCTTCTATTAAATCCTCTGTCTGTCTTTTGTTTTTTTTTTCCCCATGATAATTTCAATCTGTTGCTTTTGGAACTGATATGTTTTCTTATTTATATATGAGCTGGTTTGTATGCTGGAATTGTTGATAAATAAATTGGTTACTTAATGCCATATCTTTATATATCTTCATTTACTTGGTTCAGTTTTAGATGGTTTATCTTTTGCATAATATTGCACATGTTCATTAAAATGAATGGAAAAAAATTGATACAATTATTATGCCATGTGTACTGATACAATTATGGAATATGATCTTTCAACAATAAGCATGACTTGTATATGCTTACTCAGATACAAATTTCATATTCAGATACATTTTTCAAATTTGACTGTAAATGTTATACTTATATATAAAGTTATCTGCTTCCATAGTCTGAAATCCTTTTGTAAAAGAAGAGCCACAATGAGAAATTTAACTTTAAGATCTGACACTCTTTAGTAATAGATCTCTCCAAGTACTATATCGGCTAGTATGTGCCGGTTCAGCTGGGCTCTAGAACTGGTCTAGATTAAATTTTAAACCTTCATCACACTTAAAAAGTAATTCTTCTTTGCTTTATCCTACATGCACTAACTCTTACAACCGCATTGGTTTCAAGTGACTGTGTATGCTGGTCATTAATGTTCTGTGTTACCCAACATTAAAAAAGTACTTTTCTTAATATAAGAGAAATCTTATGGCAGTTGAATTGAAACAGCTTATTGAAGATGAACCATGACTTTAGGTGTTTAGCACTGAAGTATTCATTTTCTTAAGACTTGGAGAGAAAAAAAGAAGGTTCAGTAGGATATGTGATTCAATGAATTAAGCTAGAAATGGGCACCTTTGTCCAAGTCTGATTGGGAGCCTTCCACACATATATTAATAAATTGGGCAGTACCTGGCCAACTTTGCCAAAGGAAGGATCCATGTTGTCTGGACATGGCTCAGACTCAACTATATAATCACCATTCCCTAGATTGATCTCATCATGACCACCTAGGTTAGGGACACATTTCCAGTCCTGTGGAACGTCCATTAATTATGATTGGTTCCCGTGAATGAACTGGATTGTTTGCGCATTGGATTGGGGGCATTAGGAACACATGTTGCATAACAAGGTTAAATCATGAGCCCTAGGGCTTTGAACAGGAAAAGTTTCTCACTTAAGAAAAGCCAGAGAGAGACTAATGGTATCATAGAATTGCAGAACATGCATATTGACCTGCTATTAGATTGGCTTGTTTTGGGTTCTGTTTTATTATAGGCCTACATGCATGACTTCAAATACATTGGTTTATGAAAGGTTCATTTGCACGTCATCCTTTTCTCATGTTACCATGATTGGAATTTGGCAAGATAAACCTGGTTAAGACCCTACCATTAAAACATAAACATATTAGTTTTGTTTTCGTTTCTGTAAAGAGTGATCTAGTGTATTCTTAAGAACCATGCTTTGGGCTATCCATTTACTTGCTGGAGGACATTTGAACATAGTTGTTTTTTCCCATTGCAGTCTGGCCGTTAACTGCATTAGGAATTGAACCCAAGTTTACAATACCTCACTCTGCTAAAATGGAAGAAGTAGTGCTTGCTAATGGCTTTGTTGGAAGTGTACTCTCAGACTACTTCTGGTATGTGTCAAACAAATTGCAGATTAATTGCATGCTTGGAATTTGTATTTGATTTAGAATACTTTCTATGCAGGGCATTATGTGTTGTTTGGACTACTCCATTGGTAGCCACCTTGGGCATGTCGCTTACTATACCACTTGCCATGGTAGCTGATATGCTCATTCATGGTCGACACTATTCAGCAATCTATATCCTTGGCTCAGCTCAGGTAATCTAACTAAATGGAAGTTGTTTTCTCTTGATTTTTTCAATCATTGATCATAAGAACATGCATCTTTGCAGACTGTCTTATTAGGCAAATGCATTTTGCATTAACCAGTGATTTAAAAGACGCGCTTTCGGTGCTCGCCGAGGCAAGCGATTCCTCGCTTGATTTCCAGCGCGCTTCAAAGAGGCGTCGCTCGGCATAGCCTCGTCTTGCGCGTCGCTGCCGGGTTAAACCGGCGATCCCGAACCAGAATTTTCGGTCTCTGATGATTTAGTTGGTTCGATTGAACCAATTAAATCACGATAACAACCTCTTTCCCAACCCTAACCCTGATTGGCCTCTCGCTGCTTGCTATACGTTATATTGTTGCTCGAAGTTGTTTTCTCTTGTTGCCGCTTGCTTCAATCATTCGCCGCACAATCCGCATTGCTCGGTATTTACTCTTGTCGCTATTGGGCTCCCCAGTTGTAACTGCACTTTTTTTTTGCTTCGAGCCTTCGACAGTATACTGTTAACAGAATTTTTTTATTTATTAAATTAATAATATATTGTTTTGATTTTAATACTATTAATTTTTATTTATTTGAAATTATTGTTAATAGTATATTCATTTATTAAATCAATAAATATTTTTTTCTTAGATTTTCTTAATTTAATAGTATATTTTTATTTAAATAATTATATTTTTAAATTATATTTATATTTTTTTTATATTTTAGCACCTCACTTCGCTCAAGACTTGTGCCTTATTTTAGACCTGAGTTGGATAGTGAGTTGTGTTCCGGGTGTTGGGAAATCATAGGGCTTACAAAGGACTAATCCTTTCCAAAGCTGTGTTCTTAATATAATTAGAACAATAAAGAAAATAATTGTGATTCAAATATTTTGGTTAAAAATTCTCTAAGAGAAGGGAAGGAGAGTTCACTGTTGAAATAAACCACAACACCAATGCAGGTTGTCAGGAACTACATGTCCTCTCTTTCATCTGTTCTTGTCATTTTTAACTTTTTCTCATCTCTTACAATTCTTATCGACAAACAGATTGCTGATGGTTGCATATGGCTTTAAATTTCAATTATAGAAGGCTAGTGTTTTCATAAAAGGGATACAATGTTTTTTTCCAAAGGAAACCATATGAAGCCATCTAACATCATCCTCCACCTTGGCTTCTATTGTCAGGATAATCAAAATTTGTAATGCTAATGTCATTCCTGAATGTGAGAGAGCTAATCTTGTGTCGGTCACTTGTCCAATTGTGTAAAAATTTGATTTTTTTTTTATTTATTTTTGTTATAAAATACATCATAACTTAACTTATGTCTTTATTCTTCTATAGTCTTGATGAACCAAATTTCTTCATTCCCATTTTTTCATGACAATACTGTAAATATTGGTTCAGTATCTGTTTTGGTGACTGGTCAGATCATCTGTTACTGGTTTATAGAACCATACTATTCAATATCATTGAATAAAATAATAAAAAATAAAATGAAGTATACATACTAGTATCAAGCTATATATTTAATAATAATAAATAAATGAATAATAGGTTTCCTATATTAAAAAAAGATCATGACCGTTCAATTAATAAAGATCTGTATGCTTTAAATTACAAATTACAGTTACAACTTACAATACATCTTCAATAAAAAATCAATGTCAAAACAGTCTGCTCTCTTGTCTCTTTCTTTCTTTATCTCCCTCCCTCTCTCTCAGCTTGTAGGAAGAAGGCTGTTTTGGTGGTTGCAATCAAGGTTCCTAATCTTGACCATACTAGTTGGTATGCGCTGGTATTTATTAGACCAAGCACCATTATTGAAGCATATATTATTTTTTTTTCAAAAATATCAAGTGATATAGGTCATCATACTACGTAATATGCTAGTACCATATCAGTTTGACAGATGACCAGAATTGGTACCAACCAAGATTTAAATCCTTATCTGTAACAGCCTAAAACCATGCTTTGCTCCCCCACATTCTCAAGCTAATCTAGGCCTTGAGTTTTCGAACTCAACGTTGTGAAGAATTTCATGGCCACCTCTACTTGCTTTGCATTCCTCACATATTCATCCATTGTCTTCATCTGGTGTCCCTTCTTAAACTCCTCGATTTGATTTGGCCTTGACATAGCCTATATGCCCATGGCCCATGTAAAGCAGATGATTGTCAACACTCAACACTATGAAGCTTTTGCACTTACAAGAATAGGCTGTGGCGTGCAGTTTTTGTTTCTGTAAGTTAGCTTTAATATCCTAGGTCTCTCCATAATATAGGCCCCCTTTACTGTTGTTATTGGTTTGATATCAGATATTGGGCAATTTTATGAATCAATTAAGACCTAATCCTATTCATAGAAGCATATGTCACACTATAAGGACAATAGTGAAAGTAATCAAGGACTGTAATAACAGGATGCATGCGATTTGTGTGGTTGACTTTGGAAATCTACATCTTTGAAGGAGCAAATATCAACATCTACAAATAAAAAATGCAAAGCTTTTCCAAGATTTTAGCACTAATTATAAAGTTTTTTGCTTCAAGAAACTATAGCTCATAAAAGGAATCAAGTACAGGTCGGACCGGTATGAGACCATATAGGTCAGTGTTAGTAGGTATTAATTGCTTTATTGTTTTTCAGTGATGTTGGTCAATATAGGTTGATATGCTACTTGTCTAACCATTTGCCAAAACCAATATCGAACAGAAATTTAAATTCTTAGCCATAAGTGGAACCATGTATGCTGCAAAAGACTGGTAGAAAACTATGGGGACTCTTTTTCTATCTGTTCTCATGGCACCAAAAAGAGCTCTTAGCACATATTCTCACCAATGTTCAATCTCTCTCTCTCTCTGGCAGAAAACTATGGGGACTCTTTTTCTATCTGTTCTCATGGTACCAAAAAGAGCTCTTAGCACATATTCTCACCAATGTTCAATCTCTCTCTCTCTCCCTCTCTCTCTCATGGTACTGAAAACAACTCTTATCAACTATTATGACCCATAGCTACTTTTCCTTCATGTAAAGGTGTGCATTATTTTTTCTGTTCTCATAAACCAAAGGCCTACATCTTCCTTTGACTTGGAAGAGTCCATGATCCAAACGAAGAACAGCCTGATCTGCTGGTGCAAGGCCACCTGCGAGAACCATTTGCCTTGGGAGGAAGTTCTATCATGAAAAGAACTCTGCATCTATGTTCTATTTCATTTATATATGGAATTCAAGCATGTCCACATTTCATCCTCAAGCAAATGGATTTGCTAACCCTGAGATATTGTTGGTCCCGTTGTTCTTGTTTGCAGGTATTTGCTGGGTTTGTAATAGCTAATTTGTCGAACCGTTTATCTCGATTTTTTGGCTTCTAGCATCAACAAACAAATTGCAGTACAGTGATTCTTTTATACAAGAATTCTTTACATTCATATTGGAAGTTGATCAACCTCACAGACAGCTGGGGATTAGTGGAAATTCAACTCATGTCGGTAGATCTCATCATGTTTTGCCCTAGGTGCTCTGTAGATTTGATAATTGATTGGCTGCTTCCAACATATATTTTTGTATTTGTATCTGTTGTAAAATGTCTTGTCAAATGTGCATAGTTTTCCAGTTTGTCAGCTGCTAGCCACGGGCTGACTGCAATGGTTCGAGGGACAGTGTGTGTGAGTGTCACGAATTTACCAATTCTTGCTAGAGGAATATTTAAGAGTTCCAAGATTGTTTACATCAACACTTTATGCAGTTTACCAATTGGTTTATTATATCTTTGTTCATTAATGGTAGTGCTTATACTACCTGATCCTATTATTGATTGACGAACTAATTTGGTCTAAAACCTAGAACAGGGTCTGTATTGCCTAGATGAACATGTAATTTCAATTGCATTTGCTTTGTCGTTTTGTGTTTCAAACTTGAAGATGTCTGATGTTAAGGGCAGCTTCTTGATGCAGCAGCGAATATATTAATTGGAAATCAGGCAAGCTCTGCAGTGCTACTTTCTGTCAACTTGTGCATGCATTCCGAACTATTATATTCTTATAGGAAGAATAGCTTTTCTTTGGATCGCCAATTGTTATTACATGGAACAATGTTCCTACCAGCTGCTCTCGACATCACGAGGTTGTATTGGAGGAGGCAGCAAATTCCCATGGAGACCCAAATCGAAGGTAAGGTCCAAACCTTTTAGCTATTCAAATCCAAAAGAAATATTTCTTTTTTTTTATTTTAATTCATTTCATTTACAAATTTTTTGATGTGTTTAGTCGTATGTATTTGGCGTATTTAGCCATTGATCGACATTGACATAAAAGTCATGCTACAATGTTAAATTGATGACAATTTCATCTCTGTGGCTATGGAAATCCTTCATCTGTTCCATTCAAGTTGCAATATTCTTTTCATATCTTGATCTCCCTCCTAATTGTATGATCTCTATGACCTTCAGAATGAATTCAACTAAAACCACTCGAGGGACTTCCAACACTGAATTCCCAAGTGGGAATGCTACTGCAGTGCTACTACTATTTCTCTCTTTAAATATATCATTTTGAGCACTCAACAAAGATGAGGATTGAGAGGTGCCGGCCATGTAGATAGAGAAGATAGCAATGACAAAGATCATCACCACAAGTGACGGCCACAATCCAACAACAAGTGCTCATCCAACCAAAATTGGAGCCCCCACATCCTCCCCTTTCCACTTCCATCACTCTCCCTACGCTACTTGTTGAAGCTGAGTCCATGGAATCAATCCAAGAAAAATAAAATAAAAATCTCCAAGAGGGTACACAACACCTGTGGCTTTGTCCACATACTCACACTCATTGGTTTCTTATGATTCTTCTATCAGTGGATCAGATTTCATGAAATCCAAATTAATTCGAACCACACAAGATTACAGGTCTGATCCCACAGTTCAATGTGATTTAAGCTAATTGTCTGGCCACATCCAGTCAAAAATGAACTCATTTTTGACTGGATGTGATCCTTTATTAATTTGTATCACCTATTAATAATTTTTTTTCCCCTCTCCTGCATGTTGTTTTCTAAATTTGTTTTGCAAGAATCTATTATGTACCAAGTTAGCATTTTTACAACTATAGTGAGTTTTTTATGATATGTTTTAAAAACATCTTTTATTTTTCATCCATTTGAGAGGCGATATAGCTTTGTTTTGCAGAGTAGACATAAATGAACTATTTTAACTAGTAAAGTTATGATTTCTACACCGACGTATAAAACTCTTGCGATCAACTTAATTACTATCTTCATTCCTAACAACCATATTTTTGGTTGTCTAATAATTAATAACTGATATTTTAATAATAAATAGTTTTATTACATTTTTTGAATTTCTACTAAAGGAAACCACATTTTGACAATAATTTGGTAATATGTTATTAATTCTTTATTAACAAAAGGATAATCAATTTTTTTTATTAACAGTTAATAGTAAACTGCCAATTTTTATTTTTATTTTTTTATCTTGATCAACATATTCCAATGAATATATCTGAGGACAATTTATCAATATGTCCTAATAAATATACTGGAGGTCAAAATATTTATAAAAGCTTAACAACAACTTAATGCTACTTTATATAACTTTAATAGGTAAATTGACGCCCAAACTTAAGTCATATTAAAGATGAGAAGTGTGTGAAACAACTACTCAAATGCTACCATCTTTAATCTAAGAATGTCAATAATAATGTGCTAAAATTAGTGTTTAGGCTAATGAAAGACATGGACTATTTTTGCCAAAATTAACTATAAATATCCTAAAAATGTCATCTATCCGTCTGCATCGATTAGGATAATTGAAACTTCAACTAACAATAATAGCCTTCAAATCTATTATATATATATATATATACACACATATAATATCACTTTTTTAGCTATGTCTCTAAATTTATGTTTAAGAAAATAATGTGCTAAAATTAGTGTTTAGGCTAATGAAAGACATGGACTATTTTTGCCAAAATTAACTATAAATATCCTAAAAATGTCATCTATCCGTCTGCATCGATTAGGATAATTGAAACTTCAACTAACAATAATAGCCTTCAAATCTATTTTATATATATATATATACACACACATATAATATCACTTTTTTAGCTATGTGTCTAAATTTATGTTTAAGAAACAAAGAATGAAATAATAGGTGAAGTAAAAAAGAAAATTTTGAATATTAAACTCATTGATGATTATGATTAGTAATGATAAATTTGAGTTCATTGGAGGAATGCATGAGAATGGTAAATGTAAATGATATTATCTATATATATATTTAATATTTAAACATTTTAAGGAATATATATGCTATATTAAATTTTTAGGGGCAAATATGTTAACATGTAAAACCACAATGCTTGTATTTTTGGCTTGATATTGCAAAAAGGACCTCTAACATTATGTTTTTACTTATTAGTTATTTTGTGCTCTCTCGCTCACTCTTATGAGCAGCAGCAACGTGGAGTCGCGGAAACGGCATTCCACTACGAAGAGAGGGAGGTGAGCACGAAAGCCTCTAAACCCTAGCTTGGCCGCCGCCGTCTGGTGAGGATTAGCGCCGATGGGTGGGGCGATACTGACAGGTCTCCTGACCGAGATCTTGATCCCGGTCGCTGCCGTAGTCGGAATCACCTTCGCGCTGCTGCAGTGGCTGCTGGTCTCCAAGGTGAAGCTCTCCCCGGAGAGGCCCGGGAGTAACAAGAACGGGGTGTCCGACTACCTCATTGAGGAGGTGGAAGGGCTCAATGACCACAACGTCGTCGTGAAGTGCGCCGAGATCCAGAGCGCAATCTCCGAAGGTGAGAAGTTGGGCATCTTTAGATACTTGGTCTTAGTTTTGACAAAAGCAGGAGGGTTTTGTAGAAAGAAACTCCTAAAGGAAAAAAAAAAAAAAAAAAAAACGATTTTTAGCGGATCATTTTGAATATGAAGTTAATATTTTACTTAAAACTGTCATTCTTTTTGAAAGAGCGATTCATTTTTGGCTTAATGATTTTGTTTTCACTTCATTAAGAAGTGTCATAAATAAACTGTAGACTATGTTTTTCTTCTTAATCAATATCGAAAAATATTTTTGGGAACATATATTTGATCATGCTATTTTAATGCACTTTCATAAATTTTTTGCTGCTTGTTTTTGTGAAAAAAGAGGATAAATATTGAGGGTTAAAGCTTTACTTTGGACGTTTATGTGGCTATAATGTTTCTTTATGCAATTTTGTGGCTATAATAGTTGAGATGAGTTTGAATTGGAGAAATAGCTTCAATTGCTCTCATATGCTTTCAGCTATACCTTCATATAATACTAACACTGTTGCTTTACAATTTCTCCAAACTTTATAAAGAGTTTTTATTTAACACCCCGATTAGTCATACTGTGAAAGTGGACAAGACTAAGACTGACTTATAAGGGTATGATAAGTGTATTATTATCAACTTCAGCTTAAGCATTTTGGCCAATGGTCTAGGCCAAACGAAGTTGATAGGCTAGTTAGCCCATCAGGCCTAGGTCGTGACGTTTGGTATTAGAGTCAATCTAATATTCAGGTATGGTGAGGGGCTCGAGTAGAAAAGAACTACTCATTAATGGAGTCAAAGGACTCATCATGACATGGAGTCACCACTAGGTTACGCTTCACATACATCATACTACAGTTTGATCTAGGCTATGCTAGGTCTTGACGAAGATGTCAAGCTCTTGAATATGGGAGATTGTAACATCCCGATTAGTCCCACATCGAAGGTGGGTAAGACAAAGACTGACTTATAAGGGTCTGATGAGTGTATCACTATTAACTTTAGCTTAAGCATTTTGGCTGGTGGTCTGGACCAAATGAAGTTGATAGGCCAGTTAATCCATCAGGCCTAGGTTGTAACATTTTATATGCTATTTTTGGATGTTGGAAGATGAGTTTTATCTTCTTAAAACATATTCACATGCTCACAACTGCCAAACATGACTATCTTAGAAGGTACCCTTTCGTCGGTCTTCATTATGCTTGTATGCTTATGTTTACCTTCTGGAACGATTCTTTTTTAATGCAAATTTGGTACTTCTTGTCGATAACACAATTTGTTAGGTTACTCTAAGTATGATGGGAATTGGGAAGATTCACTTTGCTGTTTAATCTTTTATATGGTTTTACCCATTAGAAAGCACCCAAAGTCAACAATGGGAACAAAAGGAGCAACACAGAGCATGTTAGAGCTGGATTTCAGAATGTCCATCTTTGTAAATCATACAATTCACATGTCTAAATTTTCTTAGCTAAGTGTCACAATTTCATGACAGTCAATGGAATTTACGCCTTACGGCAAAGAATTTCTAGAAACTTATGCTATTTGATCTCTTACTTGCCAAAAAGGATGTTAATATTCACCAATTTTCTTCAAGAGATTATCTCAACATATATCATTTATGTCTCCCATTAATTATATTCAGTTCACCTTCGCTTTTGAAAGTGTAGCTGCCTTCTATAGATACTTTGTTTCTGACAATATCAAATTTATTCCTGACAATATTAAACTTTTCAGAGCAAATTGCTCAATGCGAACAATTGATAATTGTTTTTGGTTGTTATCTATAAAATATTTATTTTGCATATTGGCAGTCATATTAGATGAAAATAGTGTGTTAAATTTTTTTATTATAGTTATTCATGTAATGGTTAGTATCAATTATCAGAGGCAATCATAATTACCAGTTATATGATATCATCATTTATTGGAAACAAACTTACAGTTAGCACTCATTACCTACACAAATTTTCTGACTCTGATTCAGTTGATTATTTTCTTGCTGCACCTGAATGTCAACCATAACATATTGCTAAACATGATACTTTGCAGCTGGGATTTGTTTAAATCTTTTCTTCTTATTATTATTTCTGCATCTTAGTCTTTTCTGTTTTGATCACCTTAACAAATTGCAAATACTATATACACTGAATGCTGATCTCCTATGGATGGTAATCTGATATAAAAACTCCCTTTGCATGTGAACAGGAGCAACTTCATTCCTTTTCACTGAATACCAGTACGTTGGAATCTTCACGGTTGCTTTTGCAGTTCTGATCTTCCTCTTTCTTGGTTCTGTGGAAGGGTTTAGCACAAAAGCCCAGCCATGCACCTATAGCAAGGATAAGTATTGCAAGCCAGCACTTGCAAATGCTGGCTTCAGTACCATCTCCTTCTTGCTTGGCACAACAACTTCCCTGGTTTCTGGTTTTCTTGGGATGAAAATTGCGACCTATGCGAATGCAAGAACAACTCTAGAAGCTCAGAAGGGTGTTGGAAAAGCTTTCATCACTGCTTTCCGGTCTGGTGCACATGGGCTTCTTGTTGGCAGCAAATGGCTTGTTGGTTCTTTACATTGCGATCAACTTATTCAAATTATATTATGGTGATGACTGGGAAGGCCTTTTTGAGTCTATAACTGGCTATGGTCTTGGTGGGTCTTCCATGGCACTTTTACTGCAATGTGCTATCCTTTGCTTGTTAGCTCCATGGGCATCATAGTTTGTTTAGTAACTACTCTCTTTGCAACTGATTTTTTCGAGATAAAGTCTGTAAAGGAGATTGAGCCTGCTCTAAAGATTAAATGGTGAATTTTTAAGACGATCCAATCATCAGAGACGTTCAGGGAGTTGTTTTTCTGTGTTGCAATTGGATTATGAGCTGGCCTGTTTATTGGGTTTGTCACCGAATACTATACAAGCAATGCATATAGGTAAGAAATTGGTTTTTCTATATTTCTTAACATGAGCTACCATGATCTGGCTTTTATAGAATGTGCACTATCCTTACTACTCATTTTGCAGTCCTGTTCAAGATGTTGCTGATTCCTGCCGAACTGGGGCCGCTACTAATGTCATTTTTGGACTGGCTTTAGGATATAAGTCTGTCATTATCCCAAATTTTGCCATTGCTGTCAGCATATTTGTTAGTTTTAGTCTTGCTGCCATGTATGGTATTGCTGTTGCTGCTTTAGGCATGCTGAGCACTATTGCTACTGGTGTGGCCATTGACGCATATGGGCCTATAAGTGACAATGCTGGAGGCATTGCTGAGATGGCTGGAATGAGCCACAGAATTCGGGAGAGAACAGATGCACTTGATGCTGCAGGCAACACCACTGCAGCCATAGGAAAGGTATCATTATTTTATTGCTAAAATAGTTTTCTGCATTCTATTAACTATGTTGGAGCTGCTTGAAGCTTAGGGTGGTAACCTGTGCCTAGGTTGTAGTGACCAGAACCTTGGTACAATGTATATTTATTTTATTTTAGATGGGTTGATGCACACTCGTGCTATCTGGTTAAAGATGATGTTTACGTAACTATGTTAATTTAGAAATTTGTTTGTAACTGCTGATGCAGGTAGCAACAATGGTAAGACTGCAACCCACAAATTTCAGTGCTGTTTGTGTTGCCTTTTTTTGCCATGTAGAACACTGCTTGGGAAAATATGCTGAGAAAAGGCTACTTTTACAAAATTTTAAAGGCTATTTGCCAAAAGTCATTCTACATTTAGAAGAAGTCATCTGTTCCAGGGATGGTGCTTGTACTATTTTAGTTGATTCTCTAGGTTTATCTTTTGGTTGCATGTCAGAAAGGTTGTGTTGCAACCTAGGTCTGCCGTTTCGAGCCGTACCGCCCGGTACGGGTGGTACGCATGGTCCGACAGATATCGGTGCGCGGACCGCCTCTCTGCGGGCGGAACGGTGGTATCTCCGTGATCGGTCGATACGAGATATATCGGCGCTAACGGTCGGTTTCGACCGCTATTCGCTTCGACAACTTCGATAATCGGTCGATTTCGACCACACCATCCAACACAACTTCGTAACGATCGAAATCGACCGCTACCGATCAGTAACTAATACTCAACGGTCAAATTGACCGTTGGAGCCCTTTCTCATGTCTTTTAAGCATCTCTTTCCCTCAATTTCATTTCATTTCATTCTCCTACTCCTTTACATAATCTCAAACTCTTCTAAACTTTACAAAACATCGATTTGTGAATTGAATTGAAGCTAATTTGGGAAGATTAAGAGGAAGGACTTTCTAATCAAGAGGTATGTATTCTCTTTCTTTAATTAGAGAGTAATTAAGATATTTAATATTATGATTAGTGTGTTTAGTATTGATTAATTTGAAATTAGAAGCTTATTAGGTCAAATATTTATATTTCATGCATATTAAATATTGAAAGATATTTATGATGGTAAAATAGATTTAATTAGATTTTATTAAAGTTATTTAATGCTGCGATTAGTCATTTTAGTGATAATTTAATCAAAATTTGATCGATTTTAAGTCAATTTAATGTTTTTAATACTATTTAACATGTTTATAGTATTGAAAGATAATTAATTAATTGGTAATTAACTGTTAATCATGTAATTAGTGTATCTAACGATGATTTCATCGTAATTTGAATTATATTAGATTAAAATTACGTATCTAATGTTTCTTTTATGTGTTTCACATATTTATGATGGTAAAATAAGTTTAATTAGGTTTTATTAAAGTTATTTAATGCTGTGATTAGTCATTTTAGTGATGATTTAATCGAAATTTGATCAATTTTAGGTCAATTTAATGTGTTAAATACCTATTAGGGGTATTTAACATGTATATAGTGTTGAAAGAAAAGTAATTAATTGATAATTAATAGTTAATCATGTAATTAGTGTATCTAATGATGATCTCATCATAATTTGAACTATATTAGATTAAAATTACGTATCTAATATTTCTTTTATGTGTTTTACATATTTATGATGGTAAAATAGGTTTTATTAAAGTTATTTAATGCTGCGATTAGTCATTTTAGTGATGATTTAATCAAAATTTGATCGATTTTAGGTCAATTTAATGTTTTTAATACCTATTATGATATTTAACATGTTTATAGTGTTGAAAGAGAAGTAATTAGTTGATAATTAACTATTAATCATGTAATTAGTGTATCTAATTATGATTTCATTATAATTTGAACTATATTGGATTAAAATTACGTATCTAATGCTTCTTTTATGTATTTCACATATTTATAATGGTAAAATAGGTTTAATTAGGTTTTATTAAAGTTATTTAATGCTGTGATTAGTGATTTTTTATCGATATATGATCAATTCAATATATTTATTTGATTTAAATTTGATAGAAGCATGACATCAAAGGAACATCAACATGATGACGCTTGGTCTCACGCCAAAAGTTAGATGGGAACCGTCATCATTGGCAATGTAATTATTGTGATTACATTGGCAAGGGTGGAGGAATAACTTTCGGGTGAAAATGCATTTGGTCGGCGGGTATCCGGACGTTGTAAAATGCAAGAAGGTTCCGACGGAGATTCGTAATTTTTTAAAACAAGCTACAACAAGCAAAGGAAGATACATTAAAAAAGAAGGCAAGAGTTGAGGAAGAATATAGGAGGGCTACACAGAACCGCTTTATGATCGATCAAGACGAGGGTTGCGGCGATGGCCGATCCGAATCTCACAATTGGAATTGTGCATCATCGGAGCATCGTGATATGGTCAATGAAGCAATGAGGCATCGACGACCTGACTCACAATTAGAGCACGGTAGTGGCAGTGGAATCCAGAGGTCGACTAGCATGAGACACCTAACTACTCCTCCTAAGTTAGGCCGAACTAGTAGCATGAGGCATAGTGGACTTCGTGGTTTTATGAGAGGTCTTGGCGGAGGTCCGCACTGATATTATTGATATTGATCCGCAAGCCTATCCCCACAAACAAATGCAGACACGGATTGATGATTCATACACAAAGGAAAAGAAGCGAGATATTGGGAAGGCAATTTCAAAATGGTTCAACTTCCATAAATTCCAAACCAACACACCCAAGGTCCATATTATCGAAACATGATCTTTTCTATTCAAAAGTCTGGCTCGGGTATCCAACCTCCAACACCGAAGGAGATTTACGGCGTGTACTTAGATGAGGAGGTGGCAGAACTGAAAGATTGGATCAAATCCTCTAAGAGGTAATGAGACGACTATGGGGTGACATTGATGTGTGATAGTTGACAGAACAACAAGAATGAGTATCATCAACTTTCTTGTTTATTGCAATGTAAGAGTGGTTTTCCATAAGTCAATTAATGCTTCCTAAAAAATCCAAGATGCAAACTACATTGAAAGTTTGATGGACACTATAGTAGAGGAGATCGGACCACAAGATATTGTCGAATAAGAAACAATGGAGCAAATTTCAAGAAGGTCGGTTTACAATTAATGGAAAAAGAAATACATTGTTTTGGACTCCGTATGCATTTCATTGCATAGATCTAATCTCAAGGATATTGGTGAGTTGAACGCGGTCAAGAATTGTGTAGCTCGAGCACAATCAATTACAAAGTTTATATATAATCATCATTGGGTCCACGCTTTAATGCAAAAGTATGTAAACGGTGAGATACTCCGACCTGGAGTCACTCGGTTTGCTACCAATTATATTGCATTAAAGTCATTACAAAGAAAAAGGCATGGCTTGAAAGCAATGGTCACCTCACAAGAGTGGTGTGATTCTAGATATTCGAGATTAAGCGATGGAAAGAAAATAGAAAAGTCCATTCTTTCCTCTAGATTTTGGGACACCACGGCAGAAATCATAAAAGGTGTGGAACCACTTTATGTTATTCTCCGAAAGGTTGATATGGATAAGCGTCCACGATGTCGTATCTAAAATATATCTTGATTCAAGCAAGAGATGAGGTCGAAAGCATTCAGGATGATTTTAAAGCCGACCAATATATACTGATCATCGATCGTCGATCACGCGATTCATATGGATCAGGATATCCATAATGCGAGTAAATTCATATTTAGAATAAATTAATTTACTATTTTTTATATAATAAAAATCATACTAACAAAATTATGTCTTGCAAGATATTATCTCGAACTCAATTCAATATCGGTATGCTCTAACACAACATGATTTACTAACAAAGACTACGAAATGTTATATATCGCCTCTTGCCAAACACTACCGATCAAATTGATGCTATTATGGAGGGTCGATTATTTCGAGAAACAGATTGGTTCATTTTCCGATGTTGTAGCAGTATCGTGTCGTTACACTATGGATCCTGGTGAGGAAAAGTTACATATATTGATTATCAATTATCAATTATATTTGATGTTAATTATTTGTTATGCTAATAAATTTTTATTTATATTTTTTGCGATGAGTGGTGGCTACAATTTGGAGGGGATGCACCACATTTAAGGAAGGTTGCCGTTCGTGTACTTTCACAGACGACAACATCTAGCGGTTGTGAACGTAATTGGTCAACATTTGCATTGATTCACACGAAGATCCGCAACAAACTCTCATATATAGGCGGTTAGAGAAACTAGTATATGTCCATTATAACATCGCGACTAAAGTTACGATGTCTTTGAAATGGATAAGGAGCCGAGGAACCAGATATTGATCCCATCGACCTCCATTCTACAAATGAAGATTCAAAGCCGATGTTAGATTGGGTTGAAGCAGCAGAGAACCAAGAGGATCCTCTACTTGATGAGGCCGGAGATCCTCAGCGTCCTTCACGTTTTATCACCGAGGCAATAGAAGAAGAAGAAGCACAACATCAACAGGTGACAAGTCCCCCTCGATCACAACATGACAGGAGTTCATCGAGTCAAATTGCTCGAGGAACTATAGACACCCAACAATCACAGTCGTCCGCCCAACGTGCAAAGGCAAAGGGAAGGCGAGCATCGATCTATCGTTGGAAAGGGTCGAGTCAGGTGACGAGACACATTCACAATCGCATTCAGCAACTCGCTCGGTCCAGAGACATGACAGCAAGACGAACAGTAGTGCCTCGACAGATGATGGCGGCGATGTCGGGCAATCGTTGGTCTCGTCTACACAACTTGAGGGTGGTGCATGGACCGAGGAGCAATATTTTACACATGCCACCCAAGATTCAGATCATGGAACTCGACAAGGTTCGCATCAAGTTTATGCGCGGAAGGGGAAGGGGAAGGGAAACCAAAGGTGGATGAATTTGAAGCGATGCGACAGAGCCTACATGATGTAGACACGAACGCGAAGCTCATCGTATTCACAACCGTCGTATTATGAAGAATCATATGACCAACAAAGCGATGATATGGTGATAGTTGGTCATACTTCTCCGAAACAACATCTGAGCGGCAGATCGAGGCGAAAGTAGAAGCTCGATACCACCAATATATGCCTCATGAGTCCTCGGACAAATGTGATTCATGATGATCGACCTTATCATCACCACATTGATGCACCAATGGCATACGGTGTATCAATACACTATGTCATGGGATCAATTTCATGATTGGGTTCAACAAACATATCATATTGATATGCAGATGTATAGGATTGAGGACCCCGATCCACCACCCGTGGAGGCACGTCGTTCGTTTTGGTGGTAGAATTAGCAATCAGGTATATCTACATATATGATTATTTAATTCATTTGAATTTTAGAGTTTATATTGTAACAAAATCGTCTAACAATTCAAATGATTTTTCTATAGATATTTCAATATTTACAGAAGGACAATCTGGAATGGACTGAAATACCAACCTTGCACAAGACTAATCCTTAAAGTCCGAAAAAAGATATGTGATACTATTCTTACCTAATTTACATTGATTTTGCTAAACTTATTGTATTACTATATTTATTTCTAACTTAAAACCCCTATCCTAACCTTTTTTTTATTTTCAGGTATTTTCGGAGGGAATTTACACCTAATTTAAGTGTACCGCTCGGTACGCCCGGCGTACCGCTCATGCCGTACCGTACCGAGCAAATCTCGGTACACCGGTACGGTACGGTACGGCGGACCTTGAACTGCAATTGTTTGATTGTCATTATTGCTTGCTATTAAGATTGTATTCAGATTGTTTCTAATTTAATTCATCTTGAGTCTTGTTTGTAATTTCGTTCATATTTTAATGCCTTTTCCGAGGGCTTTGCCATTGGTTCAGCTGCCTTGGTGTCTCTTGCACTCTTTGGTGCTTTTGTCAGTCGAGCAGCTATTTCCACTGTAGATGTTCTAACGCCAAAGGTGTTCATTGGGTTGCTTGTTGGTGCGATGCTTCCTTACTGGTTCTCAGCCATGACCATGAAGAGTGTCGGCAGTGCAGCTCTGAAGATGGTAGAGGAGGTCCGAAGGCAGTTCAACACTATTCCGGGGCTTATGGATGGCACTGCTAAACCTGATTATGCCACCTGTGTCAAGATCCCCGCTGATGCCTCAATCAAGGAGATGATTCCACCTGGTGCTCTGGTGATGCTTACACCTCTGATTGTTGGAACTTTCTTTGGCGTGGAAACCCTATCTGGGGTTCTTGCTGGGTCTCTTGTTTCTGGTGTTCAGGTAAGTAAGAATTTGCTTGCTGATGTGACCAGTAGAATTTGTGACTCAAGGTATTGGTCGTTCTTTGTGACAGATTGCTATCTCTGCATCTAATACTGGTGGTGCATGGGACAATGCTAAGAAGTACATCGAGGTAAAGCCACTCTTCCTTTCTCATGTTTTCTTTTACATGCTACGGTGTTCCTGAGTCCTGATTCTTCCGTACATTCATGACCCTTGCCTATTTAAAAGAATGATAAATTGCAAGATAGCAAATTTGTACTTGCTAAACCTTGGTTTACATGAGGTTAGGTGTCTTAAATTTCTCATAGTTCCACGTCAGAATCTGTAGTTACCTAACACAATTATTCAAACTGCTAATTTTGTATGGTGTTGGTAGGCTGGGGCATCAGACCATGCTAGGAGCCTCGGCCCTAAGGGATCCGATCCTCACAAGGCTGCTGTTATTCGTGACACCATCGGGGACTTGAGAACTCTCTCAAGGATACGTCCTGGCCTTCACTTAACATCCTTATCAAGCTAATGCCCATGGAATCTCTGGTGTTTGCACCGTTCTTTGCAACTCATGGAGGTCTCCTGTTCAAGATTTTCTAACTTGATGGCAGTGAGGAAACTGGAGGATCATTGTTCTTTACACTGCTCAAATCTCCATCAATCTCAATATTTGATCAGTAATTGCAACTTGTTATTTATTTTTCTTTTGCTTTTCCTGTCATATTTTATATTCATCATCATTAGTTGAAATTGTAGTGTTATATAGGTCAGCATCCATTGACAAATTTTTCTTTATGTTTGAAGATGACAATTATTGTGGTGAATTGACTTGTTGTCACTCTTGTGAGATTAAGAAAGTTCACCGTGCATCTTCGTGTTTGAATTTTGTTGGCTCTCCTACTGCATCTACTATTAATTTACTTTATCAAAATTGAAAAATTGTGTGATTGTGGAAACAAGCAGAGGTTTGTTTCATCCTGTAGTTTGTGAAAAAGTGAGATGCAAGGACTAGTGGAAAACATAAAATAAATCGAAGATGGAGGATTGCATTACGTCACTTCACTGATAATAAGATCTTGGAATGGGGTGAAATCCCATTTATTTATTTCTTGATGTTGCTACTTTGTGAAATCAGGGCTGCAAGACTGTAGGACTGAAGCCAAGTTCTCTGGTGAAGGTAAAATTGTTTGCCCATTTATTTCAATTATGGTTTTCTTCCTTTAATTCACTTATTATTTGACCAAACATTCTCAGAAAAAGAACGACAACCGGTCTCTCAGCCTCAAAGCCATGCATGAATGGACTACTTTGTAGTCCATCCTCCATGAACTGAGCAGCACAATATTACCTACATGCCGGAGCATGGAAATAAGGAATGCGGGCAAAGACAATGGAGAAGGGGTCAACTGTGATGGGCTCTGATGCTGCAACTTTGACAGGTTCAAGCTCCGGAATATGGCCATCTGAGTCCACAGCCAAGACGTGGCCATTCAGCAGCATGGTCTGGCTGTGGATGTCCCCATCCTTGGCAGTCAAGTGGTACTCCTCCCTTGTGGATTCAGCTGTCTTCAGGGCAGAGTAAGCAGTCTTGGTGGTGGTGACAAAAACTTCAGCGGTGGTGTTGCCACTGAGATTGATCAGCAGCAGTGTGATCCCTCGCTGCCAATGTTGTTTGAAGCAAATGCATCAAGGCCAAGTTTTGGAGAGGCAATGAAACAGTTGTGACATGGTGTTGTCTACTCACAGATTCTTTGGCACAGTGTGAATAAGCTCTTGTCGTTCTGCTTCCAGTGAAGTTTGTCCGCAGAACATGTTTCCCCATCAGCCGGTGCCACAGAAGAGCACTGCATCAACAAACCGGACCAGTTCCTCTTTCAATTCAAGATTGTTATGCTTGGTAAAGAAGTCTGGCACACGGAAGTCAGTTGATTCATCGAACGAACAATCAACTTCTACTTTGAAGTGTCATGGTTCACCTGTAGTAGTCAGGATTGGGATGGAAAGTGGTGGTGTTGAGAAGACCATAGTTTCCTCCAACCAGTGACTGCCTGCAATAGGTCTTGGTGTTGTATGTGGACGACATGCCGAGCTGATCCAGGTACCTACCAGTTCATGAAGCGACCATGGTGATGTCCCCTCGGAGATTCTTATGGACACTCAGAAGTGGTGGAACTGTGTTTGCTCACCAGAAGCTGAAGGCAAAGGAATCAGTCACCAGATGGTGGCCACTGTTGTAAGCTCCTCCTGCTTCACCAACCCAGGCAGTGGCAGAAGTGCCTCCAGTGCGGAGGATTCCTTGAAGAGAGATGAATGTGGCGGCTTCACCATCCAGATAAGTTGGATCAAGAATTTTCTCAACCAAGTGCTGATCAACACCTGAACAAAGTGCACATCCTATGGAAAATCATGTCACGAAAAAGAGAGTTATCTGCAGGAGAGAGAGAGGGAGAGAGAGAGCTGCAGTAATTATGCCTGGACCAAGATTATAGATGTGGTGAGTGATCACATCCAGTGAGTTGGGTTTGGCCTTGTTGACCAGTTCAGTGAACCAGCCTGCATCAAAGAAGCCCCCTGGTGCCAGTACCAGTGGTTTGACTGGGAAGCCTTGGTAGATGTCATTGATGATTGATTTGAGGGTGATCACATCTGCAGCATACTGGTCTGCGCCAATTCTAGCTCCAACTCCAGATCCACTTAGTTCATTGCCTGAGACAGATAAAACCAAAGCTTCATCCTTGCTGGGGTAAAAGTTCTGTGCTGATCAATGAAGATAGACTATTCAGTGGTTAAGAAGTCCCAAGTGATGATGTTAACAGGTAATTATTGGCATGCCTCTTGACATTTCAACCATTAAAGCAATGATGTGGACAAGTTCCACTCTTTCCAACCTGCAATTCTTGATCAAGGTGGACTTACCAAGCTCCCAACCATGGATGGTGTAACCCTTATCGACTGTATACCGAATCAGAGAAGCGGCATTGGTGTAGTTCCAAGGTCCTCCCAGTGAGCCATCACTCTCAGGAACCCTTCCATCGAGGGCATTCAACCCAAAAATGATGAGCGCCCTGAAGCAAAGAGTGATCTCAGAGAGTGAAGTCGTTCATGAACAGTAAAATCCGAGCATGCTGGAGAAAATTGGTACCCTGCTTTGTCGAAGAACTCATTCAGCTCATCCCATCTGGACATGGGTAAGCATCCTTGAGAGAAACCAAACATCTCAGAAGTGTTCTTGAGGAATGGCACACATGGCTGTCGAGGATTTCCTGTGTTGTATGTGACCTTGTCTTGCAAGGAACCCCCGAGCCGAAGTTTCAGCGGAGAGAATGCTGTAAAAGAGGAAGAAGATGATACCGAAACAAGTGAAAAGAACATCAGAATCATTCATCTTCAAGAAGGCAATTGTTCTTCACAAGTTCAGAGCTTCACCTTTCACTGCATTCAACAAGATGGGGTTGGATAGATTCTGCATGGAGGAAAAGATGAAACACCTGTGTCAATCATGATGTATGAATCAATGCTGTATTCAAATTCAAACTACGACAAATGCACCAAATGTACACATCATAGCTCAAAATATTTAGATCATTTTCATCTAACAAAGACTTAAAACTCTGCTAATTCTTCATGTTGTTTTGTCATATCTACACAGTTAACAATCAACAGAGTTCCCTTGGTTTTTCCATCGAACCATTCTGTTGCTTGGACATGTTTCTAATCCAAGTGACATGATAGATTTCTATCAGATTTGTTTTCTGAACCCTAATGCAACAGCAGAGTTACAGCAAAGAAAAAGATCCAACATTTAGATAAGAAATGTAAGAAATATTTGTGAAGGTCAAGATAGATAAAGCAAGAATACACAATTTATGGCCCCCCCTATTTCCTAAACCCTTGAGGGAATCCCTCAAAAATGATGATGTCCTCAACCAGTGTCCCCGAAACCTCAATCCACTTCATGACCACAAGAACAAACAAAACTCCAATAATCCATGGTTGACACAGTCCAGATCTTGATGGTAGTCAGAACCTTAGCGCTAACACTGATAGAAGCCAACCCAAACTCACCAGATTGAGCATGGAAGCCAACCCCCAGCTGCATGTCCCATAGTCACATTTCTCAGGTGGCCACCAATCCAGAGTAGCACACACAAAATCTTCATCTGTCACGGCAATGGCTGCCGCGCCGTCCACAACCACGGCCGCCTTGCCCAGTCCGCCGCCGGAGTACGCCGCCACCGGCCCAGCCAGCCACAGAGACCCCCAGAAGCAGAGCCCAAGCAGCTGAGCCAGAAGAGCGCCACCACCCATCTCCCCTCGCCGTCTCCTCCTCTCAGCACTCAGACAAACGAAGCGAGGCTCGAGACATATAAATAGCATCCCATTCTAGAGAGAGAGAGAGAGAGGGGAGAGGAAGGAAATAGGATGGTTCACTGCTCGGGTTTGGTGGAGAAAATTAAGTTTGGAATCTCTTGGAGAGGGAAAGGTAACTTTTGATTGCTTTCCCTGAGGTCATTCTACCCCATTGGAGCATAACTGTTGCCACTGACTAGTACTGACAAAAGGTACCAAGTTTCCAAGAGGATTTGGCTCAGCTGAGGAGTTTTAAGGAATGTCAGTAGCCAATGGGGAGCATCTGCAGGGAAGATGGATTCCTGTTCATCCTCTTCCACAGATGGATAAGAGATGCAACCTCTGAACAATGCAGTGGCCTTCTTCCAAGGAAATCCCTTCATGTAGCTTGTGAGTGCAGAAAGAGAGGGTGGTTAGTGGTTTGGCAAGAGAAAGAGACAACCCACCCATCACACCCACTCAGTTGGCATCCATAGGTTGAAGTGGAAAGAAGGTTGCACGCAAGCAAAGGCTCTCACATGAGATTTCTTCCTTCCAAGAGGGAGTACCTAAGCAAGATGATGACAGGGGCAGGTTGGAGCCTGTGGAGTCCATCTAGGCCAGGCTTTTTCTTGCTTGTGGTGTGCACTTGGCAGGGGAACAGAGGCTACCAACTGCAAGGGCCCAAGAAGATGAACATCCCTGCAATGCAACCACTTCTTTGGGTTAGATAAATTTGTGGGCACATGCAAGCAGGTCAGTGGCATGAGAGAAGACAAAATTAAAGTCTATCTCTGTCTGAAACTAATCAAAACATATCTTTTACTTGGAAGAAAAAAATAATTGGAAGAGTCAATTCTGGATTGACAAGTTATGTTTCAACTTGGATTGACTGACTCTGCCCCCTGGTTTTAGAAAAAATATTAGGAACATGAGTGAGCATCTGTGGCTCTATGTCATGCAGATCTTAGTTGGATTAGATGGAGCTTTATGTGAATTCCTCTCTTAGTTAACTGTGTTCAGCCTAAGCATGGTCATTGATTTCAAGTCTTGTTGACCTATTTATGAACAGCTAAATTGGGGAACAATTAGCAGTCTTGTCAAGGTTTTCTTTCTCCCTTTTTTGCAAGGTCTAAAACCAGCCAACATTTATTTACTGGACTTTTAGTGAGTTAGTATACTAAAGTACTGCATAAGATTACCATGCAGTGATCAGTTTTCATAACATGCAGAAATAGTATGCAGTAATGTTACTACATAACATTGTTACATACAGCATTTCACAAGTAAAATCAAGCACATGTAGAATCAATTATTCATGTGCACATGTCTGCAAGATTCAGAGTTAAGACAAAGCAACTAGGAGTCTGAGACAGCTGAGTTGATCACTGGTGAAAGCCATATCTTGACTCAAAAACTTGACATCTGGCTTACAGACAAATCTAAAATTATAGGCCAACCAGAATCTGATCCCAACTCAACTAGCATAATAAGTAATAAAATGGTGTTGACTTTCCAGTTAGTTTAAATCCTCCTCCATTTTGTAGTTATCTAACAGTTTAAACCTTGATGTCATGGTGTTAGAAGAGGGCTGCATTGTCCCATTAGTGGACCAAATTAGAATCTTAGTTCAATTTACTTGGTAGAAGAAGCCACAAATGGATCTTGAACTGTCCAGTTCTTCAAGCTCTATTATTTGGCTAGTTACAGTAGTAGGTGAGACAGAGAGGACTGCAAAACCAAACCCTAAACACCACATTTCAGCTTCCATCATGCTGATAGCTGAGAGCTGCATTGTCATCAGAGTGAACCAAGAAGTACTTCTTCCTCAGGCTAATCCTACTTGCATTTGGATTTTATTGGTTTCTTCTTGCATTAAAATTTGACAGCAGGGAACTTTTTGGAAGTCACATCAATGTCATCGAACTAATAAAGAAGAAGAAGAAGACTTGGGTGTCCTCCAAATCAAGAACCAGATACAAGAATAAATGAATCAACCATGTGTGATTTCTTCCAAGACTCAGAAGCAGTCATGATTGGCTGTATCAGCTAATCTATTTATTCCGGAGGCTGCATTGCTTGAATACTGTGGGTGGTTTCAGGGTCATGTGGGAACAAGAACCATTCAGCAGAAGTGATTGCATTCAAAGATAAGATATGAAAGTGCAGGAAAGGACTGTGCTGACAGCTTCTATGTGCTTCTGTTCACCTAAACCATAACATGATCCACCAAAAAGGTTGACAAATCTTATCTTCAGTTTCAACTGATGTAGAGGTCAGCTGACACATGACCCATATGGTCAAACATCAACAGATGCTATCAATTCCTAACTGGATCCTCAAAACCACCAAAGTCAGTCTTGTAAGTTGCATTTATTCTTTGCGCAAGTGAATCAGACTTGTTTACTAAAAGCCTTAGTCTATGCTGAGCATTTTCCCTGGAAAGTGTTGGATTGCACCCCTTGCCTTTGTCTCTTCTCTTGCAAGTAATCTATCATATGTATCAAGCCACACATGGAAGCTGTGATAGTCCTCGACAGTGGAAAGTTCTCTATGGTAGTAATACCAAACTACACATGCACTCCCTCCTCATGCCATGATGAAATCATTGGGGTTGAGACTTGCTTGATATGACTATCACTGTGTAGAAGATGACCTCTTTTGTTTTTCTAATGGTGGATGAAGTTTTTCTTTGATGCAATTATAAGAAGCTTTCTTAAATTTGTTGCATTCTTTTCTAGTCCCTAATAACATCAACTCTAGATCGGAAAGTGATAGTCATCCTATCGGGATCTTGAAACAACGAAATGAAAATGTTTTTTGATTCAGAAATAATTTAAAAAATATTTCTCTAGCCCTAAACGATTATCTTCTTCTCTCATTTCTCCAAGTCTTGTATTTAAATATGGGATAAACATGCTATAAATAAATATTCATCTCACTACCAATATTTGGCATCGATTAACTTGTTGATCCGATCATTCATTTGAATATAAAATTCTTGATTCAAGGGCCCACCCCATGTTGCATTGTTGAATGCAATTACATGGTTGATCTTGATGTTGGCAGCAGCATGAACTCGTGTCCACTTCAGAACTGATGCATGCATGCAGGTGACGATGGATTCGTTCCTAACTACAAATCAAGAGACTGCCTTGGATTGATGCATTCAGGTGACCGAGTTGGAAGACCTCGATTCCCCAAACGCATCTCTCTAATCTGATTTCTTTAATGACTTCGATGGGCAATTACCACTGATGATTTGATCAGGAACAAAAATGCAAAAGACATTCACAAGCTAGCTTGGTGAGATCTTGAATGATAACCCAACCCAAAAACAAAGCTATGTGCACTCATTCACATGCGTGCGAGCTAGCTGATCATGATACATCGAAGAATGAAAGACAGTGGATCGATCATCTAGAGAACACATGCTGCCACATATTATTTGAATGATCGTCTTGGAGCGAGAGTTGATGTATCTCAAATTATAATGGTAAGAAACTACTCACGGAATGCGTGGTGTCGAATTCGAATAATATGACGCATGAGATGTGGCATAGGCGGAGGCTTCGGCCCAAACCAAATTGGACCAACAGCTACACCATTGGTCAAAGCACCTTCTGATAGTGGATGATTGAATCGTACAATTTTCGTTGTCTATATGAATTTAATGTAATATATATGTCTTCTAACATCGAAAGCACAAAAACGACGAGCTTAATCGACGATTGGTAGAGATTTACTATGTTGATTGCAGATTTTGATCGTCTGATATGTCTAAAATTCAAAGCCAATATTTATTCTCGTTAAAGCCTGTCACAAGCTCAGCGTGGAGAGATGGTTGGGTTTGGTGAGGAGTTGTGTAAAAACTGTATCAAAATTCTCTTCGATACTAAGTTAGCGTTTAGAGATTGATAGAATAGGCACGAAATTAAAAGGTTTAGAGAGCTGAGAGTTATATAGAGCATGTATTATATATAGAGGGTAGTGTGTGTGAGACCATTGTATTAGGCTTCGACAGTCGTCGAAAGCAAGGGGGAGTTAATTCGTGTGAATGGTTATATGGAATCGTAGAGCACCACTTCTTGTGGATGGTATCGAACCATCGTGCTTTGCATTTATATTATCATACGTTGTGCCAACCGTACAAGTGGTTTGGTTATAGAAAGGTGTCAACCTAATAACATATTACTTCTTATAGTTAGATTCTTTAATATTCTGATTTAGACTTAAATAATTTATATTAAATTTTTTATATTTATAAAAATAAAATATTTAACTCTATCTATCATAATATCATCATCTTCATCTTCATTGATGGAAGACATAACATGTGACAGTATGACATGAAAATGATGAAAAAAAATTATAATTTTAATGTCATAATTATGTTTTCATTTGTTATGCTTTAATTAAAACTTATATAGTGGTGGTGGATAACGATACCATCGGAGGCTACAAGTGGTTATTGTGGTAGTGGTCAACGAGAATGACCTAGTGGTTAGCCTTGCCAATATCAGTCCGAGCATTGAGGACCGAGGTGAGGGTGACAATTGTGACATTATTGGAGCTTGAGGGGTTTCTACTGCTTCTTAAGAGTAGATGAGGAGAGAGAGCGATGGAAAGATGTGAGACAAAGAGAGAGAAAGAAAAGGACAAGGATGATGCCCACTCGGCATCGTCTTACAACTATGTCAGCATCACTCTATATTTATGTCGACGAGAGGAGAGGCAAAGATTTTGTGTCCCACCGATATAGATATCTCACCTCTCGTCATCACATATACAGTGCAGTACCAGAGGAGGAAAAGAAGGGAGAGTGGCAAGCGGAGAGTGTATCGGTTGATGTCCTCCACCGGTCAGATCATAGAATGTCCGATTGAATAAGATTGCAGGAGCTTCATCGATCATCGCTTGGATCACGATCAGGCTATTTGGCTTTGGCTTTTAATCCATACCAATTTCGTGGCTGCCTCCAGGTGCTCATCCTCTTCAACCGCCATCATTGTGGATCAACGACGATGGCGACATGATCCTATGGTGAGGCAGCAGTTTCGAGTTGAAGACTTATCACATTTGTAGGTAGCAAGTTAAGGTTGTCATTGGCGGCTTGCTCAATGAGGTTAGCACAACAAATGAGACAAGTTATGTGGGAGGTGAGCCAGGCATCAATGTAATCCAGGTGGAAGACATAACTGCAACGAGAGAGAAGGCGGAATTTCTTATCATCCTTGAAATCACTTAGGTACACCACACACTCGAGCATCCCCTTCCTAACCTTCAGCCCCTTAATCTCATAGTACATCAACATGGGGAACATCTTGAGGACCCGGGGCTCAACCTCTATTGCCACCGAGAGTCAGTTATGCCATCCACAGTGCGACAATGCCATTATTTGATACCATCACAATAGTTAACTAAAAAGTTTTAATTAAAATATAATCAAAGAAAATATAATTGAGACATTAAAATTATTATTATTTACTTATTATTTTTTGTACGTACTATCGTGTGTTATATTTTTCGTCAGTAAAATTGATGACATTAAGATAAACGATGATAAATATTTTATTATCATAATTATAAGGATTCCAACGTAATTTTTTTGGTCTAAATAACAACTTACTAAAAAGGTTTAACCATAAAGGATAATTTATAATTATTCTCTGATAATAATATAATGTTCAAAGGTTCATATGTCTAATCCATGTATCAAAGTATCGACGCTAGTGAGAGTAGCAGTAAGTTAATTTGAAGGACTTATCTATAGGCAATTTACTGATTCCCAGCTAAAAATAGGCATAATAATTGAATTAAAATTTTTCATAGAAAAAATTCATGGAGACTTGTATATGCCAGGTGTGATTCTCGAGCAAAATGTGATAGAGAAGCCCAAGGATATTATCTGAAAGAGAGAGAAAGAAGAAAAAGGAGAGATGGGAAGGCGAAAGGTTACAAGGGACCTGTTTTCTTCGTACCAACTTAAATGGCTTGCATTTTGTGCTTGTAAGTGGCACTGAAGCCGGTAATGGGTTGAGACCAAGCGTTGACCTCAAGATTTTGACCTCCGGGGTCATCAGAATGCCATCGTTGACCAAAGAAATTACCATCGGGTCAGAATGGTTGGTCTTTGGCTACTTGGGAAGCTTTTAGAGCAATGAAAAGAGACTCATCCACCTCCTCTATAAAAAAATAAATAAATATTTAAGTCAAATTCAAATTATATTTGTCAAATTTTACATAATAATGATTTTCATGTTCATCTTTTTGTTAAGTGTGTATATATATATATATATATATATATATATATATATATATATATATATATATATTCATTGATAACCATGATGTGTGGAAGTCAAGTTGAATTTATTAGATGATAACAAGCATGCACGAAAGATTTGATTGCTTGGAAGGATATAAATACGTGTAAAATCTAATGTTTTGGAAGGTTGTATATTGAATATCAAAATATGAAGATGCAGATATGCTCTAAAGGATTGATATGTAATAATACTCTTTGTTTTTTTTAAATGAGAATTAAAGAGTTTTGGGTTTTTTTAACACTAATTTTTTTTTTCTTTTTAGTTCCTCCTTTCTCCTCTCCTTTAATGTTGCTTGTCCTTTGTAGGTATATATTAATATTCAAAAAAACATCTCCATCAATCGACGGTAAAAAATCATGTTAGTGTCATTCTCATGAGCAAGCTCAACGTTAGATCGTGGAGTTCGTCCTGTCATGAGCTTAATGTTGGAAGATGATCGGATTTGATAGTACTAAATCATGAAAGTACCAATTCACAATAATAGTAAAAAATTTAAGAGATTTAAATTATAATATTTTGATTAGTTTCACATCAAAAATGAATAAGACTAAAATTAAGATTTGATCGTTATATTATTATTTGATATTAAAGTTGACCTAATATTTGGGTACGATGAATGGGTTAAATATGAAAGATTTATTCATAGATAAAGCCAAACGATTCATCAGAGCATGAATATATCACTCATGCATCATATTAAAATTTGATTTAGATCAAATAAAATTGATGAAAACATTAAGACTTACTGAACTTAATAGATCCTTTCTGAGGATACAAGAGAAGATGCATGAATGAAACGGTTGATAGGACATTGCTAGGATATGTGTATCTGGTGATGTTTATAAAAAGAATTTGTTGCCCACAAGTTTCTTTAATCGACAAGCTTGCAATGCTCTAAAACCAAAAGCACTCAATGACCAAACAAATTGCTGTGTCATGAGAGAGACAAACGGAGTCCATCCCACCAGCATGAGCATGTGGCCACCATGTGCTTTGATGAATAATGGAAGCCCCGATTCCAGAATATTTTGGTTATATTGAATTTAGAATATAAATATTTTATTTTATTTTTTCCTCAAAATATCCTCGAATTAATTAATTATTAATTTTTTTTAAAATAAAATAAAAAATTATTATTTATAAAGATATATATATATATTTTTTTTATCAGTTTGGAATCGATCAAAATAATCGATTTTGATTTTAATTCCATATTTCAAGAATCAGAATCAAATCGTTAGAATCATATTCTGGTTCGATATGTCAAACTGTCCATTCTATTTAATTTTAATTCATGATCAGTTTGATTTCGACATGATCTACTTTTCTATGGGGTGCTTACCAAATTGGAGCTTCTTCTAAAGTGTCAGAACTCCTGCTTGGGTACACAAAATGATGCAACCCACAAGGTGTTCTACACCAGATTAAGACAAAACCTAAGTTTAAAGCTTCTTGTAGTCCGTCCTTGTGTCACAATAACAATATGCTATAAAGTATCTATTCTTCTTAGGGACGTCAATTTAACATATATGTCCAACGAGGGTAAGGTAGATTTCATAAAATTAACTCACATTGGAGGGATACGTACATACATACATATATATATTAGCAGAATAATATTAATGCCTTCCGATAACTCCGGCTCTCACATATCCGAAGAGACAGCTCATAGGTGCGCTGTTCCTTCGTCCTCGCCCAGGGCGTTCACCGCCTCTGGAGTTGACGCGTGCTTTCTGGTAGCCGTCGGATTGGCGAAATCTGTGAGATCCGTTACTCTCCGCCCGCTGTTTTAAACTAGCATCATGTTTTGCTATTGCCCTCGCTTAATGTACTTATTTACGGCGTCACCCCTCCGTGGCCTGCTATAAATACCGCGCCGGAGTCAAGCTAGGTTTGCCCAATTAGCCAGCCGACGCCTCTCTCTCTCTCTCTCTCTCTCTCTCTCTCTATGTCGTCATATTCTAGAAGATCCAGTCGGCCGGTGCTTCATACTCAGCGATCGATGTCGCCGGGCGGCGGCTCGTCCGCCTTCGCGTCATCTTCGTCTCGCTTCACCGGCCGGTCTCCCGCCTCCTTCTTCCACCATGACCAGCATCACCGCTCCGCTTCTCCCACCCGCGTCCACCTCGTGGGCGCGGCCCCTTCTCCGACCCCCGCCGTACGCTTCTCCCTCGACCGCTCTACCTCCCCCGGCCGATCCCTTGCCGCCGCCGACAAACGGTCCCCCTCCACGACCGCCGCTCCCGTTCGACGCACCTGCCTCTGCGCCCCCACCACCCACCCCGGCTCCTTCCGCTGCAGACTCCACAAGGGCCTCCACATCCACCACGCCGCTGTTTCCTCGCCATCTAACCGCCTCAACGCCCGCCGCTCGGCGATGACGAACTCCCTGGTCCGGATCGGGGCCGTGGAGGGCGACTGGGTGAAGCGTGCCCTCGCCGCCCTCATCCGCCCGTCCTCCCACCAGCAACGGCGGAGGGCTGACTTCCATCCTCGCCCTAGCCGCCTCTCCCGCATGTCCAAGGCCGACGGTCCATAGATCCACCCATCTCGAATCAGGTTCGTAAACCTATTCCTTATCGTCACAGCGAGAATCGCCAGCAACCGTCTGATCCCGATCTGAGAGCATTCCGGAGCTCGGATTTTTGTAGATTTCCTTTTTTTGGGCATTTTTGTACCAAGAAAGGCAGGGCAAAAAGAAACTGGTGGCGGAGAACAAATCAGATCCGCCCGTTTGTACATAAACTGTCGCGGCAGCTGTTGATGCCGCCAATCGAACAAAGACATCGGAATTGAACTGAGAAAACCACCTTCCAATGGTTCTAAAATTAATCTCACTGTGAAGTGAGCAAGACTAATCACTCGATCTCAAGTGCAGTTGAATATGACGATGTGTTACTCGTTATGAATTGCAGAATGGGGTAAAGTTTTCCGTCTGTTCCCTTGTGATCCCGTGATGCTTCTCGGTTGGACTCCGTCAGTGTCCGCCCAAACGGCGTCAGTGCCATCGCGCTATGAACGGTCGTTTGGTTTATTCCGTTGAGGTAATGTATTCCGTTTTATTTATTATTTTCATTATTTTATTTCTTTAACCATCTGTTATTGTTGTATCCTTCGTTGCAGGACCGGCGTGGAATTTTGACTCTGTAAACTGCTCGATGCACGACAAACGCATCAACACGAAATAATTAACATTAAATTAAGATTATAGAACTTAAATATCATTGCATTTAAGGGGAAGGACAAATGGTGAGGGGACTGAGGACCCGTGACAGCTGGATGCCATTGTTGTTGGCTAAGTTGAAGAATATTTTACCCGTAAATATAGGAAAGAATCTGAGATAGAAGGAGAGCTCAAGACAAAGCTTTCATGTGGACTCCTTGGAGCAATCTTCCAGATTGTAGAAGCTAAGGCTTGATGACGAAGGGAAACAGTGAAAGAAAAGGAATCAGATCTGGCCCATTTAAAATTAAGAAGAGGACAATTGGGATAATGACCGGCCAACTAAAGTTAGGAGGAAGACTTGCCAACCGGAATCTTTCACGTCTAGTGGTAATGGTACAAATTCAACTTTTTTTTTTCTTATTAAACTATTTTAATAATCTTGTTGAACGCTTTTATTATTATTTTTTATACTTCCTTAAATTTTATTTTTTAATAATAAATTTTAATATTTTATCTTTAAATATTTAAATTATGTATTATTTAGTAACCATAGTAATCTATCTATAGTTTTTAGTAAATTTTTTTTTTTGGGTTTCTATCTCTTATAATAGTTTTCACTAACATAAGTATTCTTCTTCAACTGATTTGTATTGACGACACATATTCACATTAGATATTTGTATCTTAATAATATATATTTCTTGTATATGCTGTTTGTTAACATCCATAAAGTATTGGTCTAACAATTGTTTTAAATATTTTATGCCTGATATATAAGGCACTCGTTGATCACATGAGATGTGTCGCTCTTCATCTTAATTATTTAGTTTTTATAACTAAAAGATATTTAAATATTATGATATTATCCTAGATTTACATAATAAATTATATCAGTGTAAATTTGGATTTTAATTCGTCTTTGTCATGCGTCTAATTTCTATCCCGTATTTTTTAGATACCAAGTATTATTGCAGAGAACACCATTGGTTTGGTGTCCTTATCCGAATTCTTATCCGATAAGTGACGATAGAGACGGATACAGTCGTTCCACTATCTTTTCCGGGGAAATGACTAATTTGAGATTGCGAGAAGAAAATGGTGAGGGATAAGGATGCACTGACTCAGTTAATAAAAGCGTACAAGCAACGCCGACGAGTGTGTGGGCTGCACTAGTGGTTGAAGTAAAGGGTGTACAATTAAAAGATTACAAGCGTATGACGCTAACATGACTTCATACACGGGAGACTATGGAGATAGTGACACGAATTGGAAAGTCCATACCATATAATGGAAACGGCAACAGCATGGCCACGTCGACGTCAGTTCTACAGGCAAAATCTACACGCGACTCGTCTGCAAGTCCTTGGTTTTTCTTGTACTTTATTTCTTGGCATCAAAGTCGGGTAGGTCTGATAGCGTCAAGTGTGGGGGCCAGCCTTGACGTTGAGAATCCCTTCTACGCCAAATTACTTATACCCATTTAAAATAGTATATAGTTTTTAAATAAATAAATATAAAAATTTATCGAATGATATTTTAAAGATTAAAATATTTTAAACCTCAATGTTTAATAAATAAGTCTCGTACACCACCAATGTTTTAGGTGTTTAAATATATTTAATTATGGAAAAAATTAAAATTATTTATAGCTTGTAGCATGTACACCTTCCATCAAATTCTTATATATTTTTGGTAGACTTATATGTTCGATTTCTAATCAAAATTGAATTTAAATATTTTTTTTTATCGCCCTTTGCGCCTCCTAAGTTGTCCCTCTTTTCTGTCTACTTTATATTAGTTGCAATTACAAGCAATAACTTTATAAATTGATGTCCAAACAACCATATAAAGTATTTATTTTTATCTATAATTATTATTTATTAAAATTACCTTTGAGATAAAAAGTTTAGTTTTTTTACTTTATATTTCAGATGTTTTAAGTACCAAAAATAGTTTAATCATAAAATGATTTATCTGAGTTATCCATGAATCTTGATCGTAATATTGTGTGTCGATGACAAGATCATTGATATAGACATCGAGCTATTATTAGCAAAACGATTTGGATGCTTATGTGGATGCTGGCATGCACGTTAGCATGCCAACCCATGCATATTACAGTTTACAGATATTTCCATCAGCACTCACTAAACACGCTGGAAAAGAAAAAAAAACAATTCTCACAATGCTTAAATGTATGTTGACACTCAAGCCTTGTACAGGGATTCATTCATCACCGAAGACTGAGAGCAAACATGCAAATGACTTCTTCATCGCTAGTTTTATATATGCTACTGCCTCAGCATCAACACCTATCGACTCTCCACTGTGTTCTCAAATCACACAGTCCCTACTCCATCAGCTTTCACCTTAAACCAACATGGTGTAGAATTAATGTCACCATTTGCCCTCTTTGACCTGAGAAAGCTCGTCTTAATTTATCCGTTTGCTTTTTGTCTCAACAATAATCCGCTATACCTGGAATCATCACTTCAACAGGACCTTTTCTTTTCTCTGCAGCCACAGTCTTTAATTCAAAGCTTTTGAAGCTTGAAAAGGTCTCCTACCTGTTCCTCCCCCACAACAGAGGGAATTCCCAGCTATTCTACCTGAGGTTGACATAAGAGTGACATCAAAAGCAGGTTTTCTTGACCTCGTTCATGTCCTCTCTACTGTTACTGCGGAAGTAGACCTCTGCGGAAGAGCCTTGATAAATAACTGGTAATAATTTTTTTCAACGGAATAAATGATTGTCTTTATCAAAACCTAAGATGGCCGCCATCTTCTTAGATATTTGATTAAAGATCGCTTGACCTTTTCTTATTACTTCCAAGTCAGCATTGATATTTTTCTTGCATAAGTTGCCATAAAGCAAATCATAAATGATGTAAGAGTATCTGTTAAATGATATTTATTTATGTATGAGAATAAATTGAAAGAATAATTAGATGAATGGTGATAAAAATGAAAAGAGTTTGAGTGATATATTTGAGTTTAGCCTATAATAATAATTTAAGCTGGTAGATTGAATTGATGTTCGACTTAATATACATTAATTAATTTTGACTCACATTCATCGTAGTTAATAGATTCTAACATGATACGAGAATTCACGAGTAAAAAAAATGACGATGATTGAAGTAAAAAAAAAAAGATTTGAGCCAGACGAGTCTGGTAATCAAAATCAAATTTGTGGTGCAGGTAAAGTTAGTCACACCACATATCAAACTATAATTGCTCGTACGAGTAAGGGAGAGTACATTAATCAATATCGAAAGAATTAAATCACATATCTTTGAGTTTGGCCCATAATCTAATAGTTTGGAATGAATTAATATCTGGCTTAATATACATTAATACAGATTACTTTCTAATAGTTTCACTGTACTATTTAGAAAACTAGAATTCAAATCATAAAAATAATAATTCTATGGGTAAGAATAAAATTATAAGAGGAAGATATCATCCCAGATAACATTCTGTCATTTCAGCAAAAATAGGGCACTGGTAAAAATGAGATCTCAATAAGTTATAATTAAGAAGGAAGCATCCAACGAAATCAAATACTCTACTCTTCACCAACCAATTTATTGTGCTCAACCAACCAAGACAGCATCATTGATATCTGCTGCACATCAACCTGAGTTCATCCTCCTGATGACAACATCATTTGCAGTAGTAGATGTTGGCCACACACGATCACAGGCAAAGTCTCCAAATTAGCCCTTCAACCATCCAACTAGTGCTAGTAGAACCTCGTCGGTGTCAATACGTCGAGCTCCAAATTTCTCAGGAGTTATATGGTTGATGAACTTATATATATATATATATATATATATATATATATATATATATATATATATATATATATATATATATATGTTGGGAAAAAATTATTATTGACATCTATATCAACATGTGGCTCTAATTTGTATGCGATTAATTATTGGGAATACAATATGGTGTCTCCAGTCTCATTTATGCATAAAGATCGAGGTCAAGAGGAGTTTTTTGGGTCGGTCCTTTCAATGATTAAGTTACTACTCAATTATATCGTTTTATTTCTCTCTCTAATATAAATTTAAGGATATATTTTTATATTAATTTTGAAAGAAAAAAATATCTCATAAAGATTTTGTATAGAATTATCCTAAACTGTCTTTTGATTTTTTTTATAGAATATTCCTATGAATATTCTGTATAAGAGTCGATTCGTAACTGACTCAAATTACATTTTGATTTTTCGAGAATATTTCTATGAATATTTTGTAAGAAAGCTCGTAACCAACCTAAAGTGTCCGTAATCTTATAAAAATATTTTTACAAATATTACATTAAAGATAACTGAATAATTGACTCGAGTTATCTTTTGGATTTCTATCTTAATAAACAAGAGAATGTTGATCTTATATGACATTGACATGACAAAGAATGACTAATTAATATTATATTTTTTATTAATATATAATAGATTAACAAAATCTCATAATGTAACACATTTTAGCAGCACTTGGCTTTTTTCCGTGGCAACGCAAATTTACTGGTGTCATCCAAAACCTCAGGCAAACAAAGAACCCCCAAAGCGTTTGTTTCATGTTACATTATCATCATCATCATCATCATCACCATCATCGTCATCATGTGCGTAGGCACCATCAACCATGCACATGATCGCTTCATGAAGGAGGCACCGCCCAACAGCTGCCAAGAACTCGAGGGTCTCAGAAATCCAAAGGCAGCCTCTCTCGACCACTGAGCTGCTTGTTGTACCTGCGGTGCCGCCGCTCCCTGGCGTAGACCATCCAAAAGATGGAGGAGAACATGACGGCGGCCGACAATATGACGAGACCCACGAAGATCTGTTCGCTGTAGAGGTCCAGGCCGGGGCAGTTGTTGCTGGCCAGGGCCGCGAAGGTTTCGCGGACGAAGGTGCAGTCCGCCAGCTGCGCCAGGAAGGGCCCGTAGTAGTACAGTCCGTGGCTCACGTTGGTCGCCGCCGTCATCTGGTAGTAGATGCTGGGAGTGATCCGACCCACGGTGGTGCACACCTCGCTCCCGCCGACGCGAGCAGTCTGGCAGACGTAGCCTTTCCATACCTTCGATGCGCTGTTGAAGTCGACCTCCCCGGGGAGACAGGTGCGGTTGGACATGTCGGGCAAGTAGGGGTTGCAGAGAGGCGGCGCCGGCGGGCCGGACTGGTTGTAGTAGAGAGGCGCCATAGCAGGGGGGAAGTCGGCGTTGGAGATGTTGCCGATGACCTGGTTGACCAGGTTGACCAGCTGGAACGTGACCTGCTTGCTTCGTTGCATGGATTCAGCGGCGGTGGCGACGTCGACGCAGGGAAGGATGTCATCCAGAGCTGTGTGCGCGTGCGGATGATCCACCCACTCGTCCATGGCGAGGCAGGCGTCCCCGATCACACTGGTGCATCAAATAGTTCGTGTTGTCAATGATCATCGGTGTACTTAATTCTCCATAACAAGTAAGACGACGAAAGCACCAAGAGTAATCCCATCAAGTTTGACTCGCTCCTAATATTACATCTAAATGTCAAACATTTAGTCAGCAGCAGAAGTAGAAATTTCGACTTACTTGTGGATGAGAAGAAAAATGCCACATAAGATAAACGTGCCTGCTACTAAAATCCACGCAACGAGCACTAAGCTGCATTATGTCAGCAAGAGAACGAGGGGTCAAATTCCCATGGAATATGATGTATCCCCAAGAAAATACACAGAAAAAAAAAACAATGGTGAAAAAGATCATCTTACATACATAGAGACAAGGAATTGCAGTCCAAATATAGAGAATACTGCAGAATAAACATAGGAAATCAGCAACTCGGTGATACAAGAAGAAATCAGCATGTACAATATCTATTACAATATTTTCTTCAAGTATCAGAAACATTGAAATCCTATTTGGCATTAAAAGTTGCTCACCGAATCCGAGGAATGCCAAAAGCAACATCACTGCAGACACTATGACCAGATTCCAACCCCTGCAAGCAGATCATATTATTATTGTGTGTTTGTATGGGTGGATGGATGGGACACTCACACTGCATCTAACACGCCATGGATACTCTTGGAGTTCTTTGATGTCTGAGTAGAGAGAGCAGTGGCCGAGGTGTTGATCTTTGTGTGAAGCACATCGATTTTGCTCTGCATATCGGTCGGCAGAAAGATCTGATCCACTCCGATGTTCCGAGCGTCAGCCAAACTGCCGGAGAACTTCTGCAGATTGTCCACTGTCAGATTTGCTTGTCCCACCACGTAATCCAGCGTCGCCGATGTGCTCTTGTGAAACCTCGCCTGTCCTTGGTACAGGATGGCAGATCCAGCGCTGCAGCACCAGAGAAGCTATGGATTCATGGAACGAAGTAGACCGAGATGGAAGAGGAGCGGAGGAGAGTGGTTGTTTGGTACATTGCAGCGCAGGTTAGCAGTACGAGGAGAATGAGAGAGATGACATCGGCGGCTCGCGAGTAGGAGTGCTTCCGCCGTCGGCAGCAGCAGTAGCAGCAGCAGATGAGGAGGAGGACGAGGCCGAATCCCAGGAACCATGCTACGGCAATGGCGAAGAGTGGGATGGCGGTGAAAGAAACGGACTGCGGGGAGATGCGAGGAGACGGTGAAGGGTTGCGGGGGGGGGAAGAAGAAGAAGAAGAAGAAGAGACGGCGGAGGAGGAGAGGATGAGTGGAGCTCACAGCCCAGTAGTGTTGGTTCCTGATGTTCCAGCCGCCGGTGTAGCGTTGGTATCCGTTCATGGGGTCTTGCCTATACGTCCTCTCCGCCGCCAGCACGAAGGTGTTGTTGTGCACCGTGGCGTCGCCGGCGGACGGCAACTCGGCGACGAACCTCCTCCATGCGCCAAAGCCGTCTTCTTCAAGCTGTCTTCCGCCTATAAATTAAGCTCCAGTGGTTCAAGAAAGGATGAAGACGAAGAAGAAGAGACCAAGAAAGCATAAATGTGCTCAGAATCTGTTTAAAAGCACATCAAAATCGTGTCTTTTTCATCCAAAACAGAAGCTATGCTATGAAATCGTCGCTTTTCCGAGGACCCAAGCCGTCGTCCTCAATTAAGCCTCAAAAGTTCAAGAAACGAAGAATAGAAAGAGACCAAGAAATGGAAAATGAGCACATGATCTGCCCAAGAACTCATAAAAATCGTATCTTTTCCACCTAAAGCAGAAGCCGTGCTAAAAAATCGTCTCTTTTTCCAAGGATCCAAGTCATCTTCGAGCCCTCTCTACCTATCATTAAGCCTCGACAGTTCACGAAACAATGAAGAAGAAGAGACCAAGAAATCATTATTGTGCACAAAATCGGCTCATAACACGTCAAAAATCATCTCTTTTCTCAGAAATCATCTCTTCGTAGTTCGAGAGACGACGAAGAGAAAGAGACCAAGAAGATATCACAAATGCGCGCAAAATCGACTCGTAAGCACAGCAAGATCGTCTCTTTTCTACCAAAAACAGAAGCTCTGGTCAGAAATCGACTCTTCTTTAAGGACCCAAGTCATATTCAAGCTGTCTACCAACATATTATGCCTCAATGGTTCAGGAAACGATGGAGATAAAGAGACCAAGAAATCATAAATGCGCGGAAAGTCTGCTCAAGAACTTATAAAAATCGTTTCATTTCCACCAAAAACAGAAGATAACCAAGAAATCGTAAATGTGCCGAAAATCTGATCAAGAAAGATCGTCTCTTTTACACCAAAAACGGATGTTCTGCTCAGAATTCGTCTCATTTTCATAGACCCAAGCCATCTTCAAGCCCTCTACGTGTCAATTAAACCTCAAGAAACGATGACGAAAAAGAGATCAGGAAATCTCAAATATGCACAAAATCTGCTCAAAAACACATCAAAATCGTCTCTTTGCCACCAAAAACAGAAGTTCTGCTAGAAACTCCTCTCCTTTCCGAGGACCCAAGCCACCTTCAAGCCCTCTACCCACAAATTAAACCTCAACAGTTCAAGAAGCGAGGAAGAAAAAGCGACCAAGAGACCACAAATGTGCGCCAAATCTACTCGTAAACACATAAAAAAAAGTCATATCTTTTCCACCAAAGAAAAAAAAAAGAAAAAAAAAACCAGACGTTCTGCCCAAAAATGCCGCCTTATAAACGTAAAGAGAGGATCTGTTTTTCCGCATCAATCTTTTGTCGGGCGCAAGAAAGGCAAGAGAACCTGAAACGGGCGCCTTCTGGAGCGAAACCGACGCACCGGCGATGGATAAGGGAAGGAGGAGAAGCGTGAAAGAGAGGACGCAGCATGGCAATCCGGAGAACGCCATGCTTATTCGATCTCGGTTGCGCTGTCCCCGGAGAGGCCTTGGGGATGCCAAGAACAAAGCCAGGAATTGGTGAACGGGAGAGGCCTCAGGGGAGGGAGACCCTCTGTTTCCTTCCTCTTATATACTCCCCCTCTCGCTCCATCACTTTCTGCGCGTCGAAATCTAGAGATCGGAGGTGGAAACCTGCTTTAATATGCGTGCATCCTATATTTAATGTGTCGTAGTGCTCTTTAATTGTTGCTCTGCCATTGTTTCCTTCTTTTAGGGAGTGTCGAAATGGGAAGGCAAAACGGAGCGACGTTTATTTTAGATTTTCTTGTTTTTACCTTTTTGTTTTAATAAATAAGTTTGCTTGCTAATTTAAATTAAGGCTTCAGATTTCGATCATACTACTATTCTGTTTATTTTATTTACATTATGTAATATTCGTAGTTGATGTGATCGGCATTGGACCTACATTTGAATATGGCATGAGAGTTTATGATCAGAATTCTCTCTAAATATTTCATTTATTCTAAAAACTTTATTTATGAAAAATGACTTGGCTAGATAGCGAGTACGATGATCTTAATTATTTAGGATCAGTTTATCTTTAAAGAATTTTATTATAGAGTTTTCGGTTAGGACATCTTTTTTTTCATCATTTTGATCAAAATGTCATCATCTTTTTTTCAACCAAACTCTATTGATGGTTGGATGCTTTTTAAAAAAAAGTTACAATTTGTTTAACAAGTTTTAAGACAGGGCTTGGTGTAATTTATTATATTTAAATATTTTTTATATAGTAAATATTTATTTATTTTTATCGATGTAGACATGAGTTACCATATAGATTTTATATTATCTTTTCTAGGTTGAGTATGAAAAATAATTCTTTGGAACAATTTCTTATATTTGATTATTTGTATATAATGAAGAATTTAATTTTTCTTATGAGCATATAAGAAAGTTGTCAAACTACGTAATTGGTCTTGAAATTGATGAGTTCATCACGATCTAATTCGATAGGTAATTGATCTTGTAATTTTGTTGAATCTGAATCATTGATTTAAAATATCTAATTATATTACTTTTGTAATTCTTAGCATAAAATTATGTATCGAAAGGAAAGACCGATATCTCATTTTGTCATACCTAATTATTGAAATTTTTCTTGAAATTATGATGGACTTGGATAGAGAAAACTATAAAGAAGAATAGAGAAACTCAAAAAGTAAAAAAAGACTAAATAATATTTTTAAGGAAAAGAAATTAAACCGAGATAAGTGAACATCAATAAATCGAAAAACTACAAAGTGTGATATTTTTTACTTGAAATATTTTTTTTTCCTCAAAAGTAATCAGTGAAGTACAAAAAATTTTCCAACAAAATATCAATGGTAACCCAAAGAGGGTCAAAATGATACCAAGTTGATCTATATATGTTACAATGGTTGGAACAATCAATTCCAAGTCGGGGCTCTTTCCATGATGTTGCTAATACAAATTAAAGTTTATCTCTTATGTTGAGCTAGAAATCATAATCTTCTTGCCATATGTTGAAATATCAAGAGTATAAAATTGATTTAGGCATAGTTCTCTCATTCAATTGAGTCTATGCGTCAATGAGTTGGATGAAAAAAAAAAGGACAAAGGGTGAAAGAAAATATTTAAATTTGTCAAAGGAATAAATCAAACTCTAAATAAGGCTAAGAATTAATGTCTTCATTCTCATTTTTAATGTTGCACAACTTCTTATTTTGATATTAGGAGTATTTATCGTAAATTTTATATATGAACAAATATGAACCCACAACCATCTCTTCAAATTGGGGGGAAAAAATTAAAATGAACAATAAACAAAACAATATACGGATTTCTAAAATGAAATTGGAACAAGGCTCGATCTTATGTTATAAAAAATTTACACAACTAATTTCTAAAAATTTTTATTACACTAACCTGTATATATTGTGTAGCAATACATTAGAGCTCTTAGTAAAGATGTTACATGACTGTTTTAATGTTAGAAAATACTATTTAGTTCGATTTCCTTTTTCTTAATAATAACATCAGGTGACCCAATCTAAATAGTTCTCATTAATCCAAATAATAGGGATCTCCACTGATTCTTAGAGGTGACCTAATTCAAATTTCTCATAGATTTCTTCTTCTTCCTCTTCTTAATTCATTAAAGAAAATTCTTTTCATTACAAGTTTACAGTGGCTTCTATTTCAATCCATGCTTTTCTAAAAGTCATACAAACATTTCTAATTATCCCGCATGAGTCCAACAAAGTATCAAATACTGATCAGATTGATATATGTCGATCGATATGAATTTCAAAAAACAAAAAATAAAAGACAATAGACAAAATTGAATATGTCAATTTTAAAAATTAAATTAAAAAATATGATACTTCTACTTATAAAGACAATATTGCTTATGTTGTTATTGTTATTGTTGTTGTTATTATTATTATATTATTATTTTATTATATTAATTATTATTATTAAAATCAAATTATTATTATTATTATTATTATTATATGTTAACTTGCCATTCCTATTCGAGATTCTTAGATATGTGTATACTTAAATTTCAAATATCTAAAGAGACCAATAAAAGAGAAGTGGTGTTGGGCAAAACATCATCTATACAATCTATATAAAACACTAAAGGATTAGCCACATGAAGGCAGGAACACAACCAATCAAGCAATGATACAGCTACAAAACTTAGAAGATGCTTGAGCTTACATTGCTAAACTTGGTTTTCTCTTTCTCTATGCAGAATTAATGTGATGTCTTAAACTCTTACAATGATGTCCACATAATAACAACAATAACTCATATTTCTATTTATATATATATATGGTTTTCTCTCTTAATTTGCAACATATGCATTCATTCTTCACTCTAAAAGACAAATGTACCACATAGCTTATTTCAAATGAAAAATTTATTGTCAACAGATCCACATAGCTTATTTCAATTTGGTATCCTCATTGTTGTTCTATGGGTTTTCTACATATTATGGCCTGCTCTTTTTTCTCTTTGTATGGTGTGGCATACGCATTGTCGTATGATGTGAATGGGGTTTTGTATCTAAAGATGATCATATGAGATACATAGTAATAGTATGTAAAATAATGCAAGAAGACACCTATCTAAAAAGTGCCTGTTTATTCTTCGACTAATTCCTATGCAAGACTGATCTATTTCTTTCAATCATTGTCTCACTTTTATGTTCTATGGACATGGTGGGGTTTTCATATAGGAACATGTCATTTTTATGTGCTATGGTCATGCTAACAGGTAACATCCAGGGCATTCCATCATGTTTGTATATCTCATCCATGATGGGCATGACATAGTTTACTTATGCTTTCTTTTCAGAAACCCACAATACTTCTTACCTTATAAGAAACTGAGTGATAACAGTATCTATCTACTTATGAATGAGGAATATTATGTTTGTCATGACTCATGAGATGACTCATGAGGAGTCATGTTTATGTGTGTTGGACATATAGAAGACATTACCTTTGTTTTGCCATTACCACATGCACTTTCTAGAACTTGATGCAAAAAATGTGAATTTGGATCCTCGATGTGTTTGAAAAATCTGCAATCATAAATATTTATATAGTTGTGCTATCCATAAATGAGATTATTTCATGAATTCAATTTTAATTTATTATTTAAAATTGATAAATATGTTTAATCTCATATCGATTGAGAAATAGAGGAATCAAAACTTTATGAAGTTAAAATCACCCCTACTCTTAAAAATATTTTTTTTGGACTAAGCGACAAAATCATATAGGGATTATCGAAAATGGATAATTTATCATGAGTCGATAACTTTATTACATATATTTGCTCTATCCAATGGACTAAAATCGACATGATGCGAATTCATTATTCACTTAGAAAGATAAATGTATTCCTAAGAGATACATTAATTATTAATTTTTTTATATTTTGTGAATATTTGTTTAAGGTACAGTATAGTTTTGCTACACAACATAAAATGCACTATGAATTCTATTTCTTAGTCATGTTAATGTTGTTTAGAGTGATGTAAGAACATCCTCTCCCTCTAAATCCTGTCATGTCCTTCATATTTTTCTAATCCTTTGATTCGTTGTATGGCTGTGGGTATTAAATCATTATTGGACTGAATTATTTTTTGAAAAAAAATTAATTAATAATATACTAGGAAAATTTTTATTTGGTCAACAAGCAATTTTTATTTAAAAAAGGCTTCTGCTTAAAAAAAAAATCTTAAAGTTTAAAAGTTATTTTCTTTAATAATATCTCATGTATTTCATACTGTTTTTTCTCTAATAAAATTAGAGAGATCAATAGAAAATTCTGGACGTATTAAGAATTCTAAACTTAGATTTGAATTAGCTCGAAATAAAAGTTCGTGTTACTTATACTTTTATTGATTTCATACAATGAAGAATTCTTTTTAGATAAATATTATTGAAAAATATGAATCTTGGATGCACTATTTTTACAAAAAAAAAAAAAAAAAAGATGCCCTTAAATTAACCTATTTAATCATAACAATACAATTGGTGGGTGGTGTGATTTATGATCATCATGGCGCTACATCACGACTCAGCAAATCGGGACCGTAGATTTCGATAGAAAGCAGCATGTAACTCACCGATGTTATCCACGTGTCTTTCTACAGCCACTGCGAAGGTCGCGTGCCGTCAACGTAGCGGCAATTCCCGCCCTACCTATTACCGCCCCCGACTTCCCGTTTTCCCTCGCCGAACCAAAACCCCAATAGAAGAGACCGCATGAAGCGGCGAAGGCAAAGACGCCCCGATCGGCGACCCACGAAGCCGGCGCTGCCGTCTTCCCCGCCCGACAACGACGTGGCCCCAATTGGATCGAATTCGGTTCGTTCTCTTCATGGCCTCTCTCTCTCCCTCCCTCTTTTTGGCCCCCTTCGAGAAATCTTGGAGAAGACGCAGTTCGTTGTATTCTCCCTGTCGTCGAGGTGTTCGCTTAAATGCCTTATCCTTCATCGATGTGCGTATAAGCACACATTCACGCGCGTAGCTCAACCTCACCATGTTGTTCCCCAAATTGCCAAGATTGACCTTCGCTCTGGCCTTGAGTTAGCGTCACCGAAGTGCTTGACAAAATGAAGGGAACACTACTGATGCTGCATCTGATTTCTAAGCTCATAGCAAATTACAATGTGTTCATATCTATGTAGATTCGTAGACGTAGAACAAAGGAAGGCAGTTGAGGCTGAGCCCGCTCAGGACCGGAGGAGGCTCCGGACCATCTCGGCCTCGGCGCTGCTGCTGTCCATCGTCGCCATGATGGCAGAGAGGCGGTCGCTCAGGTCGTCCACGTCCCGGTTGAGGCTCCTGATGTAGTTGCATGTCTCCTTCAGCAGCTTCGCAGCTGAAGCCTGCACAACAGCAACAGGAACACAGAGATTAGATCAACGGGCATAGAGTTTCCATTGCTGAGCGGCAGGCTGAGAGCGCGTGCTTGTTTACCCTGCCCGCGCCTCGTTGGCGGGTCTCCGGCAGGAGAGACTGGAGCTTGGAAACGAGCCTGTTGATCTCTTCCTCCGAGACTCGGGACCTCCTGCTCGACATCTTGTCGTAGGCCGAAGTAGAAGCGATTTAAGAAATGAGGGAGAAGCGAAACTGGCGTGAGAGAGACGACGGGGGAGGGAGGACTTTATAGGAGGGGAGAGAAGGCAAGGGAGGAAGAAGAAGGTGGACATGGGAGTAGGAAGTTCACGGGAGGCCCACATGTTCCCCTGTGGTCTCTTGCCGGGGTCCCACCGGCCTACTGTGCACTTCGGCCAATGGGCTCTGTGTGTTCCCAAGTCGCCACGAGTCAACGACATGGCATTAGGCCATGCTGCTGCTCTCTCTCTCTCTCTCTCTCTCTCTCCATGCCCATCATGGCATCGAGCTCTCTTCTCCTTCTGTCACTAATCACGAAGCCTTGTGATGATTGTGACGCTGTCCCCCTTGTCTGAGATCGAGGAACTTCGGCATACTATTCTTTGTCTGCCAAGTAACATAACCTGCATCTAACCATATAATTAGGCGAGTCCTTCTTGGAGATTATGGCACATCATTAGAATAACAAGCTCGAGATTTGGCAGCATTTATCAAATGCATAAATCACGTTAAATTTCGTGCTTGCATGCACGGTGGCAACAGGAGGCTGATGGGATAGCCGACATGGCTGGTATTGGCTTTGTGTCATTAAGGTCTTCTGTGACATCTTGTAGTATTTTTGATGCCATTGGAGATAGTGATATGACTATGTTTTAGTGAAATGGAAGTCCCTTTAGAAATAAACATCAAGTATGATTCCTTGTCTAATAGAAACATTTAAGAGGGTCACTTGATGTAGGGAATTCTACTATTGAAACCCTGTTAACTTTATTTTCTTGGCTGTAGGTGAGGAATCCTTGAATACCATATGCAGCTTTTTCCTTATTGGTGTTAAGATTTTCTCTATTAATGATTCATTGACGTCAAGTACCCATTTGGGAGTGACTTCACGAACCATTCTATCTACAAACTTGTGTATGACTAAGGCACTTATGTTTGTTAGGTTAGTGAGGGAATGCCACATGGATCAACCTATAAAATTGTGACAAGTAGTGTCAGAGTCGATAAGTGAGAAGGATGTCGAAGCAACATGAAGATACAAATTGTTTTTTTTATGAGAGAATAGACAACTAGAATGATTGATATAAACAAAAAGACATTGGAGTCACAAAGAGAAACATACATAAATAGATGAACTGTTCAATGATAATGCAAAAAAAAGGTCATCTAACATCTAAAAAAAGAGAGTTGACATACCCATGAAGCAATTCACACTAAATTTTTTTTAGAATACTCACATGTCACTGGCTATGAGTTTTTGAAATTTTTGGTTAAATATATGGGATTGACACATGCTAAACTTTTTGAGAGTAATTATACAAATTTGTGATAGTTTATGCTGAGCACATCCAACCTTCATGATCTATCTTTCAAATTCTAAAAAAAAAAAAATCCACTTTATGTGCTAAAGACAAGTATTATTTTACTCACGAGAATATTTTATTCTTGAGGTATTGTTAATGATTATTCAGTTTTAACCGAAAACACTAAAATTGATATAATTATGACTTTTAGGGTCGTCGACTATTATCGGTGTTTCATTACAAAGTATACAAAAGAAATCATACCACTGAAAGATTTATTGATTGATCTTTGCATGTATGCAGGTTAGTGAAGGAATGTCACATGGCTTAAGTCATAGGAGAGCAGATAGGTGAGAAGGATGCCGAAGCAACATGAAGATATCGATAACATCACATGGAGAAAATATGGATTGTTCGCATAAGAGGAGGCACAACTACAATTATGGTCATAACCAGAAGACATTGGAATGGTCAAGGAGAAGATATTGGAGTTCTAAATCTACAATGAACACATTGTGAATGTGGAGACAGACCATTCATCAATAGGTAAATACATCTATCGCATTGGCAAATACTAAAGGTAGTCTGCATGAATTTATGGTTGTTTATGTTGACAATATTGTAATGTGTAGTTATTTAGAAGAGCACATCCAGCATTCACAATCACTTTATATGATAAACTCTACCCATGAGAAATTCTATATCTGGAGTATTGTAAACCCCGACAAAGTTGATAGAATTATGATTCTTCTTAGGATTTTCGACCATTATTGGTGCTGTAAAGTGCTTACCAAAACCACATCTTTCCACCATAGAAATGTTCAGAGAAGTTTAAGTGATTTTTGAAGACCTAAAATGTATGATGATTGGGACACAGGTGTTACAATGCTTGACTTGATTATTGCTTAAAAAAATTAAAAGCAAATCTTCACTTGTGTCACTTGGGAGCCAATGTTTGAGAGGGTTCAGTGGCCGATCATGCTAAAACTAATATATTTATATTGTTCGAGAAAGTGTAAGGAGCACAACTAAAGCCTTTTTATAGGAAGCTCGGGTGATTATTGGAATTAAGTGAAGAATTAATCCATGAGATAGCTATGCGGAATTATTGGCTATTACTGTACGTATACTTTTGATAATGAGACAATGAAGCTTTGGCTAACATGTCGAGATGAGTGAACATCCAACATGGTTTCGAGTTGGTGTTGATGTGGCTTTGACGTTTGATCGATGTCATGTCGATGCAATATTTGATGGGATGTGATGCGGCATCGGGTTGTCCACATGTCAAGACCCCTACTATTAACTTTGAAAGCTAGATAAGAGTTGTAAAGAGATCCATGATAATGATTCTAAATGACAACACTACAATGAACTATCGCATTTTCGCATGCTTCGAATTCGATAATATGGTTTTGCTATGAATAATTAAGGCCTTTGTCGGTTAACTTAATTGTAACCTTCAAAATTGTTGTTGTTATCTGTGAGTGTGTTTCACCCATCACGATGACAAGATGGATCACCAAAAGCTGCATGAACTTGTTTTGGAGTCCACAGCACCAAAATAATTGATGTGCGCAGTTTCATACATCGCCATCAATAAAAAGAAAACAAGTCTTTGATTCTTCGTGCAATAATTTTGATTGAAATCATCATACGATAGTCAAATCAAGTTGTCATCGATCTTCATCCGATTCGATGGTTAAAACACGCCAAAAGTAACAGTTTACCTCCTTGTAAGTTCTAAGCAATTCAATTCTCGTACATCTTATTGAGACCAATCATCATCCAGCAACAATTACTGTTGGTAATTTGGAGATTGCATTGGGATTTCAAAGAAGACATTGTCCTGCCCTCGAAATCTGACTCAACATGTTTCATGTTCTTCAAAAATGAACATTATCTTCTCAAAAGGCAAGTCTCGATGTAACTCGATAGATGGTAATTAATTCATCTAATATTTCATGTGAGATGTCTCAAGTCCTACCGTCAGATGAGCAGAATTCTAACTTGCTAAATTGAAATTAATTTACGGACCCGTACTAGAAAAATCGGATTGCATGGTGTGTAAGAAGGCATCGACAAGGACGTCGATAAGATTGAAAGGTCATCGCTTCATTATTATAATGACATAATGTTGACAACACGATATTAATATTCATAAATATCTTTTAGTTTGCATCAATCATGAACTTTGGACACGATACTTTTGCATGTTTAATAAGTGCATCTCTCTATTTATCAAAGAAGAAAAAATAATTATACGTGTATCTCCTTAACCCATCACATTATGTTATATATTATAAAAGTTATTTATATATAATGTTATCTATATATTTTTATATTCTAAAAATATCAAACCTAAGATTGGATAGGTTTAACCAATGACTTAGTAATCCGATTTAAGACAAATTGGACATGTTAGGGTACGATGGCAATTGGCTTGAGCAAGATGTGACGAATCCCACGTGGTGGCACCCACGATGTGGCACCTAATCCTTGTTCCATAGCAATAGGAAAGAGACCCAATCCGAGGCAGGAAGGCAGGCGATGTTGCCTTTGCGTGACCAAGAGAGACAAGACACCGAGCCATGCATGGAGATGGATTGGCAGGAGCAGCCTCTTCTCCCAACCCAGCATCTCCACATGCGCCTTGACTCCTCATGTGACTTGCATCATCCAACATGTGCATGCTTTTGTGTCCAACCTCGCGGTAGCGTCACCATGCGTGCATGTCATCAGATGGGGTTGGCGCAGGGTGTCCGCCATGCTCCATGTTGGGAACTTGTCATGCATGTGGGCATGACGCGTGAGGCAGGCATGTGGATGCTGGAGACTTGGAGGATGGTGAGCTGAAAGAAGAGCTGGAGAAGATACACGGAGTGGCGGCCGAGAGAAGTCAGGTGGGCCGGATGGTGAGAGGGTGCACAGCAATTACAGGTCTCCTGTGGGACGTGATTGCATGGGGGGAGGAAGGGGAAGAAGTGGCGGGGATCGCGTGCAGGCTCGCATGGCCTTTCTCCCGGCGCGTTGCTTCTCACCACACGTGGTCATGTCTTTGGTGAGACTAATTGCAGATTTATTTTTTTTATAATTAGTTATCTTTTATTTTTTTATTTTTATAATTTTAAAAATTATATTAAGATCTTTATATATATTTAGGTTAGTAAAATATTTAATTATATTTTTTTTTATATCGTCGATCCTAGTAATAAAAATATCACACGTGATGAATGAGAAATCGATACGAGACGAAATCAACACATGTTCAGTGTTAAAACTTATGATATTTCTATCAGTAAAATCGATAATGTGAAGATAAATAATATTAAATATTTTATTCTTATAAGTATAGAGATCTCAGTATAACTTTTGATAATATAGAGAATAAGATGCTTAAGTAACTAATTATAAGGATAATTTATAATTAATTTTTTTGAATATACCTAAAACATAGTAAGTAAAAGACTATAATTACATATTCTTTCTCTGTGCTAAACATGAATTATTAATTAAAGGACGAATCTTGATATAATTGTGCTTTTGTGAGTTCGGTAAGTGATCACCTTTTTTTTTTTTTTTTTGTTTGGTGTGACGATTGAGGTTTGCTGAAGGTATTATTTTTAGGAACACTTATTAAGATAAAAAGACATGAAAATTCTTGTAGAGTATCAATGATTATTTTGTCAATGTTTGATATACATCTATATACTATTATCATCAATGATTCCATTTGAATAATTTGTTTCCTACGTATAAGATAATGTGGTCATAGCGTACGGTTAATGATATTCATTTGGATGAACATATTTTTTCTCTCTCGCTCTCTCTTTGAAAAAAAACATATATATAAAGAATGAAAGATCATTAAAAATGTCATATTTGAAAATAAGCTAGAGAAAACATTTGACTCGAGATCCATAATTATTTTATCAAGCACTTAATAGATAATATAAATTATAAATATAAATTTCACAAGCTCTAAACGATTACATGACAAAAAATTTAAGATGATTTATTGCAATCAAAAGTTCGTGCAAATGTCCACGTAATAATAATATGAAACAAGATAACGAATCAACCCTAAACACTAACTTAAATCCTCATCTAACCAAGTGTCACCAAAGTAACACTAAGTTGTTATATTAGCTGATACTCTGTACCACTTTATAGAATTAAAAAAACTCTCAAATATCTACAAAGCCAACACCTACAACAACTACACATAATTTACATTTAGAAACATCTACAAAAGCCAACACACGTATACATACATACATACATATATATATATATATATATATATTAAATTTAAGTTTAGCATATAAATTACCATGAATTAATCTTCGTCTATCAATCAAATGATGTTGCAACTCAAATGGATATTAATATCCCCTTCAAAAATATTAAAAAATATAAAAGGATCAAATAATTATTGATGATGAAATTGATAAAAGGATGTTTTGGCTATTGATTTTTTTGAATTTAACAACCGTCACGACCATGATCAATAGTAGTTAATTTAAGTTAATTGAATATATGTTGAGGAAGTGAAAAAAAAAAAAAGAATGCAAAGCCAAAATCAAAATATTTGGAGACAATCGGCACTAAGCAAATGGGATTAAAATTTTAAATAAATGTATATGAGTTAATTACATATTTGTAGGGAAATACTTCTGGGGAGCGACATCTCATACGCAGCGGAAGAACAAAGACAAAACACTCCAGATTTCTCGTAAAAAGGTTCTGTCGTCGTGCGAAGATCAATACATCAAAATGAATCCACGAAAACTGCATGTGTAAAGGAAAATACCTAGGAAGATCGTATATCCTTGAATCCCTGCAGACATATAGGAAAGATGAAGGGGGTCAAGTGTCATCCTCTCTAGCGGTATCCACACGGTAGGGCCTGCGACGATGTACCTCTCTGGGGAGAGGAGAATAGGAGGTGGCCACCAAAAAGAACCCTCAGCCTATAGAGTTTTGGTTCCCTCTTATTTATAGAGACCCCCTGTAAACCCTAATGGATCTTGCCCTATTGGATATTGGATTTTCATTCAATTACCCAAGCCTCTTGGATTAGTGGGTCTCTACCCAATAATCTCTTATTAGCAATTATTGGATCTCATCTTAGAATCCAATAATTCAGGGGCTTAATGGATATCCAATAAGATAGGGGCTCCAACGGATATCTCATATCCGAACATCTACTCGTCGCAACACCTACCATATGTGTGTGACCCTCTAGGCCCAATATCGAGTTGGCCGTGAGTCATACTTGTCAGAACTCCTTCTGACTTAGTGAATTATTATCTCTATAATAATTCACCCAACTCATCGACTGCGGATGTACTATGTCATTACGCCACAACCCCTAGATGATATAGGGGAATCCAATCCTTTGGACCTATCTGTCCTCAGTTACCATATATCTATAGTCCCTCATCTAACTAATATCCCAGAGATCCTATACTAGGCATGGTGCTGTTAGGACCATACGGTCTCTCATCGAGTCTTGCTCTTGTCGGATTCTCCCGGAGAACTCTTTCTCTTTCAATCCAAACAACCTTGGCGAAGAATTTGTTCAAGCAAGAATATATGGAATATTCCTCTCATGATACTGAGAGTAGATGATCCTCTATTTGTTAGGGATCGAGCGGCACTAAGAGGGGGGGAATTAGTGCAACGGATAAAGATGATAGATTTTTAGTGATTTAAACTAACTTCGAAAACTTCGTATGAAAAGAATAAACGTTTCGATTGTATACGTAAGAAGGAGACAATGAAGTAGAACATCAAAGTAAAGATGGTTTGCAGTAATGTAAATGACAATAAGATAAATGCAAACCGATTTTATAGTGATTCGGTCATCCGACCTACATCCACTCCCGATTCCTCTTTGCTTGAGACCATCGGCTTTTCACTAAGTATCCTCCTTCCAATGGGCGAGGATGAATTCCCTTATAGCTCCTCTTCTTTTGACGAGTTTATGAGATAACCCTTATAAGCACTCTTACCCCTCTCTTGGACTAGAACACTCTTAAAACTTAAAGGGAAGATTTGATACACTTTTAAGAGAGTTTCCCTTTTTTTCAGTTCTAGACACCCTATAAACTCTGAATGAGTGGGGTATTTATAGGCCTCAAGAGGATTCAAATTTGGAGCTCAAAATTGAAGTGCCTCGATTTTTTCGATTTTGGCGCAGGCGGTGCCATCATTTGGTGCCCTCGGTCTTTGGGCGGTGCCATCGCCACTGGGTAGTTCCACCACTCAGGTTCGGCCACATCAAGGCGGTGCCACCGCCTGTGTCATTTCAAAGATAGTGGTTTGGGTCGAAAACTCGACCGAATCCGGTCCAAATGAAGTCCGAATTGACCCAAATTTGATTTATAGGATTAATACCTAATCCTAAACCAAATTATGTGCTAACTACGAATTTTAAAGATATTTTCTAAGCTATTACAAAGTCCATAAGACAAGATTTCTTTCAGTGAGCTTTCGATGAACTTCTGGCAGTCTTCCAACGAACCCTCGGAAACCATTCTACGGACTCCCGGCAAGCTCCCTAACTACACGATGATCTTGGCGAGTTCCAACAATCTTCATTGGCAAGCTTCGATCTTTCTTGGCAAGCTCCGTGAACTTCCGACAAACCTTTCGGTGAACTTCCGAAAACCCTTTGGCAAGCTCCCTACTCGTTCTCGGCCGGTTCCGACAACACTCCTAACGAATCTTCAGACTTCCGTCGAACTCTCAAACTCCCAATGATCCATCCCACTTGTCTTCCGACATTTTGTTTCGCTTTACGTCTTCATCGTCATCGTAGTTAATCTTGCACATATAAATCAAAACTCTACTTAGATTTAGACAATTATTACAATGTGAATTGACATTCAGTTGCCTGGCACGTCATTGGCTTATCGATGCTTCGTCCGATTCTTCGGTACATCGTCCTCTCTAGCGATCCATTGCCCATTCAGCAGTTGACCTCTACAACCTCGATATCCATGGCGTAACTCCGCTCTTCTTGGCCCGATGCCCGATGTCCGAAGCCTTCTGCCGATTGTCGATTGAACCTCCGGCTCGACATCCAATATCTTGACGTGATCACCCTAAGACAACGTCCAATTCCTCCAAATCAATGCCTAATCACGATTGATAGTAAACTCCAGTAACTCAATACATAGATCATAAAGCACAATAAATTAGTTTTATTATCAAAATTCGAGATTCAATACTATTGACACTCAATAGCCCTCATAAGGTTGGCTACCACTCCCAATAACCAGATGTACTAGATCTGAAACTTTCCAAACCTATAAGTCCGGTATCAAAGAGTGGAGTACTTATACAGAACATCCTTAGTATCTCAAGTCTAAGGACCAGATATACTACTGGGACTATGAAATCGCTATCTGACGTGAAGTATCAATAACCATCCAGCGTTCTGTAAGCGGATTAATCAATAAACTTATTCCCCAATGAGCACCTGCACTGTACCCTTAGTGTCCCCACACGAGTAGCTATGAGACCAACCACCTCCATCATATGGACGAGTATACAGAACACTAGTCTATCCGGTTATCTCGATGCCTCTCTTGAGTAACCTATGACTAGTAGTCGATCTCATTATCGTGATCTCATCACGATTCGATTCCTATTGCACAGATCCAAGAACATCACAATATATGCAACACGCAAGATAAAGTGATAAAATGGCTAATAATAAGCATAGAGAAATAGTGCATATCAAGTCATAAGTGTCATCACTCATGTGATTGACTTACAGGACACATATGACTAGCAATATTATCCTTTGTAATTAGTCACTGTTAACATCATAATCTTTATATTTTAAAAGATTATATTAGAATTTTTAATAATTACAAAAGTGAAAATCTAAATTCATTTACTACAAAATTATCGGTTTTACTAATAGAAATATAAAAATAAATGATAAAAATAATTTTAATATTTCAGTTAATAGAGATAGATGATATCAATGATAGGGGACAATGACACCGTTAGGAGTCACGAGTGAATGTTATGGTGAGAAGAATAATAACAATAGGTAAGGATTGTTTTTCATAATTATAGTCTTCACCTCTTATGTTATTCTTATCACAATGATCACCTGTAACCCTCAATGGTGTTGTTCATCATCACCGACTTCGTCCGTCATCATCAATTTAAATATTAAAATTATATTTTTTATCATTTATTTTTTTTATTTTTATTTATAAAATTAATAACATTAGAAGAAATGAACCAAGATATTTAATTTTCGTAACTATTGGGATGCTAATATAACCTTTTAAAATATAAGATAGAGTAATCAAAGCGTATGCGGATCTAACTTAAACGGATCGGATAACACGGATACTAGTAAAAGAATCCGATCCGCAATCGACCGGCGTTTTTTCCCTGGTCTGGGAATACCGCGACTGTTCTCGTCTCATTATGTACCTTGGGAGGGTGGAGGGCCGACGGTGCTGCAGCTGAAACCCACGCCAAGGTTGTTCGCGTCGTCTCCCTCGACCTCCTCCTCACCCTCCTTTTTGTGTTCCGTGGTTGCTTCGTTTTTTCCACTTGCTTTCCAATCGATTACAACCCTCGATTACGTTTTCCACTTGAGCTTCGGGTTTTGAGGTTTCTTGCGATGGAAAAGTGTCTCGTTTGTTACATCGGTGCTTATCGAGGGCCAAAATAGCTGCAATTTCTTCTTATTTTTTTATTTTGTTTCTGAACTTAGCTTCTTTTTGTATAGATCGAGTTGATTCCTGACCTAATCGTTTTGTGTGATATGTCCTATGTCTTGTGGATCTTGTTGCTTTTGGTTTGTAATTTCAATTTATCGTTGTGTATTTGATTGTAAATTGGGCTTTTTTTTGTAAAAATTGAGTTGATTCTTGATCTAATTGTATTGTGTCATGTGTCTTATGTGTTGCGTATCTTGTTGCTTTTGATTTATAGTTTTAAGTTATCGTCGACTAATTGATTGAAAATCTAGATTTTTTGTTAAAATTGAGGTGATTCGCGACCTAATCGCACTGTGTGTCGATCTTGTTGCTCGTGTTTCATAGTTTGAAACTATGCAACAGCCATTTGGGGAAAAATGCCTTATTTTCCTTTGTGGTTTTGCTCAAATATGCCAGCAATATAACTCTAACATCGTTATATATTTGATAAGCTTCTTCATGAAATCAATATTTAGTTTAAAATAATTAGGCTCTTCACTGGAGCAGCAACTGATGTCCTTTAACAAGGGAAATGAGAATTTGCCACAACTTTGGAATCTGGTTGGAACCTGAGGACACTGGAACCACCTTTTGTTCAAATGTTCAGTCACTATCCCAGAACTATCAACTTACTCTGGTTGGAAGCTGAGGGTATTGTAACTATTCCGGAACAATCAGCTTACTCTAAATTGTTGACTTATACTGTACTGATAGTACTTAAATTTAACATCTTATATTACATTATAAGATAATTGGCTTTTATCATCTAGATAACATCAATAATAACAACAATAACAACAAAGTCATAAGTCCCAACTATTTGGGGTCGGTTACATGGATCTTTTGCCGTCATTGATATCTATAAAAAAATCATATGTTTAGTTAAGTTTTGAGTACTTAAATCTTCATTTATAATTTTCATTAAAGTCTTCTTTGGTTTTTTTCTACCTCTTCTCGTACTACTAATATTAATCATTTCACCTTTTTTTGGCTATCGCGTTCGGGGGTCTCCTAAGCATATGTCATACTATCAAAGCGATACCTAGTTGTTCATGCATAAAAGTATTTCTTTTCTTATCGTTCGTTGTAACTCTCCACGTTCATTTATATTCTTATCTCGATAGCATAAACTTTTTGTATATGCTATTTCTTCATTGCCCAACACTCAGGTCTCATGATTGTCTTATAAAATTTTTCTTTTAATCTCAAAGGTATCTGATGACCACACAACACCCTTGACATCCCTCGCTATTTTAACTTCCTATTTTTATACAATGAATAATAAATCGATCTCTCCATCTTGTTGAATGATTGATCTAGGATACCTAAAGCTTTTATTTAAAGAGATTTCTTGTCCATCCAATTTAAATTTATTCTCCTATCTATTACTAGAATCACTAAAATTATATTTTATATTATTCAGTTTTAATCTTATTTAATCTAAAGCCTTTAGTTTCTAAGGCTCATCTCTATAACTCAAGTTTATAATTAATTTCATATAGGCTCTCATAAACTAAAATAACATCATCAACAAATAACATACACCAGGGAGGTTTATCATGTAAGTGACTAGTAAGTTCATCCATTATCAATGTGAAAAGGTAGGGAATTCACTAGACACGCTCCTTATAGTTCTAACACTAGTAACTATATTATCATATATATCTTTAATAACATCAATATAATTAGTGGATACATCTTTCTTTTCTAAAACCTACTACAATAAATCTTTAGGAACTCTATCATAAGCTTTCTCTAAGTCAATAAAAATCATATGCAAATCTTTCTTTTTCTCCTTGTATTTTTTCCTAAAAACCATCTAGATAGCATCAATTTTAAAATATATTGGCATTTAGGCCAAATTTAAGCCATCAACAAGCAAAAGTATCATCTCAATCCATTTTAAGAACAGGGTAATGTCACTGCACAAGTAATTTGAGTTTATGTGCCAAAGTCTTTCTTCTAATTGCTTCGCATATGTCGTTGACTTATTGGCTATCTTTTTTATATTTAACTGGTTAACAGTCTGATTTTTTTTTTCTTTTATAGTTATGTTCTATTGTATATTAGTAAATTTACATGATTGTGCAGTTTCAGAATCATGAGTCTAAGCGGATACACGGTGGAAGTCACTAACCTCTCTCCTAATGCAACTGAGAGAGATCTATATGACTTCTTTTCTTTTTCTGGGGCTATTGAGCACATTGAGATTATCAGGTGATGACACAGGCATGCCTCTTAATAAATTTTCAAACATTCTTTATGCATAAGCCAAACCTGTTTTTCCTGTATCAATCTTATGTTTCCTGTTGGTGTGGATACTCTGTAATGATCACAATGTGACCTCACTCTTTTGTAAGCACTTTATGTCTCACCATTGTGCTGTTCTACTTTTTACTATTTAGGGAACTAGAAATGCTTTGCAGTGAATCAAGTTATGAAATTTCTTGCCCATAACCTGATATGTTTTGATGGCGTGTTCTTAACCTATCATATTTTTGTTACTTGCTTTTCAGCTTCAAAATTTAGCTATTGTACCAAAATGTAGCTTTTCAAACTTTAAGTTATTTTGTTTAGCTTCCTTTGCTTCAGATAGAAGAAAGCTTTAAGCAACATAGATTTTGGTTTCTACATAAAATTTATGGAAGCGTGTCTTAGGAATGTTATGTAGGTTGTCTTGTTATGCCACTTGCTGCATTTTGACATGTTTACTACTCACTCCTATCTAACAATAAGGTAATTCCTGACGAGAAGTGAATGATCATTCTTACTTTCTCATCTTCTCCCTTTTCACATATAGTAGGCTTTTATCACCTATTTCTTCAATTTCTTGGTTATTATACGTCTTTATCACCTCTTTATTCTGTTTGCAAATTTCTGTATGAAACTACCTTGATAGAATCTGAGATTCTTATGTGCAGGTCTGGAGAACATGCATCTACTGCTTATGTAACTTTCAGAGATCCTCATGCTTTAGAAACCGCTGTCTTGCTCAGTGTAAGTTCTGCATTCAGCTCTTAAGAAAGTGGCTGTACCACTCTATGAAATATTTGATTTAACAATATGTGCAGCATTGTTGATTATTTATACTCTATATTTGTAGCTGTTCTTTCAATGGATTTCTGTACCATGTCATTTGAGAATTTTGATAAGTGGTTTGTCTTCATGACTTAATGACTCATCAGCTCCATGTGCTTATATATTATATCACATATGTCTAGTATGGTTTATCATTTAAGCTTTTAGATCCTTGAAATAGTTCTGCGTGAAACACCAAAAGTGTTTTGATCCTCGTTCAGACTAACAGCTAAGTTATTTATTCGTGGCTTTCTACTGTATTGTAGTTGTTACAGTTTAATATAGATTGGCCCTTTTCTTGACAGCTTATCCTATTAGGATTTGTGGTCGCCCAATCAAAATCTTTATATTGGTATGAGAGAGTGTACTGCACATCCAAATCCTATATGTGTCCATTTCTATTTTGCCTGTTGGTTAATTAATATTGTTCAATGTCCTTCTCTCTTATTGGCTTGCATTATGTACTTGATTTCAGTTTCATACGTCAAGCCTATCTGGCTTGTGTGTAAGGGAAGATGTTAGAATTTTATATAGAATAACATTTTTCCAGCAGATTAGTGGCCATCCAATTGAAACATTAATTATAAATATTCTTTATATGTCAATCATTTCAAGATATCTCATCCATTAAATGATTATGTGAAGTATTTACAATCAAAATTTACTTATTAAACACATCTCAATTTAATTGTTCATCAAGTCTGATGTCACATTTTTTCTATGGAGTACTCATGTTGATTTTGATACAAGTGACCTTTTTTTCATACGGTAGTCTTGTGCTTGTAAAACTTATATTTCCATGTAAATGCGGATAAGCAATTAACTATAGAACACTCATTTTCTATTTCTTTTAGTGTTTTTTAAACATTTGTTTAAATACTGGTACATTATCTCAAATTTGGATGTTTACATTTAAATGAGTACTGTTTTAAAGATCAAGCTTGTGGTTTGCACCTCCTTCACAAACTATATATGCTTTCCAATATGGTAAACGAACCAGTCTCCACTTCTCCGGGCATATCAACATAACCACTTATATAGAATTCGATTTATCACTGAAATCAAAATTCATTGAAATTAGAAAAAGTTTAGCCAAATCTCTTGATAGGTTTGTTCACGAACAAAGGCTGAGTAGCATCTCCATGATTGTATTTTTTTTTTTTCTGAATCTTTTTTTTTTACGTATTACACCAATATATAAATTTTTAACAGACAATTAATAGACTTATATATTAATTTAATAAAAATTATATGTTTTCTATGAATAAAAAAATGAAGGTTTAATGTGTAAAGATATTAAAAAACCAATTATAAATAATACATCCAGTTGCAGTATATTAAGAAATAAAAACAACTATAAAGATATGTTTTTCTTGAAAAAACTGTAAAGAGGTGTTTCATTAGACACACTGAAATATTAGTATAATTGTGGCACCATAGCATTAGTCAAGATTTCAATTTTTCCAAAGGGCCAATATGATTCCACAAAAATGGGAGTTGAAGTCCAATCCTCCACCCCTAGTATTGTGCCTTATGTGCCAAAACAAGCATCAGAACCAGAATCACTCATCTTGATTTTGATTGTAGTTTTGCTCTATAATGAAGTATAAACACCTTTGGCATTCTCAGGGAGCTACCATTATTGATCAACATGTATGCATAGCACGCTGGGGATATTATGATGATGATTGTAGTTTTTGGAGCAGGCCATCTCATGAAGACCAGACACAGTCCACGGTATGCATTTTGCACCTTATTATAAATATTTAATTATTAAAAATTGAACCAGCTTTAATGCACTTTATGGCATCTATTAAAGCTTGTACTAGTGTCATCTGTTGATGTTTTATTTAGTCATCTATTTCTTTGGTATGCTGTCACTAGAGGATTTATGAGGGTTTATACCAATGTCATTTATTATTGTTTTAATTAGTCATCTATTTCTTCTGAGGTGTTAGCAAATTTTATTTAACGTGAAAGGTATCCAATAAATTATTAGTACAATATTTCAATTACTGTAGCAACCATGGGCATAGCTCCTATCAGCCATTGTGGATTTAGTCATTACAGTTATCTAGTCCTTCATTTTCCGATCCAAACATGCAGATATTAATAAACAAAAGATTTTTTTTTTTTATAGAACTGACATGCAACATTTCCAATAACCAAGTAACATAAAAAAGAAAAGCTAATAGTGACATTGTTCTAAGAAGCAGGTACACTTTTCAAGCACTCAGGATGCTACATAGACAGACGGCTGTATATGTCCATATATGGGGCAATTTCTGGTGTGTACCTCTTGAGGCGTTAAATATCATGTATGTCTCTCCAAAAACGAAAAATATCACCGATGCTGCTCTGCACCCTCAATCCCCTCCACAACCCTCATGTTTGATTCTGTCAGCTGGCTGTCAAATTTTGATTGAAATGATGATTGTACAATTATTCTTTTTTTCTCATGATTTGTCTATCCCACTACTTCCAATGTGATGCCATAAAAAGTTATATGTGAGGTGTATATTTTTTTGTGGGCATCAATAATTTTGTAGATGAATTTTTATTAATCTTTAAGCCAATTTAGAATGTTCACATAATGCATGAATTTATTCAATGCATAATGATGCCTAATGATCAAGAGAGAATTAAATTGGGCACATCTTTGGATCCATCAAATTGAAGTTCAGATCATATGCTCCATTTGGTAAATGTCAAGTTTGAGCTAGATCAACCATGTATCTGAACTTGTGAGAACCTTTGAGCTCCAGTAGATTGGTTGCACACATGAATTAGATTGATGCATTGATAAAATCGTGGATATCGTTGAACCAGAACAGGCGCACTTCTAGTTTGAACAATTAGTGCATATATTTTGTTCCACGCGGATCAGTAGGTCTGTACTATGTCATTTGTAGATCCACATCCATTGATGGTAATCATGCTATTCAGTTCTAGCAGATGAAGCATAAGTCGATCTGCATGTATACCGACCCAACACATCTGTTCGCCTCTTTTGAAAACTAGTTGCATTTTCTGCTGAATAATATTCATTCAGATCTGTTTTTTTTTTATTGCAAACATGATATTAACTGTTATGATATCAGTTTTTTTTTGCACCCTTGTTTAGTTTCTCATGATTTTTTTCTAAACTAGCAGCTTTAATATGTTATGTCATTTATATTTCATCAATGTGGTTGTTGTACTCCTAAGTAGATGCCAGAGGTCAACCATTTGAACACGACTCCTAGAGAAGCGGTGACGATGGCTCAGGAGGTAGTCAAGACCATGCTGGCAACGGGATACCAGTTAAGTAAAGATGCCTTGATCAAGGCCAAAGCGTTTGATGAATCTCATCATGTCACAGCTACTGCTGCTGCCATGGTTGCCGATCTGAGCAACAGAAGTGGACTGACCGACAAGATCAATGCTGGTCTGAATGCTGTGACGTCGGTGGATGAGAGGTATCATCTATCTGCGACCACCAAGGCAGTTGTTTCCACCACAACGAGAACAGCAGCAAACATCACAAACTCGGTAGTTAGCAGCAGCTACTTCTCTGCTGGAGCTCTTTTGGTTTCAGATGCTCTAAACAAAGCTGCTAAGGTTGCAGCAGACTTGGCCACTCATGGTGCTAAAAGGTGAAGCAGCAGTTTATCTATAATGCAGAAAACTCTAAATGAGCAAAATGTAGCAAAATATCCAGAATGCAAGTAGTATTTCAAAACTGGTGTGTGCCATGAGCTGTGTTACAATAAGTGATGAGTTGTAAATATCACGCGACAATGTTCTTTGCTACTAGTTGTTGTTTCTTGGTGATGCTGGTGAAGTTTGGGATACATGATTCTAGCTAAATTTGGGATCTAAAAGGAATGTTGTGTGCTGATGCTCCCAACATTTCAGCTGTTGTTGCATGTGAATAGAAATGTAGAGTCTCTTACTAATGCCAATTAAGGTTTCTAAAGGCGAGGAAATTTATGTTAGCTTGTGAATGTTTTCTCTTGTCCACTGTTATAACAAGTACGATGAAACATGAGGAATTATCTGCATTGGGTCTCGAGGAATTATTTGTTTTGGGTGGGTGATTTTATCATTTTCAAATAAATCTTAAAAAGGTGTATACATGCATATTTTATTGTACACACGAATTCAACGTGCCAAATGAACTGTGCACTGTGTATTCGCATCAGGACCAGCTGGAGGCCACGTCCTGACGTGGCAAGTAGTTACTGGCCAAACGACAACTAGGGGAGGCTTCATCTGGGTTTAGTCAACAGTGACGGCTAGCCGCATCTCCGTTCGTCGCACCACGAGAACGTGCGACCAAAATTACCTTCAATTTATGAGTAACAGAGAAAACATCATATGCAGATTAATTTTTTATTTATTGAATCAGAATAATTTCTTGGTTTTAAGATAATTCCAATACCATTTATATTAAACACTATTGAGGGCACATATGTCATTTCATAAAGTATCGATTTTATATTTATTAGTATTTTTATTTTCTCTTGCCTCTATAAAGACCGAGAAATGCAACTACTCGACGGCGTTAGGCAGCGACGAGACCTCGTCAGGGTGTCTGCCCGCTGCTATTCTGCGCCGTGTCGTCCGCCCCCCCTTGGAGGAGCTCCACGCATCGCTGCTTCCTCTAGGGTTCGCCCAGGGCCCGCTCCAATCGACCCATTTGGTTCTGTTTATCGAATCTTCCCCTTTTCGCACCAGCCTCTCTGGAATGGCGCCAGATCGGTTGTTCCTGGCGGGAGCTACGGTCTTCGGTGATCTATGAACTGAGAAAGGAGGCGTCTTTGCGCTTCTAGCGTTGTCTCTTGGATCGGGTGATGGAGGCGAGTGCAGCTTTAGGCTTGCAATCCTGTCCTTGGATCGGTCCGGACAAGGTCGGACGCAAAGGAAGCGGTTTCGTAAGGCTTCCGAACCGATGCTTGGAGGAGCGCAGGGTTTCCACGGTTCGATTTGGGGATCCGCGGCGGAGCAGAGCTTTGTTTCATCCCGGACAAGCTGAGCCAAAGATTACTTGTAGTTATAAGAAGGCCCCAGGTCTTTTGTTTCCCCTCTCTATTTCTCCTTTCCAAAAATCCAAATTTCTAAACGGTTGTAGAGATCTAATCTTAAAATAAGAACAACAATTGTTATTATTTTGCTTTAATTCGCTTATATGTCATCTAGAAGGTAATCTTTCTAGTCGTAAACATGTGAAGAAAGTAGTAATGACATACTGAAGATCTCATTGGCTTTTTTTCTTCTGACATGGGGTTAAACTGTAAAGAATATTGAATACGTTAAATATTTGACAAGTGAACCCTCAGATCCTTGGATTCTATTAGAAATTGCAGGTAGGATTCAGTTAGATTCTATGAGCATCTAGTTCAGAATGTTTTCGATCCATGAGTAACATTGATATTTCCATTAAAGGGTTTTTGAGCGTTGAGGTCATCGGACAAGGACGTGTTCAATTTCCTTATGGTGCCATTTTGTTCTACCTGAGTTTTTTTCCCATTGGAAGATCAATTTCTTAATGGTTTTAAATAATTCCGTGACAAATATAGTTATTTTAGCTTTTGGTCAGTTTTACTTACAAATTTTTCACAAGAGAAACAATAAATTATAGTCAGTTGAGCCATTGTCATTTGTTTGGATGCAAAGTCTATGAGATATGGCTCATCATGGTTATATATGTGCAACCTATCTGTCCAATCTGCAATGCCTAAACAACACATACTCTCTGCTCAAACTAATTTATTAACTGATGCAGTGCACGGTGAGCATTGGATACTCCCAAGTTCTAAGACAATAAATTCCAAACTCAACCGTTTCAAATTTTAAGAAAATGATTCGTATCTTGAGATAATTATGAAAATTCAAAAACCACCAAAGTACAATGCACCATGAATTTAATATTTATTGAAATTTGTGCTTGACTTTTAGTAAATTGTGACTCATTAATTAGGTGGTTGACGGATTCAATATCTAAGGAATCTATAAAGGGGGAGGGAAGATTGGTGGGGCATTCTAGTTTTTGAAACCTTATCAAACTTTTGTATTTCGAGCTATTAGCTCTTAGTAGGTCTTGAAATAGAGAGAGTTCTTTTGGCCTCCCATATCACACTTCTTTCGTCACCCTCTCCTTCTCCCTTTTTTTTTTTTTTTTTTGTTTCACATCATTTAGTATCAGAGCCTTGCTATGCTCTTGGAGTACCTCTTTCTTGTGGAAATAGAAGGGGCAGAGGGCGACGCGGCGAAAGAATGATGCAACTAGATAGAGATGAAAGAGATGCAAAAATTAAAGCACTAAGGAGACAAGTTGAAGAGTTTACCATGTGCCTCGAACATCAAGAAACTCATGGCTCTAGAGGCTCAAGCTATAATTATGCAAGTGATGTGTTAATAGAACCTTGGGTAATCTACTATGATGCTTTGCTGCAAAAAATCCAAAACAATGGGATCTCATGCTACCTTGTGCTGAATTTACTTATAACTTTATGGTTAATCATTCTACGAGCAAGAGGCCATTTGAGATTGTTTATGATCGTATTTTACCTCATTATCTAGATCTTGCTAAAGTACCTGAATCACCTTTATCAAGTTCAAAGGGAGAGGATTTTGTTATTACCATGACAAAAATTCATGAAGAAGTAAAGAAGAAGCTTAAAAGTAGCAACCAAGTTTACAAAGAAAAGGTCAACAAGCATCGTTATGTGAAGATCATTGAAGAAGGAGATTTTGTTTGGGTCTTTTAAAAAAAGAACATTTTCTAAATGGAACTTCCAATTAATTCAAAGAGAAGGAAATTGGTCTTTGTTGAGTTCTCAAGAGAATTATGACAATACTTACAAGCATGGTTTGTCATATCGAATGATACTGCTTGGTACGAGCAGTACGTATTGGTTCGTCAGGATATCGGTATGCGGACAGCTTGTTGATATCGTTTTTTTATTTTTTAATAAAAAAATATATTTTATTTTTTTAATATACGATGTTGTCTCTCTTCTCGGGCGACGTCGTATGGGTGACGCTCGCTTTTTTTTTTTTAATATGCGATGTCGCGATGCCTTGGCGATGTCGCTTTTTTTTTTAATATGCGACGTCGCGAATATATATATATATATATATATATATATATATATATAATATTTATTATATATATATAATATTTAATTATTTATAATTATATATATATCGAACGGTGAGGCGACGTCGTGACATATAAATATATCGTTATAATACAATTATTTATAATTATTATATACAATCGAAGAAGTATCGAATTTAGTATCATCGGTATGAAATTGCAGACCTTGCTTACAAGATTGAACTTCCTCCTAACGTTCGCACTCACTCAACATTTAACATTCAAAAATTATCAATGTACCATGGTAATAACGACAACAATTCGTAGACGAGTTCTATCTCACCTGGCAAGGATGATGCAGTGCATGGTGAACATTGAATGCTTCTAAGTTCTGAGATAATAAATTCCAAGTTTAAACCCTATCAAATTTCAAGAAAATGATTCGTATCTTGAGATAATTATAAAAATTCAAAAATGTTCAAAGTACAATGCACCGTGAATTTAACATGTATTGTAATTTGTGCATGACTTTTAGTAAATTGTGACTTATTAATTAGGTTGTTGAGGGATTCAATGTATTGGGAATCTATCAAAGGGGAAGAAGGAAGATTGGTGGGGCATTTTAGTTTTTGAAACCTTATCATATTTTTGTATTTCAAACTAGTAGCTCTTACTATCACTTGAAATAGAGAGAGTTCTCTTTGTCCTCCCAAATCTCACTTCTTTTCTCGCCCTTTCCTTTTCTTAACCTTTTTTGTTTCACATCATTAATTCGAAAATGATTTGCATGATTTTTGGCTTTTTTATGGGTGATTTTTTCTTTTCAGGTGGACTAAATTTCTTTCCTTTCCACTAGCTGAGAGGTTGCCTTTCTGCAAATGCTTTATTAACACATTGAGAAACTTGAATATACAATTGCTGAGATAAATATACTGTTCTTTGTGATAATTTGGAAATTTTGATTATGCAATTGTTTAGATAACTATATATTTCAAATGACATGCTTATCTTTGACATTCTTAATTGTCCTTTGAAGTTTGACAATTGTATTTTAATTGGTAATCACTTTAGAACCTTTTTTTTTTATTACACAGGGGCAGAGAACATCCATAACTCATTTGATGAAGCTCTCATACTAAAGGTTTGATTTTGTATTATTCTGATAATTGAGTTAAACAACATTGTCCTTTACCATTTTTTGATCCCGATATTTGTTTAACTTCAGAGAAAGTCGGAAGAAGTTCTCCCCTACTTGAATGGGCGTTGCATATATCTAGTTGGTCAGTCTTGTGAATTTGTCATGCTAGAAGTGGTTAAACAACTTTCATTGTAAGATACTTGTCTTCTTGTATGGATTATGATGTTTTAGTTGGGTGTTTGTACTTTCTTACAGGAATGATGGGTTCTGGTAAGAGTACGGTAGGAAAGATTTTATCAGAGGTGCTATGCTATTCTTTCTTTGACAGGTTTGTGTCATTTTCTCGATAATGTATACTGTTCATATATATTATATTTATTCCATGTAGTCTAATCTTTAATGTTTGTGGTTCACAGTGACAAATTAGTTGAACAGGCAGTTGGTGTATCTTCTGTTGCCCAGATATTTAAGGACTATAGTGAAGCCTTCTTCAGAGACAATGAGGTGCTTCCATCTTTGTAATTTCAATGATATTTTGTGATTAGTGGATTACAAATATGATATCTTATGACTAAAGTGATATCTGGCCAAACATGATGGATAAAAGATCTTGTGGCCAAATGTGTCAAGCGCAAATTTGTGATTTCTTCCTTTTTTCCTTTAAATGCTCCAGAGTGAAGTTCTAAAGGACTTGGCTTCAATGCACCGTTTGGTTGTTGCGACTGGTGGTGGCGCTGTAATTCGTCCAACTAATTGGTAGCGGATATAATACAACATAAATGTTTTTCTAAAACCTTGTTAAAAGCAATGTCAACTGAGTGCTTTTTTTTAATTGTCAGGAAATATATGAAGCAGGGGATAACAGTCTGGCTTGATGTTCCTCTGGATGCTCTGGCTCGGCGGATTGCTGCTGTAGGGACTGCTTCTCGCCCCCTTCTGCATCAAGAACCTGGTGATCCTTACACCAAGGTAGCTAACCTCACAATTTGATGATCATATTTTTTTTAGTCTTTATGACTCATACTTCATATCATGGGTATCAGAAGAAGCTACATCACTCCTTTGGAACATTTTGATAGTCCTTTACATGTTCCAACTACCGGGTGGCTCGTTGACTTCCCCTGGTCCATTCATCTAACTTTGAGGGATGTGCTAATTCTTGCTGGTTCCCTTGTGTCTGTCTATTGGTCTTGCATTCCGAATGGGCTGAACGGTACAGCATATAATTTAGCTAGATCTAGACAAGCTAACTTAAGTTAGGTATTTTGCTCTGGACTTCAACTGTATTTTGATTCCAGAATGAATTAGTTGTTTTTATTTTAAAAAAAAACACTCTCCTTCCAACTGGACTGGAGATTCTAGTGCATCCTTGTCGCTTAAATGTGCCATTCCTGGACAGTGTCTTCTGCCTTGAAGTTTTTCATTGTTGATACTTCATCAGTATCCAACTTAGCTTTGATACAGTGGACCGGAGCTGAAAAATTTTGAGAACATGACCCAACCATTGGAATTATGTTGCAGGCCTTTGCGAAGCTCACTGCACTGTCTGAGGAAAGAGGCAAGGCTTATGCCAATGCTGTTGCAAGAGTATCCCTTGAAGGTACATTTAGCTGCATTATTCTAGCATACAATATTTCCTGGATACTCCCTGTTTTGACTCAGGTCATTGTATTTTTTATTATGAACCTAATCCATCATTGTAGATCTTCATCATAAGTTTCAGTAACACACAAATCAGCCCCCTAATCAATTTGCATTCCGTGCCAGTTATTAAACATAGTATAAATTACTAATTCTTATAATTATTTTTGTGCAGATATGGCAGCTAAGAAGGGCCATGAGGATGTTTGTGCACTTACCCCAACTGATATTTGCCTTGAGGTACAAATTATACTTTTGGGTGCTTCGGTTGGTGGAAATATCATTGAATTCTTCTTTCATTATGTTTTAAACCATCGAAAGAAATATATCTTAAGCTTCTTTCATTTACTGTTTACAGGCACTGATAAAGATTGAGAGCTATGTTAGTGAGACTGCAGCTGTTTTGAAACGCCATTGCATCCAGGGAATGAAAAGCTAATACGTACCTGAGTTCTTGATATGTTCTTTTATGTGTTGTGTATTCATTTGTTCCTTCAAATTAAGTGCCTGCTAAGCCAAAGTCTTGTCGATGATGATAAAAAATGCTTCTAGTCCAAATACACAACAATGTTTGCATGGAAAGATGCTATATTTTGCTTTTATTTGAATAGATTTCTTGTTGTATCAGCAATCTCTGAACCAATAAAACATTGTAAAGTAAAACAAGAGCTTTATATCTTCAAACTGAAAAATCATAGAGTTAGTACACAATCCTGTAATTTTTAACAGCCAAAGATCACTTTTCTAGATACTGGGAATCAAACATTTTTATTCTAAGCTAAGTTTGAAAATTGCCAGTTAGAATTGGTTGTACATCAAGCCACTCACAGAATCATGTTGATGACTGCATGAACACTTTCCAAGACCAAGGTTTGAAAGATCAGGACCAGATATAATGGATCTGGATTGCTTGAAATCAGGCAAATCAGATACACCTTAAATTTATTTTAGACAACCATAAATCTAGAGAAAGTTTCAAAACCAGTATACCAGCTGAAGATGACATAAACCACAGGCATTCAGCTGGATTGGTCAGATATTGACTAATTTTAGCCTATACTCATGATTCTCTGTGAAATCATGGGTTTGGACAGGTCTCAATCCAGATTGAAACCTACCATTACTACAAATCTTGAAACTTAGGAATGAAAAATAGCAATACTGTAGATGTGCAAGAATGTTGCAAATATAAGATGACAGAGGTCTCAGATATGGTGTGTGAACTTTCAGGCAATATATGTAGGCAGACCACAAAAAATATCTTCTTTCAGTCCATAAACAAGAACAAGGTTGTTAGTTTCAGTTTCCCAACCCTCAGCAATGAATAATAATATAATGCTATGGTTCCAAACATATTTATCTAAATTTTCCATTTCTTTGCAAGTCAGAAATTTCACAGCATGAAGTGCCGATGATCGTAAGATATTGCTTTTCTTATAATGATATCAAATGGAGGCAAAGAAGCAAGGCAGTCCCTGAGGGCATAGGTATATCAGCAAGAGGCCTAGTGAAGCTACATAAAAAAGACATTTCTTCTATAAACTAGAATCCTGAGGGAGATTAACCCCTGTCTTTATGTGCCTTAGACATGCAAGATTAACAACATCCAGGAACTACAATGAAAAATACTGAGGAATATAATCTAAGATCATTCACTTCATTCAGAAGTCTATTGTAGAGAAGGTTTTTGAACAAACAGCTCATTCAAAGAATTCAAAGCATCGAAGAAAACCATAACAAAAGAAGAAAGCCCTTAGAAAAGAAAACATATTAACCTACCGAGAACAAACTATGTGACTGATTGCTAGTGTAGCACCAGAAACTTCTGGGTTAAGAGCCTAGCTTCATTTCAGAATTGTTTCTTCCGGTTCCGTGAAGTCAGAAAGTTAAATACCCATCGAGAAATTTGAGTGACACTAAAAATTACTCCAAAAACCATACGCCCATTCACAATCCCCTCCCGCAGTTCCCTTGCAGTTCTAGCTACCACTGGTTCATCAGTCTCATTGCTCGGGTTGGTTTTCCCCTGCACGATTACTAAACAAGTAAAGATTGTGTGAAACACATCATCCAATCTTTCAAGCTGCTTGACTTCTTGAATCATCAAAGCAAAGAAAGATGAACCAACCCATAGGAGTCATTGTAGTCAAACGACGCAACCTATCCTCAGCTACGCGAACTGCTCGGGTGGAGCTTCTGACACCTTGACTTAACTCCTGCCTACACAACCATATCAAAGGAGTAAAGAGATGCATTTAGATCTAATTCATAGAAAGTGCACATATCGCTCAACTGCAGATGTTGCAATTTAGCAAGACAAGCAAGATTTACAGTATTTTTCCTCATAACACCTTGACGACAAAAGAACAAAAATTTTCCTTCGTACAACATCCCAAATATGCTTACCAGTCCAAAAAAATTCTTTATTGTTGGTATCTATTTAGATTTATAGCACAAAATCTTAAGCAGGAGAGAGAGAAGAGCTAACCCTAAATCTCTGAGCTCCATGGTTAAGTCACTAATCTCCATGCCGGACAACCTAACCGCAGCCATTGTATCAGGCAGCTCTTCAGCTGTGACATCCAACAGCTTTTCAAGTGACTCCGCAGCCTTCTTGAAAGCCTGCACTCATCAACAAAGCAATTGAAAGACCATGATCCTTGTGAGTCACCACATGAACTATAAAGAAGAGACCTTTGGGCCAAATACGATGCGGATTCTTGAAAAGATACATACCAAAAGCGCTGGAATCGCAGACAAGAACAGCCATGCCGCTGAAATCGCAGTCTGAAGGATATCATATGCAAAATAGATAATTTAACGGGAAAAATGTTAAATCTTGACGCTACAAACCAAAATTCTAAACAAAAATTCTAACAAACCAAGAGCAAGGACCGGATCGTACAGCGCATGCGGTGAAATTGAGAAGAAGGATGTGCCTTCGATCGAGATTCCACCGTGAGAGAGAGGGACAAGGCGGAGGTACGACGGTGGCGGAGAGGGAAGGGGAATCTGCGGCGGAGTAGCTGACGGCGGCGGGGAGGGGGCGGAAGGCGACAGAGGAGAAAGGGAGGCGGGGTCCGAAGGGTGAGCTCTCGTTCCCGATCGGTTGCTCCTTCTGTGATTTCCTAACGATTCTGCTGGACGATATATTATTTAGAAGGATGGATTGGTCTGAAGCGGCGCAGGAGGACGAGTAGGAGGAGGGAGGAAGATGGCGGCATCTGACGGTGGCGAAGGGAGGGGAAAGAAGCGGCATAGCTTCGTCGAACCGAAGACACGGGCATTAGCTATCTCCATCTTGTTATAAGATGGCAAATAAAATTCCATATATACCCCTAAGTAATATTTGTCTCTGCTTCTCTAAATTTAAGCTAACATATACCTTGCAAAACTTTAAAAAATAAAAATATATCATTATAATTAATCCTCCGCTTTATAAATCAATAAAAATTTTGAAACCCAATTAATATCAATCAAATTTTGCTTAAAAATTATTAAGAACATGTAAGATCAAATAATAAATTAGAGTAACAAAAAATTTAAATTTTTATGCTCAGTAAATTAAATATAAATTAAAAGGTATACACACTAAAAGATTAATATTTAAAGGGGGAAATACGTTATTTTGAAACGCCGACCGGATAGATTCGTAAAAGCATTTTAGTTATATGCGGCCTTCGCCAACCTCATTCCTACTTCATTTTGCGGCGAAAACCCCCAAACCCTGGCCTTGATCATACCCATGATCTCCGATCCGATCACCCACCGGAATCGAACCATCGCCGCGCTTCACGTCGTCCGCCGCCTTCTCTTCTCCTCCTTCCTAGCCTCTCTCCCCGCCTCCTCGATCACTACGGCTTCGTTCCGCCTCCCTCCCTCCGCCCGCACAATCGTAACCCTAGCTCGGGCCACCAGGCCGAGGCCAATAATGACAAGAAGAAGAAGAAGACCAAGGTCCCCTACCGGCCGCCGTCATCGCTCGACCGCGCTGGTCAGAAGCCGGTCCACTCCAACCTTCCTTTCGACTTCCGCTTCAGCTACACGGAGAGCAGCCCGAACGTTAAGCCCATCGGGCTTCGCGAGCCTAAGTACTCGCCATTCGGCCCTGGTCGTCTTGACAGGATTTGGACTGGCTTCTCTGCCCCCGCCGTCGATCCTACCGTGAGGTCCGTCGATGGGAATGGGCCGGAGGCTGTGGATTTGGAGAAGGCGAAAGAGATCAGAATGAGGATTCTTGGGAGGCCGCTTTCCCCAGCCGAGAGAGCATGTCTGGTCGAGAAGTACCAGAAGAATCGGACTAAACGGCAGGTTAACCTCGGTAGTAGTTCTTACTATGCTTCATTTTTGTCTTAGGCCATCTTCTTTACGATATTGTTCCATGGTATAAAGAAGCTTAAATTTTGTTGCACGCTTGTGGCCTTTGCTTAGATAGTACTAGTCTTGATACTGGCTGATGATTTGCATTCAGAGATGACCTTGCCAGAATCATATGCCTGTACATGTAGTATAAAGTCTGGTTTATGTAAATCAATTGCTGTTCTTAATCAAGGAGCAATATAGGGATGGTTCATGAAATGCTTGTATCTTTCCCATTTCTTGGTTTTATTAGCCTACCACTAGGTTACTGTATGTTATGAACAGCGATAAAAAGTGACGATAATTTATCTTAAACATTTCTTCATAAGAATTTGTAATGTTTGATGCATTTTGATCTGCAGCAACTAAGTGGGAGTTAAGATATGCATCATCATCTATAGAATGTGTTTGTTTGTTCTATGTCAAGGGATTGACCATGGAGGTAGGAAAATTTTCAGTGGATTTCATATAAGAAAGGAGTAGTTAATAGGTGCTACAACATGAATAAGAATCTGTATGATGTAGTGATCACTAGTGTCTTAAGAATAGGAGAGGCTTTTGATTATGGTTTTCAGAAATGACTGACATCTGATTCTTTTTATTTATCAGGATAAGCTTTAGTTGAATTATAGAAACTGGTTGGAAATAAGTCAATGCAGTCAATAATTGATAAGAAATTGGTATCTTGATTGAATTGACTGAGATCAACTGAACTTTGATAATTTGATTGAGAAATGCTCAGATCAGTGTTACCCATTCTGTCCAATTTTGGCCTCAAGCCACGCCCATGATAAGCAACATGATTGATGGAAAAGGCTTGCCCTACCTCACCTGTAAGATCTAGTTTTGCCTGTGCAGGTGAGTGGTGGTCCACATGTAGCATTGAAAGATGGCCTAATGTCCGCACTGGTATCATGTGCAATTTGATTCAATGGTTTATGTTTTTCATCTGAACAAAATTAGATTTCCTCCATTCAGGCTACGTTTAGAAATAATATTCCTTTAATAATTCACAGATTTGTGTTTCTTTAACTGCAAAACGAGACTACTTGATTGTAGGAGTTATCATCATGGAGCATAGTAAAGGATGAGCATATGAGTGATGCTGAGTGTTTCTTTGTCTAGACAGAAAATCAGGATCGGTAATTTGGCAATACAATTGATATCAACTGGATTAAATTGAAGATTCAGATATGGAAAAGAACATAATTTAAAATTTAAAATATAAGAAATTCCAAAAAAAGAGAAAATTGAAAATTAAAACTTATATATTTATCAGAAAAGATCAGCTGAAAAATATTTCTATCAGTACTTGAATGTTCACCTTACATACTTCTTATTGCTCACTCAAAAGTTTTCTTTGCTCTTTTTTCTGTCTATTGTAAGTATTTTGAAATATTTTAATTATCCTTCGTAGTTTTAATCTGGTTTTTATTTAGTCCCCTTTAATTGTTGGTAGGCCTTCCTAGACAAGTTGATTTGCAACCTGGCAACTAAATCTTTGGTAATTAGAGAAACTAAATAAGAGAACTTATCATTAATCCCTTTGGTGACCATGATCAATGAGGTGTTGATTTCAGGAGTCTAAATCATCCAGAACTAAGAAGGTCATAAGGAATTTCATGATGGAAGCTGTTGCCCTAAAGAATCTAAATATTGGTTTCTTTGTATCATATATTTGATTTAGTTTGAATTATTGCTGGAAGTGCAACTGTAGAACCCAATTAGGAAGAATAAGGCTGAAAAATTCTGTTATGGTCATTCCTAAAGGTTGTTAGGAAGGTCTGTTTTGTATTAAATTGAATTTCAGGAAATGATTAATATAAACAAAGTAATTGATGCTTTAAACTGAAATTAATGTGCTATGAAAGAATTTTCTATTCTTGTTTTCTAGTATGATATATAATGCAGTTCATCCTTGATTAAGAACAATTGTTACTGTTGGTGCATCTGAAAGTTAGGAACACCAACATGGAACTTGTAGCTGCAAGAGGAGTTATCTATGCAGTTTTATCTTAACTAGCGCTAGATTGAATATTCATGGTTGAAAATTTATTAGCAAACAATTACAAGAAAAATTAATTCAAACACTTATTCTTAACAATTTAGAATTAGTTTTGCATATTAGCAAACAAATTGCCTTATAATATAGGAAATTAAGAAAGTTTCTAATTTACTCCTAAGTTACATTTCCTGCATCTGAAAAGTTTCGTTAATGACCTATTTATACTGCTATAAATTCTTCTAAATTATTAGTGTGGCTTTCATCTAATATATGATCTAGTTATGCATGGGTTGCCATCTCTAATTACCTCTTGTCCACCTATGGTGTGAGATATATTATTTTAGTCTGGATGATTATTATTTATGCCTTTATGGGATTTTTACTTAACAAATTTATTCTATAGGGAGAGATGGCCTTACACACAACATGTTGAATGACATTCATAATAATTGGAAGAATGCTGAGGCCGTTAGGATTAAGTGCCTTGGTGTGCCTACTGTTGATATGGAAAATGTTTGCACCCAACTTGAGGTATATATGCTTTCACATTTGTGTATTTTGCTTATATTATTCTTGCAGCTACCATGGTCAAAGTATGTGACTTATGTGATAGACTCTAGTTTTTTCATTTTGATCAACCATTTACGCCAGCAACTTTCCTTGTCCACATATATTATGTTTCCTGAATATACACAAAGAAATTGCTTTCTAATAGATTTTTTCAGCTTTTCCTTCTTAGTGAAGGTATGGTGCATACAATAATAAACATATGACATTTACAAATGGAGCATTTGCATGTTTGTTTTGTCAATCATTCTGCAAGGTTTTTTTTTGTCAAATAGAGATATTCTCGGATTTTTGTTAACAAGTCATCGAGACATGATTATATGTGATACCATCCAACTAGATGTCAAAGCACCCATTGACAGAAGATCAATTTTTTTTCTTGCAAATTACATAAAATGCAAAACAATAATTTGGAAAAGGTGAAGAGCATAAAACATCTTTGATTATACAATGGAGAGTATAGGTTTTATTTATAAATTGCTAAGTCGATGAAATAATTTGTATAGAGTGACCATTGAAGTTATTGGGCACTTTGGCGAGGCGAGGCTTGAGTACCTCGAGATGACCTAGGTAAGGCCCTTGGGCTTGGGGGCCCTCCGAGGCGAGCCTCGCCTAGGGCGTTGGGCACCCCAAGCGTGCATCAAATCAACTTGGGGCGTTGGGCACCCCAAGTGATTAAAAAAGGCGCTCGGGCGGTCGCCTAAGCGCTCGGGCGAGGCGAGGTGAGGCCCGAGCGCCTCGCTTCACTTCCAGGTGGCGCGCTTCAAAGAGGCGTCGCTTAGGCGCTCGCCTTAGAGCCTGCGTCGGCGCTTGGCGCGCCGGGTTAAACCAGTGACCTAACCATCGTGATTGGTCTCTACCCCATCGCCGCTTGCCATTATCGCTGCTCGCTGTCGCCGCCGCCGCCGCCGCCGTCGCCGCCGCCGCTATCGCCGCACCGCTCCGTCGCCGCTCGGACGCTGTCTTAGATGTCAACGGCGACGCCGCCCCGAGGTGACGTCGCTCGAAAAGTTAAAAAAATCCTATTAAAAATGAGCCTCGGGACATCGCCCGAGCCTTCCAGGGACGTTGCCCCGACCTCGCCGCCCGCTCGTCGGAAAAGTTAAAAAAAAATTTATTAAAATGAGCCTCGGGGCGCCGCCAAACCTCGGTGACGCTGCCCAAGTCTTAAAAACTAAAAAAATGATTTTTATTTAAAAATTGATTTTTATTTAAAAATTGATTTTTATTTATTTAAAAAAATTGATTTTTATTTAAAAATTGATTTTTATTTAAAAATTGATTTTTATTTAAAATTTTGATTTTTATTTAAAAATTGATTTTTATTTAAAAATTGTTTTTATTTAAAAATTGATTTTTATTTAAAAATTGATTTTTATTTAAAAAAAATTGATTTTTATTTAAAAATTGATTTTTAAATATTTAAAAATTGATTTTTTATTTTATTTAAAAAATTGATTTTTATTTAAAAAATTGATTTTAATTTAAAAATTGATTTTAATTTAAAATTGATTTTTAAATAAAAAAATTTTTATTGATTTTATTTAAAAAATTGATTTTAAAAAATTGATTTTTAAAAATTGATTTTTATTTAAAAATTGATTTTATTTAAAAAATTGATTTTTATTTAAAAATTGATTTTTTTATTTAAAAATTGATTTTTATTTAAAATTGATTTTTTTTTTTATTTTAAAAATAAAAATTCCGCTCGCATTCGGATGGTATTAGATTGAATATTCTTAGAAGTATTAACAATATATTATTAATAGTATACTTTAACAATAGATCATTAATAAAGATACTAATAATAAATTTTTTTTATTTATTAAATTAATAATATATTATTTTAATTTTAATACTACTAATTTTTTAATTTAATAATATATTTTTATTTAAATAATTATATTTTTAATTATATTATATATTTTATATTTTAACGTCTCGCTTCGCTTGGCTAGCGCTCAAGCGTTTTTAGACCTTAGCGCCTTTTTAGTGCCTAAGCGCTTTTTAAATCATGATCCCCGACTTGACTTAGGTTCAAACCATTTGGTTTGATTTTATTTAGTCCAATTTAAAACCTAAACCTAAACTTGCCCCTGTGTGACTGCCCCCACAACCCCTTTTCGCAATAAAACCCAACCCGGACCAGGTGATCAGCCGTGTCTTTCCTCCTCCCTATCAATAATTGGCAGCGTCAGCAGGCCTCCTCTAGCGAACCTTCCTCCCTCTTCTCCCTTTCCCTGCGGCTCTAGTGCCCTAGTGTCAACACCACTGAGTGTGTTAATATGGTGGTGAAGGCCCAAGGTGTAGATTTTAGTTACATCTGTGGCTGTATCTTTCAGACACCATGTCTTAGCTGATTGCAACTGGAGATGCAAATATGAGGCCTGCTTTTAAATGCTAATTTGAAAGTTGCTATGCATTTTTTTTTCTTTGCGATGCGTTGAAGGAATGGTTATACAGACAAATTAGGTTATTTATTTTGCAACAATAAATGACTTAGTCACTTCCTTATCATGTGATAGTGCTTCACTTTTGTTAAGTAACTCAGGCCAAAATCTCTGTCCCAAGTTGAGAGCACAACATGGAAGTATCTAAACTTTTAAAGCTAAAATTGACTACTGTGCCTTTGTCAGTAGAGCACAAACCTACCTTGTTTAGATTTGTGATATCATAAACTTTGCTGATCAATGTTGCAGAAATATTTGATTTATTCACTATAGCAAGTATTTCATTTGGAATTAAATGGCGCCATCAAAGTAGAATAATATTACCATAAATCAATGCCTTTAAGTTTGCACTATGGATGATGTGACTAAGTTCTTCCCAGATAAATCATATATGTTCTTGGAATGTGATTAGATTTTGCTTCCTCTTTTGTTGGTTAATATCCTAAGGGCCCCAATCATGGGTAAAGCTTCGTATGTTCAAATTATTCTTTTGTGTAATCTTGATGGTTCATTTAATCAACCGCTTTCCATTTTGTTTTGAGAAAATACTTAAGATGAAGGACATCTAAACCACTGTCCTGCTTACTCTATACAGTGCTGTGTGCATCCAACGAGTCTATTCTTCATGTATGTTTTTTTCTGCTTTCTGGATATTTTCTCTAAATATTTGGTCTATGGCCTCAGGAAAAACTGGTGGGTTGATCATACACCGGCATGGTGGACAGATCCTTTTGTACCGTGGAAGACATTACAATACCAAAACAGGCCTAGAATTCCATTAATGTTGTGGAAACCTCATGAACCGATATATCCTAGATGATCGAAGGATTAACTATTGAGGAAACAAAGGAAATGAGGAAGAGAGGTCTTGCTGTTCCTGCCTTAACAAAGCTTGGTAATGCATCTTGAAAGACTATCTCTTGCATACTGTCTGTATTTTTGCAGCGAAGAATGGATATTATGCTAGTCTTGTAAATGGTCCGTGATGCCTGATGAACTAGTTCGTATGCAAGGGCCTTGAAAAAGTGATTACAAAAAGATTAAAAAGGACATAACAATATCATTTTTCATTTAACAAAACATGATTCTTTATCTTAAAAATGTTAGCCTGAACAAAATTCATTTATAATACCATGACATTGATTTTTCATTTAAAAGAACTTCCTCCATTCATTATTATGTTTCCTGAATATACTACAAAGAAATTGCTTTCTAATAGATTTTTTCAGCTTTTTCCTTTCTTAGTGAAGGTATTGATTGATTTTTATTTAAAAATCATGATTTTTATTTAAAATGTCGAAGCATTGACAGCAAATTACATAAAATGCAAAACAATAATTTGGAAAAGGTGAAGGCAGCATAGCTTTTTAAAAAATTGATTTTTATTTAAAAAATTGAGTTTTTATTTAAAAGGGCGAGGCTGATTGACCTTTTTTGAGGGGCCCTCCGAGGGCGTGATTTAAAAAAATTGATTTTTTGGTCTCATTTGCTGCTCGTTGCGCTATTTAAAAAATTGCCTGGCCGCTGTTTTTATTTAACCAAATTGATGGCTCGTGCTAAAAAAGTTATTTAAAAAAATTGATTTTTATTTAAAAAATTGATTTTTTAAAAATGAGCGCTGGGGCGTGTGAACCTTGACGTTGCTCCATTTAAAAATTGATTTTTATTTAAAAAATTGATTTTTATTTAAAAATTGATTTTTATTTAAAAAATTGATTTTTATTTAAAATTGATTTTTATTTAAAAATTGATTTTTATTTAAAATTTTTTTATTTAAAAATTGATTTTTTTAAAATTGATTTTTTTTTTTTTATTTAAAAATTGATTTTTTTAAAAATTGATTTTTTAATTTAAAATTGATTTTTTATTTAAAAATTGATTTTTATTTAAAAATTGATTTTTTATTTAAAAATTGATTTTTATTTTAAAAATTTTTTAAAATTAAAATAATTTTTGTATTTCAATAGCATTAAATTGATTTTTAAAATATTTTGTTTTTATTTAAAATTGATTTTTATTTAAAAATAGATTTTTATTTAAAAATATTGATTTTTCAACCGTTTCAAATTTTAAGAAAATTTTTTTGCACCATATTTAATATTTAAATTGATTTTGACTTTTAGTAAATTGATTAATGGTTGTGGATTCAATATCTAAGGAATCTATAAAGGGGAGGGAAGATTGGTGGGGCATTCTAGTTTTGATTTATCAAACTTTGAAGCTATTTTTTTATCCTCCCATTACACTTCTTTCGTCACCCTATCATTTTAGTAAGCCTTGCTTCTTGATTAATTTTAGAAGGCGGAGGGATATTTTTGAAAGAGATTTAAAACATCAAGAATTCTATATTTTATGCTTTGTGCTGAATTTACTTATAACTTTATGATTAATCATTCTACGAGCAAGATTTGAGATTTTTACCTCATTATCTAGGTTGAATCACCTTTATCAAGTTCAAAGGAGAGGATTTTGTTATTACCATGACAAAAATTCATGAAGAAGTAAAGAAGAAGCTTAAAAGTAGCAACCAAGTTTATCAACAAGTATCGTTATAAGATCTTTACTTTTAAAAAAGAACGTTTTCTAACTTCCAATAAACTCAAAGAGAAGGAAATTGGTCTTTGTTGAGTTCTCGAAAATGACAATATTACAAGCATGAGTAACTAATATATGCGGGCTGTATTATCGGTCCAATAGGATATCGGTACGTCGATTGCCTGCTACCGCTCGATATCGTTTTTTTATTTCTTTAATAAAAAATTATTTTTTTATTTTTTTAATATACGATGTTGCCTCCTTCTAGAAATTAATTATATTATTTAATTTTAATACGTCGTGAATATATACATATATTATATAATATTTATTTATATAATATTTAATTATTTATAATTATATATATATTTTTACACTAAACGTATCGTTTGATCTCGTTGCCGCATAGAAGAAGTATTGAAACTCGTCTGATGCGAAATTACTGACCTGATTGAACTTCCTCCTAAACACTCAACATTTTCAAGAATTATCAATGTACCATGGGTAATAATGACTTCGTAGATGAGTTCTATCTCACCTGGCAAGGATGATGCAGTCAGCATTGAGCATTGAATGCTTCTAAGTTCCGAGATAATAAATTCCAAGTTTAAACCTATCAAATTTCAAAGAAAATGATTCGTATTTTGAGATAATTATAAAAATTCAAAAAATGTTCAAAGTACAATGCACCGTGAATTTAACATGTATTGTAATTTGTGCATGACTTTAGTAAATCTTATTAATTAGGTGGTTGAGGGATTCAATGTATTGGGAATCTATAAAAGGGAAGAAGCAAGATTGGTGGGGCATTTTAGTTTTGAAACCTTATCATATTTTTGTATTTCAAACTATTAGCTCTTAGTATCTCTTTGAAATAGGAGAGTTCTCTTTTCCTCCAATCTCACTTCTTTCTCTTTTCCTTTTCTTAACCTTTTTGTTTCCATCATTAATTCGAAAATGATTTGCATGATTTTTGGCTTTTTATGGGTGATTTTTCTTTTCAGGTGGACTAAATTTCTTTCCTTTCCACTAGCTGAGAGGTTGCCTTTCTGCAAATGCTTTATTAACACATTAGAAACTTGAATATACAATTGCTGAGATAAATATACTGTTCTTTGTGATAATTTGGAAATTTTGATTATGCAATTGTTTAGATAACTATATATTTCAAATGACATGCTTATCTTTGACATTCTTAATTGTCCTTTGAAGTTTGACAATTGTATTTTAATTGGTAATCACTTTAGAACCTTTTTATTTCCATAACTCATTTGATGAAGCTCTCATACTAAAGGTTTGATTTTGTATTATTCTGATAATTGAGTTAAACAACATTGTCCTTTACCATTTTTGATCCCGATATTTGTTTAACTTCAGAGAAAGTCGGAAGAAGTTCTCCCCTACTTGAATGGGCGTTGCATATATCTAGTTGGTCAGTCTTGTGAATTTGTCATGCTAGAAGTGGTTAAACAACTTTCATTGTAAGATACTTGTCTTCTTGTATGGATTATGATGTTTCAGTTGGGTGTTTGTACTTTCTTACAGGAATGATGGGTTCTGGTAAAATGCGGTAGGAAAGATTTTATCAGAGGTGCTATGCTATTCTTTCTTTGACAGGTTTGTGTCATTTTCTCGATAATATATACTGTTCATATATATTATATTTATTCCATGTAGTCTAATCTTTAATGTTTGTGGTTCACAGTGACAAATTAGTTGAACAGGCAGTTGGTGTATCTTCTGTTGCCCAGATATTTAAGGACTATAGTGAAGCCTTCTTCAGAGACAATGAGGTGCTTCCATCTTTGTAATTTCAATGATATTTTGTGATTAGTGGATTACAAATATGATATCTTATGACCAAAGTGATATCTGGCCAAACATGATGGATAAAAGATCTTGTGGCCAAATGTGTCAAGCGCAAATTTGTGATTTCTTCCTTTTTCCTTTAAATGCTCCAGAGTGAAGTTCTAAAGGACTTGGCTTCAATGCACCGTTTGGTTGTTGCGACTGGCGGTGGCGCTGTAATTCGTCCAATTAATTGGTAGCGGATATAATACAACATAAATGTTTTTCTAAAACCTTGTTAAAAGCAATGTCAACTGAGTGCATTTTTTTAATTGTCAGGAAATATATGAAGCAGGGGATAACAGTCTGGCTTGATGTTCCTCTGGATGCTCTGGCTCGGCGGATTGCTGCTGTGGGGACTACTTCTCGCCCCCTTCTGCATCAAGAACCTGGTGATCCTTACACCAAGGTAGCTAACCTCACAATTTGATGATCATCTTTTTTTCAGTCTTTATGACTCATACTTCATATCATGGGTATCTGAAGAAGCTACATCACTCCTTTGGAACATTTTGATAGTCCTTGACATGTTCCAACTACCGGGTGGCCCGTTGACTTCCCCTGGTCCATTCATCTAACTTTGAGGGATGTGCTAATTCTTGCTGGTTCCCTTGTGTCTGTCTATTGGTCTTGCATTCCGAATGGGCTGAACGGTACAGCATATAATTTAGCTAGATCTAGACAAGCTAACTTAAGTTAGGTATTTTGCTCTGGACTTCAACTGTATTTTGATTCCAGAATGAATTAGTTGTTTTATTTTAAAAAAACACTCTCCTTCCAACTGGACTGGAGATTCTAGTGCATCCTTGTATTAAATGTGCCATTCCTGGACAGTGTCTTCTGCCTTGAAGTTTTTCATTGTTGATACTTCATCAGTATCCAACTTAGCTTTGTTACAGTGGACCGGAGCTGAAAAATTTTGAGAACATGACCCAACTATTGGAATTATGTTGCAGGCCTTTGCGAAGCTCACTGCACTGTCTGAGGAAAGAGGCAAGGCCTATGCCAATGCTGTTGCAAGAGTATCCCTTGAAGGTACATTTAGCTGCATTATTCTAGCATACAATATTTCCTGGATACTCCCTGTTTTGACTCAGGTCATTGTATTTTTTATTATGAACCGAATCCATCATTGTAGATCTTCATCGTAAGTTTCAGTAACACACAAATCAGCCCCCTAATCAATTTGCATTCCGTGCCAGTTTTTAAACATAGTATAAATTACTAATTCTTATAATTATTTTTGTGCAGATATGGCAGCTAAGAAGGGCCATGAGGATGTTTGTGCACTTACCCCAACTGATATTTGCCTTGAGGTACAAATTATACTTTTGGGTGCTTCGGTTGGTGGAAATATCGTTGAATTCTTTTTTCATTATGTTTTAAACCATCCAAAGAAATATATCTTAAGCTTCTTTCATTTACTGTTTACAGGCACTGATAAAGATTGAGAGCTATGTTAGTGAGACTGCAGCAGTTTTGAAACGCCATTGCATCCAGGGAATGAAAAGCTAATACGTACCTGAGTTCTTGATATGTTCTTTTATGTGTTGTGTATTCATTTGTTCCTTCAAATTAAGTGCCTGCTAAGCCAAAGTCTTGTCGATGATGATAAAAAATGCTTCTAGTCCAAATACACAACAATGTTTGCATGGAAAGATGCTATATTTTGCTTTTATTTGAATAGATTTCTTGTTGTATCAGCAATCTCTGAACCGATAAAACATTGTAAAGTAAAACAAGAGCTTTATATCTTCAAACTGAAAAATCATAGAGGTAGCACACAATCCTGCAATTTTTAACAGCCAAAGATCACTTTTCTAGATACTGGGAATCAAACATTTTTATTCTAAGCTAAGTTTGAAAATTGCCAGTTAGAATTGGTTGTACATCAAGCCACTCACAGAATCATGTTGATGACTGCATGAACACTTTCCAAGACCAAGGTTTGAAAGATCAGGACCAGATATAATGGATCTGGATTGCTTGAAATCAACCAAATCAGATACACCTTAAATTTATTTTAGACAACCACAAATCTCGAGAGAATTTCAAAACCAGTATACCAGCTGAAGATGACATAAACCACAGGCATTCAGCTGGATTGGTCAGGTATTGACTAATTTTAGCCTATACTCATGATTCTCTGCGAAATCATGGGTTTGGACAGGTCTCAATCCAGATTGAAACCTACCATTACTACAAATCTTGAAACTTAGGAATGAAAAATAGCAATACTGTAGATGTGCAAGAATGTTGCAAATATAAGATGACAGAGGTCTCAGATATGGTGTGTGAACTTTCAGGCAATATATGTAGGCAGACCACAAAAAATATCTTCTTTCAGTCCATAAACAAGAACAAGGTTGTTAGTTTCAGTTTCCCAACCCTCAGCAATGAATAATAATATAATGCTATGGTTCCAAACATATTTATCTAAATTTTCCATTTCTTTGCAAGTAAGAAATTTCACAGCATGAGATATTGCTTTTCTTATAATGATATCAAATGGAGGCAAAGAAGCAAGGCAGTCCCTGAGGGCATCGGTATATCAGCAAGAGGCCTAGTGAAGCTACATAAAAAAGACATTTCTTCTATAAGCTTTGAATTCGTCTTTATGTGCCTTAGACATGCAAGATTACCAACATCCAGGAACTACAATGAAACATACTGAGGAATATAATCTAAGATCATTCACTTCATTCAGAAGTCTATTGTAGAGAAGGTTTTTGAACAAACAGCTCATTCGAAGAATTCAAAGCATCGAAGAAAACCATAACAAAAGAAGAAAGCCCTTAGAAAAGAAAACATATTAACCTACCGAGAACAAACTATGTGACTGATTGCTAGTGTAGCACCAGAAACTTCTGGGTTAAGAGCCTAGCTTCATTTCAGAATTGTTTCTTCCGGTTCCGTGAAGTCAGAAAGTTAAATACCCATCGAGAAATTTGAGTGACACTAAAAATTACACCAAAAACCATACGCCCATTCACAATCCCCTCCCGCAGTTCCCTTGCAGTTCTAGCTACCACTGGTTCATCAGTCTCATTGCTCGGGTTGGTTTTCCCCTGCACGATTACTAAACAAGTAAAGATTGTGTGAAACACATCATCCAATCTTTCAAGCTGCTTGACTTCTTGAATCATCAAAGCAAAGAAAGATGAACCAACCCATAGGAGTCATTGTAGTCAAACGACGCAACCTATCCTCAGCTACGCGAACTGCTCGGGTGGAGCTTCTGACACCTTGACTTAACTCCTGCCTACACAACCATATCAAAGGAGTAAAGAGATGCATTTAGATCTAATTCATAGAAAGTGCACATATCGCTCAACTGCAGATGTTGCAATTTAGCAAGACAAGCAAGATTTACAGTATTTTTCCTCATAACACCTTGACGACAAAAGAACAAAAATTTTCCTTCGTACAACATCCCAAATATGCTTACCAGTCCAAAAATTCTTTTATTGTTGGTATCTATTTAGATTTATAGCACAAAATCTTAAGCAGGAGAGAGAGAAGAGCTAACCCTAAATCTCTGAGCTCCATGGTTAAGTCACTAATCTCCATGCCGGACAACCTAACCGCAGCCATTGTATCAGGCAGCTCTTCAGCTGTGACATCCAACAGCTTTTCAAGTGACTCCGCAGCCTTCTTGAAAGCCTGCACTCATCAACAAAGCAATTGAAAGACCATGATCCTTGTGAGTCACCACATGAACTATAAAGAAGAGACCTTTGGGCCAAATACGATGCGGATTCTTGAAAAGATACATACCAAAAGCGCTGGAATCGCAGACAAGAACAGCCATGCCGCTGAAATCGCAGTCTGAAGGATATCATATGCAAAATAGATAATTTAACGGGAAAAATGTTAAATCTTGACGCTACAAACCAAAATTCTAAACAAAAATTCTAACAAACCAAGAGCAAGGACCGGATCGTACAGCGCATGCGGTGAAATTGAGAAGAAGGATGTGCCTTCGATCGAGATTCCACCGTGAGAGAGAAGGACAAGGCGGAGGTACGACGGTGGCGGACAGGGAAGGGAATCTGCGGCGGAGTAGCTGACGGCGGCGGGGAGGGGCGGAAGGCGACAGAGGAGAAAGGGAGGCGGGGTCCGAAGGGTGAGCTCTCGTTCCCGATCGGTTGCTCCTTCTGTGATTTCCTAACGATTCTGCTGGACGATATATTATTTAGAAGGATGGATTGGTCTGAAGCGGCGCAGGAGGACGAGTAGGAGGAGGGAGGAAGATGGCGGCATCTGACGGTGGCGAAGGAGGGAAAGAAGCGGCATAGCTTCGTCGAACCGAAGACACGGGCATTAGCTATCTCCATCTTGTTATAAGATGGCAAATAAAATTCCATATATACCCCTAAGTAATATTTGTCTCTGCTTCTCTAAATTTAAGCTAACATATACCTTGCAAAACTTTAAAAAATAAAAATATATCATTATAATTAATCCTCCGCTTTATAAATCAATAAAAATTTTGAAACCCAATTAATATCAATCAAATTTTGCTTAAAAATTATTAAGAACATGTAAGATCAAATAATAAATTAGAGTAACAAAAAATTTAAATTTTTATGCTCAGTAAATTAAATATAAATTAAAAAGGTATACACACTAAAAAGATTAATATTTAAAGGGGGAAATACGTTATTTTGAAACGCCGACCGGATAGATTCGTAAAAGCATTTTAGTTATATGCGGCCTTCGCCAACCTCATTCCTACTTCATTTTGCGGCGAAAACCCCCAAACCCTGGCCTTGATCATACCCATGATCTCCGATCCGATCACCCACCGGAATCGAACCATCGCCGCGCTTCACGTCGTCCGCCGCCTTCTCTTCTCCTCCCTTCCTAGCCTCTCTCCCCGCCTCCTCGATCACTACGGCTTCGTTCCGCCTCCCTCCCTCCGCCCGCACAATCGTAACCCTAGCTCGGGCCACCAGGCCGAGGCCAATAATGACAAGAAGAAGAAGAAGACCAAGGTCCCCTACCGGCCGCCGTCATCGCTCGACCGCGCTGGTCAGAAGCCGGTCCACTCCAACCTTCCTTTCGACTTCCGCTTCAGCTACACGGAGAGCAGCCCGAACGTTAAGCCCATCGGGCTTCGCGAGCCTAAGTACTCGCCATTCGGCCCTGGTCGTCTTGACAGGATTTGGACTGGCTTCTCTGCCCCCGCCGTCGATCCTACCGTGAGGTCCGTCGATGGGAATGGCCCGGAGGCTGTGGATTTGGAGAAGGCGAAAGAGATCAGAATGAGGATTCTTGGGAGGCCGCTTTCCCCAGCCGAGAGAGCATGTCTGGTCGAGAAGTACCAGAAGAATCGGACTAAACGGCAGGTTAACCTCGGTAGTAGTTCTTACTATGCTTCATTTTTGTCTTAGGCCATCTTCTTTACGATATTGTTCCATGGTATAAAGAAGCTTAAATTTTGTTGCACGCTTGTGGCCTTTGCTTAGATAGTACTAGTCTTGATACTGGCTGATGATTTGCATTCAGAGATGACCTTGCCAGAATCATATGCCTGTACATGTAGTATAAAGTCTGGTTTATGTAAATCAATTGCTGTTCTTAATCAAGGAGCAATATAGGGATGGTTCATGAAATGCTTGTATCTTTCCCATTTCTTGGTTTTATTAGCCTACCACTAGGTTACTGTATGTTATGAACAGCGATAAAAGTGACGATAATTTATCTTAAACATTTCTTCATAAGAATTTGTAATGTTTGATGCATTTTGATCTGCAGCAACTAAGTGGGAGTTAAGATATGCATCATCATCTATAGAATGTGTTTGTTTGTTCTATGTCAAGGGATTGACCATGGAGGTAGGAAAATTTTCAGTGGATTTCATATAAGAAAGGAGTAGTTAATAGGTGCTACAACATGAATAAGAATCTGTATGATGTAGTGATCACTAGTGTCTTAAGAATAGGAGAGGCTTTTGATTATGGTTTTCAGAAATGACTGACATCTGATTCTTTTTTATTTATCAGGATAAGCTTTAGTTGAATTATAGAAACTGGTTGGAAATAAGTCAATGCAGTCAATAATTGATAAGAAATTGGTATCTTGATTGAATTGACTGAGATCAACTGAACTTTGATAATTTGATTGAGAAATGCTCAGATCAGTGTTACCCATTCTGTCCAATTTTGGCCTCAAGCCACGCCCATGATAAGCAACATGATTGATGGAAAAGGCTTGCCCTACCTCACCTGTAAGATCTAGTTTTGCCTGTGCAGGTGAGTGGTGGTCCACATGTAGCATTGAAAGATGGCCTAATGTCCGCACTGGTATCATGTGCAATTTGATTCAATGGTTTATGTTTTTCATCTGAACAAAATTAGATTTCCTCCATTCAGGCTACGTTTAGAAATAATATTCCTTTAATAATTCACAGATTTGTGTTTCTTTAACTGCAAAACGAGAGACTACTTGATTGTAGGAGTTATCATCATGGAGCATAGTAAAGGATGAGCATATGAGTGATGCTGAGTGTTTCTTTGTCTAGACAGAAAATCAGGATCGGTAATTTGGCAATACAATTGATATCAACTGGATTAAATTGAAGATTCAGATATGGAAAAGAACATAATTTAAAATTTAAAATATAAGAAATTCCAAAAAAAGAGAAAATTGAAAATTAAAACTTATATATTTATCAGAAAAGATCAGCTGAAAAATATTTCTATCAGTACTTGAATGTTCACCTTACATACTTCTTATTGCTCACTCAAAAGTTTTCTTTGCTCTTTTTCTGTCTATTGTAAGTATTTTGAAATATTTTAATTATCCTTCGTAGTTTTAATCTGGTTTTTATTTAGTCCCCTTTAATTGTTGGTAGGCCTTCCTAGACAAGTTGATTTGCAACCTGGCAACTAAATCTTTGGTAATTAGAGAAACTAAATAAGAGAACTTATCATTAATCCCTTTGGTGACCATGATCAATGAGGTGTTGATTTCAGGAGTCTAAATCATCCAGAACTAAGAAGGTCATAAGGAATTTCATGATGGAAGCTGTTGCCCTAAAGAATCTAAATATTGGTTTCTTTGTATCATATATTTGATTTAGTTTGAATTATTGCTGGAAGTGCAACTGTAGAACCCAATTAGGAAGAATAAGGCTGAAAAATTCTGTTATGGTCATTCCTAAAGGTTGTTAGGAAGGTCTGTTTTGTATTAAATTGAATTTCAGGAAATGATTAATATAAACAAAGTAATTGATGCTTTAAACTGAAATTAATGTGCTATGAAAGAATTTTCTATTCTTGTTTTCTAGTATGATATATAATGCAGTTCATCCTTGATTAAGAACAATTGTTACTGTTGGTGCATCTGAAAGTTAGGAACACCAACATGGAACTTGTAGCTGCAAGAGGAGTTATCTATGCAGTTTTATCTTAACTAGCGCTAGATTGAATATTCATGGTTGAAAATTTATTAGCAAACAATTACAAGAAAAATTAATTCAAACACTTATTCTTAACAATTTAGAATTAGTTTTGCATATTAGCAAACAAATTGCCTTATAATATAGGAAATTAAGAAAGTTTCTAATTTACTCCTAAGTTACATTTCCTGCATCTGAAAAGTTTCGTTAATGACCTATTTATACTGCTATAAATTCTTCTAAATTATTAGTGTGGCTTTCATCTAATATATGATCTAGTTATGCATGGGTTGCCATCTCTAATTACCTCTTGTCCACCTATGGTGTGAGATATATTATTTTAGTCTGGATGATTATTATTTATGCCTTTATGGGATTTTTACTTAACAAATTTATTCTATAGGGAGAGATGGCCTTACACACAACATGTTGAATGACATTCATAATAATTGGAAGAATGCTGAGGCCGTTAGGATTAAGTGCCTTGGTGTGCCTACTGTTGATATGGAAAATGTTTGCACCCAACTTGAGGTATATATGCTTTCACATTTGTGTATTTTGCTTATATTATTCTTGCAGCTACCATGGTCAAAGTATGTGACTTATGTGATAGACTCTAGTTTTTTCATTTTGATCAACCATTTACTCCAGCAACTTTCCTTGTCCACATATATTATGTTTCCTGAATATACACAAAGAAATTGCTTTCTAATAGATTTTTTCAGCTTTTCCTTCTTAGTGAAGGTATGGTGCATACAATAATAAACATATGACATTTACAAATGGAGCATTTGCATGTTTGTTTTGTCAATCATTCTGCAAGGTTTTTTTTTGTCAAATAGAGATATTCTCGGATTTTTGTTAACAAGTCATCGAGACATGATTATATGTGATACCATCCAACTAGATGTCAAAGCACCCATTGACAGAAGATCAATTTTTTTTCTTGCAAATTACATAAAATGCAAAACAATAATTTGGAAAAGGTGAAGAGCATAAAACATCTTTGATTATACAATGGAGAGTATAGGTTTTATTTATAAATTGCTAAGTCGATGAAATAATTTGTATAGAGTGACCATTGAAGTTATTGGGCACTTTGGCGAGGCGAGGCTTGAGTACCTCGAGATGACCTAGGTAAGGCCCTTGGGCTTGGGGGCCCTCCGAGGCGAGCCTCGCCTAGGGCGTTGGGCACCCCAAGCGTGCATCAAATCAACTTGGGGCGTTGGGCACCCCAAGCGTGCATCAAATCAACTTGGGGCGTTGGGCACCCCAAGTGATTAAAAAAGGCGCTCGAGCGGTCGCCTAAGCGCTCGGGCGAGCGGGGATTACTCTATGTATTAACAATATATCGTTAATAGTATACTTTTAAATAATAGACTCACGTGATAATAATAATAAATTTTTATTTATTAAATTAATAATATATTATTTTAATTTACTACATTAATTTTTTAATTTATAATATATTTTTATTTAAATAATTATATTTTTACTTATATTAGGTATTTTTATATTTTAACGCCCGAGCGCCTCGCTTCACTTCCAGGTGGCGCGCTTCAAAGAGGCGTCGCTTAGGCGCTCGCCCGAGCCCAAGCGTCGGGCGCTTCGGGCGAGCGCCCGGGTTAAACCAGGTGACCTAACCATCGTGATTGGTCTCTCTACCGCCATTTGCCGCCCTCGCTCCGTTGCCGCTTCCGCTTTCGCGCCGTCGCTGCTGCTTTGCGTCCGTGCGTTTAGATTTGCTCGTCGCTCAGAAATCGCTTTCTTTGCCGCCATCGCTCGCCTTTACCGTATGTCGCTCGCCGCTCGTCGCTCTCGGACGTTGCTTCCTTTTTGAGATGTCAGCGGCGACGCGTCGCTCCCGAGGTGACGTCGCTCGAAAAGTTAAAAAAAAAAATCCTATTAAAAAATGAGCCTCGGGGACATCGCCCGAGCCTTCGGCGACGTTGCCCAAACCTCGTCGCTCCGTCGCTCGAAAAGTTAAAAAAAAAATTTCTATTAAAAAATGAGCCTCGGGGACGTCGCCCGAACCTCGGTGACGTTGCCCAAGTCTTAGAAAAACTAAAAAAATAATTTTTTTAAAAATTGATTTTTATTTTAAAAATTGATTTTTTATTTTAAAAATTGATTTTTATTTAAAAAATTGATTTTTATTTAAAAAATTGATTTTTATTTAAAAAATTGATTTTTATTTAAAAAATTGATTTTATTTAAAAAATTGATTTTTTATTTAAAATTTTGATTTTTTTATTTAAAAAATTGATTTTTATTTAAAAAATTGATTTTTATTTAAAAAATTGATTTTTATTTAAAAAATTGATTTTTATTTAAAAAATTGATTTTTATTTAAAAAATTGATTTTTATTTAAAAAATTGATTTTTAAATAAAATCAATTTTATTTTAAAAATTGATTTTTTTATTTTAAAATTGATTTTTATTTAAAAAAAACTGATTTTTATTTAAAATTGATTTTTTTATTTTTTAAAAAATTGATTTTTATTTAAAAAATTGATTTTTATTTAAAATTGATTTTTTTAAAAAATTGATTTTTATTTAAAAAATTGATTTTTATTTAAAAAATTGATTTTTATTTAAAAATTGATTTTTATTTAAAAATTGATTTTTATTTAAAAATTGATTTTTATTTAAAAATTGATTTTTTTTAAAAATTGATTGATTTTTTATTTAAAAATTGATTTTTTTATTTAAAAATTGATTTTTTTATTTAAAAAATTGATTTTTATTTAAAAAATTGATTTTTTTATTTTAAAAATAAAAAATTCCGCTCGTACCCGATGGTACAGATTGGTATTACCGAAGTATTAACAATATACTGTTAATAGTATACTTTTAACAATAGACTGTTAACAGTATACTAATAATAAATTTTTTATTTATTAAATTAATAATATATTATTTTAATTTTAATACTACTAATTTTTTAATTTAATAATATATTTTTATTTAAATAATTATATTTTTAATTATATTATATATTTTTATATTTTAACGTCTCGCTTCGCTTGGGCTAGCGCCTCGGGCGATTTTAGACCTTGGCGCCTTTTAGTGCCTAGCGCTTTTTAAATCACTGATCCTGACTTGACTTAGGTTCAAACCATTTGGTTTGATTTTATTTAGTCCAATTTAAAACCTAAACCTAAATCTTCTTGCCCCCTGTGTGACTGCCCCCACAACCCCTTTTTCGCAATAAAACCCAACCCAGATCACGACCGGTGATCAGCCAGTGTCTTTCCTCCTCCCTATCAATAATTGGCAGCGTTCAGCAGGCCTCCCCTCTAGCGGTACCTTCCTCCCTCTTCTCCCTTTCCCTGCGGCTCTAGTGCCCTAGTGTCAACACTGAGTGTGTTAATATGGTGGTGAAGGCCCAAGGTGTAGATTTTAGTTACATCTGGTGGCTGTATCTTTCAGACACCATGTCTTAGCTGATTGCAACTGGAGATGCAAATATGAGGCCTGCTTTTAAATGCTAATTTGAAAGTTGCTATGCATTTTTTTTTCTTTGGTCATAAAATGATGCGTTGAAGGAATGGTTATACAGACAAATTAGGTTATTTATTTTGCAACAATAAATGACTTAGTCACTTCCTTATCATGTGATAGTGCTTCACTTTTGTTAAGTAACTCAGGCCAAAATCTCTGTCCCAAGTTGAGAGCACAACATGGAAGTATCTAAACTTTTTAAAGCTAAAATTGACTACTGTGCCTTTGTCAGTAGAGCACAAACCTACCTTGTTTAGATTTGTGATATCATAAACTTTGCTGATCAATGTTGCAGAAATATTTGATTTATTCACTATAGCAAGTATTTCATTTGGAATTAAATGGCATAATGCCATCAAAGTAGAGATAATATTACCATAAATCAATGCCTTTAAGTTTGCACTATGGATGATGTGACTAAGTTCTTCCCAGATAAATCATATATGTTCTTGGAATGTGATTAGATTTTGCTTCCTCTTTTTGTTGGTTAATATCCTAAGGGCCCCAATCATGGGTAAAGCTAAGAAGTCGTATGTTCAAATTATTCTTTTAATAACTTGAATGGTTCATTTAATCAACCGCCTTTCCATTTTGTTTTGAGACAAATACTTAAGATGAAGGACATCTAAACCACTGTCCTGCTTACTCTATACAGTGCTGTGTGCATCCAACGAGTCTATTCTTCATGTATGTTTTTTCTGCTTTCTGGATATTTTCTCTGAAATATTTGGTCTATGGCCTCAGGAAAAAACTGGTGGGTTGATCATACACCGGCATGGTGGACAGATCCTTTTGTACCGTGGAAGACATTACAATACCAAAAACAGGCCTAGAATTCCATTAATGTTGTGGAAACCTCATGAACCGATATATCCTAGACTGATTAAAACAGTGATCGAAGGATTAACTATTGAGGAAACAAAGGAAATGAGGAAGAGAGGTCTTGCTGTTCCTGCCTTAACAAAGCTTGGTAATGCATCTTGAAAGGCTACTATCTCTTGCATACTGTTAATTTGCGTTGCTTATCTTTTTGTATTTTTTGCAGCGAAGAATGGATATTATGCTAGTCTTGTACCAATGGTCCGTGATGCTTTTTTAACTGATGAACTAGTTCGTATAGATTGCAAGGGCCTTGAAAAAAGTGATTACAAAAAGATTGGTGTTAAGCTCAGGGTAAGGACATAACAATCTCGATCATTTTTCTTCAAACATTTAACAGAAACATGTTACGTAATATAATGAAAGTCTTGTTAGAATGTTGTCTATAAAACTTGTCATGTTAGCCTGAACAAAATTCATTTATAATACCATGACATCCTCAAAGTTCATTTATGATATTATGATATCCTCAGATTAGAGGATTTTGTGTTGCATTTATGATATCATGATATCCTCATTAATAGCATTTATGGTTGATGCCCGTCGAGTGACATGTCCTGATCACTGCCATGGAGTTTATATTGATTTGACACCTTTCAAAATAACTTATTGGACAGGTGTGGAACTCAGATATTGAGTGGTATGCGGACTTGTATTGGACAGTAATTCTGGAAAAATGAAAAACACAATACAGATCAGTCTTGAGTTGTATGATCCATTACTGGTGCTTAGTTATACCAGTACTTTAAACTGTGATCACTACAGCGAGTAGTAATCCCCACAACAATAATAGGTATGGGAATGTGGATTCTTTCTTGCCATTGAGCTCTATTGGAGTCAGCATTACTAATTAAAATAATGGCTCTAGTTGATTTTAAAAGAGAAAATTCTTAATCTTGTTGTACCTCATATCATTAACTAATTAACTTCCTTGTGAGCCTAGCTTGTGCATTCATAGTTCTCCTTTGTTTGTATTTGTTGATCTACCTGTCAGATTAGATTTTCTACCTTGGGGGTATATAAATTTTTGGATTATCTGCGGCATCAGCTGTATGATCAGTAAGGACTGAATTGGCATTATAGGATTGCCAGGTTAGCTTCTTAAGTTCTTAGAACTGTGGCCTTGGACTTTTGACATTCACAAGAGGGGAGTGTGCGATTGAAAACCTTTTTGATGTTCTACTTTCTGAATCAACAATTTTTGGTTTCTAAGAACTAGATTAGGTTAAAAATGAAAGGAGTATCTTCTTTTGTACTATCTAGTTCAATGACAACTCATCATTTGGTGATCCATATTTTGCTGAACTTCCATCTCCTAATTTTATGTTCATGGGAGAAGTTGGATGTTCTCGTGTGTGTTTATGTATTTGCCTAAATGTGCCTTGAGCCCGTCGTAAGGAGGCATGGTCAAGAGGCACTAAATCAGCTTAGTTTCACTTCATTGGATTCACATTCACTAATTTAATATGCTGTAAGAAACTGGTGTCTAGTTAATTGGAAGAACATGATGCATGAGATAACGATTAAGATTGGGGACTAATATTTATTGTACTAATCAATTTTCACCTTCTGGATAAGATATGTACTGGAGTTGCAAGAATGCTTTGTTTTTGACAGTGATGCTAGTGTGAATGTTTATATATATATCTTGTATTTGTAAGATATCTCCCATCCCAAAATGCATTAGGCTAAATTCCTTCATGCTCACTTTTATTCTAATTTCCTTAATTATTAGCTAATATTTGATACAGACGAGCATCTTTTTCCCTCTGGTTTAAGGTTTTAGGCCCATTATGAAAGAAAAAAAAAAATGCCATCGTTTGCTTGTAATTGTAATTGCTTGCTGGAATTGTGATGCAGGACTTGGTTCCTTGCGTCCTTGTGACTTTTGAGAAGGAGCAAATTGTTGCGTGGAGGGGAAAAAACTATAACAGAAGCACCCACCCTAGTTCCGTAGAAAGATCTTTCACTCAGGTCACTGAATCAGGTATCTTTGCTGAGAATTGCTCTGTTGATTCTTGTAGCAGCTCAGTTGACCAAATCTCTGATTTAAATACCAACGACGAAGACACAGCATCCAGCACCAGTTGAACATAAAAACAAAAGGGTAGATGTTAGAATCTGATGCTTGGGAAAAGGACTTGTGACAGTCTTCTGTGCTTGCTTCTCTCCACGAACGCAGAGATAAATACTTCTCCTGGAGACTCAAAATGAAACCTCATCTACTGAAGAGCTTAATTGTATTGAACTCAACATTATCTTGTTGGAAATGGCAGATAAGATATCATTCTTTCATCGGTATCACAGCAGTGGCTGCAGACATCAGTAGTTTTTGTCACCACCATAATCCGACCAAGTAGCAGCTCACGATGTACCGAAGCAGTTCATGTTTCTAATATTGCATCACATTTCTTCAAATTAGACAAAGCAAAATGTTCCATTGACCTCTCTCCAGATGTCCTTTTTGGGTGCATATAGTTTCGTTATCTCTTCCGATTCAGGGCAACTTAAATTTGCCAATTCATCAGCACTTTTAACTGTGTGATAATAATAATGTCAGGGAATCCTCTACTTGATGTACAAGAAACTATCAAGTGTCTCGGAAAGGCCTCTAAACCTATGCTGGTAATTGCATGGTAAATTTTACTTACAGCTTGAAGCATTAGAATTGGGTGCCAAAAAATTCAAGGCCCGAATAAAATTAATTAAAATCATTATTTGCAGGTTCTTTCCAAATTGATGCTTTGCCACAAGATACATGCAACTTTTATTTTTGATTTAATATTCATTAAATTCATCGTCAAAATATTCTGATCCAACTTCTTTCGGAAGCAAATACCAGAAGATACATCACAGAACATGTCAGACTCATGCCTTGGGGTGTGTCTCGTTCTTCGAGAACCCTACTCAGCTTTCCTCCATGTCAATTATAAATTGACCCATATAGTTAGATATCTAAAATATTATATATTTAAAAAAAATTATATTATCATCTTTATAATTATGAAACATATAGATTCATTTATCTTCGTGTTATTGGTTTTATCAACGAAAATATAAAAATAAAAAATACTATTTCAATTAATGATGATGGACAACGCCAAAAGTGGCACAATAGCATCGCTAAAGACGATGAATGATTATTCACATGAGGAGAATGACGACGAGACGAGAGCTACTTCACATATGCATCAATATCGATATCATTGTTGAGCGACCTTTTGTTGCTCTATATTTGTGTTAGCATTAATGCAGTTATCGAGCAATGAAAAGACCACCGAATATAAATGCCAAACGATATCACTTGATAATTATGTCAACGTCGATGTAGATGCAAAGTGACATTATTTAACATTTGTATCAATAGCCCTTTTGTCTCTTGGTAACTGTGTCGATATCATCTAGAGTGACCAAAGGGTCACTCAACAACTACGTTGGTATTAATGCAAATACAGAGCAACCCTTATCTTTCATCATCACTCTTATCATCCATAATAACCATTTGTGATCCTAGTGACATTGTTGTCCGCCACCATCGATGTCATCCGTTATTATCAATTAGAATATTATAATTATTTTTTTATTATTATATTTTCGTTGATAAAATCGATGATATTAGAATAAATAAATTTAGATGTTTCGTTTTTATAAATATAAAAAAATATTAATATAATTTTTTAAAATAATAAAGATGTCTAATAATAAAGGTAATATTACATCGAGGTGTTACATCGCAAGTTAATACGTAGTTAGTCCGTTTCCTCGTTTTGCCGAAACGCCGAGTTATATCACAACTCGAGTTGGTCGGACGGCGCATCGAAGACGCCGTAACATGATGCGTTTCCCACCTTCCCATCAACTCTACCGCCTCTTCTCCTCTTCTTCCACCTCTGCAGCCGCCGCCGCTGCCGCCTCTGTCCACCTCCCTTCCGCCTTCCCCGCGGCCGATCCATCTACCACTCTCGACCTTGATACCATCTTAGAAACCCTCACTAGCTACGCCAGTGACTGGCAGCGGGCCCTCGATTTCTTCCACTGGTCCTCCGCCGCCGCCGCCGCGGGCGGCCCCACCCACACTGCCGCCGCTCTTTCCCGGACCATCGATATCCTCGGCAAGCACTTCGAGTTCCCCCTCGCTTGGAGCCTCCTCTCCTCTCACCCCCTCTCCCCTCCCGACCTCCTTCGCCCCTCGTTCCGCGCCCTTTTCAACCGCCTTGCCGCCGCGCACCTCGTTGACGATGCCCTTACCGCCTTCGACCGCGCCGCCGCCAAACACGGCCTCCGTGATCGTGTTACCTTCCATCTCCTCGTCGATGCCCTCTGCGACCACCGCCATGTGGCCGAGGCCGAAGACCTCTGCCTCCGTTCCAAATCGCCGCCTTTCCCGCCCGACACCAAGACTTACAATCTCCTCCTCCGGGGATGGCTCAAGATGGGAAGGTGGAGCAAGTGCCGCGAGTTCTGGGAGGAGATGGACCGGAAAGGGGTGGAGAAGGACCTCCATTCCTACTCCATCTACATGGATATCCTCTCCAAGGCTGGGAAACCGTGGAAGGCTGTCAAATTATACAAAGAGATGAAGAAAAAAGGGTTCCTTTTGGACGTCGTTGCGTATAACACAGCGATCCAGGCGATTGGGCTTTCACAAGGTGTCGATATCTCAGTTAGATTGTACAGGGAGATGCTTGATTCTGGTTGCAGCCCCAACGTTGCGACCTTCAACACGATCATAAAGTTGCTGTGCCAGGAGGGGAGGTTCAGGGAGGGGTATGGTTTTGTTGATCAGATGAGGAAAAAGGGTTGTGAGCCAAATGCGATGACTTACCACTGCTTCTTTCAGAATCTAAGTAGCCCACAGGAGATTCTTGGGCTGTTTGATAAGATGGTAAGGAGTGGGTGCCGGCCGAAGATGGATACCTATGTGATGCTTATGAGCAAGTTTGGAAGGTGGGGTTTTCTCAGGCTGGTGGTTATGATTTGGAACTCAATGTTGGAGCATGGCTGTAGCCCGGATGCATTTGCTTATAATGCATTGATTGATGCATTGTTGCAGAAGGGGATGGTTGACATGGCTCGGAAATACGATGAGGAGATGGTGGCAAAGGGGCTCTCGCCAAAGCCAAGGAAAGTGTTGGGAACCAAGGGACCGGGTGTGCAGTCTGATGATGATCATGATGATGTAACTCATGTCTTTTGAGGGCACAAATAAAAGAGAGTTCAGGCGCATAATGCATGGCATTCTTATTTATGATTGACCTCATGGATGAGAACTTGCGTCTGATAATTATTGATGCTCCTATGTTATTCAAAAAAAATTCAGAGGTGTTTGCACAGTTACAAAAATTTTGGATATGCTATAATACTTGAGGTCATCAAAATAGAAGGTGATAATTGGATGTATTATTGTAGAAGCAGGAATAACAGCTAGTTACTCCAATTACCCAGAAAGCTACTGTCTTGTATGTGTTTGCTTAGATTCAGTGTTAACTTTGAAGTTTTTCTTATGATACTTGAATATGACTTCTTAATCATAGTTTTCTTCCTTTTTGAATAAAATGGTGGTTTTCTATAGGGTTTCTTCTTTCATAGCATTGAATAAGATGCTTGTTTAATGATTTGCTAGAATTTCATTTTTCACTTATATCACTTGTCGGGAGTAATACAAATCTCATTAGTTCCGGTCAGCAGATATTTAGTTGCTATCCATGTCCCCTATCATAAATTTTGAATTTTAAACACATCTTTCTCACAGTATTTCATATGTAGAATACCTTTGGTACTATTGGAATCTGTGTTTGTTGCAGTTGAAAATCACATTCATCCTTTTTTACATTTTAATAACTCTGTCAAATTTTTACAGCATAAATGTTGCACTTTAAGGCATTCCATCATGTAATATGTTGCTTGTCTATTGTTCTCCAATGTTTTGCTGATGTCTTTTATGATCTTTACTTGCTTTTAAGCTATGGCAGAGTGTAGAGATTCAAAGAAAATCTTAGTTTACCTTAATGTTTAGTGAAAATTGTATAGATCAGACTTCCAACCCTGATAAAGATCAAGAATTTGCAATAGTTGTAGCTTCTTACCATCATGGCGGGTAAGTGGACAGTCAATCATCTGTTTGGATGTTGTCAGTCTTCAAAAATTCTACTTCAACGCCGTGAATTTCTACAGATCTTATTTTGATTTATTTCCTTTAAGTTGTTTGAGTGTGAATATGACCTTGAGTAAGGATTGCATTGTAGTTAGAACGTTACTAGGCCCAAAAGTTGATATGATGACGATAGACTTATTTTAGATCTCTTACGACAAAGTATGTTATATTTGGAGTCTGGAACACATTTTTACATACATATAAATGTACATAGAAGCATATATGAACATGGATGTGTGGTTTATTTATGAGAGTAGCTAACCCAAAGGTAAATACAAGCCATCGACTGAATAAATTTATTTTTATTTTCTTTCCCTATGCATCCTTAGGATTTTTGGAATACTGCTTTTTTATCAGTACAATAGCAAATACTCCATGGTATAGGTCATGCATTGTAAAATGTAAATCACTAATCAATCAACGATTTGTGGTGAGATATTTTTATTTTCTTTCCCTATGCATCCTTAATTATGCTAATCAATCAACAATTTGTAAAATGTTAGATTATGCTCTGAGTTTTGTGTAGCACTGAGGCATATGGTAGTGGTTAGTTTGAGAATAGGAGTGGCTATTTGATAGGTGTATACGGAATGTAAGATAGTGTTAGATTATGCTCTGAGTTATGTGTAGCACTGAGGCATATGGTAATGGTTAGTTTGAGAATAGGAGTGTCTATTTGATACTTGTGTACGGAATGGTGGAAATTTCTTGTTTCTCCATTTTTTGCTTCTTGGATTTTGTACGGTGTTGTATATGTACCTTGATTGATGTGGAAAAAGATTTTTGAGATCTAATTTATCTAGTCAATTAAATTGATCATTGAACTATAGAATGGACCAATGGACTAATAAAGAAGTTCACGATAGGGGCAACTATATCATTTCTTTTCGATCCAATTTTTATGCCCATGCAATGAACTCTTTAACAGAAAGGTTACTCTGAAGTTTAAGCTTGTAGTCCTTTCTTTATTATCACATGCCTCATAATAATAGTATGTTTTCCAATTGGTGTATCGCGTTAACTAGAAGCGAGAACATTGAAAACTTCTTTTAAATTGAATTTGTGAATTCAGAATGGTGCACTATCTATCACAACCTGAATCATGGATATCATATGTTACTTTAGTTAATGTGGTTTACTTCAAGTAATGTAGAATAATCTTCAACAAAAATAGAGGCATTGTGCATATGTTCTCTTCACATACACTAATACTTTTCCTAGATCCTTGATCTCAGTTGTGTCCTTGTTTTTGCAGTTTTCCTAGGTAGGTTCATTCAATTCTTTAGCATGTTCCGTTCTACTCTTCAATGGTGTCTCCCATCGCCATGATCAAGCTGTCTTCAAAAGTGTTCCATACTTCTGCCACTCTTTGATCCATTAACCCCTTGATTGCTTCCCCAAAATGATTCTGCTGCTTCCATCCGGATCAACTGGCTGTGCCCATTGCCAACAAATTCTTGAAGATGTCAACCTATCTCTGTACACATCCTTGAATCCATGTATGCATATCTAGACCTTAGTTTTACATAAACAAAAACAAGAACTTGATGGATTGCAGGAAGGTTATGACAAAGTTAATGAAGAATGAGAAGGTTGCGGAGACTTCCATGATCACAGATGTTCAAATGAGAGCAATCTCAAGAACGGAGACCATCTTAGAGGATACCATTCACTAAGATCTTTCTTCTTGCAGACCGAAAAGATAATTTTACTGCAGATGCATCAAGGTGACCATGGATTTAACTAACCACCTTTATGGACAGGTACGACAGCAACAATGCTAAAGAATGAGAAGGAAGAAATGCAGTGTCTTTGGATGAATTACTTCGGCAACGACACAAGAATTAATACAGAAACTATTATAGAGAGTACTTGCAGGTGTTAACACCCCCATCTGCTCTGTTTATTAATACTGAAGCTAGCAAGAGTAGATGGACTAGGATTGATATGCTATGTATTATAATAGATGTTGGTCGAGCAAGTGATCCATGTGTTTCTCAAAGTTATAGTTTTACATATGGTGATATTGTGATGCGTGCGATGTTGCATGATAACGGGTCTCAGGTTGGAAATTATGTGTTAGCGTTTTGTATGTTGTTTAATGGAATAAAAATTTCTTATTATAAAAGATGGCTGGTGATGTTTCTCCTGCACTTTACTGTGACATGGTACTTCATCATTGGTTTTGCTTTCAGCTTAAGTTGACATGCCACAAAAAGATAGCAAGACATTTGTGAAAATTGAAAATATTGATCGATCTTTGTTCTTGTCTAAAGGATTCTTTTGTGAATGGGAAAATAGTTCAAAATTATTAAGTTGTGGGTTAGATTTAGTATATGTTATCTAACTCTTTGACAATATGTCCCCTTAAATATTTATCGAATATTCTCTTAATAAAATCGAGGAGAACGAGATTGATGAAAGAACAAACAATGACGATCGTGAACAGAAGGAAACGGCACTGAAACATCGAACATGTGAATGTCTCCTGAGAGCTCCAATCCTCTTCATCAAGAGTGTAGTGGTTTCAAGATCGGTCCCCGAGGATGCTCACTACATTTCCAGGCTACTGCCGCTACTCCTGAAGGAGAAGAATGCTCTGCTCCAGGACCCAAGAAACAAGTTGCAGCAACAGCATCCCATCCCTCTGGTTGAAGATACCATGATTTCTTCATTGAAAGAGTGCTGATCGACAAATGATCTCGTTTGTTGTCAAGGTATGAAGATGATGATGAGAATGGTAGCTTGTGCAGCTTAGTTGCAATGGGCATCTGAACATTACAAGCTGCATCACTGAGCTGATGGATCGAATCATAGAGGCTGAAGGAGATGATAAACAAAACAAACAAAGGATTTGAACTCATGACCTACCTTGATATAATAATAATCACAAGTTCGAAAGGCTTAAAATATTGGGAAAAAAAATTAAAAAAAAAAGCTTTAACATCTCCTCTTGCGTGCAAGTCTATCGCATAAATATTGATTAAACAACAGATAAAAATAAATATTCAGGGGGTCAGATTCCATAGAGCAAATATAACCTTCTGGCTCTACATAGAAATCTCACTTCACAAAGACAAACACCAGGAAGAATCAACTTAGATGGAAATGTGAGCAAGTACAACAAATTTGAGTCAGTGAAATAGAGTGTATCCTAGTTTACTAGCAAACCCACACGGCGAAAGGTATCTACAACAAGCAGAAACTAAACACAACCGATACAGACTAATCAAGCAGAACATGCAACAAGACTATCAGTCACTGCACTAGAGCCTGGCAACTGATGACCCACCTTAGCTTAATCCACAAGCCTTTTCTCATCACAGGAACATGTGATATAACTGCAAAGACTGGGATCATATGTCTCCTCTGAGATTATTTTTCGCTGAGAAGAAATAAAAAATGATGCAAAGCACAAAGAGATGTGGTTGACTCACCTCCTCCTGCTGGGGTCAGACACAATTTTCAGTAACTATAATCTCCATCAAATATTGTACAATTTTCATTCCAAGATTTAGATTCTCTTTCAGAATGAGATTCTCTTTGAGCTTGCACCTCCTCCAGAATTGTACGACGAGCTTTAGGTGCTCTTTCAGACTGCAAAGAGGGATTTGGTGCCTTCAGTACTCTTGAGCTCGTGAGGAAGGATAATTCACTACTGTTCTTTCTCATAATAAAGGAAAATGATAAATTTTATTTAGGAAGAAAAATTCCATAGCTAGTTCAATGAAACAAGACACTGCAAGCAACAATATGAGTAAACGAATCCTCAAGAGGAAAAATAAGAACAAGTTGCACTTTTCCATCCTGTGGTTTGCATGATTTCATATTTTCAACCTGCATCTTGATTTGTATCACTTTGACCCATGGGTTTTACTCTACTTGTTTACTAGGATTTCCATTACTAACCCCACATCAAAAAAGATGACACTGCCCTTGCAAAGAGGTGATCTCATCAGGGCATCTTCATCCTCTTGTGACATGTAGCAGCACTAAAAATGTATGGAAGCAAACAGAGAGAAACTCAGGGCCAAGTGATATGGCATGAATGCAGGTCAATAATTACAAATCTCCCAAAACATGGGTAGGAAAAATGCAATTTACACAAAAGAGTTACACAACAAAAGTCCAGGAACAGAATTCTGTTGTCTTACCAATGCTAAAACACTTATGCCAAGAGAAGATAATTGCCAGACTAAATTTTGCATTCAACAAGCTAGTAACATTCCTTCCTTTTGATGCAAGATGCAGAATTTGTCACACAACAAAATTAGAGGAAGTCAGGACAAAAAGGATTATGTCTCATATTACACAAGTTATATTCGAGCCTTGCTCAAGGATTATCAAAAAGAAACGAGATCAACTGAATATGGTAACAGAAAAACATGGTTTAAATTTGTTGCTATGATGAATATGGCTAGTTGCTGGATCAAGAGATCCCTTTTCAAATTGGAAATAGAAATAAAATAAAATATATTATTGTTCCCAACATAGATCCCACAAACAATATAGCAATGAAAATGCATTATCAGATATACAATAATGAGACATTGCTACTATTCTCCAGCAAAACAAATGCGGAAAATGAACACTTTGATAATAATATATATCAGGCAAACCTTGCTTATTAGCTTCTCAAATGCTTTTGGTCCATTCTCTTCAATATATCTCTTTGCAGCTGACAATATATCATCTGGTTTACTGAATATGTCCTCCTTCCGTGGGATATACCAGATGTTTACCGTCTGGTGGTTCACAAATAATGGCCTCACAAAATGTTGATAAACATATGCAGCACCATTGAAGTATGGCAAGACCAACCAACAGCTGAACATCAGTTTTGCATACGACCAAATGGGAAGCCTACACCAAATTTGGATGTTTTGCAACAGAGATGAAATTATAAGCTATTGTCTTGCATGAAGCAGATTCAAGCAGGATAGAACTGATACACCCATGAAATTTGCAGTTAGCAAAAAGAACAGAAATGATCAGAATTCAAATAAATCGTACAAGCCACATGAATCAGTCTCATTTTGTGAAATAAGGACTAAGGAGCAATCAACATAATGAGACGTAGGACATATTAACTTGACTATTAAAAGACAAGGTAATGACATTTGACCAAATCAAGGGAAAATTACCAAAAGCAAAAGAGAGCAGTAAAGCTGCATGTCATGTGCTGATTGCCAAAATGTACATACAAATCAAATATCCTAAACATTCTGTCTCAAGCATACACATAGTTAACATTTTTGTTGTAATAATTTATAATCTTAGTTAGCTCTTTGCTCTGCCATATGCTAACTGTTCTCCATAAAAGCTCAGGAACTAGAAATGTTTTGAATTTTACCTGCAATTTGAATTTTCTGCAATTCAAGATTTTCCCTTCAATGTATTACAAATGCACATAAATAGAATTGTCATCATTTTGAAAGCAAGACAAAAATAACTTATGTGTCAATGTATCTTTAACAGGTTTAAATGAATCAGCATGCAAGTCATAGTATCTGATTAGAAAGTTCCAGGACATTCAACCACCAAAATGAATGGCAAACCAAAAAGAAACAAGCTGGGAATAATTTGGTATGTCAACTTAGCAGAAAAAAAGAAAATAACTAACCATTCTAAAACTTTTGCAAAAGTAAGCTCAAACAGAGTCATGAATGAGTACAACACCCAATAAGTCAGCCACTGTTGGTCATCAGCAGAAGATTTGGTTTCTATTGCTTTAACTGATGCATATCTGTCAAGGTCCAACACCAGTGCATTTTTACTGAGAATCAAAAATAATTTGGAAAATTTATAAATGACTATCAAGTCATAAAAGCCACTTACAATGGATACACGAGAGTGACTACTGGCCTGCAAACCAGAATCATAAGAAAAACTTTAAGAACATAGAATACTGGAACAGCACAAAATGTTTTTTTAACCAAAACAGAGAAAAAATCTAAAAGAAATATGAAGAACAAGTAACCATTGCATTAAAGACGACATGTCAACAACAAATACAATTCCTTAACTAGAAGATTTGACATTAGTTTCTAGTGCCACAAGTCACAAGAAAATTCTGAAGATACTAAAAAGATATGGCCCTGATATTGGGCCCAACATACTGGATACCATGAATGTTCTTCCCATTTAATTTTGCTCAAATGATTTAATAAGACATCTAATTCAACATTACTTATTAAATCTTGATTTACATTTATATGTAACAATATCCAATATTGGTATCTGCATTATCAAATCATATATGCTTTCCCTGCATCATAAATAAAATGATATCATTCCGGCAGCTGATGCAAAAAAAAAAAAAAAAAAAAAAAAAATTTGTTGTTCAAAACTCAACCATGAATGCAATTTCAATTTGACAAGGGATCATATTCTGTAGGCTCTTCACCAGAAAGAGGACAATTTCTGCTTATATATGACAAGTCTAATACTAATTTTGATTCTTGTGTTGAATAAAATACTTCATAATTATGGATGACAAATAAGTTTTACATCAAGACAGTACATGCTTTAGCACTTGTTTTGACTAAGATTTTAATCTTTCTATAAACCCAATTAATTGATTCTTGTGTCTAATTTTTCTTCCCTTTATTCCCATGTGTCACACTAAATTATCATGCTTAGGTCACAAATAAGTTTTCTACAAACTAGAACTAAAACTAGTCATAGTTGAAATGATTTAATCTCATATGCACACAAGTTAGACTCTATAAATGAGAAAGATTGAAACCTAAAAACTGAAACTAATATCTCTTGTCTATCAAGCAGAATGAGTCCAATTCAGACTATCATCAGATCACTGCATAATAAAAATCTAATAAAATATAATATCATATCACATTAAGATCATGGACATTGGTTTATAACAGGTTGAGTATTTCCAATACAATCAACAACTCAATGAATTAAAAACAAAAACTCTAAGGAAGATTTGAAAGAATCTTAACAAATGGTGGACAACTTGATGACTGATGACGACTCTCTAAATTACAATCCTCACAAGGAAAATATAGAGGACATCCTTAAGATGCTAGTTGGGATGAAGAAATATATACTGTAGATTGCAGCTTAAGCTCATGCAAGCAATCAGCCTAGAAGCAAACTTCCAAAGTGTACCTAAACATGGAAAGAAGCTTAGCAGTGACAAAATAACAAGATCCGTTATGGGGACCAATGCTGAACTCAACCTGACACAAAGAATCAATGTACAATAAAGAGCCCAAACCATCAGTGTAAATTAGACAGGAGATAAAGCAACAAGAATGAACATCTCCATCCCAATTTTGCACCAACAGGCTTGTCTCTCAAGCATTAATTTGGTATTTCCTGGCTAGCTAGAGTTATAAGTTACTTCCTCAACCTATTTTAAGTGCATAGTAGGCTCTGAATGGTCATTGGCTTGTCCAAGTTCATGATATGAATTTCCATTCATGTCCTAGAAAGGGATTCCAGAGGGTTGTTCAAAGTTATGCAAAAAAATATATACAAGTGGCCCTAGAGATAGAGAAAATCTTTCAAACCCAAACATGGAGGTAAAGCAATAATTATGAAACCAAATATAAAGCAAACAACTGTTAGTATTCATAGAAAAAAGTCTACATAAATACATTCAACAACAACAATAACAATAACAAAGCCGTAAGTCCCAACTATTTAGGGTCGGCTACATGGATCTCTTGCCGCCATTGAGATCTGTAAAAAGTCATATGTTTAGTTAAGTTCTATATAAATACATAAATACATAAGACCATAAAATTGCAAGGATACTGCAGCACATAAAACAACCAAAGAGCCAATCTAATATATGAAACATTTGAGTTACAAGCACCGAAGCATAATGTCTCTGAAAAATGGATGGTTTGATGAAAAATTTATCATCTTCAATTTGTATCAGAGAAAGATAAGAGTAATTAGAATTTGTGATATAGAACTTTTACATCACCTGGAAGATCATGAATTTGGTGTAGTAACAGAATAAGAATAAAATATCAAATAACTAAAGCAATTCAACTTCGTAGCATATATGGTGGAACAAAAAGCAAAGCCAAGAAAACATCTTCCAGAAAGATTCTCGTAAATTCATGAAGGATAAAATATCAAAGAACTAAAGAAAGTAAAGTTATTCAATCAATTCATGAAAAACTTCAAAGCATACTACAGTGGAAAAAAAAGCAAAACCAAGAAAATATCTTACGAGATCTTAGTTGGGAAATTCCCAATAGATTCTGGGATGAATTAGATGCGAAAGTTTCTGACTGATGTACGAATCTTTCAAGGATCAGAAAGAAGTTCACGTTCTATTGCACACTTAAGTTACAATGATGTCATAATAGAAACGAAGCAGGTAATATATACAATTTGGAGACAATCTGTGGTTGGGTATTACATTTTAGATTGCTAACCTAAAAATTATGCCCATGATTTGCTGACTATTTACCACCACAAGAAACGTGGAACTACAAACAATTAGGTTACAGAACACTAACAATTTCCTACTAAGGAGGCAGGGAATGGGAGAAAGAATTGGACAACCGGACGGCACACAAGTGTCCCAGTCATAAATTGCATTCACATAATTTTTCCTCCTCCTATGTTACAATTCACATAATCAACCAAAAACAAATTAGCATACTTCACAAGATTCTCCAAGTGACTTGAGGAAAAATCCAATTTTTGCGAAGCAAAAGCACAATGCAAAACAGTACGGAGACGAAGGGAATTTACACAAGAAAATGGATACCAGAGCTTCGAAAGCAATGAAACGAAATACAAGGAGAAGATCTACAGAAATCACCAAAAAATCCTCCGAAAAATCACAACTTTCAACGGATTGCAACAAGAACAAGTTAAGATTTGGTGAGGGCGGTCCGCTTATACCCAGCGAGAACGTCGAAGTTTTTGGCGACCACCTTGAGAAAAGATCCCGATCCCATTCTCCTCTCCTCCGCCGCTTCTTCGATCGAAACCCTGCCGATCTCTCTCTCCCTCTCTCGGTTGTGCGTGTGTGCGCGAGGCCGGGAGTGAGCTTCTAAAGGTGTTGAGTGACGCCGCCACACCATATCAAACCGCGCCCATAGGAAGTATTGTGCGACCTAAAGATCTGCTGTCGATATCACCCTAAAAGACATCACATCATCACGTCTCCTAACGAATCTCTGTCCCGCCATCGCCATCACCATCACCATCACCATCATCATCACTCATTATGATCATCACCGCTGTTATTATTATTTATTCAACCACTAAATTGCTTTCTGAGAAATCTATTCATCCTAAAATTCAACTTTCAAAGACAAATTCTATGTCGTTCGATCATGTGATATTTTATCACATTAGACGAAATCTAAATGTGGTAATCCACAATCTTAGTTTGTACTGGAGATTGTACCTTTGCAGGGATGATTTAATGAAGTAATTTTCTACTTTTTAAAAAAATACATTATATATTCAGTAATTTTCTACTTTCAAAAAAAAATACATTATATATTCAGTAACGTAATCTAAATACATTACATTATATAAATGTACTTTCAAAAATATATTTATAGTTTACTATCATGTCAAATAAGAAAAATTAATAAATTAATATAGCATTAATGCAATTAACATCTTATATGCAATTTAATGTGATACTTATAGAAAAAGTTAAACAAATTAAAAGTGATTATGAGATTTTTTTGTGACTTAGGATAATCTTATTATACATAAGATGTCCCCATTTGGCTGAGCTAACAAAAGATGGCAATCTGGTGTTAGGAACTTCTACATTCAAATTAATAATAATAATAATAATAATAATAATAATAATAATAATAATAATAATAATAATAATAATAAAAATCTCATTCATGTGCAAACATTTCGTGCAAAATATCAAGCAATATAAGACCTGTGAAAGGGGTAAACATTGGGTGAATTGAGAGGAGAAACCATATAAATGTGTTTTAGAAAAGTGTTTTAAATGAGACTCGAGGCTTTTTTGGGAAACACAGCTGACGATATTGTGGAATTAATCTTCAATTTTGAAAAGGTCAATTGAGTTTTATAAAGTGGGAGGACAATGATTGATGTACAATATATACTTTAATTGACAAATATATATATATATATAGTGGTCAAAATTGGTATATAATTTGGTGTCCATTTTCACATAGATGAATGTTAGTTTCTATTGATGCTACATAATGACCATCTTGTTTTAATTAAAAAGATAGAAAATTATAAGCTCAGTTAACTATGAGGTGATGTCTTAATATCGCAACAAAGGACTATCATTGGATTCTAAATTTATATATTAGATGGATAAATACAAAAAATCACTGACTTTGCATGGACAAATATGAAATTTTGCCCCCTTTTTTCCACCAAAGCTTTTAACTCCATTTTGCAATAAATATCACAAAAGATTAATATTTATATAAGCACTTACCTCTTGTTAAAAGGAGAACTAAAGGAAACAGCAGCACATCCTTTGGGTTGTTTCTTCTGCCAGCAATCATCAACCTGTCAGCTTCCAAGCTTGTTGGATTCCTGCGAGGGCTGTCATCATTCACTTGTATACCTCCTTGTAACACCAGCTGGAGATTGACTCTTTGCAGTGCTCTGCATGGTTGAAGCTCTCATTGTCACAAAAGTAATGACACTTGATTGAATCCAAAGTGGTCAGAGATCCTCACACCCTTCTCACCCCTTGCAGATTCATCATGCAAGCTCTCAGAGACACAAAAGTAATGAACTTGTTGGCATTTCAAGGTGGTCAAAGATCCTCCTCACACCCTTTGACAAAGTAGGTTATTCCTGCTCCTCCTTCCATCAACAGAATCATAGGATCCTATATTTATCATCAGAATAAAGTTTTCAAGTCTCAGACTTGCATCTCACCTGTTCTTTTGTTCATTGGCAAAAAGAGAGGTGAAGCCCACATGCTTTGGAAAAGTATCAGAACTCATCTTATCAACACCACAACCACCATCATTATCAATATCTTCTGTTACTGATGAAGATAGAAAATAGCTAAGCGTTCCAACATTAGCATATAAAGGGTTTGGGTCCTTTCCAGTATGACAAAAGAATGGAAACCCTACCATTCATAGACAATCTTAGAAGTACCAATTAAATCCAGAATGACCCAAGATTTCTAGCCACTTCACTACCAATACCCACAGCAATTGGCTTTCAGATGAAACACCACAAAAATAGATCAGAGACGTAAGTGTGAAATACTGCATATATAAGGAGATCATAACTTTGTTTGAAACAGCAAACAGTCCTGGCAATCTGAATAAACAAATAGAAGAAAAGCACAAACTATCAAAAATATGTAAAATGGCATACAACAAAGGCGGTATTGAGAACCGACCGCTCAAAGATGATTCATTAGACACTGAGATAAAAGATAGCAACAGTCCTCATACAGGAGCTGAAAAACCTTTTTTTGTCGTGACCGATACATACTTCAGTTCCTAGTAGAAAAGTCATCATGTACATCTTTCAAATGGATCATTTTTCTGGATCATTGGTTATCTAAGCCTTCCACCCTTCCATCAGATGTGTTGCCACTGCCATGCTGTGCTTCGTGTGCTGCACTTTGATTTCTGGAAAGGAGCTCGAGTGACCAAGTGTCTGAGGGCGTGGGGTATCTGGCATGTGGTCTACTCACTTTTGAAGCAGCCGCTGGTGAGGGTGGTGAAGTTGCAGCATCTGAAAGGGGATTGAGATCTTGGTGAAGGGCAATGTCGATGAGGGGGGCAACAGGCTGTTGCTGCATTGGCAATGCTGCAGTCAAGGACTGAGGCAGAGTTGGAGGTGCCAAGTCTGATTTGCTATGCCACTCCGCCATAGGATCAGAATGCATCCCCTCATGTAACACATTTTGCAGCTTCTCAACCTCTGATTTTAGGACACTCTTCTCATCTTGCAGCTCGTTCTTCTCTTCAGTAACCTGTTCCAGCTCATGACCAGAAAGAACATATCAGAATTAATTGCTCACCCAAATAATATATTGACTGCAATTTTTCTCTTCCTAATCTGTTTGTCATTCTCTTTACTTGAAAGAGTTAATAAATTATTTCTCTGGACATTGCATGCTTCTTGCCATAGAACTATCTAATCAAGAATTGTTATCAGCTTTCAATTATCTAATCATTTATTTTTCCAATAAAAACCATCATACAAATGTAAAATCTTGCAATACATCACATTGGTTCCAAAAGCATATAACAGTTCCAGTACAGTAGCTTTAGACCTGACCAGAAAAGGCTTTTAGCATCTAAGAAGTCCAACATCAAAAGAGGAAATGAAGAATCAACCGAAACATTGAGAGTTCTACTTCAGCACTGTGTATGGGCAATTCATTTCTAAAAAGAAGTTCAAGGGCAACCAACCTAAACATGCCAAAAGACAAAAATAATCAGGGAAAAAAGATGAAAATAAACTTCAAGGTGCAGTCTGAAGTTGACTGTCACTTGTTTAACAAATAGCTTGGAAGTCAAACTCCTAAAATCTGAAGTAGTTTTAGAAAAAAAAAAAAAAAAAAAAGAAGCAAAGTGAGCACATGAAAGGAATCTTTTAATAAAGATGTCACAATTTTAATTTAAGTTTGAAAGACTTACATAGTGAGATTCATTCATCAAAGCAACATTTTCCTTTTTAAGGACTTCAACTTGTGCAAGGAGATCTCGCAATAATCGAGTGGCATCAACCAAAATAGAGGCTTTCCCATTATTCTGCCGGGATGTTTCTGTAAATTGAATAATTAAGCCAAAACTTATAAACACAGAGCATTACTTAATGGAGTAATAGAATATCAATTGACAAGTTAACAGTATAAATTATTATTCCAGACAACAAATATATCCATGTAATAATTCTTTCTCCAAAAGAAGAGGAAAGGATAAAGATGTGTAGAAATTAATCATGCCTTACCTACCAACAAAATATGAAGTAGAACCAAATTATCAGAATGTAAAATGTTGTCACAGTATGAGTGCATCTACTGGGTACACCATTTAACTGGTTCCTAATATGTGAGATTTAGGATAGTCAATTATTCTAGGTCCTGGTACACATTGAATCACTTAAGCAACGCACTTACTCCAAAAGGAAATTTTTATCACAATAATTTAGCAACTATGCATTTACTTGTGCAAAAACTAATGCTCAAATAAGACATGAAAGCTTTAAATTTGCTACTATTTTGTGATTCAGTAATTAGATCATTTTGAGATTTTGCTTTAGTGAATCATAGAATTGGAATATCAGGTGTAAATTTTATTTGAATTTACTTTGTTTACATCAGTAAAATTAAACAATTATAAGATCCCTTGAATTTACTTTGTTTACATCAGTAAAACTAAACAATTATAAGGTCTCAAATGATTTCATCCTCAGTCTTGGTGATTCTGATTGAATATGACAGCAATCTAGGGTGCAAATATATTGCATATTTAGACACGAACAGATTGGGTAGCGTGGTTGCCAATCCCGATAACTTAGAATGCCACTTTGAGAGCAAGTTTGTTCATTACCAGTTTAAGCACCCATCCACCACCAAAAATGGAAAAAGGTACCATATTGAGCTTCACAAAAAGTTTCTTAACATCTTTGTACACTTGAGATTCTGGTTCCCCATTCAATGCAAACTACCCAAGGGAAAGAAGTCATCAGTCAACTTAAGCAGGTTTTTCTACCATAGTGTTTCCATCCGAAAGTAAATATTATACATGGAAACTTACCAAGTGCCTGACCCAGCTCCAGAAATAGATCATTCAAATGGTCACGTTTCATCTTCTCTCTCATAGCCTTGTTTTCTTTCTTTGGAACTTTCCTTGAAATTTTTGTACTTGGGATTGACCTGTATAAGAAGATACTTCCAGGTTAGGGCTGAGATAGATAGAAGCAAATAGAAAAAGTTCTAAGTATGAAGTCATGAAAACATCAGACAGAACAAGAAGGGGAAGGAACCTCCAATAGGTACAGTCCAGATCTACATGTGCACCAACAATCAAAATCATATTGGAATTGAAATATGAAAATGGGAGAACAGAACTAGATAGAGAAGCTTCTTCATATACATACAACAAGATATGACATGCTAGTTTTTGTAGACTGGCAGCTTTATTTGACATATACTTTATAGCCCAAGATCAAGTAGGTCCATTAAAAATGACAAATACTTGATTATACCTCATAGTTTTGCTGTTAAATAGATTTAAAATGCTTAATGGCTAATGTAAGTAGTGCACGTTGATAAAACATGAAACTAGGTTGCTGCTTTCTCATATCATGGCCTTTCTAAATATTAGGATTTGGTGTTGTGGTTCACAGAGCTTTTATTTAAGTATCATATACAACAGAAATTGCCAAATTTATTTGATTTTTTAGGACTCCAAACTTACTAAGAATGAGAAACTGATATATATTAACATGGTGTCAAGTAGAAGCCAAACAAATTTACAGAAATTTCACAGCAGATGCCCATTATTCACAGCACGTCTTCGTATGAGCATGAAATGTTAACGAGATGAAGAATGAGGAATGTTATCGTTAGAAATAAATCAATTTTGTTTCAAACGTTCAAGCTCATAGTTGATAAAGTATGATCTATTTGGATCCAATATAGATATATATTAGTGATATAAGAAACTAACCTAAGCTCCTATTGAACCCCAAAATTTAAGCAGCAAACTTCACTAAGATCCATGAACTGCAACTAAGACCCTACTAGTACTTGCCAAGTTAATTTTCTAAAAGTTTAGCTGATTATTTTAGCATCTATGGTATTTACATCATCAAGGAATTTCCTATTTATTGCAAGGGCTAAGAATTCAAACAATGGACATAAAAGTAGAATCGAACATTAAGTAACGTTCCTTAGTACCAATGCTCTTCAAACACCAGAAAGAATTTGTAACAGATATTCTAAAATCAAATCAAGCACTGAAAAATCGTATTTGTTTGCAGTTACAAAGCAGATTGCAGCATGGTATCAATGAAGGGTTTCATATAGCAGAACGGTCTTTTCGATTAGAATCACAAGCAACCCAAAACCATCTCTATTATGTACCTGCCAGCAGATTGCTCGGATACAGCGTTTGCGCCGCCCGCCATAGAAGCCGAAGCCTTCGCTACCATGTTCCGGTTACGTGTCTGCAAAGAACAGACAACACGCCTTCTCAGAACTGGATTGCTTTCTTTCCAAATCTCTGACAAATCAAGGGACACAAATCAGTCAGGAAAGAGGAGGCAGGAACCGAGTTTTCTGAAAGAAGAAACAGGGACTGCAATTCCAAGAGCAAACTAGCTACGATCTTTTCAAAGGGAAAGAAATAGTATTCTAATCGAGGGAATAAAGAAGACATTTTTATTTTTCCTTTGACAGATCGGGCTACAAATGAACAACCAAGGGATGCCAAAATCAACAAGAACAAATAACGTAAATCTCAACATCAAACTTCAAATAATAAAACATGATCATCACGCCAGCGAGCGAGCCCTAATCCCAAATAAAGGCACAACGTCGGATCCAACAGCGGATCGTCGAAAACTACGCAGAGAGAAACAACAATCCAGTTCTCTCTGCGTAGGGAACTAATGTCTGATCTGAAGAAGGGATCAACAGCACATACCGGAGGAAACTAATCTCTGTTCGCCAGGAGAGAGAGAGAGAGAGAGAGAGAGAGAGACGAAGACCGCTATAGGGGATTTCCTGCTCCCTTCCCGAACGGATAATTGAACGAGAAAGGGCGAGCGAGAGAGCGGTGGGCACGCCGCAGCGTGTGGCGAGCAGCCGACTGTTCATTGGGTACGTCCGCCTGTCCGTCTGCCTCCACGTGCGCTTTCCTCTTCTTTGGGACCCACCTTGGGAGCAACATTTCTCCTACAAATATGTCTTCACGCGCCAGACTACCTGCCTAACCATAGGGAGGCCGCAGAAGCGGTACACCGGCTCGGTCATTGTACCCAGTTACGTGTCAGGTATATTTCCCTTGCCAAACAAATGAGTAAGAAAAGTATTTTCTTCAAGCTAGGAAGAACCCGAGAGTTCACGTTAATCTCAAATCTTCGGACACATTGCTTTACCTAATAAAGCGGTGACGGCTTTACCTAATGAATCCCCACGGGGCCCCACAGAATCTTCCAATAAGCGCGAGCTTAGGCCAGTTGAGTGGATTAATGGAGGTGAGATTTAATGTCGCGCGCGAGAAGGAAACGGAGGGGTGCGTGTGGCGCCACCGGCGGACGCGTGAACGGCACGCGGAGGCTTCCGATTCGAATGGGAGCCCCGATCCCTGCCCACGAGGGGCGGTTTCTTAGAGACATGGAGAAGAAACAGGGTGAGTTTTCAAAATATGTCTCTATCATTCACAAATTTTCACATACTGTCTTAATTTTTAATAATTCTCCTAGAAGACTCTTAATTATATAAAAAAATATTTTATTTCTGTCTCCATTGTCACTCTGTCTCTTTCACTATCTCTATCTTGACAGATTCTGAGTCATGAGCGATAACACAACCCCCCACCCCTTTTATAGGCGAAGATAATAATAAATATAGAGAAGGATATATTATGATGATAGAGAAAATAAATAAAATAATAAACATTGGTCCTCTTTTATACTAACTTTTTGAATCCTTATAAAAAAAGTTAATATTTTTATTTTGTTACATCTCTAACGTGGTTTATTGATTAATCCATTATCGAATTCATTTTTTAATAGATACAAAATCAGAAGAAGTATATGATCATAAATCTTTTTTTTATTGTCAGAGAACTCATGATCTCATGTTCCTTGAAACACCAATTTGCTATCTTCACACGTAATATCATGCATCATAATTTCATCTTTTAATATTTCCATAGCAATCCTTAGAAAGAATTTATAAAAAAAAAATTATTGGTACAAAAATAGAGTGAGGATTGATTAAAAAATATCATATTTTATAAAATACACGATACTCACTCGTATGTGGACTCGAACATGAAATATATCACTTGATATAATAATACACTAATTAACTTAGATATCTTGATAAAGATGAGTCAGTGTTGAGTTTATCATGGATTGTTATTTTAAAAAATCACCATGTCAAGTTCTAATAGAAACAAAATTAAATTACATGTATATAGTTTTGAAGTCAATGATCTTTGTATTTTATCTTATGAACTTAAATATGTTCTTGTAAATGGTTATCTTAAGTTGATGGTTAAAGAAAATAAGTTGATGCTCTAATTTGACATCAAGACATTTTGAAGTTTAAGCATGATGTATGGAAAGATGAGAGCATTTCAGATGTTTTAAATTTTTATATACTCTTGAACTCAAAAGCTACTGATAACCACTATATGTAATTGTCAATTTAAGCTTATATCAAGAAAACAATTAAAAGTTATATATATATAGGATAATTTTATCATATTAATTAGTGTTTCACAGATCAATTATGATTAATTATATATTTCGGTTTTTATATTTTTAAAAATTATATTGATATTTTTATAATTATGAAAGAAAAATATTTATGTGAATTTAGTATAACATCATTAGTTTTATAAATAAAAACTTAAAAATAAAAAATAAAAAAATAATTTTAATATTTCAATTGATTACAACAGAGAGTGTTGGTGGTGACAAGAGACAGCATCGTTTAAGTTCACGGATAATTGTTGTAGATGAGAATAATATTTACAAGAGATAAGTGTCATTTCGTATCTACGTTGATCATCGATATCGTCCACCAGTACCAATTAAATTATTAATTTTTTTTAATTTTTTTATATTTTTATTGATAAAATATATGATATTAAGATAAATGGATCTAGATATTTTATTTTTATATTATAAAAAATATAAAATATAATTTTTAAAAAACTATAAAAAATATAAATAATAATTAACTACTAGAGTTAATATGTAATTAATTCGATCGACTACAACTACAAGCGTACTTTGGAGGGATATACATGTAATAAGATTTTAAGTTTATTAGGAATGTATACGCTAAATTTAAAAGATCAAGATATGAAAGCCATGTACATTGGAGGCATATATATATATATATATATATATATATATATATATATATATATATATATATATATATATCACGACAACGGAAGACAATTGGCTTGTCTTCCCTTCGTGCATTCCTCCGCACGCGCGCACACACACACACACACTCTCTCTCTCGCCCTCTGACGAACACCCAGCCATCTCTTTCCACGAAACCCTAACCAGTGATCGGAGCATCGCGCCTTGTCCTCGTCCCCTTTTGCCATGGCTGACGCCGATCGACTCGGCTCAACGTGCCGTTGATCGGATTTGGGAGAAGAGGGTCGGTGCTATGGGACGGCCGCGGCGGCGAGGATGAGCGCCCAGGAGAAGCGGAAATTCAAGATGAAGGCGTTCAAGCACCAGGTGGATTTCGATACCAACTATGCCGAGAACACATGGAACGTGCCCGAGCATGCGATTCACGAGATTTACAACCACAACGCTAGCGGTCTCAACTTCGAGGAGCTCTACAGGTCCAACAATCCCTTCTCCCCCTAATTCATCTTCGTTCTTTCTTTCCTTCTACATGAGTAAATGAATGTTGGAGTGTGTGTGGAGTTTAACGGGAATGGTTCGTTTTTGTTCTTCCCAAGAATTTACACTCTGTTATTCTAGTTTCACTCCGTTTCCTAAGAGGTTATTTTGAGATATAGAAGCCGAAAACTAGATACATGATAGCTGTTATCAATTGTTTTTCTTTGTCTTCTTTGACCATGGAGATGTAAGTTGAACTTGGAAGCTTGTGCTATGGTTATGTACCAGGGAGGACTATCAGAAAGTTCACTCAACGTAAACAACTAAACAACATCTTTTTTGTGCTCGAATTCATGTCATCAAGGTGAATAATTGTTACTCCTATCCTAAGATTGGCAGGAGTATCAATTTAGTACCACGACATGATAGACCATGCTAGATGATTGTATTTGCCAGTAAGTTCTTGAGTTAGGCAACAAAGTTTGGTGTCTGCACTACATAACTTGATCATCACTCTATATCTAATGGTTACAGATGTTAGTGAAAAATGTTCAACTTGCAGATTAATTTTTTATACCTTCTTTTTGGTATACCTTTCATCCTAGCTTAGATCATTGTTAGCTTTTGGTTCTGACTCTTCTTAGATCTCTGATGGCACAGTATTTAGATCAGAGTTAGATTTTAGTCAAGTCTTATTTTAAGCAGTGTAAGTTTAATTCTGGTCTATTTTTTGAATATATATTAGGCCCAAGTCTATAATTTCCATTTGTAGGGTTCTTTTAGTGGATCTTTTGTATTAATGTTGTCATTATTGTTAAGGAGACTCAAGAGCATTTTGCTTTCGATCTTGTTCAACTTAAAATTAGGAGTAAGTTTTTCCTTGTTTTAGCCAATTAAGGAGAATTGTTCCAATTTCTTGTTGTAGTAAGAGGAGTGTAATTGCATTTCTCCGTAGAGTGCGCCCTCGTATATGTAAAATCGGGGTTCATCAAGTTTTAATGGACGCAATCTTTGTGTATATGCCTTCACCAAAATACATTTCTTGGCTGATTGCCATCTTCTTTCCTTTCAGTCATTGTTTCCTTCTACCTGATTTCTTTTGTATCCTTTTTGTATATTTCTTTATCGTCTGTGTGTTATTCCAAGATGTCCTTGTCCATGTTGCATGGTTACTGCTAACCTTCACCAATCTTACTTCTGTTGATTGCTTAAAACAGTCAAACAGCTTTCCTTTCTGTTTGGATCTGATATATCATATTGTTTGGCCACATCAGAAGCTGCATAATTTCATAAGGATCAAGTTCATGAGACAACAGAAGAAGTTGAATCACATGCAACGAGTAAAAGTATGGACTATCCATGAGATGGTCTTTGGAGTTTGGAGTAACTGCAAATCCATGCAACAGTCCTACTAGGGTATAGATGACGAGCGTAGACAAGTCATAGCATGAGAAGAATCTGCAGTTGAAAAATCAAATGTAGAATTAAATGTTGAAGATTCTTCAAAGAGGAGATCTCAAACAAACTCCTTTTATAAAAAAGTATCCAGGAAGAATAGTGAAAGAGTTGTAGCATGAGTAAAGGATTGGAGGAGCATCACTTAAAAACATAATATTTCTAGATCTTTTAGACAATTTATATTTAATCAATAAAACAAAAATTGGTGGAGGATGTCAAAAGTGAAACAAAGATCACAGTGGAGAAGTGTTTATATTAAGATTTAAACAAAAGTGTTTTTAAAGATCCTTTCCTCAATTCACTGCATCGCGTCAAAGAATGCAATAATGGTGGGTGCTAGAACTTTTAATAAGCGAAACAAAGGAATATAGAGCTGGAAACTTGTGATTGTTGAGCTTTTTTGAGGTCTGCATCATTAGATAACGGACATTCATTGGTTGGTCCATATTGAATAACATGTAGGAGATCTTGCTAACACAAATTGTAGTGATATAGCCAGTGTATTAAATCAAGATAGTTTGGTTAATTTAAGTCTTATACGACCACAAATTGTGTAGTTTAGTTATAGGTTATTCATATTAGATTCTGGTGAACTTTCAAATTTATGCAGGACTTTCAATTTGGTTTTTTGTTTGCTATTAGTAATAGTCAAATGCATTGGTTTTATATCTTAGTTTAAGTTATCATGTAGAACTAACAGGGAGAGGGGAAGAGAGAGAGAAGATAGAATATAAGAGGATAGGAGATTAGAGAGAGTAGCGAGAAGAGAGAACAGAGATGAATGCAAAAGTCTTTAGTTCATATTCTGCAGGAGTCGAAGAGGAGCAATTGTTGAAGAGAAAACTTATTCTGATCGATATGAAAAAGAACTTGAGGGTTACAAATCAGCTGATTGAGAATGTTGATGACGATGACATGGATTTTGATGGTCATAGATGCTAATCTTGTTTTGTTCTATCATTTTTTTTACTATATATGGACAATGTAATTTGGTATTTTAAATGAATGCATTTCGATGAGTCATTTTTATTTTAGTGATCATATTTACATGAAATATGTTTTGTAAACATTAATATTCAGGAGTGCCTTGTTTCGTTCGGACAAGCGTCTAGTGCCTCAATCATATTGGCACCTTGGTGCCTTTTAGCACCTAGTACCTACCTTTGACTACACTGTGTTTTATATTGTTAAAGTTTACTTTCTTTTAATTAATTAACCCATTGTTAGACTGCCTGAGAATCTTGTAAAATCATTGTTTTGCTAGTCACATATAATCTATGATGTTGTTGGTCTAAGATAAAAATTGCATGTGCTATTTTCTTCTGGTGACAAGAAATTCTGAAACTTCTCTTTTACAGCAATTCATTTACTGCTGCTGTGAAGTATGTTTCTTCTTGATTGAACTGTATTAGCCAAAAAGACTATATTTTTTCTCCACCTCATTTTTTTATTCCTGTTATTGGCTATGGCCTGATGCATACATTTGTAAGTATGTCAGACTTATTTAATTGCTGCTGGTGAAGTATTTTTCTTCTTTGATGAACCATATTAAGCAAAAAAAAAAAAAGTGTATGTTTTCTCTAACCTCATTTCTTGTTTTTGTTCTTGGATATGGCCTAATGTATACATTTGCAAGTATGTCAGATTGTTTTTCTTATTCTGATACCTATTTTTTAAGTTGTATTTTAATCATAGTTCTTATGTGCTTAATTGCATTTTTTTTTATATTTTAATTTATCCATCATTCGGGAATGCGTACAGTATGGTGCTGCACAAGTATGGGGAAAAACTCTACACTGGACTGGTAAACACTATGACAGGGCACTTAAAAGAAATTGCAAAGTCAATAGAAGCTGCTCAAGGAGGTTTATTTTTAGAGGAGCTTAATGTAAAATGGGGAGACCACAACAAGGCATTGCAGATGATCCGACAATTACTGATGTACATGGATAGGACATTTGTTCCCAGTAGTTGCAAAACACCTGTTCATGAGCTTGGACTTAATCTATGGAGGGATAATATCATTCGTGACAGCAAAATCAAGAGCAGGTCACTCGATACACTTCTTGACCTCATACATAGGGAGAGAACAGGTGAGGTAATAAATAGAGGGTTGATGAGGAATATAACAAAAATGTTAATGGATCTTGGATCTTCTGTGTATCGGGAAGATTTTGAGAAACCATTTTTAGAAGTCTCAACTAGGTTTTACAGTGGTGAGGCTCAGCAACTCATTGAGTGCTGTGATTGTGGTAATTACCTCAGGAAAGCTGAGAAACATCATAGTGAAGAGATAGAGAGGGTCTCGCGCTACGTAGATGCCAAAACTGAAGTGAAAATAACTAGTGTAGTGGAGGGAGAGATGATTGCTAACCACATGCAAAGGCTGGTCCACATGGAGAATTCTGGTCTAGTTAATATGCTTATTGATGATAGGTACGGAGACTTAAGCATTATGTACAACTTATTCTGCTGAGTCTCTGATGGGCTTTCAACTATTAGAGATGTGATGACTTCCCACCTTCGAGAAACTGGAAAGCAGTTGGTAAGTGATCCTGAGAGATTCAAGGATCCAGTGGACTTTGTACAACTCCTTTTGAATGAGAAGGATAATTATGATTAGATAATCAGCAAAGCATTCAACAATGACAAGACATTCCAAAATGTTTTGAACTCTTCATTTGAATACTTCATTAACCTAAACAACAGGTCACCTGAGTTCATATCACTTTATGTTGATGATAAGCTTTGTTAGGGGCTGAAAGGGGTAAGTGAAGAGGATGTAGAAGTAATCCTGGACAAAGTGATAATGCTGTTTCGGTACTTGCAGGAAAAGGATGTATTCGAGAAATACTACAAACAACACTTGACAAAAAGGCTTCTTTCAGGAAAAAACTGTTTCTGATGGTGTAGAGAGAAGTATGATAGTTAAGCTCAAGACAGAATGTGGGTATCAGTTCACTTCTAAATTGGAAGGCACGTTTACAGACATGAAGACTTCCATAGATACTATGCAAGGATTCTATGCTAGTCAGTATTCTGACATTGGAGATGGATCCACCCTTGTTGTGCAAGTTCTTACAACTGGTTCATGGCCAACACAGCCTAGTGCAACTTGCAACCTTCCAGCTGAAATTGTTGGCATATGTGTGAAGTTCAGGGCATATTATCTTGGAACTCACTCTGGGCGTAGATTGACATGGCAAACAAATATGGGCACAACTGATATTAAGGCAACCTTTGGCAAGGGTCAGAATCATGAATTGAATGTTTCAACTTACCAAATGTGTATTCTTATGTTGTTCAATTCTGCAGATCGGTTGACTTACAGAGAAATAAAACAGGCTACACAAATCCCAGCTTCAGATCTGAAGCGTTGTCTTCAGTCACTTGCTTGTGTCAAAGGTGAAAATGTCCTGAGCAAGGAGCCAATGAGCAAGAACATAGCCAGGGTGATGCTTTCTACTTCAATGACAAATTTACAAGCAAATTCATCGAGGTGAAGACAGGCACCGTGGTAGCACAAAAGGAGTCAGAACCAGATAAGCAGGAGACTTGCCAAAGAGTGGAAGAAGACAGAAAACCACAGATTGAAGCTGCGATAGTGAGAATTATGAGATCCAGAAGAGTATTAGATCATAACACCATTGTAACTGAGGTCACATCACAATTGCAATGTCGCTTCCTGCCAAACCCAGTTGTCATAGAAAAGTGTATCGAGTCTCTCATTGAGCTGGAGTTTCTAGAAAGAGATAAAGCAGACAGGAAATTGTATTGATATCTTGCTTGAATGTCACATGATGTTTCCTGTGGATGGAGGCTTTACTCTCTGTTAATCGGTACGCAAGCTTTTGCTCGTGTATCCCCATGAATGCCTTTTCTGATGTTGCTGCTGTATATTATTGCTCTATTTTGTTCTTCCAGTCTTTCTAAAATTTTGAATTCTAATTTATCCTAGATTCTTTCTTCCCTCAAATAAGTCATGCTGTTGTATGCGGCTTCCTTTTTTTTGTGTTGACAGGTGACAGGTGTACTTGTATCATATCAAGGTGGAGAAGCTTGATGTTGCTCTCAACTGATTTCGTTTATCTTAATGGGTAACACCCGTGACAATGTTTCTGCAACTTCAAGAGGGAAAGATGTTCAATATTGAAGCTGTACTGTGATATATTGGTTGAGTCTAGGTTATTCAGGAGTATCCAAGTAATGTGCTGCAAAAAGTTTCCCTTAAATTCTCCCGAGATCTTTAAGCCTTGTACTGGAGAATCTCAGAAGCCACAGAACTTGGAGTTATCAGATAAAACAAGAGCCAGCATTATGAGATTCAGTCAGCAAACTGTGCTGGAGCTGTTCATGACAAGTCTATTTAAGCTTGGTCAATGTGTTTGACATTACCTTTAGTTGAATCTACCCCTTGTGTTATACCATTCTGCCGTTCAATAGGTTGATTCTGAAATTGCCACAGTTTGCTTCTGTCAAGCATAGTTCAAGTGAATCCCTTTGATTTTGTTTGTCATCAGTGCATCATTAAGCTGGAAAATCCCTCTCTTTCCCCAGTGGGCGCTTCCATCGCATATTGTTGGTTCTCCGACTTGTTTGTTTGCTGATTTGTGTGATTAAAGTATTGTATTTTGTCACTCAAAGTGTCTTTATTCTCAGAAGCCAGAACAGTGTTGAGTGCTATTTTGTTCTCACAAAACAGTGGCAGGATGGATACAAGTACTACTATAGTAGTTTCACATTTCTTCATATGCTGAGCCCCTTTTTTACCAAGAGTGATGCTTTATCTACACATTTGTGGCTTATCATCTCCTTTCAAAAGACAGGTAGCTGAGACTGATATATTATAAACCGACAGGTAAAAGTTAGTGAAATTAAAGTTTTCAGTCTCAACTTTAAGATGCTTATTTTCCCATGTAGAAGTGAAGGTGGAGGACCAGTAGTACTCCAAGCTTGGTTTACAGACGCAGAGCAGTATAAATGTGATGGATTATCTATATCAGTATGGCCGCAGCTTTCTTGTCTCAATTCCATCTCGGGTGACAGGCAAATTTAAGCAAAATAGCAATTTCAATTGGCAAACCATATTCTATACTGATGCCAATATTGGAAGACAATAGAGAATCTCATTTTCAGGGATTTTGTATAGACCTAAAGGTTGATGAGTCTTATCCTTTGTTATGATGGTAGGTACTGATGGTTCCAGATATCAAACAGATTCACTGTGAATTGACTCCAAGGTGTATGAGATGCAATGTCTTTGGCCATTCTTAAACGAATCGTGGGAACAAAAATGGACAAAAGCAAGTATGGAGGGCAGAAAATGTTGTAGGTTTTGCTTTGGGGGAGCAGTTCCCCGGTAATGAGCCTGAAAAATAAACGTGCTTCAGAATATTGAAGATGGTTCTTCAAGGTGTATGAGATGCAATGTCTTTGGCCATTCTGAAACTAATTATGGGTACAAAATTGGACAAAAGCAAGTATGGAGGGCAGAAAATGTTGCAGGTTTTGCTTTGGGGGAGCAGTTCCCTGGTGATGAGCCTGAAAAATAAACTTGCTTCAGAATATTGAAGATGGTTCTTCTGATAAAATTGCTTCTGCGAGTACCATCAATGATGCTGCCACTAGTGATATTTTTACATGGGATTCTATTGTCAGTACTACTACTCAGGTTCTACTGCAGATGATACTGCTATTAGAACTACTGTAATGTAAGATTTCACTCCTGATAAATCTTCTAAGAAGGCCGTGTGAATAATCATTCTTTTCTTTTTCCGGAATGATAGGTCTTGCAATCAATATTTTCACTCATCAATTTCTGCTGGCCAAAGAAGGAAGCTCTGCTGGTCCTATGGCAATGTGTCGATAACTTCATGTGTATTTTCTGCTGCTGAGAATTCTATTACCTTTAGCTGCAACCTTACAAGCAATTTCCCAATCCAGGTAGCTGTATACATTTCACAACAATGTTGCACCAGTGACACTGTGACAGTAAAGATGTAAGCTTTACCTGCGCCTGATGCAAGCTGAATGTAAATGTCAGGAGTACTTCAAAACATTGGCAGCAAAGAGGATGCACATTAAGGTACAAAAATCAAGAATCAGGTGATCCAAAGAAGAGGGTGGAAATTGCTTCATTTTTCTCTGTTACTTTCAAGGCTAGAAGGTGCGCAAACCAAGTCTTGTTAATGTATTGTTGATCTGGGAGAAAACTTAATGGTGAAAAAAATTGCTATCTAATTCCTTAATTTCTTTCACAATCACCATGCAAAAAAAATTATCCAGAAAGCTGAAAGTGGAGCCTTTGATTTAATTTTGTGTGGATAGCACTGAATTGGCTGGTACACCATGTGAAATGCCTCCGCCACCTTTGAATGCACAAACAGATAGGCTATGGGAAGCCACAAAAAAAGCATTCAAATCAAATCCAATGGTTATCTCGAAACCTCAAAGCAGATTATTTCATCATACACTTAACATAGAATTATGATAGAGTAAATTATTCAGTGGTATAATGTCATAAACTAGCCTATCCCACTTGAAGTCGCTGATCTTGCATTTTATCACCTTCACTTGTGATTCTTAGAAGACTGCAGATGTAGGATCATTCAAGAATCAAAGGAGTTATTCCAAAATTTTGTTGTCTTCTACACCAAAAATTATCCTTAAAGCATTGAGATATAGGTAATAGCTTGCTTGCATAAGTTACTTTCAGTAGACAAGCTATTTATTCCCTTTTGAGGTGAATTGGTTTCTGCAACATTGTAAGAGGAAGAACATATTTACATTAAAAAAATCTTTTTTGATACTTTAATTTAGTACCTCAGTTTCAAGCAAATTAATCACACATCCGCAAAGCCTCTGTTTTCTCTCTCCTCTGCCTCTTCGTGGGAGTGAAGAGGTTCGTAGCACATTGAAGTCGGAACCGGATCGCATCGGTCTTCGTGACAGAAAAATTCCGCAAGCCGAACCGAGTGGAAACGAACATAAACCATCGGAACCGATCTATGACCGAAGGCACCAAGTGACTGAAAAGCCCTCGTTCTCGGGATTTCTTTTACCTAATGTTGAGGGTGTTTATGTCAGTTAATATTGTAAAGGTCGAAGGAAAGGAAATGGGTGCCCTCGCGTCTCTGTTTCCTGCCTTGCGGCCGACCTCCCTCTCTCGCCGCCGCCTGCACTGCCTGCTAGCGGCCTTGTGGCGCACACTGCCGCCTTCTTCCCCTCCCTTCGCCGCCTCACTGGGAGCCACCGTTGAGACAGGAGAAAGAAAACCTTCGATATCGGAAGTGATTGAGGTGCATTTCTTGCTCTGCTGAGTCTCTTTCTCCCATTTTCTACTTTTTTTTCTTGGCATTTTTGAACATTAAGTAAACGAAAAATTTGTCTCTTATTTTCTTAGCGTTTTACTAGTATTTCTTAACTAAATATGCAGTCCGACCAGTGGCCAGGTTGTTGCCCGGTACAGTTCCAAAAGCCATGGTTTGATGCGAGGCCGAAAAGATTCGGTAAAGAACGGAGCCGCAGGTGAAATTGCAAGATTTATCGCTCCGTTTCACGAAGCTTTTTACTATAATTCCTGTTAGATCAATCTTCTCTAGAGGGTGGTCGCAAAGCTGCAATTTTACCAGGATTTCAGCATCTAGATTTTACAGAAGGTTGAAGATGTCCGCAAAATGGCGTGCTTTACAGCACCGGCACCGATACACCTACAGTTCGGTCGTCTTTCCCAAACTCTTCGTGGAAGCTCTGAATCTTGTGCCCTCGGAAGTGTCCTCCTCCGATTTCTTTGCACAGTTGAATCGTTTGATCTCTTTGACCTCCATCTATTCCCAGGTTGAAGCCGTCAAGGATCTCGCTTCGGCATTTTCTCGGTTACTTGCCTCCACTGGAATTGCCGATGACATTGTCTCTGCTGCCACTCGGCTTTACCTTGAGATCCTCTTCCTCGAGAATTCACTGCCTCTTCATCGGACACTGATTTCTGCGCTGGTGAAGAGCCATAAGTTTGCATCTGTGATCAGTGGCTGTTTATTGTCTCTCTGTGAGGAGTATGGTGATATGGGTAAGAAGGGAAGAAAGCGGCTCTTGGTGTCCCGAGCTATGCTATCTTTGATAAGCTACCCCAAGTTAGGATTTTTGAATGAAATCGTGGAGAAATGTTCTTGTCTGGTGGCCATGGATGTTGTTTCTGGATTGGGGAGTGTGGTTTTGGATGTAGAACATGGGTCCCGCCCCTCGCCAGTAGTGATGGAGCAATGCCAGGAGGCAATGTCATGCTTATACTACCTGCTTCAGCGGTACCCTACCAAATTTGTGGGTTCAGAGGAGGCTTCTGTTATTTTTAAGAGTGTCATAGGAACTATTTTAAGTATTCTCAAGTCATCAGCTTTTTCTCGGGACTGTCTGGTGGCTGCAGGTGTGAGCTTCTGTGCAGCAATTCAGGCTTTTATGAGTCCCAGAGAGATCTCTTCTTTTATTTCAAGAGGTTTCTTTGGTCATAGTACAGATGCTGGATATGTGCATGTAAAGGAGCTATTCCCTGGTGGAGATTGGTTTGCAAGTATCCGGGAATTCTCAGTTTTGAGTAGGCTTTGTTTGCTTAGAGGAATATTAACAGTTGTTCCCAGGACTACACTCAACATGCGTCTTGCTGAGTCGAGTAATGGTTCATTCTGGACCATATTGTTCAATGGAATACTTCCTGAGCTCTGCAAGTACTGCGAGAACCCCATGGATAGCCATTTCAATTTTCATGCCCTTACAGTGACCCAGATTTGTTTGCAACAAATAAAAACCTCCATATCAGCTGATCTGACTGATTTTTCTGGAGATTACATCCCTCTTTCCGAAGGTACAATGAACCGTGTACTCAAGATCATATGGAATAATCTTGAAGACCCTTTAAGTCAGACAGTCAAGCAAGTTCATCTTGTCTTTGATCTCCTCTTGGATATTGAGTCATCTGTCCCACCATTTGAAGGTAATGATAGGAATAGCCTATTCCTGTACAAGATTGCTAGGGATCTCCTTCACTTAGGGCCTCGTTGTAAAGGTAGATATGTTCCCCTAGCTGCTCTCACCAAACGCTTGGGTGCGAAGACACTTTTAGATTTGAATCATGACCTCCTTTTTGAGACAGCTTGTGCCTATATAGATGATGATGTATGCTGTGCTGCCACTTCATTCTTGAAATGCTTCCTTGAATGCTTGCGTGACGAATGTTGGAGCCATGATGGTATAGAGAGAGGCTACGATGTGTTCCGGGATCTCTGCTTGCCACCTATATTGTATGGACTTGTATCTGGTCATTCGAAGCTCCGATCAAACTTAAATACTTATGCTCTTCCAGTGGTTCTCGAGGTTGATATGGATAGCATATTCCCAATGCTTGCCTTTATCTCTGTTGGATCTAACATAAGAGAAAATGTCATCGCTGATCTAAAGATTGAGCAATGTGTAGCTGCATTAGTTTCTTTGCTCAAGGTGTCACGTACACTTGCGCTTATTGAGGGGGATATTGATTTGGAACATGACCTTGCACTGAAGAATAGTTCTGATCATGTTGCAGTTGTACGTATAAAAGGAATTAATGTTAGAATTCCTGCTGTATGGTTCACTTTAGCACTAAAACATGCTGATGATAGTCTGCGAATAGATGCTGCCGAGTCACTTTTCTTAAACCCCAAGACATCTAGCCTACCATCGACCTTTGAGCTCAGCTTGATGAGAGTTGCTGTGCCACTGAATATGCGATGTAGCTCAACAGCTTTTCAGATGAAATGGACAAGTCTATTCAGGAAATTTTTCACTAGAGTCCGAACAGCATTGGAGAGGCAGGTCAAGCAAGGTTTTTGGCATCCTGATACAAGTTTCAATGGTGATGGAAATGCTACTCATGACTCTACTAGAGATATTGTGATCCGTAGAGCAGAGGACCTTTTCCACTTTATGCGGTGGTTAAGTTGCTTTCTTTTTCAGTCATGTTATCCATCAGCTCCATATGAAAGGAAAACAATGGCCATGGAACTTATTTTGGTGATGATCGATGTCTGGCCTGTAGTTATGCCTCAAGGAACTCAACATCTCTATCCATACAGTGAAGCCATTACATCACCAGATGTGACACTTGCACTTGTAGGTTCTGTAATTGATAGTTGGGATAGACTAAGAGTAAATTCCTTCCGCATTCTTTTATGCTTTCCAACACCCCTTCCTGGAATTTCATCTATTGATTCAGTGAATATTCTGATCAAGTGGGCGAAAAAGCTTGTCTGTAGTCCACGTGTTAGAGAAAGTGATGCTGGTGCATTGACTTTTCGACTCATTTTTAAGAAATACGTTTTGGGGCTTGGCTGGGAACTCGGAGTCTCTGAGAGAGCTAATTGCCTCACTTCTCAAATGAAGATAATAAATGGAGATCTAGGCATTCTTAAGTCGGGAGATCCCATCATTAATTACTTGTCATCACTCATGGAATGGTTGTGTGCTGTCGTAGAAGAAGGCGAAAAAGATCTCTCTGAAGCATGTAGGAAGAGCTCTGTTCATGGAGTTTTGCTCACACTTCGATACACATTTGAGGAGTTGGATTGGAATTCTGTGGGGGTTCAGTCAAGTATTTCTGATGTCAAGACTTTAATGGAGAAGCTTCTTGACCTAATTATGCGAATAACTTCTTTGGCTCTTTGGGTGGTTTCTGCAGATGCGTGGTCTATGCCTTATGATGTAGATGATGTAATTGATGATTCTGTTTTTCTTCCAGATGTATCATTTGATGTGGATCAGCCTGATACAGTATCAGATCCAGGGGACAAAATTTTGGCATCTGAGGATGTTACAAAATCAGCAGATCAAGTTGTTATGGTTGGCTGTTGGCTCGCAATGAAAGAGGTAAGACACCTGCGATTCCTAGTTCTTAAGAAAAGCTTTTTTCGCCCCTTTCCATAGCTTTTTCCTTATGGTTTGCCTTTGAATTGATTTTGATTTCTTGTTAAATTAGTTGCAGGGATTCTAGCTGATTTTCATTCATCTACAAGAAGCATTGTGCCACATAGAACAAGCCAATAATTTTTAAAATCATAGTTTAGTTGGTATATTGTCATGATCTGGACCAGCAGTTGCACTAGCCTGGCAATGATGAAATGAGCATTTGATCATATGCCCCAAAATGTTTTCAGTCCAAGTTCCTGGTAGTAGAACTAGAACCATCAAACCTTATATACTGACTGAACTCAACATTGCCTTCCAATGTGTGACTAATCGGGGCATCATAATCCCTCAGACTCAAAAGGCATAAGATATTCTTAATGATAACACCTACAACTGAGAATTTAATGCTGGGTTTGTGATGAGGGTCCAACTTGAGGAAGCTCCCATCTAACTGTACACTAGATAACTCCAATCTCCGCATGTATCAGCCTACAAGGAGTGACAGAGTTGTCTTGGTGTCAATTGTCACTGCTTGATAGGCCCACTTGATCGGCAATATGGAGGAAATGAGCATTTAGCCACATGGCCTTTAATGATCAAGTAGGAGAACCATCAAGTGTTATAAACCAATGGAACCCAACATCTCTTTTGATATGGGACTAATTGGAATGCCACATATGTCAAGCTAAATGGATCATTCTATACATGATTCTTACATGTGCAGTCGCAGAGCTATATTTATTCAGTTTTCTATTTGTTTAGCAAGGTGTGCTGTTTGCTTTCCCAGGTCAGTCTTCTTTTAGGGACTGTAATTAGAAAAATTCCATTGCCTAGCTGCACACATTCAGATTCAATAAATGATGGTGATGCCCCTAGAAGCTCCGAGGAAATTGAGATGTTAGCCTTGACTGATGGAGTGCTTGATCTGGTTCAATTGGAGACCATTGGGAACCATTTTTTGCAAGTTCTTCTGAAAATGAAGCATAATGGTGCAATTGATAAGACGAGGGCTGGCTTTACTGCTCTTTGCAACCGCCTCCTTTGCTCAAATGATCCAAGGTATACTTCGACTACTTATGATCAGTGTTGTTAGTTCTTCTCATTTTCTCAGAAATATATGTAGGTCTTCTTATGTTATTGCCATAAAGGTCATAGTCAGAGACATCTTTTTTCTATTAAAGCAATATAGTGTTGCAATATGGTTTGAGATGTTAACTAAATTTATATATTTCTGTTTTTTATGACTACTTAAGTTTAACATGTTGCCTTAACATTAATGAATATGCCTTCCAACATTAAGGGTTTTTTTTCTTCCTAGGCTTATCAAAATGACCGAACGTTGGATGGAACAACTGATGGAGAGGACCACTGTAAAGGGCCAAACAGTGGATGATTTATTAAGGAGGAGTGCAGGAATTCCTGCAGCTTTCATCGCTCTTTTCCTTTCAGAGCCAGAAGGAACACCAAAGAAGCTACTTCCTAGAGCATTACGGTGGCTGATAGGTGTTGTTAACAAATCATTGTCTAATGGCTCTGAAGTTGGTTTCAGCCAGACAGAGATAATCTCCAATGAGGGACCTTTAGGGTCTGAGATCACTGATGCAGGATTGGAAGATTCAACAACTCTACTTGCAAATGCAAGGAACTCCAAGATCCGAGATGAGGGTGTGGTTCCCACAGTACATGCATTCAATGTACTAAGAGCTGCTTTCAATGACACAAATTTAGCTACAGATACATCAGGCTTTTGTGCTGAGGCTATGATTGTTTCTGTACGCTCTTTCTCATCTCCTTATTGGGAGGTAAGAAACAGCGCTTGTCTTGCATACACCATCCTGGTTCGTCGTATGATTGGATTTTTCAATATACAGAGACGTGAAGCATCACGCAGGGCATTGACTGGGCTTGAGTTCTTCCATAGGTAAAGTATGTACAATCTCAGATTATGAGCATTAGATCTGGAGGATCATGACAGTGTTGTTGTTCGACATGATTTTAAATTTTTTAACTAGTTTGCATGTTAAGATGCTGAATGTCTCGGAATGATTCAAGATTGTTATCAAACTTGTAGAGTTATTCGTCAGTGTGTTTGTGTTCTTTAAGCATTAGTAAATAATGTGTTGTATGTAGTAATTGTTTAATGATGCAGCAATTGCTCTCTGTTGTTACTGATGACTATCTCTTGTTGCACCTGTTTTTATTCATGATAGTGATTTCTTTTTTCTTGAGTGTTTTATTATTTAAGAAAGAAAATAAAATAATATGTTGATAATTGTGGCAAATGCTGGATACATTGCAGATATCTTTTCTGTAGCTACCTCTACATACTTTGTCAATTGCATTAGAAAGTGTTTTTGAGAGCCTTAATTGTATACATAATTTCTTGGGATTGAATGAATATTTTGTGTGGGTTCAACTTAGTGTTTGTTTGGTTAGCTTTAAGGACCTTATTAGTTTTGGAATCAATTAGTGTTGATAAGTTAGAGTTAGAGAATTCTTGCCTTTTAGTTGGCTTTGTTGTGATGGATAACATTTTAGTGGTCTATTCATATGTAAAGAACTTAAAGGCTATAGGCCTCACATAATCCTTCTGCAGATATTAAAAAATTTGGCATCATATGCCTCTGGAAATGGATATGAACTTGGTTGTTAATTGGAGAGCTGTTCATTTTGTCATTTCAACCAAATATCTGTTGATTATATTTTCAGCTAGTAATCAAGGATGCATATCTCTTGGTGAAAGTATTTCATACTTGTAGTGAACATAAATTTTAGATATTTCATCGATGATTCTTATCAAAAGAAATATCATGATTCTGTCTTCCAGTGGTGAACATAAATTGCTTGTAAAAGTTTTGTGGCTTGAAATTTTTGTTTAGTGAGGCTGAGACTATCGAGTTATTTTTTTCTCTTTGATGTGTTTCTAAATTTGGCACAGAGGGAAGAGCAAAGAACGTAGGATGGTAGGAGGGCAGCAGTGAATGAGGAAGAGAAAAAGAGGGGTAAGAGCGAAGAACGCTGGGAGGAACTTTGTTGTCATGAGCAACACAGTGGTGGAAAGGACTTCTGCATTAGGGCACTCACGGGTTTCTGCGTTAGGGCACTTGTGGGTGGATTTCCGCATTAGATTCCTAGTTCAATCGAACCAAATGAGTATTTTGGTTCGACTCAAACTCAACCTAAGTTGAACTAGCCGAGTGCTCGGCCCACCTAGCCCCTGGGCCCAGGGGAGCGCTTGGGCCATGCCTGAGTCAACTTGCCCGCTCAGCCCAGTAGGCGAGCGCTCGGGTGCCCCAGTGACTTCACTGAGAATAATGAAAAAAAAAAGTTCATAAGTTAAATGTTTTAGCAAAGAGAACATATGGGAGTAAACTTAAAATCTATGGTGAATATTATAGGAAGTAGTATCAGGTTATCTTAACTGGCCTGAATAAGACTCACCGACCTTCAGCCTGCATCGTCCTCATCAGGCAACCATTTAGTCTTTCTCCTTTGCAGAACATATAAACTAATTGTCATATCTGAAACATAATGCTCGCCATCATCTCCATGACAACAATCACATTCACTTCTGGAAGACCATCAAACATTCATATTATCGTATGAATCTTATTTGAATCTCATGAGTCATCAAAACCAATCCAAGAAGTTGAATGAAAAAATTGATATCATTTGGTTTATTTGCATTTTTGGCTGTGTATACACAATAATTTGTGACTATTTGCTTTGATTTAGGCTATTTAATGAGTTATCACTGCACTTTAGCTTGCTGCTTTAATTTGTTCTGTATAATTTTTAGCTTGCTGCATCTTTGCTTGTACATGACATCTAGTTGGTTAATTTAGATGAATCAAGTTATCTAACCAAGCATTTTTGGTACATCTTTATGGTTGTCTTGCATCCCCATTGATGCTAATTGAGCTAAATTGCAGAAGGAATCTGTATAACCAATCTATCTTGTCGTGTTGTACAACTTTTTCTCTCGTGTATTTTCTTTGTCACAAAATAATTAATAGATTTTCTTGCGAGTTAGATGCATCAGTTTTCCTGAATTTGATATTTTGAAAATTATTATATGATATAACCACTATGATTGATGCTTTTCAGCACAATCTGATAGTTTACTGATCATTCTTCATCTCCTGTAGGTACCCAGCATTGCATGCTTTCCTTCTCAGTGAATTAAAGATTGCCACCGAATTGCTTGGTGATGGGTGCTCCAGGCACATGGAATCGAACATTGCGAAAGCCATTCATCCAAGCTTGTGCCCAATTCTTATTCTCTTAAGCAGGCTAAAGCCTTCCGTTATTAGCAGTGCAACTGATGATGCTTTAGACCCCTCCCTCTTTATGCCTTTTATCCAGAAATGTGCAACTCAGAGTAATCTCCGTGTCCGTTTTCTTGCATCAAGGGCTTTAACTGGCCTGGTATCTAATGAGAAACTGCAGAATGTCATTTGTGAGGTTGCTCATGGTTTACCTCATGGAAGACTTCAGATGTCAATGCCACTATCACTTGCGTATGATCTTCCTGGGTCAGCCAAAATGTGCAATGGACTTGGAAGTGTAGCTAACCGTGCTGCATCTTTCAACTCAATACATGGACTTTTACTGCAGTTATTTTCTCTTCTTGATAACAACTGCAGAGACTTGACTGATGTATCCAAGAAAGAACAGATTCTTGGTGAACTGATCCAGGTGCTACCCAAATGTTATTGGATTGGCAGCACCCAGTCATGCCCTTGTCCTATTTTGAATAGCTCATACATACGTGTTTTAGATCTTATGCTTGATATCACAAGAACATACACAAGTCAACATACCACAACTATCAGATCTTTGTTGCTTCAATTAGCCTCAGGATGCCTTGATGCAGGAAAGTCTTCTTGGTTGTCATGGTATGATCCAACTATTGTTGAACTCCGCAAGCAGGCAACTGCATCCTATTTTAGTTGCCTGTTGGGAAGAAAACATGTAGTTTCGGAGGAGCTCATCGAGCTACGGAATGTTTCTCCAACCGGTTCAAGTGTACAAGAGGTGCTTGAAACCAAGACATCTGTGTCTGAACTTCAGCAGAAGATAATGTCCTGCATTCTTGATCCTACTTATGAAGTTAGACTTGTGACACTGAAAAAGCTTCTTGAGCTAGTCATATCTCTTATGCCTAGCCCCAAGAGTGGAGTTATTTATACATGGGCGAAGTCCAATCTGCATTCGATGCTGATTAAGTTGTTACCTATGGAAGAGAACCCAAAATGCATCTATTATGTACTGAAGATATTTTTTAACTGGAATCTTCTGCAACTTGAGAAACCAACCGATTTGAAATGCAGTATAACTGAGGATTGTGATTTTTATTTCCATTTCTGGGACAGGTTGATCCATTTATACAGTTCAGTGAAACGTTCAAAGACCCGAGAAATTACTCTGTGCTGCATGGGTTTATGCATAAAGCAGTTTTTGGGTTTGATTACATTCATTGATCAGCATCAGGTAACGGAAGAGATTGCTGTTGGTTCCAGCAAAATCAATCAATCTGAGACGTGGGCCAGAGCCCTTAGAAGCATTGACTATTTTGTTTGCCTAGTTAACCGTCATAGTGCACCATCTGAGCCTGTGAACATGCGGAAGGCAGCTGCAGAAGCCATAATAGCTTCAGGATTGCTTGCAGAAGCCATGTCAGTTGCTTCAGTCGTGTCTAACAGCCATTTCACATTTGAAGAAACCTCCAATATCGACATTGAGAAGAAAATTTTCCAGTCTGAGATGCCTGAAGTCATTAACTTTTATGCTTGCAAGATACTAGATTTATGGTTCACATGTATCCAGCTTTTGGAGGATGAGGATAATGGGCTAAGGCAAAGGCTTGCCAAGGATGTCCAGACTTGCATTAGTTCCAAAGTAACAGATGGCTCTTACACAGATGCTGCACCTACTCAAGTGGATAGAGTAATCGAGTTGAGCTTTGATTTCCTCTCTTCATTATTTGGCCATTGGCTGGGGTACCTGAATTACCTGGCAAACTTGGTCTTGAGCATGGCCTGTTCTGTGAGTTCCCAGGGAGATCTAGTTCGACGGATATTTGACAAGGAAATTGATAACCACCATGAAGAAAAGCTTTTGATATGTCAGTTCTGTTGTTTGCATTTAGAGAATCTCTCAGTTCCAAAATCTAGTGAGGTTCAAGTTCGTCCTAAAGTCCTCAGTGAGAGCAGCATCCAAAAGTTCTCATCGATTTGGAGATTAAGATTCTTACAGCTGTTGATATCATTTGTTAACAGCTGTCTTGAAACTGAGGGGATAACAGACTGGATTGGAGGCATAGGTAATCACAAGGATGCTTTTGTATCTTTATATACAAATCTTCTTGGTCTCTATGCACTCTCACAGCAGCCATATGGAGTACTCAACTCATGTTCAACAGATAGTCATAAGCTTTACTTGTCAGAGTTCACTCAACTTGAACGGATGATCAGACCTTTTCTTAGGAATCCTTTAATTTCTGACTTGTATAATTTGGTGATACAATCACATGAAAATATGCTTGGAGCATTGCATACCCAACAACACCAAGGGGACTTTTTATCGAAGGATGGTTTTGATCCTTATTTTCTTATAAGATGACAACTCATGTGAGTTATTCTTTTCCAGGCGGCAGTAATCTTTGAAGCATAAAAAGCGTCAATTGTTTTTGGAGTAGATATGGTAAAACTTCTCAAGTATATTTTCTGTTTGATGTACTTGCTGTTCTGTTAGATAAGAGTTATAGTGGCCAATTAGATATCCTTCCATAATTTTTACTCTGTACACATAGATGGGCCAATGTACAACTAATTTCTGTTTTTGAGAAATAGCAATGAGTTGCATGTCATACCGATTGCTGTAAGAGATATTTCCATTTTTTTTGTCGATTAGAAGTAGTGGTTCATGGTCATATGTGGAGTGATAAAATGGTCTCCACCTGCTGTCTTTCTAAAGTTCTTGTTCAATAATGAGTATTTGGCTTTATGATCTCAATGTGTTGATGAATGCGATGGTGGGACTACTTGTAAAGCCACCAGGAACAGACTGTGGTAAGTAGCAATACTTGGAATGTGTCTTCGTGTGAAATAAATGTTGGCTGTTAAGAGAGAATTGATTTAAGCAATATGCGACATCGACAAAGAATCTTATCTATCTTGATCAAGGTTTGTTGTTAGATGTGTTGCCATGCAATCTTTTACATCTGAAGGTAACTACTTGTTTGCCATTCCATCCTAATTTTATCTACAGATGAGTTTGGAGGAGTTCATTTTGGTGAGTTTTCTGCACGATAGTAATCTTATTGGAGGAGTTTGTGCTCCATCTGCTCCTTTTTTGTGCATAAACAATGTCATGCCGTGCTAATTTACTTGCAGGCGCGTAGTTTGTAAGAGTTGTTTGGTAAGGGAGTTTTACTTGTGCTGTTCTTAGTGTGTGTTCACTACCATCAACAACTTCAACATGCATTCCACTTCTTTTGTATGCAAAAAGGCATGTGCAAAGCATGCATTGAGTTAATCTCTCTAGCTTCAAGGGATGTGAGCAGAAGTTGTAAACAGAACTCTCTTCTATAAATCCTTTGTCAGCTCATGTAACTTTTGATTTCTGAAATAAATCCTAATTTATTTTAAAAAAAAGACAAAAAAAAAAGTAAGTTTCATATGGAAGGTTCTAAGTGCAACATCTCAATTTACACACAATGTGCTGTATAAGAAGCCCTTATCACACCAGTTAACCGAGAGTTCTAAAACAAGATGGAGATGGCAACTATGCACATTCTTGGTGGTGCTGAACAGTTAGACATTGTAGTTTGGAGAATCCAGATGAAAAGAATGCATTGGACTTCACAGGTACCTCAAATGGTCTTAAGATCATCTCATAAAAAGAGTCAAATTAGCAAGCAAGGACATAGACTAAGAAAGGCAGGGAGGAAGAGAAGGAAGCAAAATTAACTGATACGACAATCGCTATGCAGCACCAAAGACATGGTAAAATATTTCCAACCGAAGAATGTTGTCCGGATCTCCAAGTTAGCAACTCGTAGGGGGCTGTTGTCAGCTGATAGCCTCTCTTCAACTGGTTCCATGAACAACTAGTATGGGGATGACATCCGATTTATGGCGGCAATTACTTGATCAGATTCACACTTCGGCTGTTTCATTAGTGTGGCCACCTGCCCAGTACTGCTTAACAGCAACCAAAACCTTTTCCTGCAAAAGAGGGCCATCCTCGTGATCTACCATCTTGGTGTTCCATCTCATTCCAATGACCATCCTCTTCACCTTCATCAAGATATCTACTTGATCGCGGAATATCACTGCACCTTCAGGCCTTAAAATTCGATCCATTTCTAAAAGAATATCTTCCATCTTGCACCTGCTTCATTTTCATAAGAATACGAGGGGTTTAAAGTTCACAAGTGTTTGCAAAGAACTATTCCAAGGTATAAATACTCGGACATGGGTCAGTATAATCATATTTGTGAAGAAAACAGCCTTATTGAACTTACTTCTTGTTGTACAAGCTAAAGACAGCATTCGCATGGATAAGGTCATATGTCCTTGGGTAAGTCGAGAAAGCTTCACACCTACATCAAAGTGATAACAGAACTCAGTTAGTAGGAAACAATGCTGGAAAACTGCAAAGTGGCATCTAAGACTGCAGGAGCCTAATCTGGTGATGAGTTTTTGTATAATTAGTGTACATATTTCATATATTTTGATAAAGTATGATGATGTGATGCAATTCACATCCAGCATGACAAAGCTGCTCTCAATTAAAACAAAATTCTGTTTCACTTCCTATGCCGCGCTACAGAGTATATGAAATAAAAAATAGAAAAAGATCCAACATTAATACTCAAAGTTTCAGTTTCTTCAAACTTAGCAAGAGCTCTTGCCTCCAAGTTAATAAATTTAGATAACCTGACCAAACCGGCCTATGGTTGATAGAAAATTCTGTCAGCAAGACATAGTCCTGCACAAGTTTTGTGACAGATCATGACAGTAAAGGAATTAAAGAACATCGAAATCCTAGAAAAATAATATGGTGTAAAGATGCTCTGGAAATACAACATGGACAAGTTTTAATTATAAGTCTAGTTTAATGAGTTTGGAAACAAGAACATACAGGCCAGGATGCAATGTTTCTCTAACATGTTATATAACATTCTTTCTGCATGGTCATTACTTGATTTAGAAAAACCCTAAACTTCTACATGCTTTAATATTTAGGACAAAAAAAATCTCAGATATCAATCTCTCAGCATACAATACCAGGTTAACCTCAAGAATGTGATTTCACAAATTAAGAGTGTCATCAAGCAAAAAAAAAAAAAAAAATCAGAAAATGCTTGATTCATTGAGCGCTCTGTAGCAATCAAAAGAAAAGCTAATATCACAAATAACCTGAAGTGTCAAACCTAATAACTCAAAATCAATTAAATGGATGAGACATAATAACTAACAATGAAAAAGGAAAAAGATTGCCAAATGATGAAAATATAGCATAAAATATGCAGCAGTTTCAACAATAAAAGAAGATTCAAATTGCAATTTTGTAGCATGAGAATACCAGTCATGATATATGCCAATCAGCCCTCTTTCATATATCACACCCAAAGTAGCCTTATCAGCAATTGTGGGTACTACATTCATCACCCATAATTTGGGTGACTCAATTGCTGCTGCAAAGCTACCCAATCCTGCATTCATATCCATTATATTCCGATATCGTCCTGTGTCAAGATACTTATTTAATCTTTTGTAAGCTTTGACATGTTTCTTCCATAATCTGTTGTCTTCCTGATATGACTCAGCTGAGAAACCAGGAACAGAACCACTTGCTATTCTAGGAGGCATGTCATTTAGTCTGTCTGGGAATGTCTTCAGTTCTCCTCCAGCAACCTCTTCAGGGTTGTCAACCTCGGGAAAAGGCACAATACATGCTTCCATCTTCTTGTACCTAGTATCAACAAGGAATGATAAAAGGAAATGAGAAAGGAAAAGGGGGAATTGGGACTAGGAAACTATCGTAAAGCTACACATCTGACTAATTGTACTCCACAAATCAAGAAGAAAAACAGGAACCACTTCTCCATCAAGTTGCTCATACAAGACTGGAAACTATCAAGGGAAAGAATATATAAGAATTCCGAGGAAAAAAAATGGTGATTTATCATATAGAAAATTTGAGATAACTATGATGTGCGTAAAATTCTTTACACTTTCCCGATATCATTAGACTGCTTCATTGACGCCTAAAAGGAACTGATGTTTGTTCATATTGGGACATAACAAGTGAGGAAGATCATGAACAAGATGGCTCCATGTTGAACTGCTTCAACTTTACAAAAACTGCTCAAGGATATTTCATGTTGAAGGGTTAATTTTCACAATATTTTGTATCATAAATGGTAAATAGTGCCACAGGATACCCAGTAATCTCTTAGTTAATAACTAAGAACCAAAGTTTTATATCTAAAACAATTTATCCCTGTAATAAAGGTATCCCTTGAATGGGTTAATGAGCAAAAGAAACTGAAGCTACAAACCAGCCAGTTTATAAATTATAACACTACATTTTGTTGTCATCTAAAACCATAAGGTAAGGCCACATGTATAAGAATATGCATCTCACATGCCAAACTGCATATATGGTACTTTTATGTATAAATATGTTCAAAAAGAAGATAATCTTGGCTAGTACAACTAACTGTAGGATGGATACAAAATATGTGACGGAAAGGCATAAGGATCAACATCAGACACACATGTAGATGCAGACTTTACTAAACTCCACTCAATTTCACATTTTAAAATAATACATATCTGTTTGACGTATAAATACTTTTTTGCAGCAACAAGATGGAGCAAAGCATCAGCTTTAGAAGCAGAGAAACAAGGCTTTTTTTGACCAGCATACTGGATCTGAATGCTTGGATTTCATTGACCACCTAGTCAACTAGTATGAAAAGGAGTTAAGGTATTAGCATCAAAAGATACAGACTATTAGATTCTTTTAGGGGCAATAGTTGCCACGAAGATCTCTTAGTAAATTCTGCTGAACTAGCAACTTTTACTTTTACGCAAATGGACAAAGATGATTATGCAGCATGTGTTATTTGAGGTAAGTTTATAGGTAGCACATAACTGTTGAAAATCACACTAAGTGCACTACTTGGTCAGGTAGAAAACAGGAGTTTGTAGTACCAGACATCATCTGCATATGATGATTCACAGGTTCTGACACGGGGTTCATCTTGCCTCACGGCACAAGAATCAGCGTTTATTCTCTTTCTCCAAATGGCAATTTCACTTTTCTCTGAGACCTTCTCCCAGCAAAGAAGTTCAGCAATTTCTTCAATCTTTTTCTGCTCCTCCTCAAGATCCTCCTCTGTACGCTGCCATGCTTTGTAGTTGTTCTTCCAGTTTATGGGAGGGCCTGAAAGCACCCAGTACCCACCAGGCCTAAGAACCCGGTCTACCTCCATCATGTACATGCCATCTGAAAAAGCAAATTAGTGAGAATGAGCCCACAGCACAGAATTAATAATGAAAAGATCGGGTATTTGCTGGTTTGATGGAATAAATGAAGAACAGGTTGATTATGGAACTCACCATTTGCTCCCCAAGGGATCAAACACCTTGAACAGTGAGCCATATCAAAGGATCTAGATGGATATGGCAGTTTTATGGTTCCAAGGACACCAATAATTGCAGGGACACCTCTTTCCAGAGCAAATTGCACCTGTGCCTCGTGAGAGTCCCTTGGTGCAAATGACATGGCCAACACATTCCTCTTCAAAAGGTAAGCTCCCCAGCTTGCAACCTGAAAGTTACAAAATTTGTGGACTAAAAGTAATTAGCAACTCTGATGAGGCCCAACATTACTCAAAACATTCGAATCATAACATGTATCAGATGTGCAACTTAAAGTTGGGAATAGTTTGTAGGATGTGTTTCAGGAAACTTTACATACCCCACAACCAGTGTCTAATGCAGTTCTGACTGTCCCATTAGCAATTGGGATAACAGATGCAAGTTGGTCAATATATGTATCAGCCCCTTGAGGAAACTGTGTTCCTCCACCAGGGAATCTAAACACATTACCCTCGTATTGAACCCAGTTCTGAACAGCTTTCTCAACCGTAAGACTTTTGTAGGGTACATTTGCATAAGGAACGAAGTCACGGCTTTTCGGCCATGGAAAGGGGGCAACATAGCCTTCGGGCGCAGGTATAAGACAGTACAGTTTTTCTTCTTCCGGGGGGCAATGCCGTTCTCTGTAGTTCATGTTTTCTCTAGGAAACAACATTGCTCGATTTTGATCTTGGCAAGGAGTATAATCCCTATAACGCTCATGGCATGGCTCAAATGTTCTGACTTCTGCACCAATGTCATCACCGATATCTGATCTACTATGATGAGTCTCAAAACTAAGATTTGGCAAGATGGTGCAATCAGTTTGCTTAGTAATCTCAATGGCAATGCTGTCTCCCTTCCCAAAGCCACTCTTCTGCCATGCTCCTAAAATATAGAAGAAGCAGCACATACTAATTATGATGAATATAGAAACAGAGCTTCTGGTCCTATTGTCTGCCGCATTCCCTTTCACGGCCATGGCACCTAATTACAGACATAATTGTGTATTAGTAAGATACAAAACTTCACATAGAAAACTATCCTTATGGCTCATACATTTGCAAACAAAAAAACCAATTATATTAGGAAGAATACGAGCAGAACCAGTGATAGCCAACAGACCACGTTTCACAAGTATGCATTTACCTGACAAGGAGAGTTATGAATTTGGAACCCATGTAACGAGCTTCCACAGTGCAGAGGACCATGAAAGCGAAACACACAACAGATCAGTGGGTAATTACTGATGCCTCTGGATGAAAAATGACTCCTTTTTTGGTGTAACGGAGAACAACCCACATGACTAATTACTTCAACCGAAAAAAAAAAAAGAAGCATTGTGATCCCGTAAATTTAAGTAATTTCTAAAAGATATTTTATTTTGATCAACGTGCACATCTTTAACCTAGTCTTCCCGCTGATCGCTCGGCACATACAAGGCAAGATCCAACGATCAATTACGCCAGCTCCTCAAAAGCTCACTTCCAGAGCTTCCCTCGATTGACAAAAGGCATACGAAGTCACCAAACCAGCGTAATCACACAATGTCTTCGAAAAGAACCTCAAGATCACACCAAAATCGGATTTTTTTTTTTTTTCTCGCAGCAACATACATCTCCCTGATTTCCAAAAGCCATAGACTTCAGAGCAGCAATAAAAGGAACGAAAATACCAGTTGAACAAAGCAATTCAAGATGTGACCTTATCTAGCCAATTCCAAATCATACCAGAAGAAGAGAAGGAGAAGGCCGAGCAAAAATCAAGAAAGGAACAAGTTTTGGCGTACCGGCTTCGTGCGGGTTCCGTAGAGATCGAGGAAGAAAAGAGAAGCAGAAGAACCGGATCTCAGTTCATTCGAGCCGCTGCAGGAATCGCGTCAGGATCACCTCTTCCAGTGTATTGGATTCTCCGCTGCTGGTGTCGCAGCTTCATTCTTCTCTCGACTTCTATTTAGATTTGGGCGATGGGTCCACGGTGCTGCGGTGATCCGACTTGAACCGTCACCGCTCGATGAGCCGCACGGCCCGCGCGGCCTGGCGGTGATCGGATCTCGTCAATGGTTTGACGACCCCTGAGAAAGTTAGGGTGTCTTCGAGTCCAAGAATTGCAACATGGAGAAGGACAGGAAACAAACAAACCAGCGACAGCTGCCGCAGATGAACCAGTACATGAGACGTGTCATTTAGTAAATGGTATTGCATGTTGCGTTTTTGATGGGACAAATCTGAATAATGGCCCACGACTGGGTCCTGAGTGATAGTTTTGTGATAGTATTCTCAATACAAAACACTAATTATTTTTAATTAAAAAAATCATTTTTATAATTATTTATGGGTAATCTACCGGAAAATATTTAAATGCGACAAAAAATACTACTTAAATAAAAAATTATTCATGAAAAAAATATTAAGGGTGTTATCATTTTTACATAAGATCAAATAGTTTTTGAACCTAAGAACTATTTTTCCTAGTTTTGGAACAAGGGCTATAATATCAATATACAATAATCGGACATTATTATCACTCAAGATTCTCTATTGACATTTATTTTTCATTTAATTTCGATGTCTTAGAAATCTTCAAATTTTGTACTTTTAGTTAATCTAGGGCAGAGACTATATTTTTATTAGATACTAAGATAATAAAAAACCTTTAGTTGTTTAGCTTATAGCCACTACCAAATATATCATATAAGACTATTTCTTTAGCTCATATCTATCCTATCTCAGATGTATTAAGTTCACTGTAAAAGAAAGAAATAATAAGAAAGATTCAAATATAATCTTGAAAGAAGACAATCACAAAGAATTCAAATATAGAGAGCAATCACAAGAGTATTGAGTAGGTTGTAGGATATGTTATTACCTAGGGTGTTGATCTCCTCCATCGACGATGAAGGAGGGTTTAGGCACCAAGATCCCTTTTCATTTAAGGTGGGTGAGTTGGGCAGGCATCGACCCGCCCTTTACGCAGGGTGGGTTAATTGACATCTATCGACTTTTGCTATTTGAGACAAGGAGGATGAGTCCCCGTTTCATTTTTAGGTGTGTCCAAGATACATTGATTGGGAATCATATTCCTTCTCAAAGAAGTGATCAAAGGAGTGTAATACATGATAGTCATAGGTGCCATGCAAGTTAATTACGTAAGTGATGACACGTGTGACATGATGCATAGTCTTTTTGTTTATTATTATTATTATTATTTATTTTTTATTTTATGTTACATATTGTATATATTGTGATGCCCATAGATCTATGCAATAAGAATCGGATCATGAAAAGATCACGATAATGAGACTGAATTACCTTTAAATACAGACTCTAAATAATCTCATTCATAGGTTACTCAAGAGAAATATCGAGATAACCAGACAGATTGATATACTATATACATGTTCATATGATGAAGGTAGCTGATCTTATAGCTGCTCGTGTGGGGACACTAGGGATATAATACATATGCTTATTGGAGAATGAGTTTACTGATTGATCCGCTCACGAAATACTGAATAGTTGATGATACCTCATTATCAGACAGTGATCTTGTGGTCTCGATTGTGTATATGGTCCATAGACATGAGACACCAAGGATGTCCTGTATAGGTACTCTACTTTTTGATACTAGACTTATTAGTCTGAAAATTTCGGATCTAGCACAGTCGGACATCAAGAGTGATAACCAATCTTACGAGGGTAATTGAACGTCGATAGAAGATCATCTACTCTCGGTATCATAAGAAGAATATTCTATATGTCTTTACTTAAGCAAATCTCTGGTAGGGTCATTCGGATTGAGAAAGAAAGAGTTCTTTAGGAGAATCCGATTAAAGCGAGACTCGAGTAAATCCCATATGGGTCTGATAGTACCATGCTCGATATGCAATCTCTAGGATATTAGATGAATAAGGGACTATAGATATATGATAACCAAGGACAAACAGATCCAATGGATTTGATCCCCCTATAACATCTAGGAACTATGACGTAGTGGCCTAGTACATCTATAGTCGATAGATCGAGTGAATTATTATAAAAATAATTCAAACAGAGTTTTGACATCTATGACTCACAGCTAGCCTGATATTGGGCCTAGAGAGTCATACATATATAGTATATGTTGTGATGAGTAGAGGTTAGGATATGAGATATCTGTAGGAGCTCCTATCTTATTGGATATCCAGTAAGCCCCCAAATTATTGGATCTTCTAAGTAAGACCCAATAAAAGTCAATAAGAGATTATTAGATAGAGATCCATTAATCCAATAGGCTTGAGTTAGTTGGATGGAGATCAAATACCCAATAGGGCAAGATCCATTATGGTTAAGTTGATAAGGACCTCTATAGATAGGATGGAATTAAAGGGGCATAGTGTTGGGAAATCCAGGGGGCGACATCACATGTGCTGCGGAAGAACATAAAATAAAACATCCTAGATTTTCATGAAAATGTTCCGTCATCATGCAAAGATCGATATGTAAAAAATAAATTCGCGAATCCGAAAAACTACATATAAAAAGAAAGTACCTAGGGAGATCGTATATCCCTAAGTTTCTACAGATCCATGGGGGAGGATGAAGAAGGTCAAGCGTCCTCCTCTCTAGCGGTATCTACATGACAAAGATTGCAACGATGCTCTTCTCTTGGGGAGAGGAGAATAGGAGGTGGTTACCAAGAAAACCCCCAACCTATGGGCCTATGGTTTCCTCTTATTTATAAGGGCCTCTTGTCAACTTTAATGGATCCAGCCCTATTGGGTATTGGATCTCTATGCAATTACCCAAGCCTCTTAGATTAATAGGTCTTTACCCAATAATCTAGCACTCATTGGATCTCATCCATGGGATCCAATAATACATGGATTTATTGGATATCTAACAAGATAGGGACTCCGACGAATATCTCATATCTGAACCTCTACTCGTCGCAACACCTACCATATGTGTGTAACCCTCTAGGCTCAATATCGAGCTGGCCGTGAGTCATACCTATCAAAACTCCTTCTGACTTAGTGAATTATTATCACTATAATAATTTACCCAACTCATCGATTACGGATGTACTAGGCCACTACGTCATAGTCCCCAGATGATACAGGAAAATCCAATCCTTTGGACCTATCTGTCCTCAGTTACTATGTACCTATAGTTCCCTATCTATTTAATATCCCAAAGATCATATATCGGGCATGATGTTGTCAGGCCCATACGATTTCTACTCGAGTCTCACTCTAATCAGATTCTCCCAGAGAACTCTTTTTCTCTCAATCCAAATGACCCTGGCCAGTATTTTCCTGAGCAAGGATACATTGGATATTCCTCTCATGATACAGAGAGTGGATGATCCTCTATTGATACTCAATAGCCCTTGTAAGATTGGTTGCCACTCCTAATAACCGATTGTACTAGATCTAAAACTTCTAAACCTATAAGTCTGATATCAAAGAGTGGAGTACTCATATAGGACATCCTTGGTATCTCAAGTTTAAGGACCAAATACACTATTGGGACTACAAAATCGTTGTTTGACGTGATGTATCAATAACCATCTAATATTCCGTAAGCGGATCAATCAATTAACTCATTCTCTAATGAGCACCTGTATTGTACCCTTAGTATCCTCACACGAGTAGCTATGAGACCCGTCACCTCTATCATATAGATGGGTATGCAGCACATTAGTCTATCTGGTTATCTCGATATCTCTCTAGAGTAACCTATGACCGGGATTAGGGTCTATGTTTAAAGGTGAATCGGTCTTATTATCATGATCTCATCATGATCTGATTCCCATTGCTTAGATCCAAGGACATCACAATATACATCTAGATAACGTAAAAAAATATTAATAATCATAAGCAAAGAGATTAACGCAACGTACTTTATGCGTCATCACTCATGTGATTGGTTTGTATGGCACCTATAACTAGCGCATAGGCTAGACCCTTTTTAATTATCACCTCCTATTCTCCTCTCTCCCTCTCCTCTTCAGCCAGCAGCCCTAGTTTGGAGTGTGTGGACAACAAGAAGAGCCGATTCTTTCTTGATCAGGTGGTGCGCATGAAGAGGAAGATCGTGCAGTGATTAAGGAGCGTCTTCACTGCATCTATCGTGTGGATCAGCGCTAAAGATGAGAACAGTTGACCCCCTTCATCTACTCTTATAGATCTAGAAATTTTCAAGAATATACGATCTCCCTAAGTAACAAATCTCCCTTAATATGCATGATTTTTTATTTTATGTTTTATTTTACGCACTAATCTTTGCACCATAATGAAAATTTTTTTTATAGAAAATTTAAGAATTTATTTTTTTGTTCTTTCGCTGTGCATGTAATGTTTTATCTAGGTTTTCCAACAATATCAACATGCTAGATAGGTCAAATGTTTTGCTTTCACACTCTCACCAAAGAGATCTCGAAGCATGCCTTCGAGAGAGGGACAAATGATAAGGAGAATATTATCAACTAACTATTATTCAAGACATCCTCAACGTAATGTCTAGGTTAAAAAGAAAAAGAAAAACTACCACACACAAAAACGGAAACTATCACTACGAGTAAGAAGCCTAGAATATCATAGCTGGAGTCGAGAACGGGACTGGTCTGTCTTTTGAACAATCGAAAATCACTGGTGTTATAGATATAGGTATATGGAATTGGATTAGGTGATTGGGCTCATTCCTCCCACCTATTGGTGTTGGAGCTGCTTTCGATCAAGGTAATTTATGCCTGCTCTGGTTCCCAGCAAAGAATGGTCTCCTATTAACAAGCTACTAGGGATTCTATAACTCCGACTCTTTCTTCTCTTTCCGATAACTACCTCTTTCTTATCTCTCCGAATCACTGAATTGCCAACACTCGAACCTAAGAATACGATCCGACTCACTAACTCTCAAGTCAGAATGAAACATATACTAATGAAGCTAGGTTAAGTGGAGAGGGTGCCGAGATTCAAAGTTATCCTTGTGCAACCGATTGACTTAGCGCTTAAAGGCAAGTAAGTTAGTCTTCCCATACCTCGACTCTTTCTACAAATACAGAATGGAATACCCTAGATCGTACCCTATGCTCCTCTGTCTACAAATACAGATCTTGGGACGGACTAACCGCTTTGAAGGGAAAGGTTGTCTCATGAACTGGATTGCGGGTGGTCAGGTACGATCGGGGACTACGTGAAGTATTTCCTATAAATCCAATTCGATTCTTGCATTAGTGGGCCATACACAACTCTCAGATTCTCCTCTTATCTTCTAATGAGTAGTGAGGAGAAAAGAGACCACCTGCCCCCACTCATGGGACTTCGAAAGAAGGAATAAGCCAAAGCAAGAAAGAGTAGGTAGCGGCTAGCTCGACCTTACTGCCTGGCTTCAACTAATAAGAGCTTGTTTGTGCCAAAAATCATTGATGCCAAAAATCTGGCTTCAACCCCCACACCCCCCCTAACCAATTTACTTGTGTGGACATTGGTCTAAGATAGTTAGTTATGAGTTGTCGCCATCATCGACACCTACGTAAACAAAAAGCCCAATTGAGATTGTTAGAGACGGTTAAAAGTTGTCTTATCAAAGAATATTCTACAGAATATGTCGTTCCTTTACTACTAGATATAAAAGCTTACTTTTAACATAGTTAAGAGGTTACTTTTTACCATTGATGAATGTACTTATTTACCTTAGGTTACTAACTTGGGTGTTAGAAGGGTCGATTCGAGAAATCTCTTTTGATCTCGATCTTTATGCAAGTAACATCTTGAACGACCTCCTTGGGAGCTTGATTTTCTACCTCGGAGGCATCTTAAATAACTTTTTTAGGAGTTTGACATTTTCACGTTAGAGGTACCTCAGACAACCTTGCGCATATAGGTTTGAACCACGTCAGATTGGCTCAGATATTAATGATATTTTTTTGTAATAGTTAAGTTATCTAATACCTAATGTTATAAGAGAAAATAAAAAGATAAAAACTTTATTGATTATTAATTTTAAATAATCATAATCCTTTGTACAATGTGAAAGAAAGTCTAATTAATATAAATCAACTAAGAAATCAAGAGATATCAAATCCATATTATTTGGTAGGAATAAGAGAAAATCTATAATGATAATATCAAGGGATAATATCATATCCCTTTTATAGGTATGATATCTTTAACATGCCTACAATTTTAAGATAGTTTCGAAGAATCAACTTAGGTTTGAAAAGTAAGAAGCTAAATTTGTTGTGGGTCAATTAGGTAAGATATAAATTGTGCTAAGCAATGAAGAACTATGAATGATGAAGATAAAGACGAAGGGTTGTGCTTGATATGTGATTTGTGGTAGATGATATAGGTATGTGAAAGAGGAAAACCGTGCAGAACATATCAGCGATGAGCATACGAAGACCATCATCATGTGAAGCAAGTTGTGTGAGGAAGATTGTTGTTAAGTCAAAATAAAAAAGATCATGAGCCTAGGTAGAGAGCTTTCGAAGATAAAATATAGTAAAAGAGATATCTAACTTACAACAATGGATGCTCAATGACAAATACTTATCGACATAAATGATACACTTCTTGAGAAGGTGGGAGTCGATGACAAATTCTTGGAGGAGAGTCATCGATCTCCAACGAGATTGTGCGAAAGATGATGGCAAGCGAGATCGCAATAGCGATCAAAGATAGCATAGAGCTCCAACAGGTAGAGGAATCGGGAGGTCGATGGTGTGCAACAGAGATAATGAAAATAATTGGAGACATCAAGGCCATAATAAGAATGTAGGAGATTGTTCGTGATAGAGGGGAAGAATATGATCATTGATTCGTAGGATAGTGATTTACACACTTAGATCTACAGATCAAATATGAGGATCGATTAGAAACTTTAATGGGAACGAAATGATCCAAGGTTAACAGAATTACACTAGAGGTAGAAGGACCAAAGAACTCAATTGATGAAGAACATCGCGTGAGGAAAGTCGCAAATCGACTATAACATATAACACTCATGCAACAAAGGAATATCAAAACCGAAGAAAGATCTAAATAGAGGCTGTGATACCAAGTAAAAAAAAAAAAAGGAAGATAATTTTATTGATTCTTAATTCTAAGTACATCATAATATTATTTATTGAGTGAAAAAATATAATCAATATAAATCAACTAACAAATCAAAAGATATAATCCTTATTATTTGATAAAAATAAAAAGAAATCTATAATAATCATATCATGGGATATGTCATATCCTTTAATGGGTACAACATCTTTAAGAGCTAGTATGGGTCAAGCGAACAAAGAATGATCTAACATTAATATCGCTGACCAGGAAACAGACTTCCTTCAAAGTCACTTTGATGTCCTGCATTCATCAGCTATTCGACATGGTCCACTTGAAGGACTCTCAAGCTGCACATGGTGGTGTCTGCAAGGGTAGTAATAGTAGCAATACACTTATGGAGGATCACACACACTCGCAGAGTGCATGGCAAAAAGAGTTGACAGTGACTGAGCACTGTGCAGCTGTCTTTGAGAAGAAGTTAGCATATCATGACAGAGTTATGAACCTTCTTTTGTCTCCATCATGGATTGGACCTTCAATGATATCAATGCTGATTAATGGGGGGTGCATTTATTTCCTACTTTTGAGCATTTAAACCACTTCTTCAGTGATAGTACAATCCCTCACTGCAATTATGAAGTTTGAAGGGGCTTCTCCTCTGCCACAGGGTCATGGCGTGCATGAGAGTTCTTTGGGTTTTCTGGTTTGACAGCTCAGGCTTCATGCATCATCTGAAAGTGGCTGATAACTAGCACATCCTACTGTTGCAAACCGGTCAAGAAAGGGGAGAAGAAGCTTCACATATTGTTCATTTAGGATCATCTTGCAAATTAACATGGTATGATGGAGTTTCTTTTTCCTCATTTTTCTACTCTGAAAACTACTCATGAGCAGCATACATACACTGTAATACCAAAACCCAGCTTGGCACTTCTGGTTACTGTGCAGACAGCAAAGCAATCACAATACCAGCACAGGCAAAGTTAAGCCACCTTAATGATGATCAGAAAACCTAGTAATAATAAATCAATAAAAGAAAATTCATAAACTGAATCCCAAGCTTTGTTGTTCAGCCTAATTACCAAGTCAAAAATGATCTTTCATGCACATATGCATGTATAGGATAAGCAACAAAGGATTACCTGAGCTTGTTAAGGTAAGCCTTAGTAGAACAGTAGTATTGCTTCTTTTCTTTACCTTTTAAATGTAAGACTAAATGCACTGACCCTTCAGTAGAAGCCTTGACTTGTAACATGGGGCTTTCCAAGCTCCAATCAATGTAATTTCTGATTGTTTCATCTTTCATGTTACCTAACATGCAGAAAAATGCAGCTAAGCCATGTATATTTTGTGGATAATCTGCTTTTTTGTTGAGAAATAGTGACTTAGACTCTATCAAAATTGTGAGTCAAACTTTGGCTGATTTCTGCTCTGTGTCATGGTGAACTCTATTTATGCCAAACAACTGTGCAGGTAACCTTGGATGGGTACAAGGAGGAAAATATGTATACCAATTGAATCTGTGGTGGGTATGGATTTTCATACTAGGATACTTGTTACTTAAATCCCTATAAAAATTATAGAGATTCTCTTAAATTGCATTGCAATTTATTGAATAAAAGTATATTTCTTTGGTTAGCAAAAATACATCAGGAATTGTAACTTTGGATGATGGGAAAAAAAAAATCATGTTATTAGTTTGTTCTTTGTTCTCAATTTATTCTTAATTTTCATGTTAATTTCTTTTTTATCATTAGTTTGGTTATGATTTAAGTGGAGTATTTGATTACCACTTTTATTTCTTTTGTATTGAATGAGCTTAGAAAATATATGAGTAATGATGAGATGGGTTCAGGAACCAATAGGAAAAGAATTTCAAGTACTCAATTCAACACATATGCAAGTAGGAAAAACATATATATGCACACTCTATCTCTTGTAACAATCAAGGATTGAGTCTTGTTTGAACAAAGGCAAGCGCATGTGTTATCATTCCAAACTATGGTTTTGTGATAGATTTGCACTTGATCCAATTGTAGTCATTTCTTTGCCAAATATTAGTTACAAGCTTGCTGTTGATATGACACATACAATTAGTTTGGTCCCTCAATAGATCAATTATATGGATGGTGGCTAACCTTTTTTGTTTTGGTGACTGGCAGAGGTATTTGGCAAGAACAATGAAGATGTGATTGTGCCAATCATCAAATTGGTCATTGATTTCTTTCCATTGTAGCATTTAGACTACTTATTTTTTGACAATGGAGAATGAAATTGATTTGCATCCTCCATTAAGGAACCACTTGTGGTTGTTTTTGTTGTTGTGAGAAGAATCAATCCCCTTCAAGATATTGAACTCTTGTCAAGCCATCCATTTCCATGCCTTCACTAATCCAATATTAAATTTCCCCCATATATATATATATATATATATATATATATATATAGAGAGAGAGAGAGAGAGAGAGAGAGAGAGAGAGAGAGAGAGCACAACAACATAACTAATAGGATGGCTATGGAGTGGGGACAGACATAGCAGTTTCTGTATTTTGATTTATAATGTTTTGATGATGAAGTTTTATGTCATGAACACCTTTCAAGGGTAATTCAGTCCCCCAAATCAAGCCTGGCTTAGACAAAGCATTTTGTCGCCAGTAAGTGTAATTGCACATCTAGTCTAAAGGATTATTAGGACAAGACTCAAGAAAGCAAATTAGACACAATCTTACAGGCTCTAATCTTTCATGCCACCACACTAGAAACAAAAGCTTGTTCTTTAGCACTGTCATTTGTAGTATCACTTGCCCACAGTTGCTTCTTGGTCTACAAAGGATCTAAACAAAAGCTGTAATCTGAGGGCTACATTTTGTCTAGGAATTTACGGTGGGGATAACAGAGAAAAGAACAAATAGGCCAAGTGAAATAAAGCCCCTCATGGGCCCTTCACAATGTGTGTAAAGTGTTCTTGGTTGCAAGAAAACCAGAAAAGAAATTATAAAGAAAAAGGAAGAAACTTCCATCACATGATTTTGGCTGTCCTCCTCAAATGAAAATTGCACAAGTCACTGGTTTCCTGATTACATCTTCCACCAATACAGGAAAAATGTAAGAACAAAAAAATGTAATTGGTAATGTTCCATCTTCTTGTATTTTTCTTTGCAGCCAAACCCCAAAAGGAAATAGAATAAGTATTATATGACTGCAATCATGGTGAGAACATTGGAAGGACCACCAACGTTTGTCCATCTTGATCATTATGGTGATGCAAAATCCTTGCTGATCCCTCAAGCTTCCTTGCTGCAGTGGTGCAAGCCAGAAGCATCTTGTCACATCAGCCAACTTAGAAGATGATGCATGAAGACTTCTTCTGAAAACACAACTCAAATCCTATTGAAAGTGACCAAAGCATCTCTTCCTATCAGATTTCTTTCTTTGATCTTCTTATGTGGTTGGTGGCTACATCTTTGTTTTTCTTAATCTTCAGATAAAAAAATTGAGATCATCCAATTAACTCAACAGGAGCAGGTGATATGTAGGTGCATAATGAGTATTGTTTTGGGGTTCAGTAGCTGAAAGTCCCTGCTCAGATGGGAGAGGTTAGTATGAACAAGATAAGAGTCATACTTAATAGTTCTTCAACAGGACACCATACATATATGTTGAGCATTATATTTTTGTTTATTTTCAAGGGATTAATCATGACATCATATTTTTAAGAGGATAAAAGTTGAATACTTTAAGTGGAGATGAAAATTCAGAAGTTCTATGTAATCATCATCAAATGTCTACTAGATTATGAGAAAAATTTTATAGAAAGTTGATGGATCAATTATGCTTTATAAATTAAGTGTTAGACAGTCAAAAATAGTATATATTAGAAAATTTATATTGTTGTGAATAACATAATGAAAAATCTTCTAATATTGTTGTCAATGTATTCTTAGGAGACTCATAGAAATTTGAGATAAGCAGTATTAGTGATAAGTATCAGTAATATGAAGAGATAGATTTAAATATTATGACATATATTAAAAATAAAGATTTAAATATTTTTTGCTTAACTAAAAATTAAGATCTATATAATTCAACCAAGTAGTTGGCATCATAATACAAACTTAAAAGTATTCTGACATATATTAAAATAAAGATTTAAATATTTTTTGCTTAACTAAAAATTAAGATCTATATAATTCAACCAAGTAGTTGGCATCATTATGATTTTTATTATCCTTATTGTTTTTAACTGATTGTAATAAAATAGAAAATAAGAGAGTGGTAATTGATGTTCAATTAAAGAAAAAACACTTTGCATGTGACTCCTCCAGTATATTATTTTTACTTGTTTGATGGCATAAACTTTCCACATTTAGAACTTTACCTTAATAGGCTAATATACTTCCTTACATGGGTTACCTAATAAGAAAAATTAACTAGTAATTAAAATATTGGACAATACATGAAGATAAATTATGAATAAAATAAAATAAATATTATATTATTAATTGATAATCATAAAATTAAAATTATTTTCGAGACGAATCCTCCTCCACTCCTATTTAATACTTGGTAGACCTCCTCTTCCATTTATCATGGTAAGGGAATTAAGAGGGAGGAGGAAGTTCACCTTGTAGAGAAAGAGGTAGGTTATCATTCTTTTCTTATTATTTTTGAAACATTTAGTTTGTTCATGAATTCTCATAATATGATGCATGATTTTTAGAACTAAAACTATACTATTCCTGCATGATTCCTATTATTAACATTATGTTATTCATGCATGACGTTAAGTATTAAATTTATGTTGTTCATGCATGATTTTTAATATAAGTTTCATGATATCCATACCATTAAATTAAGATTTAATGGATTTATATGATTTATATGATACCTTTGCAAAAAAAAAAAAGAAGAAGAAAATTAATGAACTTTTAAGTTTAAATGTGACTAAAATAAATAATATGATATATGATGTGACACATAGTGACTCTATTTTCCTACTAAGGGTAGAGAAAAAGTACTAATATGTCCATTACTTGTGGGATTTTCTACTAATGACATATGAAAAAGTATGTCGTATATTCAACCCTCAATTAGATGGTTAGATGATTCATTTATCTTCTATTAGAAGGAATGTGTCTTCGCTTTGATATATGAGGAATAAAATAATATATTGTTAAGATCTCTTAATCAATTACAACGTTTAGATGCCTTCTTATTATTAGTTTGTTTGTTGTTGAAAAAATATTTAAAGGTTTATTTAATGAATAAAATATGTTAATGGTTATATTTGGTCTACATGGATGGATATCTTAAAATATTATCATATTCTGTGCTGTATTATGAAAGAAAAATCTGATATGTAAATATGAACATATTATACAAAACAGATACATAACTATTTACATAGTGATCTGTTCATTTTTTTTTGCATATTAATTAATTACTTTCTATCTAATCTAAACGATAGCATTATTTCTTTTTAGTATTACATTTCAATATTGAGGCTAACTCAATTCAATACTCAATATTACACATGGAATGACATTAGCATCAAACTTTCTTTTTTTTTGAGCAAATTCTTCAAAAGAAACCTTCTTATTTTCAGTTTTTAAATTTATTCTTGTATAATTTTTTTTTATTTTTTTAAAATAAAATTGTCTCTGGTCTCTGTCCCATCGACTGTCGTCACCCTTGCTCCATTATTTCTTTGATCTATTATCTTATTTCTTAAATAAATAAGGCAAAAGAAAGATATTAGATTATGTTGATGTCCCATTTTCACATAGGCTTACATATGATAAACTAAAAAAAAGAAAAACATTAAGCCCAGTTGAAAACTGAGGAATGATGAACTCAAAAAATAAATGCCATCATGTAAACCAATAAACTCGATGAAATATTTTTTTATTCACCTAAAGAAGCAAACACCATGCAATTAATCAAACCACAGCCAAAGCCAAGCAGGCAGGTTGTGCCTAGTGAGGCAGGAATCATGTGTGCAGGACAAAAGTAGCAAGTAGGAAGCCTCATCAGGTGTTTCATGCCTTGGTGTATGAATCAGATATGAACTATTATTGTGCAGAGATTTAAATGGAAACAGATGGAAGTGGCATCTGTTCATTGCTATAGTATACAATGTTATTCTCTTAAGTTTCTCTTTCCATACATAAAATATTGCATAAAATATGCATGGTAGGTGCTAGTTGGAAGTCTGGACACATCATTAAAAATATAATAATGATTCACTAACCACTTAAGTCTTCCCAAATATATAAATTTTTTTTGGTCATGCTATAGAAGCTGAAGTAATTACCTTAATCGCGATGCGAGGAGGGAGATATCAGAAGGCAGAACTAATGATGATACTTGAAGAAGATGCGTTTGAATCATCTCGTTTTTCAAGTGAGCTAATTTATTTTGGTTTGATGTTACTTCATATAAAAAAAAAAATCTTAATTTTTAGGTCATATGGTGTCGAAATACCAATAAGTGGAAATTTTCTTGACGACCACGAATTCATAACGATCATGCAATAAAAGATCCAAAATTTACAACAGGTCATCCCACACAAATATTTACATTTGAGGAGAATAATAACAGTCCCAATATTTCTCAGCAACACAACTCTCCATTTGGTTCTCATGTTCTTTTCCACCTTCCACCTTCCTTAAGCCACACCTTGACATCTCCTGCCTCTCATATCTCACCATTCTATCACCATATGTCTCATGTCCAGGCTTTATTGTCTCATGCTTTTGTACATCTGAAGAGTTCATTTCCCCTGCAAGTGCACAAGGAAAGAGCAAGGAGGTTCTCGGATTGCATTTCCATGATTGCTTGAAACTGAGATGGAGTGGTGGTGGTGAAGGTGAAGCCATGGCTCTCTTCGTCAACTTCTGCTGGTCCATCATCACCAGTTCTTTGATTTGGTTGTGCTGTTTCATGGCCATGCATTGGTTCAGGTAGCAGTTAGCAGTAGTTCTTCTGCAACTCATGCTTTTGTTTCAACAGCTTCACTCTGCATCCAAGTTTGATATCTGTTCCTGTTTGTAGAATTAGGAAAGGAAATAGCTTTCGGAAAGACCTCAAACATCCTGAAGTCACTGATTCATATACTAGGCATGATGATGTTGAATCCGAGGAGAAAGAGACACCAAGTCTCAGCTTCAAGTTTCAGTATCAGCTTTCTGATCCTTCTGCAAGAAAAGATGAACCCTCTATGAACCCAAGCAGTGACGTTGGCTTCATGGAAGGAGCAGGCATAGGTGGAATGGAAGACCAGAAGTTTCTGCATGTTGATCCGTTGGTGGAGGAAAAGCCAGTGAGTTGGAAGAGTAATCCTTCAAATGAACCCGAAAGCACTGATCGAGCAAGGTTTCTGTCAGAGTTCTCCGGCTTCGACTCGGACACCGAGTCCCTCAGTGCAAGTGATGGTTACTCGGTGAAGGACCTCATCGTCGATTCGGATAGTGATGGTTTGTTGTCGGAGAGAGAGTTCGATAAGTATGAGCATCAAGCAGAAGTTATAGAAGTTTCGATCAATGCCACTAAATTTCAAGTACAACAGTTTGAAGATATCAGAAGATTTGAAGAAACAGAGTTGCAATCTTCTCAGAATCGTGATACAGAATCTGTTACTGCAGATGGTGAATTTTGTCCTTTCAAAAATCATAGAAGACATATGAAGTGCGCAGGAAATGGATCAGACAACTCTGAGCCTGGATTAGATCAAATTCAGAAGATTCAGGCATCAAAATTGCTGCCAATGGAACTGATTGATTCCGGTGATGTTGAGCTTCATGCAACCGAGAAGCATAGCAGTACAAGAAGAGGTTCTGAGCAAGTCCTCTCCTCGAACGAGGCTTTTCATGACGGTCATCTTGGATCAATTCCCAGCTCAGAAGAAGAAGAACAAGCACTGCTCAGAGCAGAATTGGATGAACTGGAAGAAGAACTTGGAAGAGAAGAGAAAGTACCAAATCAGAGCAGGCAGAAAGAAGACAAGGATTTAGCAGACTTGGATGATGAGGAGGACTATGATGATTTAGAGTCTCTCTGGGAACATCAGGATCTTATGGAAGAGCTCAAATTGGAGATGAGAAAATTGAGAGCCGTTGGTCTACCGACCATCTTAGAGGAATCAGAAGCCCCCAAAGCAGTTGATGATCCAAAACCATGGAAGATCCATGAGACACTCCTGCATGAAGATCCCATGGATGAGCTTCACAAGTTCTACAAGAGTTACAGGGTGAGGATGCGGAAGCTTGACATCTTAAACTACCAAAAAATGTATGCAATAGGTTAGTCCACTGTCTCCCTTCCTCCATTGTCATGCTAACTTCTGTGATTTATTCTATGATGTTCAGAAACTATGATTTTTCAAGTTTATTCATGAAGTCTAGTTCATCATAAACCGAATCCTTCGTCTGAATTCCAGGCTTACTCCAGCTAAAGGATCCTCTTCAGTCGATGAAATCTCAAAGATCCTTAATTCCAACACTCAAGTCTCTTCTTCCTCAGAGTTTCCGGCCTCGAGGTCTTAAACCGGGTACCGATCTATCAGAGGAGTTCATCAAGGAACTGCAAAGTGATCTGGAAATGGTCTATGTTGGGCAAACATGCCTTTCATGGGAGTTCTTACTTTGGCAATACAAGAAAGCTCGGGAGCTGCCACAATCCGCTCGATACCGCAACCATCAGTACAATCAAGTAGCTGAAGAATTCCAACAATTTCAGGTGATCATGCATAGGTTTATAGAGGATGAGGTTTTCCAAGGTCCAAGATTACCCAATTATGTCAAACATCGATGTCGTAATCAGAATCTTCCTCAAGTTCCTCACATAAGAGGTTAGACAAGATATAGACATCTACTTGCTATCCGAAAAATTAATCTCCTAGTTGATGTTTTCAACATTTTAATTTCTATTGAATTAGATGCCTATATGCCAAGTTATTATGCTGTATCACTAATGCAAGATAAAGAAAAACATAGCTTTATTCCTGTCTGTACCGAGTTCTCCTTTCTTGTTAAAGTTGACATGCATTTATTGGTATTTGCTTCATCAAATCCAACTTTTACTCATGATTTGGAATAATTTGTTAAAAGATGAGACCTGCTAACTTTGCAGCAAAGACTGATGTCTACTGTGTTACAGAGGATAACTTGAAGGACAAGATGGAGGCTCAACTCAAAGGTAATCGTACCGTTTGTAGCGAAGTTCTTGAAGAAATCATGGAGGAATCTATTAGGATCTTTTGGGAATTTGTCAAGGCAGATAAGGATGAAACTCCTTGGATGCTGAAGGGTCTACTTGGAACTCATGTCCAACTTCAAGATCCTGATGACTTTAAGTTCATGGCAAGCACCCAATCCAATTTACAGAAGGTAGATGATGGTCTTCACTTAGTTTGGAGCTTCTGTCCTTCATTCCACTGTAAAGAAAACAAAGAAAAGGCTAGCAAAAACAAAGTGCATGCATTGTGCATCAACTAGCATGACAAGATTAAGATAAGAATTGGTCTATATTGCTTCTCCATACTAATAATGTGGCACAAATGATTGATTTAGAGCAAATTGTGTTCATGATCATAATAGTAGTTGCTTCTCCATACTAATAGCAGGCTGATTTGTGTTCATGACCTGATCATCTTTATTGGTAATTCATCTGTTGTGCAGAAAGAAAAGAAACTCAAAGACATTTTACGAATCCGAAACTGCTTGGTAAAGAAGTTCAAGAGGCCTAAAGAAGACAGATCGAATCAAGATGTCTTCTTCTCTCAAGTAGACCTAAAGTTGGTTGCACGAGTCCTCCGAATGTCTCGAATTACAACCGAACAGCTGGTGTGGTGTCACACAAAATTGAACAATATCGTGTTCATCGAAGGAAAAGTTCATAGAGAGACTTCATTTTTGCTCTTTCCATGCTGAGATTGACATTGTACTTTGTTTGAGAATGGATTTACATGTAAAATGTAGGAGAATTAGGCTTGTCAATCAATCTTCTTTTTCTTACAGCAGTTCAGTTCCACAGCTGGACTGATCCACAGAATTTTCAGTGGTCTCAAATACTTATGCCAAGGAAGTTTAGGTTGCATTTAAGTTGGTCATCACACATGGTAGCATTCTAAAGAAGAAAATGAGAATGTCATGTTCAGGTGAAGGAAGGAAAAAGATCCTCTCCTCTACAAATATGCTGTACTTCTTCCTTGGAGAAATGGCACAGAAGCTATACTATCAAACTTCTTTGGGGTAGCAACTGAGAGCCATGGAAGGAGTAAGAAACAAATATGATCTACAATCTTATCTAACATTGCACCCAATTTTTGGTGATGAATGATTTATCTTCCATGAAGTCACAGATTGCTGGATGCCCAAATTAACATTCTACTTACTGGTGATGTGATGTTCCATTAGATACTAGTTTTAAGATTCAACAAGCATAATGTTCCAAACATTTGGGGTAAACTTTTCCTGTCATTAAGCTCTATATAAGATAATATATTGACTTTCAACAACACACATTTGTAGAGCAAAAAAAAAAAAAAAAAAAAAAGAGGAAAAATCAGGATGTAGACTTTCTTGTGAGATACAGGTAATTTTTGGAAGGAAATTATGGGGTATATTATCCCATTAATAGCATAGGTTTCATCATGACATTAGTCAAGCAAGAAACAAATGCTTAATTCTCATTTATCAACCAATAAAATATAAGATAAGTAGGCCAAAGAACTTAAATGTGAACAATTTCTCCAAGCTCATTGCAGATCTACCAAAATGTTTGCACCATTAGTTATCTCAAATGTTATTGCAACATTGCTTGCAAAGACAAAAATGTTTAATTCCATGACAAGTCATAATTAGCGGTTCGGTTCGGACCGGAAGGCGTCCAAACCGAAGCGGTCAGTCTGGCCCGGTTCACGCTTTGTGTTCGGGCTATAGAAGAAACGAAGACCGTCGGATCAAATGAGTCATGTCCGTTGGATCTAGGTTATCGTTTTCGCTTTGTCTTGCGGCCGTCGGCTCCTTTAAATACCCTCGTCCGACTCGGGTTACTCCTCTTTGGTGGGCGGGAGGAGAGAGAGAGAGAGAGAGAGAGAGAGAGAGAGAGAGAGGCGAGATGGTGCAACGATTAACGTATCGGAAGAGGCATAGCTATGCCACTAAATCGAATCAGACCAGGGTTGTCAAAACCCCAGGTAAAAATCCTATCTTTTCATTCCTTTCATCTGCTCTGGGTTGCATCAGATCTTTGCACAGGCTTTTGCTCCCTTTCTCGTTGCAATCATTGTGTTGATGTGGAAACGCAGGTGGGAGGCTTGTGTATCAGTACACGAACAAGAGGGCGAGCGGGCCGAAATGCCCTGTGACTGGAAAGAGGATCCAAGGAGTATGTTTTCGCTTGCTATGAATCTTTTATGAAAATTTAGCGCTGTGGAATGTGATGTTTGTGTTGTTATTTCGTATCACATTTGTTGAAAATGGTAGAAATCCATGTACATAAATTTTCACAATGTTTTATGGTGGCTCTTATCTACCTTACACAACCTTCCTTTATCTCTCTTTGTTGGCCACTGAAAAGCGACCCTCTTTATCTTCAGCTTGTAATCCATAAGAGTTAGCGGGAATTATTTATGGAGGAGTTACAATGGAGGTTACATTGACAATGCTACTGGTTAGAAGATTATATGGTTTTTTATATTAATTTAGGCGTGATCATGATTTTTCCCAATATATAAAAGCGAAAGAAAACATGGAAGTTGCTTTTGCACAACATAATCGTTATATAAACGTTCTTATAGTGGTCAGACCCTACTCAGGAATCTTGCGAAACTACCTTTTATTGCATTTCGGACCCGGTAGCATTTACTTTGGCATTGTCTTAGGAGTATGCCTGGTGCTGATTGGGTATCTAATTACTTTTTAACCATTGTTTCTGGATCATCACAAGTAGTTTTTTTGGATTATTTGGGAATTGGTGTTACTAAAGCCTGGTTTAGAAATTTTTAGGTTAATATTCCAATTTGTTGTTTTTAACTGTATATTAGACTTGCAGATTTCCTATGCTCTTTTGCACCAGATGCTCCTGCAATTTAAATTGGATAGTGATTTCCCCACCGATGGTTTTGAGGTTTTCATGATTTTGATGATTATGTCTGAGTAACATATAGCTTAGACTTCACCTGCATTTGTTAATTATCTTTGAACCTTAAATTTGATAAAGAAAATTATTTATAAGTCAATATTTAGAGTACTCATACATTAACCTAGGTTGTCATTTACTTGTCTAATCCATTAGTTCTTGTTTGCAGTCATATGTAATATCATTATTTGTTGTGTTTTGCTCTAATCTACCTATACATGGTTATACTTGAGCTTGTGAGTGACCAATCATCTTGTCCGAGAAAGATATTTCATGTTGATGAGTTCAGTTTTCTTGAGTGGAATGTTGTTCACTAAATCCTATCTTTTTTATTAGATAACGTATGTTGGTAGTCTTTTACACATTATTCATATAATTAAAAGAAAATGGTTAGACCATTGTGCTTTGGCATTTTCTCTATGCTCTGTATTTTGTTTGGAAAATATGCTTTTTGAGAAGCCTTCACTGGATATGCTTGCCTAGCTACTCAAGTCAATCACAACCCAATCTTGATGGTCTGGATCAACTTGCCAGCTTTAGATAGGATGCCCTCTAATTTGGACTCAACTTTCCTTCTACTATTATTCCACTATTTTATCAGAAGCAGAGTTTTGCTGACTCTTGTAGTACAATAGCTGTCTAGCAGTTGATAACAAGCAGCACATCCTTACTATCGAGGAAATAATTGCCTACAGATTCAGGTCAGACCTGGATCTTAAAAGAGACATGAGATGCTAATTATAAATTTCAATGAAATGAGACTCTTAGACCAACTCAGTTTTAAAAGTAGGCAAATTTTGGACTTTAAACATTACTCCAATTGTACCAACAACCAAGTGGAGCTCAAATTGAAAGGACTTCACACCAAGCTAAACCAGTCCAGGTTTGACAAATGTAAGCACCTGCTAAGCTTTGCAGAAAACTAAATAGAGAAATTGGACAAAAAGCTTAAGCTAGAATGTATGTTGTCTGGTTGTAGTATAGCAAAGGACTTAATCACAATCCTGTAGCCACATCAATACTTCTAATATATGACAATGTGGCAAGTGAGTTGTGGAATCTGTGAAAAAACATCAACAGTAATAAGCAGCAGAAGTTGCTGTCATTTATTAAATTTTATAAAATTATATCGGACAGTTGTTTTGAGTCAAGCTATTTATCTTTTTAAGCTTTACTTGTCTTATGCAGCAAATCAGTTACTTATGGCCCATCCATGACAAATGTTTTTTAAGTGTGTGCAGTTGCATCAGTTATCAGACAACCACTTAAGCCCCTCATGAAGCCATTCAGTGATATGAGTTCTAAATTTTGTTTTTGATTTTTTATGATCAACATGGTTTAAAATGCCAGTTGGACTAGTAAAATACTGATTTACCTGTTGGACCAAGTGCTCCTTGTGTCATCTCAATGAACTTTCTTTGTGGTGACTAAAATGTTGTGAATTTACTTGAATGTCTCTCAGTTTCAATATGTTGGGTTGGTGTATACTAGTGGCAGGATGTCAAAGTCACTAGCCGCTATAATGTTTGCATATTCTATTTTGACGATGTTTGATTTGTACTTTCAGATACCTCATCTAAGACCTGCTCAGTACAAGAGGTCCAGGCTGTCCAGAAATCGCCGGACTGTGAACCGTGCTTATGGTGGGGTCTTATCTGGAAGTGCTGTCAGAGAAAGGTTAGCAGTCAATGCTTTCAAACCACTCTATTCCTGGTTTCATTTACATTTTTTTAACGATTTGTGTGTTCTAATTTAAGATGTTGCATTACACTAAGTTCAATTGCTGGAAAGGATAGATATAGCTGGCCCCATAGTTAGGACACTATGTCTTGCTGCTGCTACTGTTGTTTATCTACCTTCGTTTGTTTTATAGGATTATCCGAGCCTTTTTGGTCGAAGAGCAGAAGATTGTTAAGAAAGTTCTGAAGATCCAGAAGGCTAAAGAAAAACAAGCCTCAAAGAGCTAGACGAGTGAGAGAAGCATAAATGCTTTGAGTATGTATCCACACAAGGGAGGTGATAATGATCAGTGATGAGAGTTTCAATGTAACTGTTGGATATTAGGGGTTCTATGGAGTTGTTTAGCACAAGTTCCATAACCTAAATCCTCTGGTAATCTTTGATTATTTGTTATGCTTGAACTGTCATTCCTTGTATTCTCAGTTATCTAGTAACTATTTTTGCTTCACTGCGAGTTTGGGCTCTCTTTTTTGGTTGTACCTGCTACAAACTTGTCCTTGCAAACGCTTACGCAACAGCAGATAGGATTCCTAAGTTTGTTAATGGGGCTAAAATTATGGCTTCTCTCCGTTCTCATTAAAATGATCAAACTATGTATTGATTGGGGTAATTAAGGCATATGTATTGATGAACAAATGTATTATACGATTTAGACATTCCATTTCGACAACCCAAGAAGTTCGAAAATGTATTGATGAACATATGTATTAAGGCATATGTTAGTTTTATCAATAGAAGTTCGAAAATGATGAATAAAAAGATAATTTTTAATATTTTAATTATATTTTTTATAGTGATAGATGATAACGTTGTTGGAGGGTCATGAGTGGTTATTGTGGATGTGGACGATGAAAGAGAGTGACGACGAGAGGTGAGACGATGACGACGCTCTGCAATGTAGATGTAGAACAACGAAAGGGTTGCTTAACATCTACATTGGCGTCGATACAGTTATCGAGTGATACTAACCCAATTGTCGAGCGGTATTGACATCTACATTGTCATCATTTTTTTTCTTCATCCACAATAGTCACTTACGATCCCCAACATCAATATCGTTCGACATCATCGAAAACGTAACTAGAATATTAAATTATCTTTTTATACTTCCGTCGATAAATCTAACAATGTTAGAATAAATGGAGGTAGATGTTTCATTTTCATAATGGATCTAATTATGTGGATAATATATAATTAATCCCCATACGTGACCCCAAATGATTCAGATACCCCACAAAAGAACAGCTGAGGACGCATGGAAGAACTGAATGCGGGGGAAGTGGGATGTGAGTTATCAATTGCCATGTCTGCATGTCTTAACACCCAATAATACTTGGCAGTCTTACATGTCAGTATTCGATCGGTGCCTAAGGGATGATCGGTCAGCAATAATAACATCCGGGAGCAGGTCGCTGCCATTGAAGCATAAGAGAAGTGCTAAGCATAGTAGCTATGGACGCTCGGCAAAAGTATGCTTACCATTAAATAAGAACTAATCCAATCAGAACTATGATTGGATTGGGTCGAGTGGAAAATTATGGTGAGACTTCGTTCACGAAGAACGGAGAAGCGAAAGTATGTGTTCAAAGTCCTGCTCACGTAGTGGACAAAAGTGAATGAGTCGCAAGTTCATGTTGCTAACGCGATCAAAGGCGGACAGTTTTCTTGAAGTAATTTCCAATAGAATCTCCAACCAGGAAAAGAGATAAGCATATCGCTAGCAGTATCTTTCTGTCGGCAAATACTCGATATAATCTATCGTCATTTATCTTTTAAACAAGCTGCTTTCTAAGTTAAGAACTGAATGCAGCATCTCAAAGACTCAAACCACCACCTGCTCAACCATCCCAACCCCAATTCGACAAAATCCAACACCACTATTTTAACGAAGGCAATTCCAGATTTGCACAGTAGGCAAACAGCCAAGTCTAACGTTAACAAACACCAACAGACTTTGTTGCCAACTTTCCCAAACTTTTCCAGATCGATTACACAGAGCTGAATCTAAATACTTATAATTTTTCATTCTTCCCAAAAGATCAGATGCATTAGCAGTATCTTACCCTTTTCATTTCACCTTGGGCGAAGGCTCCAGTGGTAATGGCATACGAGATGAAGTAAATGCAGCAGAAAAGATAATTTATGATTCCATGAAACATTTATATATATATAAAGGAACATGCAAGAATTGCTCAAGAGTGAAGAATCAAACATTTCCGCATGATCCATCAATTAAAAGGAACACTGGAGAAAACAAAAATCAAACTGTATTTAGTCAAGTTGCAGCAGCAGTTGTCTAGCAAAAAATTATGAATAACGAAATTAAAATGTCCCTCTGTGATGAGATATTGAATCTAGCAAAATGAGCTTTTCACGATGGCCACCATTTCCATTATTATTTAAATCACTTGGTATGTGTCGGCGATCAGCTGAATCCTCTGCGAGTACTTCGGAGGAGCATTACCTCTGAGTGGCATGACATTTACAACCTGTGGCAAATTTGCAAAGCTTAAGCTTGCGAACTATAACCAAAAAGCAGGCATGTTAAAATGTCGTCTTCAAGAACAGATTGATGCCAAAGGAAACCCATAGATTCTTACAATCAATTCCAGAAATCCACAAGAAAATAGTCCATGATTAATTTGGATTGGATGAAAAGCAATATAGAGTTCTCTGCCAATAATGATCAAGAGTACATTACTAAGTTATTCTTCAACTAGATGCAACAGATTTGTGTTTTGGGTCCACCAGATTGTAATAAGATTTCAAATATATATACATAATCAATATACAAAGATAGTTCCAGGAAAATAAACTCAAATATGAAGCAGTTGATTAAAAGATGTCCAAAGAGTGCATACTATAGGTCTATAAGACTGCAATAAAACTCATTAGAGAAAATAAAGACCAAGTCCAATACTATAAAAGGATTCATGAGCACTGTGTTAGGATAGGTAAGTAGATGCTAGCTAAAAAGGGGTCCACCCATCAATTACATTACTAAGAGTGGTCCAGATGAGAGGATATTACACTTAGTGGTCTACGATACACAGCTGTGGAGAAAGCTTTAAAAGAACATGAGTTCTACTTGATCCCATTTAGCTTTACTTGTTCTCATGGAACCGGGAGCAAAAGGAGTTTCCCTGGTGGAGTTTCAGCATGTGTCGATAAATGTTGGCAAGCACATACCAAGTTGACACAATATCAGAAAAAGGAACAGTGCATCCCAAGGTTATATGCCAAACATCCTTTTAAAAAGATATTCGAACTTGCCAAAAATATCCATCTACTGTCATCTTTACTCATTATGGGAATGAACACATAAGGACAGCTTCATTAACTTCCAATCCTACTCTGATCCTCTCATATCTGCAGCCACCCATGAAATTGGTGTTGGTCACAGAAAGCAAGTAGGAAAGGCGCTATTTTCATGATGCCTAGTGTCAGCTAAATGTGTGGCCATGCTATGAAATCCAAGGCATGAGAACAAAAATTAAATCCCCGTTTTCACCCCGATAACATCAAATATATCCTATGGGAACAGTGAGCTAGCAGATACAATTGCTCGGTCTTAAAATCCATTCAATCCATGGATATATATGCACTTAATAATTAATATATGTATATATATGACAAGTAAATTAAAGCTATTAGATTTGGCTCTGTTTCAGACTAAACTTTAAAAAAAAATAAATTAACTAGAATCTAAAAGGACCTTTAAACTGGTTAACAATCTACAGAACAAGGAACAAGACCAAATTGTCTTACGAAACTTTACGTCTCTCCAGAAGAGAAATCGTTTGCCTCACGACCGGGTCAAAAATAAACTCTACAGAGTTTGCAACAAAACCTCAAAAAGTAGCTGAATGCCTTAATTAATAGTTACTCACCTTAACATCGCTATATGTGCTTGCAGCAGTAAAGCTAATAGCAATAGGGAAAAATAATGACGAATCAGCTGGAGGCAAAACAAACTCCATTGATCCACTGACAAGATATAAAATTAGAAAGGAAAAAATATATTAGTATTCACAAATGATTGGAATTTCAAATGTGAAGTAGATTTAATTGCATGAAGCATGCTTGTTGTACCTGCGATTGGAATGATCAATAAGAAGAAGGGACCACTCTAATGTGGAATTTCTTGAGTCATACCTGTAGACGGTTCAAAAAGCAATTAAACAATCTTTAAGAATGAAAAGTATCTTAAACTGCCAATTAAAAGATAATAACAAGAAGAAGGAGACACAATTCTAAAATCAGACAAGTTTGCCTTGAAAACAGAAGTTCCTTATCATATAGATAGCTTCATAATGGTTTTTTTTTTCTACATTATTCAAGCAGGTGTTACAAAATTGTGGAACTACATTAGATCCACTGTACTCTTTAAATCTAATATGCATTATGCTTTTGATAGTGCATGCTGATAGGGTCATGATAATACATACCAGGTATACATTGCCATGGATCATGCTGTAGTCTTGACTGTGCAAAGTACATACTACACAAGGACACTCTAGAACTTGTAGCAATACCAGAATTTGGTTCAAACTACTAAATCAATCCACTCAAAAAACATAAAATTTAGTTACAGACTGAAGCCTATATGGTTTTGAATGGGTCAGTATTTTGAATTTTTGTGCATGGATGGCTTGCACTGTGTTGACGTGTACCACTAAATCCATAACAAGGGTGTAATCATCTTTTCCATTGCAACTGACATGCACCGGTTGGCAAAGGACCCATACTGTCCCATGGCAGAGGAAATACTTGTGCTAGACACTTCTTTTTCTAGTTTGCATTTAAAAATGTTAGGAAAAAAGCACAATATTTTGCATGTCCATGTATCCCTTACCCTTTTACAATATGTATGTTTTCTTCCTTCTCATATTGTACATGTATCACAGAATAATATATTGTATAATAATTTAGTTTTCTTTTTAAATACAGCTGGAAAAAAAATAGTTTCATGAATTTTAGTTTCTAAGGGTGCAACAAGATCTTAATGGCTTCCATAAAATATTTTTGTCATGAGACCATCTGAAAAATGAGTCTCATGCTCACTTTAGCCTACAAAACATGTTTACTTTTGAATGTCATATGAATTTCTTCAATATGTTATTCAAGTTGACACATCACTTCTTTTATGTCTACATCTACCGATATTAGAGACCAAATATATAAATTACATGTGGGCCAAATTCAGTGAGCATGCCTTATTTGCTCTCGTTTGATTCTTTCTTAAGTTATCAGAAAAAACATACAAAAGACTGGGCTACAAGCACCCTGATTAATCTGAATATCAAGTGTAAGTTCTGATCTCTGGATTTTTTTAACATAGGCTGGATCAACAAGGAAGGTTTCCTGATCATATGTGTGCATGCATGTGATTGGAACATACCAAAAGCTTGACCATGAGACATTATAAGATAGAAGAGATATTCTAATAACCCATGAAATTTTATCTTCAACACAACAAAAAAAAAAAAAGTAAAATGAACTCTAAAAGTTGAGAAAATAAGTCATTAAATTGGATTATTGACAGTGACAAATGACAATAAGCTGCAGCTAAAGGGCCAAGAACAGGTATTTTACTACATTCAATTTGGTGCATAAATTGTATAAATTTCACTAAGCAATGGGATATAGAAATCTGAAATACATGTAAAAAGGAACTTCTTTGGTACCAAATTCAAAAAAATCAGTGAAATGACTAATGAGTAATAATAATGCTAAAAATAAAGGGATTTGCCAACTTAGAATCAGGTCTAATTATTGGCTTTACTAAAAGCAATTCCTTGTGTGGATAGGAATCTCTAATTGACCATGATATGAAACTTGATCTAAATGAAGTCTAAATAAAAATTATAGTTGAAGTAAACTTACTTCCATTCTCCATCTATCTGGCTTACATTTGGTGGCTCCCTTAGCGCAGGGAGAGGTATGGAGATGACAACATTCCTTAAGTCAAACATCTCTGATGCTTCATACTCTATGTTCACAAAAGTTTCACCGCTAGAAACAGAGGGCCAGCAATTGACTATAGATAAAGGAGAAATGATTAGAAGAACTTTTTTATCAACAAGGATCTAAAGAAGCACATATTACCCACCAGTTAGCGGCAAAGAGGCTTCATCCATGCCCTGAATTCTCCACTTCATAAGGCCAACATCATTTTGACCAGTCGGGAATGGCCTGTTAGGATCTTTCAAGCCTATAATGTGCTTGCTATTGAATAACTCTTTGTTGATGTTAGGATGGGTTTTGAAGCTGAGGCCATGAACATCTTGGTTTTCAATCTGGAAACAAGATACAGTTTCAAAGAATAACTCATGAATTAGATATCTATGAATAGAAAATTGATCATATATTTAATTGAGTTTCACATGTAGATCTTCCAAGACATCAAAAAGGAAACATTTCTTACATGCAATACCCAGAATCACAGGGTATTAACTTTCTGTAAGTTTTCTCCTAAAGTAGCAGAATGTACATGATAGCAACGTAAGTAACTTTAGCTTCCATAATTTTTATTATCACTTTAAAGATAGCATATTAAATCACCATGTCACTGGTCCATGGAAAATGTGTAGTCAGTCTAAAGCAGAACATAACAATAACAAAGTCCACGTAGTGGTTCCTACATATTCATCATGCAGGGCACTATCAAACAACAATTCGAGCAGCAATATTTTTAAGATGAGAAAAATAAATTATATAGTTGCAGCACAAGCAATATGACATTTGTAGATGGATGTGAATGAGCAAGAGAACCTGAAACTGGACAAATCCATCTTCTTGGTTAAGAATTTGAAGGGAAAGGGTTCCTTGGATATCAAAGTTATTAAGACCACCATCTCTCCTAATTACAACATTCAATCTCTCTTCAATAGTCAATGTGATGGGATCGGTTGGTGGAAGAGATGGCTTCGATTGTGCAGCAATTGGCTGCACATCCTCAAGAATTACTTCCCCTTCAGCTTTTAATGATTCCAAAAACTGGTTTGTCCTTTGTGTTTTGCCTAACTTCATACCAAGGCCTTTGGGGGGAGCAGTAGCAGATGCAGGTGGACGACCTGAGGGAGCAGAGTATTTAGTAGAAAGAAGAAACCATTAAAACATTAAAATTGAAATCACACTCACATATGTTTTTAACCAACACTTTATGCATGACAACCACTATAGATGCCTTATTATAATTGCCAGTTTAACTAAATCTGGTAAGGCTGATAACAACTGCTGATTGATGTCAATAGTCAAGTGCTTACAATTGTGAAAATATTGATTATTATTTTTGACATAAGGAAGCCTGGTAACACCCCAGTCACTACAGGGTTTATGAAGGGCACTGGGTAAACAAGCAAAGTTTAAATTCTGTGAAAGAAACATGAAAAATGAATTAAAGTTAAAAACTATTATTTCAGCATTTCACTGCAAAAAATAGTAGTGAGGAAACCAAGAGATAATCACACAAGAAAATTAGGAAAATTCATAAAAAAATAAAATAATTATATTCATCAGCCATGCACTCAAAAATTAAGCAATACAAATTATTGTAAACCTTGGTAAAGATGCTCATATGAGAGAACACACCAATAACAACATACCTTTGGGCTTGCTAGTTAAGGATTCTACATCAGTGCTCAATCCAATTCCAGAACCACTGCCAAAGCCACTTCCAGTACTCGAAATACTCATATCACTGAAGCTACTCTCAACTCTTCGAGGGCCAGACAAAGCCATAAATCCTCCTTTATCGCCTTTGTTCTTTTCAATCTGTCAAAAGAAATATGAATCTGAGATGTGATGATTGTAATAATTTCACTTGACCTCAGTCAAACCAAGCTAAAAAAATATACAGAAATGAAAATTGTAAATATGAAAGATCCTTACTGTCAAAGTTTTATTGCAGGAGAACTGATTAAAGAACATTCCCAAAGGTTGAGTCAATACAATTGGCTATTTTTTGTATATGATTAAGTACCAACCAGTGGATAAAAATCAACTTTCACAAACATATAGCTCAGCACTTGAAAATTTTGCCCCACAAAAATGTCATAACATCCTTCACATATTTGCACATAAGGTTTCTGATGGATAAGTGTTTTTAGCATAGTTATTAGAACCGGGCTGAACCAGGTGGAAGGACTTGAAAAAAGAGGAACTGGACAGTTAACTGATTTGATTCAATTATTGGATTGGATGTGTTGAAAAATTGGAATGAACCAATTGACACAGCCAGCTTTTGGATAACTAGTGTGAACCAACAGGGTTATATAAAAACCGATCCAGTTTTGTAATATAATGAAATACTTCTTAAATACTCTCAACTTAAATCATTTTATTATTTGTTTTGGAAAACATTTATGTCAACTATGAAATTAGGGTTAACGTGAGAAATAAACCAAGACCAATCAGACTTAATGTAATTACCCCCAATGTTTACATTTATAATGTTGATTGATATCAGGGTTCGCTATATCACTTGATATGGTATGGTACAAGCAACACATACTAGTCCAACAGGTGACCGACATGTGGACCACCCTGTACTGGGTGGTTATGAATTAGGTACCTTGCAGCGTTGGGGCACGGTTCGAGCCATCCTTCCATTGATATTGAATTATCTACAAAGATATGACTTGAATTGTTAGATTACGAGTTAAACTTTAAGATTCAAATAAATCAAGTAATAAATAGATCGATCGATGGATATACCTATTTTCAATTGTTAATTTAACCATTAGAACCAGTTCAATGGGTTTTTAAACCCTTTCCTCCCCCCTCGTTCAACCCCTTTCACTCTCTCAAGCTTTTCAACTCTCCCAAACTCATTCTCACATTTTCACTCTCTTAAACTCAAGCAAAGCTATGATTTGTGGATTGAGAGAGTGGACACAAAACGGAGCTCGTTGTATTCCCAACCATCGTATTATAAAAGATTTTATGACCAACAACTGTATGGTGGTAGTTGGTCATTCTTTTCCAAGGCTAATCGGTCTTATGAAAAATAATTCATACTTGCCATAGTCATACCATGGCAAGTCAGTGACGAAAGAAAAAATTCCGGTATTCTCCACCCACCGCACTAATGCATGTCATAGTCATACTTGCCTTAGGAGTCACCTCGGACACGTGTGGCTCACGATGGTCAAACTACAACCATCATCAAATTGATGCACCAATGACATATGGTGTATCAGTATACCATGTCGTTGAAGCAATTCTAAGATTGGATCCAACAAACATACCATATTAATATACAAATCTATAAGATCGAGGACCCCAATCGACCGCTTGTGGAGTCTCGTCATTCTTTTTAGTAGTAGAACTAGGTATATCCATCGATCGATCTATTTATTACTTGATTTATTTGAATCTTAAAGTTTAACTCATAATCTAACAATTCAAGTCATATCTTTGTAGATAATTCAATATCAATAGAAGGATGGCTCGAACCGTGCCCCAACGCTGCTCCTCAAAGCTCGAAAAAGATATGTTGTTATTCCTTCCTAGATTAGAATATTTTTGATGAAATTATACTAAACTTACATTTAGTTTCAGATTTAAAACCCTAATCTAAGTTTTTTCTAATTTTTCGAGCATTTACAAAGGTTTTTTAGGCTTCTTTCTGTGTCATCGACATGCCCCGCCATGCCAACACTCGGCACACTGATACTGACGGCACGTGTCGTGTCATCGACTCAGACTGATAAGTCAAACCCTGGTTGATATTATCATTTTTATCATTTTCTACACTACTTCAGTTGACCAACTAGTTTGACCAATGACCCAAGTGAGTAGGTCGCGTCCCGGTTTGTTTTTGAAAACTATGGTTTTTAGTTATTTACAAAAGATAAAAATGTTAAGAATCTAGAAAGGCTGCATTCTATAAAAGATACTGTTACATAGAAATGGTATCTAATATCATTAGAGACAGTTTCTGATTAAACCTACAGTTCCCTCATTCCAATGTTATGTACTCGTTAAAAAGTAGATGGGAGATTAGTATAATATAACTCATGCTAGTAACTACTGGCTTCAAAATTACTTACCAAAAACTGGTTTTTGCAGTTCTCATTCCCAAAATAACTTATGATATAATTTTCAAAATTGGCCAGATCTTCTAGACCAGGATCAGCCTTTCCAACCCACAAAATCTGAATTTCTAGATCAGAAATCTGCCAGAATCAGTCAGAGATCGGTCAATTTCGAGAAAAGTCCAAAATCAGCTGATTCAGGCTTTAGAGTTTCAGCTGCATCGTATTTTGAATGAGCTATTTAAGGATGGGAAAAGCAAGTGGGAAAGAGAGAAGGGGAAACACGAGAAGAAAATGAGGAAGGGGGACCAAAAGGTGGGGAAGGCCAGAGGGGAGGAGTGGAACAAAAGGACTTGCTTCACACTCCACCATCCATGAGCAACCATCCACTACTCTCCAGCCTTCATTGGAAGTTCACTGGTCACCAGCCACTCAGCTATTGACTCTGTACCACCTCTTCAAGTTCACAACACACACCATAATCACTAGTCAGCCCTGCCTTAAGTCCTCACACAAATCATGCATGAGTCACATAGGTATGTTATATCTAAATCCACACATTTATGACTATAACTTATTATAGTCTATGCATAAACTATATTATTAACTTAAAAATATCTGCAAATTGTATTACAATCACCAAGCTAAATACACAACTTATGAATACAATAAGTTATAACCTAATAACTTAAAATATATAAATATAATATTTATAACTTCATATACTATTTATCTTACATAGTCATATACATTTTTAATTACTTAATATATCTATGTTCTAAAAAATTTCACTATTTCCTTTTTCCCTTGTTTTATAATTTCTATCTTTTTGAATTTTTATCAATTCCAATCCCTCCCATCATTGTATCATCATTGGTTGATCCCAATTCCAGTTCCAATTTTGCAAACTATAACTAATATTATGTCGATTGGTGAATCATTACAGGAGTTTCACTCCTTGAACTTGAATATAATAGTCTAAATTTTGTTGCATGAATTTGGAGTCGGGATCATATGAAGAAAATCCACATATAAATTGAGCAATTCTGTGATATTATATGTTAAAACATATGCATATTGTGATAATGACTACAGAAAGGAGATGATGCAACTTAGTAAGCACAACTTTCTAGTGAGATTTTAACACCAATAGGATATTCTCATGAATTACCAATTGTTATTTGTGTTTTTATTATGTTCATTGTTGAAACCAATTTTATAAGTGTGACATAAGTTCTTTTCATTGATGTTAATTGATCACTCATTCATTTTCAACAGTAATAACAAATTATGTATTTCTTCTATTTTGTGATGTAATAGATGCTTATTTACTTTACTGTTCTGGTCGGTGTGTAGATGTTCTCCGGGCATTAGTGTACCATATTATAAAATAGAAGAGAGTATGACAGTGATAAAATGTCCAACAACCATAAACTACAAAACTTCGGCATTGAACTTAAGAAACATTTTGTAATTGATATATAAAAATACATTTGAAAAAGAATAGAAGATTTGACAGAAGATTTTTTTATTGTCATGAAGCCCTGCTACAAATGAAGTTACACAAGTTGCCCACGTGATATGGCACAAGTGTGACAACATGATAGCGCCATTCCTTGAATGTGACACAGCAAGTGAAATTACTGACATTTAATATAAAGTGTAATCAAATCAACTTGCACATAATCGAGCTCAAAAATGAATTGCTCAACTTGCTGATGTTTACAACATTAGTTCTTCATACCATGTCTTCTAAAACTCTGAACTTGCCTATAGTGCAAGAACTGGAGTTCTTAGTTATTTTAGATCGTGAAGCCTAAACTCTAACGTTAATAACTAATGCAAATCTTTGAGCTCTATCCATATATGACAAATCTTTCAGCTAAACACAAATTCATCATCATAAGACAACCTATAAAGGCATGCATACTCTCATGGATAATCACTAATGCACACAATATAGTATGTGTAACTTGTGAATAACCAACATAGATTATGATGTCAAAATAAAATCAGTTAGAGTAACTCAACTAAGCATGACTTCAACCAATGAAATAACATAAAGGAATGAGAAGTACTGGAAACACGATACCTTTTATATTACCGAACTTATGGAGAACAATTTCTTCACATGTAACAAGAAAAGAGATGTTCTCTTTTGCAGAAAATTAGCTATTTAAGAAAAGGGAGCAAAAGTGTATGCATACCTTGCTTTTGTCAATCTCGCTAGCTTTCCGCTTCATGACATCCTTAGTCTCATTGATTTTGCTTTGCATGACCAACTTATGTAATCTTTCTTCATGACTCTCCATCTCACAATACTGTTTAACTTGTGCAACATTCAAATTTTCTTTGTGCCCCAATGAGATGGCTTCATCAAAAGCAAAAATCAACTCAAAAGCCATCTTACCTATTCCCTCTTCATCTAATGAGGGTGAATATTCAGGCACCTATGTACTATTTAAGGAAACAAATTTAGAAAGCTTTTAATCATGAAAAAAAGTTCAAAAACATGAATAACCAACAAAGTTAGGTTAATGAAATCTCCAAGCAACTAATGCGGAAATATTTGCCCTAATCTAAGGCTAAGAAGTACAATTAGAAAAATCTACAAAGCAAGAAAACTCTGCATATGAAGTACCAGGAAATTAAGAAAATATATTTATATACAAGGAAGCAAATCTACTATAGCTCAAGAAAAAGCATCGGATACGATGTCAACAATTAACTAATTTAAAAAACAATTTGCCATAGAATGTAAAAAGGATACAAGTTTGGATAGGAGTCTCAATGTGTCCAGATCTTCAAGAATGTTACTCTGTTTATTTGTAACAAGTAGCAGATATAGTGCTTCTATTGGTTGGTACACATAGCGCACATTTTCAGTCTCAACAAAAGTATGTTGCTTTCCGGTTCCCACTAACTTTGGGAAGGCAGCTAGTAATCCTTCTATCCTTATTCGAGACATGTCCACAAACTGCCTTGAAACCAACACTGCAGTTTAAATCAAAAGGAATAGTAATCATTAGATAATATGCTCTACCATGTAATTAGGTTTTATTGAGTAAATCTGGATCATACTAGAATCTGAAGAAAAAGATAAAGTATCATAGTAAATCTTTTATCAATAAATATTGTGATCCAACCAATCATGGTCCTGCCAATACAGGATCCAGAAAAGGTCAAGATACTCGACGTTACTGCTATAAGAAGCAAGGTTGTTTCCTGTTTTTGTAGATACTATTACAAAACACTTTAAACCATGAAAATCATTCTCGACAATATTTTTAGTTTCTTGAGTACTACATAAACTAGAGCTGAAAGAATCCGAGGATACAGTAAGTGAAAGTAGCAACAAAAGAGTCCTAATGAAATCATGGTTTTGATTCCCAAATTATACATAATTTCTGACTTTCATACGAAGACAAGCAAGTAAAAGTAAGCTGAGTAAATTAGAATAAACACATTCAATTATTATTAGGATGAAGACAAAATGAAGCAAGACTCTAGGTGACTAGAATGCGCTATGATATGCGTAAAACTGATATTTCAAAAAGTAAAGATATAAATTTGAGTCCAAAATGTATAAAATAAAAGAAATAATAGAAACAAATAACCTAAATAACAATTTCAGGTATATTTCAAAAGTTATTATCAAGTAAATTTTGGAAGAAAAAAAAAAGCATCTGTTTGTTTTCATTTGAGCTGATTGGACAAAAAAAGAAAAAGAAAAAGAACTTTGATGGCAACCAATAGATCTGTCAGAATACTATTAACAATGGATGTAACCTCAATGAGGAAGGTAGAAGTTAAACATGCAGCCTACAAGGAACCATGTAGTGAGAGCATAATAGTCCAATTTAATGCAAGAGCACAAAAGCTTGGATATTAAGTCCAATGTTTCAATTGATCAAAATATAATAAAAAGAAACAAACACCTAATCAATTTGGGTTGAAAATGTAACTAAAGAAACATGGATCTTTGATTTAGGAAAATTAATTTCAATTTGAAAAGCAACAAAATCAGGGAAACATAATTAGGCTCCAAATCAAAGGTCCAAGCTATTTGAAATTATTGAAAATCATGGCAGCTGATTTAGATTATTAATATCACAATGCCAATGTGTTGGATAACAAATCTTCAGCGGTCAATAATAAATACTAAAATTTGTGTATATGAGGGCAACACAAAGTCAAACAACTATATTTTCTTATGTAGTTTAACTGCAATGAAGGACCAACAGTAAAGATCATTTGTCATAGTGTGATGTAGAAATTGAAAGTACCAAACTAATATGAAACCAACTTACCTTTTCCAGACTTGGTTATGATAGAAGCAGCAAGAACAACCTGATCCAACATACGACAAGATGCTTAGCAGGGTAGAGTCGTTTGGCTACCTCCTATCTGACTTAAACTAAGATGAACTATTGAAGCTTAAAACAACATCATTATATACAAAGGATCTGCAGTCCTGAATTTCATTAAAACTCCAAGCACAAAAAAGAATCCAAAGCAAGAACAGGCAAATTTTTATATTGACCCATTATAGCTACAACAAGAATCGTGAGTTATTTATTTAGCTTATGTAATTCTCCAAATCACTCCCTTTTTTAAATAATTGCCTTATCATTTTCAGAGTTCACATATTATCCCTTGACATCATATAGTACTGTAGTACCAAAAAATAAAGAACAAAGTAAATTAAAAATGATACCAATAATGGAAACAAAGCAGTGAAAGAAAACATGGATGAAATGCCAGTGTCTAAACAGTTTAAGGAATATTATATACAATTTAACTTCGCAACAGGAAAGTTTATAATTTTCAAAATTTATAGGGTTACAAATTATATTCCTCCATCAATAAAATAGATGAGCTAAATAAATTAGATTACCAACCCTCAACAAAATACGAGCAATATGGAAGAGTTTGCTCTTAAGTTAGCTACTAACAGATGGTTACTCTCCTATGGGAATTTTAAGGTCATCTCACTGTATTTTTCTTTTTGCAGCTCAACTAGGATCGGAGAACTCAGCTGTATAATAAAATTCCTTCCCAACAGTATAAACAGTTAATACTTATAGACAATGTATAAAATAATGCAACAGACAACTAGTTCTTCAAAAAAAAAAAACGTTACTGAAATGCGCATCAAAGTACTCATCATACAGTCACTGAGCATTTCAAGCCATATAAGTCAACTAATTATCTATGTCATGTCATTTGTGTTAATTTAGCGATGCATAATATATTGCATAAAATCAAATTTTCTAAAGAAACAAAATATCCAGAGATAGTCCTTATGTTAGAGTCCTCGTCAGATGAGCCACAGAAACAATTGGGTTGATGAAAAGGAATTAAACTAGATATATATCGCAACATCCTAGCATGTCCTCTAAGGCCAGTGACATGAACGGCCAAAAGTTCAATCAGGATGAAAGATCAACATTCAACTCATAATCATTATTTCAGAAAATTATTCTATAAGCCAGTATTATAAACGCTCGGGTCCTTCCATCCAGAAAATACATCATCTCTGTAACTGGTGAAGAATTAAAAATAGTGAGAAATTTTATTGGGTAGGTTAGCTTGGTTGTAATTGGACCATTCAATCCAACCTGTACAAAATCGATAAATTGCATCAAACCTTAGTCAAGTTTGGTTGATTTAAAAGAAAATCATATTTATTAAAGCAGCCGAAGGAATTGATTTAAAATGTTAAAACAGAAAATGGTTTAAGTACTGATCAGCTTGCAAACACAACATAGTCCATAGCCTGATATACTAAATGCTACTCGAAAATGTGTTAGCATGCACAAGACAGATGAGCATAAAAGCCAACTTACGCCAGTAGATTGGATAGGTAAAAAACGAAAAACAACATTACTATAATTTCATACCATTTTGAACGAATATGACGCTCCAAGCAACTATCAACCCAACTGAACTGGAGGAAAATATTGGTAAAATATACTGCAGAAAATCTGACAAAAGAATCAAGCAGTTAGATTATCATTTTAAAAAAACATTTTACACCCCAGAACACAGTCTCCGACAATAATATATACATTAGAAAAAGTTCATAAAATCATAAATGGATAAACTAAATTTTCTTCATTGTAAGACAACCGGCGACCAATCTCACAGACCAAATTAGCAAGAAGATCACCAGAGTCAGGACAAAAAAATGAAAGCACGCAAATTTTCACTTATTTAGGACCTATCAACACTTTGAATTCCCTCATTTACATACAAAAATCTATAATTATAGCAGATCTATCTAAGTGTCGAAAGTTAATATGTAATCACACCAGTTTCCTACGTATATTTCATACCCAGGAGAGATCAACGACGCGATCAAAGACGAGATCTAAATGTAATTGGATCCAAAAGAAGATAGAGAACAAATACTGAGAAATAACATTGAGAACGATGGGGGACGCCGGATTCAAGCGAGAAACTCGAGATCCATTAACATCGAAAACCCAGATTGTTGCAAAGCGCGTCGAAAATAACAAATCAAACGACGAAGATCGGGAACAAGAAAGTAAATGGGACACGATAACTTGGTTCAAACCTGATCCAGGAGTTTCAGCGGAGATCCGTCGATGCACAGAGGGCGAGGAAGGGCGCTTAAGAAGATGGAGCCGAGGACCGAACGCCACGAGGAGAGAGACACACGTGATGGCGCGTATATAACGTGAGTTCAGTAATGTATATAACGCACTAGTTCACTATTAGCTCGGGAATACCGGATCTCGACTAAGGTGCGACGCCACCAAATGGTAGGCGGATCGGATTTAAATTCACTGGGGTCAATCGGATCCCAAACCCGACGGAGATACCTGATACGATCCGACCCAAATCACGACGAGAAGACGAAAAGTGACGACGGGAAAAAAGTGGGACGGTAAGGCCGAAGGATCGACCGCCTTTAGTATCTGTTTCGTAGTTATTTTTAGTAACTATATGAAACAGTATATGTCGATATGTCGAACGTGAGATATCAATTTTGGACTAATATTTAGAATCTTGCTATGGGTTACTGTATTAAGACTCATTTGGATGCTACAATTTAGAAACTATAAGTAGGATACGAGATTTATTAAGCTTTTCGACAGACATATCAATCATTAACAATAGGAAGAGAGGTGTTAGCACTAAATATATCGCTTTCATATTTATCGGTATTATAGGGGGTAAACGTAACGCACTAATATGTCGCTTGGTAAGGATACATTGTACTGATCAGACCAATTGTCGAAACTGGCAGGGATTGGTATTTAAAACATTGGTGTGAAATTAAATACTTAGATTCCGAATTCGTAGGTTGATTGAGGATTTCTGCATCCCACGACATAGACTTCAACATTGATACTACGAGATCATCTCAAACTCCTACAAGTGGGATTCAACAAAGAGCCTTTGTGTGAACACCACCACAAGGAAGACAGCTAAAAGATTCAAGGGTTCCTTTTTGGGTGCACAACATAATTATTGCAATGAAAAGATGATGGCGATTTAGATATTACATCAGTTAATTGGCGAAATATGTTCTTAGCACAATAGCCAACAATGGCCAGATTGTAGATCACAAACTTACACATCTCGGACAAACTGGTACAAGCATGGAACAACCTGAGCAGTGCATGTTTTTAGCTGCAGTGATACTATGATCGGTAGAACTCATTGCACTCTTTGGTGGCTGTTGTACTGCATCTGGGGGATGAGAACTTACCGTTCATATGGGTTTCTGAAGTTTCTTAGTAGTTCCGGGATGTCATATGCCAGCATATCGTCGACAGCCTGTATCATTTTTGGCTTCAGTTTCTCGAACTTGTCAATGCTGAAACCACCTAGGATTTCTCTGAAGTGCTCAGCATTGGGGAAATCCCCGGCTGGTAGATGGTATTCCCGTTGAACCTGCTTTAAAAATACATGTGAGTCTATAGGCATTATGAAGTGGCCATAATACAAAAAGAACAGATGGTGTAGCTATAGTCTGTAATTAAATGTTGAGATGCTTCAAATGGAAAAGAAAAACCACAAAAATATAGAAACTATTACTGAAAACAGACGAGAGAGAGAGAGAGAGAGAGAGAGAGAGAGAGTTCTGAAAAACTAACTGAATAGGCAATAGAAAAATTAAATGATCAATCTATTCTGTGCTCTATCACATCCATAATAAGAGCAAAGGAAGAAAACAATTGCTGGTATATATCTGTGAAAATTATTAAATTGCACAACATATTAAAGATACAGTAAGCTTACCTGACAAGCATGCAGTGCATAAATGTGTAAAAAATGTGCTAATAAATCAGCAGAAAGAGAAAAACTCCAGTTTCAAAGTCAATGAAAAAAACAGCAGAAATAAGTTGGAATTCACAAAAGAAATATGTAGTGCCAAATTAACTTTCAGTTGATGGGTGTGAAAAACAAGAATTAATTTGTTGATATCCACCCATTAGATCCATGATTAGAAGCAACAGGTCAATAATCCAATATTTGAAAGAATTATCAAATTAAAGATCAAGTATGGTAAGTTCATCAAGCAAGATTCCCAGTTGACCCACAGTGCGTTGACATGAAGCAATAAAGATGAAGTCAAAAAATTAATACTCAAGAAAATAAATGTGCTGGATGTGCACAGGTACAAAGGAATGGACCCCTTGCAGGTTCTGTCACAGCCTCAAAAAATCAAGGTTGGCGAGATTTATTTAATGAAAAGAAGGGCTATGAACCATTCTGACTCTTCATTTGACAATTTCCTATACTTAGACACCATCAAATGGACATTTTTCGGTCATTTTTCCATCTCTCACTATAGCCTATGTACACAGGTTGACAAAACATATATCTGCACACATCTAAACATACACATGCAATATGTATAGGTGATATTCTCAAACTTTCAACAACCCAAGGGTGAACTGAAAATATTGAAATTCAGAAGGTTTGCATTTAAGAAAAATATTTAGAAGAAAAACTCAGACGTTTTGCATAATCTAAATATCATTATAATATTCGTTCAACAGCATAAAAAAATGAACAAGTTTTTTTATTTTTTAAACATAGTTTATGTGGCATGTACCTACTGCATGCTATAAGTTCATATGCAGAATATGCAGCAGCATATGCTTATGGTTATGGCCAATGATAATAGAAGTCTAATAACATGCATTTTTAGCTATTCCACTGTTTCCACTAGTTCTTGACTCGACAGCAACATACATTTACAAATTTATTATTTATTATTTATTATTTAATTGCATATTTTAAGATTGTACATCCATTGTGTGGCAACTTCACTGCTTGCATACCATGGTTGCTTGAACATTGCATCACTTTGAGATGCTTGATATCATGCTTTCTACATTATAGAAACAGAGGTTAAAACAGAAATGATCCTTTCATATCTCAAACATACCGGTGTATGCATCACTTTGAGATGCTTAATGTCATGCTATAGAAGCTGAGACTAGTTTAAACAAGAAATGATCCTCCCATTTCTCAAACATGCATGTGTATCTGCTTGCACAAGCATGGTCAACAACTAAATCATGTGTACATGGAGCAATATTTACATACAGTCCTCGTTAAATCATAAAACATTTTTATGCACTTTAAACAGAAAAAGAAACATTACCTTTGCAAACTCATCCTCCAGGTTATCAATGAGCCGTTGTTGAGCCTTTGCCTTGCCTAGCATGGCTGGCATCTCGTTTCTCAGGTGGCTAATAATGTAAGAATGAATCTTTGCCGCTCGAGCCCTCTTAACAAATTCGTTGATCTGAAACCAAATGAAGATTAGACTGAACAGGTTATAGAATCCACATAAAAAAAGAAAAAGGAAAGGAGTTGTCACAAGATTACCCTGCGATCACACGCCTTCTTAGGAATATCTTTCAGATCAGAAAGGAGGTCATCTTGTTCTCTTTCAAACAGTTCCTTTCCAAGTGGACCAACAGCTGCTTCGTTAATTGGCTTGTCATTGAATGAACTGTAAATTATAATTAGAAAAGTCTTAAACAAGAAAATTACAAAATGAACTCGTTAACCCATAAGAGTTCTAATCCTAGTGATTATTGTATGGTAAGAATTAAGTCAAAACTCCAGCTCATGCTCCTAGGAACATGTAATTTCTTAAGGATCAAAAATGGTTTGTAAGATAAGCTAGTAAAAAAATTAAACTTATGCATGAAATCAAACTATTCAAAGTACAACCATAAGTATTACAAACACACCCAATATAGACACGCATTACTTCAGGAGTATTCAGAACCTTCCCAAGTGACCACATCAATGCACCATAAACTCTCATTAGCTGCAAAGAAAATGCAACTCAACCAGGTTAAAAATATGCTGTGGTTTAAAAATTGGCAAAAGCAAACTAAGAAACTGCATAAGAGAATATAAGTGATGATCTCATGGTAATACAAAGAATTTAATTTTAAGTGTTTCACCTGCTGTGTGTCAACTTGGTCTGACTTATTTAGAACCACACGTATTTTGTCATCATGACCACGCAGAGATCCAATAACACGCTTGAACTCATCACTGATGTCAAGCTTATGGGGATCAAATAGAAGAAGTATAAGGTCGCATTTTGCTGCAAACCATGATGTCACACCAGTAAAGTCATAACTGCGTTGAGTGCGTTGTTTTTCTCCAGAAAGAACCCCAGGAGAGTCAACAAATGTGATATGTTCCAGAAGCTACACAAATACAGAGTAGTTAGCTTCTAAATAATATACACACCTTCCAAAGAAGCTAAGATTAGACCATACCGGATTTGGCATTTGTGAGCACTCAAATTTTGACAAAAATGCAGTTCCAAACATTGTAAGACCACTGAAAGCCATATCCGCTTGAACGGCTATGGTGTTCCCAGGAATAGTCCTTTCATCAGGTCCCGACTGAAGAAGTGAAACTAGTGAGAACATACTCCAGTGGTAATATTGGTAACATTTGTTAGCTACACAAGCTACATCTCTGGAAAAGGCACTTAAACTACATAAGATAACTTTTATCCTACTAATATTACCAACATTTCTGCAAAATTAATGTAAGCCACAAATGAAAAATGGCAATGCATCAAAGTGCACAGTTCCATGCATGCAAGCTGGTGAAAGTCAGTCCATGCTACCATAGGACAGAGTTCAACATCAAACAGAATGAAACATTTAACAGCATTGCACGATGACAAGGTCTTAGACATGTTTTTTCTAAAAAATGTGCAACACGGCATGAGTAAGAAATCATCTCAGCACATGGCTGGCATAGACCTAGCATATGATTCTTCAGTCCTTGTTTAGTAAGTTACTACTACTGGCAATTAACCACAACTACTGCAAGCCACATGAACTACTACCATGAGAATATTGTGAGATTGACATAAAGGGCACTTATTTGACAGAATCTCTTACCAAAACAGTAATCATAAGTAAATAGTGAATCAAAAATAAACTACATCAAAATTATTCAACAAAAAGTGATATTAAAGATAACAGAAACCTTATAAATCAACAAACATTTATAATAGCCAAATAAGAAAATTAATAATGACAAAACTATAATCATATAATGAATGGTTCATCAGATTGCTCAATCCTGACATCATCTCGCTTATCTGAATAGGGGCATCAATCAAGGGCAAAACAATTTTTGACCAATTCGTCTATTACCAAAAAATAAGCCAGACTAAGCCTTGATCAGTTGGACCTACTGATCTAGACCAAAATCAAATGAATCGGACTCATCCTAGAGAAGAGAGGTAAAGGAGTGAGAAAAGCAACTATTAAAATAGCACAAGAACAGGGAAAGAAGTTGAGAGAGAAAAGCTCTAATTATATCCTAGTACACAATCAAAGGTTACTCATGGTTTGCAGCCACTCATCATTTGTGCCACTTGCTGTAGGGATGGAAAGAGGGAGGGAGGAAAGAAGGGAAGAAGAGAGAGATGTTGGATGTGTCAGAATTTCAGACAGACCTTCTGCGATAATCTAGCTGCAGTTTCAACAATTCAGTGGCATTCTTAGGTCTCTTCTGTAGGCATACAGCCTACGAGTCTCCTTAGTGCTTCTGTCGGGCATATTCATGAGACTTTGTTGTGAATGTCAGTAATGGGTCCTCTGCATTCATCACTAGAACAAACTTGTTGAAACATAAGAACAAACTTCTTTAGATAATATCTTCTCACTCTTGCAGACTTCGAACATTTGATGCCGAACCATAGCAAAGATCCCAAGGATATCTTGCATAACACATAATCAAATAACAATCAGTTTAGAATCAAGGCTTGTATCTAAAGGAGTTAATTAGTTTACTCAAGATATATGAACAAAGCTAGATATGGAGTTATGAACTAATCCCTAATGGCCTAGAATGTTTATCAAAAGCCATAGCATCAGCTATCCTTCGAAGCCACCAGACACTTCACTCTTCTGACAACCCATGTGTGTGATGTGTTTATCAAAGTCCTTTTTATACTTGCACGAGCGACCATCTCTCATCATTTAAAAATTTAGCATTGGTGAGTAATATTGTAGCTTAGGTTGACAATATTACACTTGAATAATTTTATGACTAAAAATACAGGGCATAAAAAAGGTCTCGAGTAAAATAGTCAACAACTTACATAGCAGTGATCAATTGTTAATATAACTAGCTTGCACAAAAAAAGAACCAAACAAACAAATACATATAAAAAAGTAGACAAAAAGCATCTCCAGGTTTTTGCATACCATAACAACAACAAATCGGTCAGTTGTAGGCTCTGGTCCAATATGAGCACCTGCATAAACATCAAAGACAATAGCATATTACAGAATTCTTGCTTCTTTGACAAACAATAGAAATATTAAGAAATGCCGATAATAACCTGGGTAGCTAGTTTTGAGTAAATGTTTTATGAATGTCGTTTTTCCAGTAGAATATTGACCCAAGAGCATAACCATGGGCTTAGCATCAAAATCACTGTTGGTCTGCAAAAACAGCAAGGATGGACAATGACATCAAATTTTAATGGGGATATCTAGGTGGTAAATGTGTTGACAGTACATTCTTAATTAACAGATTTATACACAAAATGCAATAACTTTAAATGCAATTGCAAACAAAGAATAACTCAACACAGCCAGACGCACCAGAAGGGGTGAAACAAAATCGTTGAACCGGTAAGTAACTTCCAAGGGCTTCAGCTTTTCAACATATAATCTCTTCAAACCATCTATGATTGAAGTAACTTGGCTCAGAGGTATCTGACATCAAAAGAATAACCAAAACTATAGAAAAGAAGAAAATGCTAGCATAATGCAGAACTAAAACAATGTACAAAATTTCTCAGAGAAGTACCTTTGAAATGAAACATTAGTAAGCTACTAAAAATGATACAATATAAACTGCTAAAGTGGTTAATCAAAAACAAAAGTACCAAAACCAGTATGAAAAAAGATAAACAAGGAAATGCAAGCAGTAACTTCAGTGAGACTTTTTACTGATGACCAAATGGTCCCTTTGAACACCTATCATATCACAAGTTCAAATAACCCAGAATGCACCCTAAATACACATTTTCAGAAGCTAGCAAATGGACCCTAAATGCGGATAACAAATATTTCCTTGCATTTTAGAGTTCCCAGTCAAATTACTATATTAATACTGTTCATTGTTATCAAACATGGGTAAACCCAATTTGATCTGGGGTGTGATATGCAGTTCCTGACCATGATGTGGATGTTTTATCACGCCAGTGGTTTTGCTGGACAAACTGATCAAAAGAAAAGACAGAAGAATAGGAGAAGAATAAAAAAAAACTTTAAGAATTATTGCAGTCGAATAACTAAAAGAAGTAATGACCTTGTCAACAATGATTACAAAAGGCGCTCGGGCGCTCGCCTAGGCGCTTGGGCGAGGCGAGGCGAGGCCCGAGCGCCTCGCTTCACTTCCAGGCGGCACGCTTCAAAGAGGCGCCGCCTGGGCGCTCGCCCGAGTCTAGGCATCGGGTGATTCGGGCGAGCGCCCGAGTTAAACCAGGAGACCGAACCAGAATTTTAGTTCTGGTTCAGTCTCCGGTGATTTAGTTGGTTCGATTGAACCAACTAAATCATCGATATCAACCTCCCTCTCGCGACTTCCCCAACCCTAACTCTCGCAATTTTGGTCTCTATTGCCGCTGCCACTGTCGCCGCTCGTCGCTCCCGTTGCCATTTTCTGCTCTCGCTGTCGGTGGCCGCTCCAGCTGCCGGCTGCTACCATTGCCATTGCCTTAGCAGACTCGGTCTTCCTTCTCAGTTCTCGCTTCGATAGTATACTATTAACAGTATATTAATAGTATACTGCTAACTATATACTAATAACAATATTTTTATTTATTAAATTAATAATATATTATTTTGATTTTAATACTATTAATTTTTATTTATTTGAAATTATTGTTAGGTTTCAGGATAAACGGCAAGTGTACAAAGCCTCACAAGTTTACAGATTTTGTTAATTTAATAATATATTTTTATTTAAATAATTATATTTTTTAACTATATTGTACATTTTATATTTTAGCGCCTCATTTCGCTCGGCCGAACGCCTAGCGCCTCAGGCGATTTTAGACCTTGGCGTCTTTTAGCGCCTAACGTTTTTTAAATCACTATTTTGTCAACAAGTTTCACCTTTATCTAAAAGTAGAAGGTAATGGTAATGAATAAAAAAAAGAGAGAAAAGAGGATAAATTGCTTTTGCTTTAAGAAGCAATTGGAAATGTCAATGGCAATAGCCATGGTAATGGTATATCGTCCATTGTTTATCGCTTTTGATTTCTTGTCCAGCTGCTTGACTTTGTAATTTGCTTGGTTTTTGTATGTTTTTCCCTAATTTTATGCCAAGCCAGTCCACATAACTGCGCAACCTACGGGCTGATTTCTTCGAGGCAGCTGTGCTGTCACGAACAAATTTGTACACAAGGTGCACGACAGGCAGAGGGCATGCAATAAGCTTAGCAGTCCCATTTTGGTTGGATTTTATAGTCGTTTTAGTCATGTAACATAGGTTGTGTACAACACTACAACTATCACACAAAGGCAAAATTGCCCAAGAACAAGCCATCCAAAGGGTCATTTTTGGGATTTTCTAGTTCCGCAGAGTGGTGTGAAGTGTTAACAAGTACAAAACCCTAAAGCTACTCGGGTGGCACATGATTGGGTGAGCCTTTGGGATATTATCTAGGGCTATTTCGCTATATTATTCTGTAGCAGCAACATGTGGGAACTTGTGAGGACTTTTGCCGCAATGGACTACCTTGGACCCTTTGTCGCGTGACCGTTCAGAGCTTCTAAAATCTATGTTTGTAATTTGTATTATCTATCAAGTGTTTACTGAAATGGCTATTTGTAGAACCTCGAGTTAAACACTTCCTCTAACATATTTTCTCTTTTGCAGGTCCTTAAGGGACCATAAGAGGTTTCATGAAGGCTAACATATTGCGAACGGACACGTAAGGGTGCTGCACAACTTAGGCAAAACCAGCTAAATCCATTACATATGGTATCAAAGTGAGACAAGCACACTTAGAAATACTTGGCAAAACATGGGGGACCTAGTAGGGTTGCATTAAAGGCAATCAATGCGTGTAATCATTTGAGGGAAACGAGCGTAGAGATATAGGGAAAGGAGTCGCTCAGAGTAGTGGACATCTGAGGTTGGCATTCAACAGAATGCCCAGCCCTTCGCGCGAGAGGCACCACAAGGACAAGCAAGTTAGGAAAAACGCATACTACACAAAGGTTAAGATGGTTGAGTTCGAGCTATGACTCAACATTGGCAACCAAACTTGATAGTACTCAAAGCAAGCGAGAGCGCTTGACAAAGGATGAGACCATGCAAAGAGAGATGTGTTGCTTAGTGACTAAAAGAGTTGTGCAAAACTCACAAAGGTAACAGTAATTGCTAACTTGAAGAACTTGGTACTTATACAAGAGCTAGTATGCGTACGATGGACTATCCATGGCCATCCCAAGGCGATTGAAACTTAACACCATGGAGCATGATAATTTTCTCTTCGGCATGGGAAGGATACGTCCAGAGGAGGCTGAACTGTGCAGTAGGTTAAGCATATCACTATGTCTTGAGGGGTACAACGGGAGCTGTATTGATGATGAGTCACAACCTAGCAAGTGTGTTCGTAGTGGTGGAACAGTTGATAGTTTGTTCAACAAGACGGAATAGTCCAAGAAGATGGTCGTCTCCGAAACTTCCAGAGGGAATGATGCGAAGAGGAAAGTTGTCCAACGGGATAAATATCCAGGAGGGATAAGTTTCGATTCTCTAGAGGGAGAATCATGTGCAACGGACTGCACATGTTGAGGGGGGGTCTCTAAAGACAATAACTCTATAAAGCTTAATGGACCGAGCAAACGACGATGAGTCATCGCATGATCTCGCACAAGGTAATGCATTTGTGGATGCATTACAAGATCAAGTAAGGGAGTAACCCAAGACAATACCAAACGAAGGCACACTTAGAGCCAATGTGGAGATTGGACTTAACGGAGGGATGACCCGTGAAATGGGGGGGCACAAGGGCTACCATCAACTCAATGCAAACCGAGAAGCAAAGCAACTTAGGTAGAACTTGGTAAAAAGCCCAATCCGCATGAAGGAAGTTGACATAGAAGACAAGACATGGAGTGAAGGAGGCGCGAAGCTTTCCCTGGACAAAGGTCAAGGATAAGAACTCTTGCAGAGGCAAGAGCGAGATCATGTCATTCAATAGGTTCCTCATTCCGATGAAGTGAATTCATCTTGCATGCTATTAGTCGAAGGGAGTTTCGAGGCATATGCGCTTTATCTCGACAAAGTAATTGACGAAGGGACTAAAGCGACTTAACTTGTGAAGGCAAAATTGGGGTAAGAAGACATTGGCACTAGAAAAGAGACACAGACGTGGGTACTCTTGAAAAATATGTTCTGGTGATATCATTCGAGTTACCGCAAAGGAAGTTGTGCGCAACGAAGATTGCGATAGGGGTAACCCAAGATCTAGATAATAACGCACCAATTTTAGCAAAATCAATGTACTTAGAGAGCTGTTGGGCAACGACTATCCTAGAGTTGCGCTTCATCTGTGACCCAAGAGCAGATGGACGAAGATTGATTGCCAAAAGAGAGAACACAATCAGAGGTGTAAGAGGCCCAGTGATGTGCTCTGTTGGTGGAGGCCACACATAGAGAGATCCCAATCCGAGTTCATCCCACAAAGATCATAATATGGTGGAGATATCACCAAGCGACAACATGGTGTAACGGATTAAGGTGAAACAGTTCAAGGCAACATGACACACACGAGAGAAGGCCCGTGGGGCACTTGATCATACAAAGGTATAATCGAGAGCTACTGGAAACTCCACTTCGATAACACGATAGCAAGAAGGGCAATGGATTCAAAGAGTAAATGTCATGATACAATAGAGGCAATTCTTTGGCGCGTGCATCGAATTTTGGATCGAATGAAAGCCCTGGTCATTAGTATATTGAGGATTGTGTACCATCGAGAGAGATTTCGAGTGCAAGTATCAATGAGTCCCAAGGGGGGTCTTGATCATACAGAGGTATGATCGAAGCAACTGAAAAGTTAGCTTACTCCGAAACTCATATTTGCTTAAGGGAGCTCGACAAGTTGAAGGATAAGGCCGAGCAAGCGATCGTTGCTACCAAGAATGCAAAAGAGAACAAAATCGACACGACCCCTAAAACATGATGGCGGAGGCCATGCATGGGAGTTGAAGTCTATCGTTCCATCAACCAAGGGGAATTGTTCAGAGAACACGAATGTGTTGAAGTAGATGGTCAAAAGAGGTGAGGAAGTGACGAGTCTAAAGGGACTTAGCTACCCAAAACCGCACGTTGAATAGGATGGAGGTGGACTCGGAAGAGTACCACAGTGTCGCAGAGGTGGATCTACCGATCGCGAAAAAGGAATCAGATACGAGGCAAAGGATAGTAGGGCCATAGGCAAAGCAATGGAGTCATCAGTCCCTTACTCTCATGGAGGGGGACTAAGAGATGGAGAATACAAATGCAAACTCCAAGTACCATAACAAGGCCAAGGAACTTCATAAGGCCAGTGTTAATAGGCTTTTCATCAAAATAACCGAAAGTGGGGGTCTTCGAGACAATGCAGAAGTGCTCAACCAAGTGCTATACCTTTTCTACTTAGAGGAGTGGACGGTGGAAATGATGAAGACAGTACAATCCTAGAGGCAACCAAAACTTTCAGAGGTTTGCTCCAATTAGGGTGAAATTTTACTCTTTTCTGGCAAAACTTGTTACATCCTATAAGTTTGATGGCAATAAGGAGAAGTATTGCAGTAGCTAACTCAATGCAAAGAGTGCAAACACTTCAAGTGCTTTAAAAGTATGAGCAAAAAGAAGGCCTTTGCTGGTAATCAGCTTGATGCATGAAGTACAACCCTCAAGGAGGCGGGCGAATTCAAGTAACATTTGTCTTCTCAACTCTTAGGAGAATGGGCAAAACCAAGTACTTCAGTTTTCTTATTTATCCAACAAAAGACATCTGCATATGTTCAAAGACCCTTCGAAGAGACTTGATGAAAGATAATTATCAAATCCTTACCAATGGTAATTGATTCCACCAAGAGTACATTGTCCGCTTCATTTACCAACAGAAAGCCAATCGAAAACGAAAGTGATGCGAACCTACTTGGAGGCGACAACTAAGTTATAGAGGAATCGATGAAAAAATTTTACAAAAGAAAAATCTCAAAAACTTTAAAGTCTACAAGGTGATGCTCGTAAAAGCTCCAACAGGCATCCACCCAGTTCAAGCGGCACAAGACGTTTGAGAAATTGACGCATAAGGTCTCGACGAAGATGTCGAAGAAATAAATGTGAGAGAATGTCACAAGTAAATCTATACATAGGGTGTTTGATGTAATATTTGTGTATATCCGTGTTTTTCGATTTTGTTCATACTTTACACAGCATATAAGGGGCTTGTAATAAGCATGGCAGCCCTATATTGGTTGGTTTTTGTGGTCATTTCAGTCCTATAAACGCAAGTTGTGTGCAATCATCGCGCAAAGTCAAAACTGCCCAAGAACAAGCCATCAAGACATCCATTTTGGGTTTTTTTTAACTTCGCAGAGTGGGGTAGAGTGTTGATTAATACAGCACCCTGGAGCTACCCAGGTGGCACATAACTAGATGGGACTTTGGGGTATCGTCTAGGGTTGATTTGCTATCTTGTTCCGCAGCAGTGTCATATAGGGACTTTTGGCCATGAGAGACCACCTTGGATCCTTTGTCACGCAATCATTCAAAGCTTAGGAAGCCTATATTTATAATTTGCATTGTCCATTAAGTGTTTGTTGAAATGTCTGCTTGTGAGATCCCAAGTTAAACGCTTCCTCTAACCCGTCTTCTCTTTTATAGGTCCTTAAGGGACCATAAGCGGTTTCGGGGAGGTTAACCCTTTGCGGACAAACGCGTAAAGGTGTCACACGACTTAGGCAAAATCAACTAAATCCATAACAGTGCAGCATGAAATATTAATCATCTTAACGCCATTGAACATCTCAACATCCTTAAACCTCGGGTGGGCTGGATGGGGCTTTAGGTAGTGTCAATGATTGGTTTGAATAAAAAATAAGCACCCTTGAACCCCAGAGTTTGTAAATAAATCGTGTAGGCTTACTAAGCGATTCGATGATGTTTGGTTAAGTGACGTCATTTTAGTGTTCAAAGTCCTATTTTCTTTTGCCTTTCAAGTGTTTGTAGAATTGTTTAAGTGATGCGCTTTTGTTCAAGAAAGACTTGATTATCCTTGCTTTAGGAATGATAAATATTCTCTTTCATAGACCCTTTACGAATGGCAATCATAAGGGTGCCTCATGATAGGAGAATTCAAGAGTCTATAACAAAGTGATACCTATTAATCAACCCGATTTATTAATCTATAATCATATGCAACATTCACCATAGATCATAGAAAAGCGAACATATACAAAATGTAGAAACTTTATTATTCAATAACTAATCAAACAATGACATTATGATCAATAAGAAAAACATCAAAACTAACAAATTTTCCATTTGAAGTAATGACTTGATTATAAGATAATAGCAAAATGAGAGAAACATCAACAACCTAAAATTACACCTACTAAGAAATACCAAATGTTCAAATACAAAGCTAAATCACATAAAAACTAACAAAAACAAAAGGGTTTTACTTTTTCATATGTGCAATCAAATATATCAAAATACCATATTTTCCATTACAATATTTGAAACCACATAAATGTCATTAGAAAATCAAGATATGGTCATACCAAAAAGTTGATATTTGTTCTTAAGTACAATTTAAAATTAAAAAGGTTTACGTTTGCAGTATTCTACTCAACTGGATGTAGTGTTACCAAATAATCTAAATTAGGTCAGCTTGGAAATGATAACATACTCAGACCAAGTATTTTGCATTCATAAAATTGATGTTTAAACTTTAAACTATATTTTCATACAAGTCAGAGGAAAATAAAAGTTAAAAGGTATTAAATGTAGTGTATATTCAATTAATAGCCATTGTTTGTTAAATAATGTAGACAAAACCTAACATAGTGACATATCTGAGTAAATATTAGTTTTCTAGTAGCATAATATATTTCATAGAATAAAATTGCAAATATGGTATGTTGAATTTTGAGTAGCATATTTTGTTAAAATTCCAGCAGTTTTGTTCAGTAATATTTAATTTTGGCCAACAATACTACTTATTGGTGAAGATTTTTCGGCTAGAAAAATGTCATAGAATGACATCAACAAAAAGAAATAGCTGCAAGGAGTACCTTCTTCGCTGATTTTGAACTAAACCACTGAACGGTCGATGGAGGACTTTGTGGCTTAGAGTTCACTGCAGAAGACATAAATAATAAGATCTTGTTCAAGTAGGCAAGCAGCTATAATTTGTATGCAACATAAATCAAGTCATATACCATCTATCTCAGGATCAATTTTCTTTGTTGATGCCTTATTTCTCTACCAAACAATTGAGAGCAAGTTAGAATAGGTAGAAAGTCTACTTGATTTTATTAATCTGGAAATTTTCATCAGACTTACAGAGAGCAGAGTATCTAAACCTTCCATCACTGGAGGATTCAATTTCTCCAAGTCTGCAGGTGTGACAATATAGATATGTTGATGCATCTTATTTCAAACTCTGTAAATAATAAGATTTTAATCTATAGTTTACCTGCATTAGTAAGTGTATCTTGGGTAATCTCATTCCCTGCTTGTGCTAGAGCCACAAGCTGCTCAAATCAAAACTTAAACAATGATTAAATAGTACAATTCTACATTATTGCCAATAATAATATTTAACAAAATGAAAGGGAAAAGAGAATGTAGCAGGTAGACCTGCATTGCTGTAACAAACTCTCCAAACCCAAGAAAGCCTTGTCGTTTAGAGTCTGCAATTGCCCATATCTTCATGCAAAATTTGGTAAGGAGAATCAATTAACAAAAATATAATTGTGTGTTCAGAAAACAAAAGCCCAGATGTTTGCTTCACTAACGACCATCAATAATGTAGCAGATATCTAGCTAAATCTGAAGACAAGCGCACACTAAAAATGCCTAATAGTTTAACCCAATCATCAACCCAGATGATCAAAAAAGAAAGTTAGTGGTCCTGGATTTTAAATTAAAAATTATTCAGTAAGTGTCAATGAATAAACATGTTCTCAAATATTAGTCTTTGGAATTTAGTAGCAGTGACTTCTGTAGCAACAAAAGCAATACAAAATTATATTCCGCTCGTGTTTTGAGGGAAAACAACATTGAAATAAAGCTTAGCAGATTGAAAACAAATCAATTACCAATCTGGCTAATTAGTTATATAATTATTCCGAATTCAATAATAAAGTTTGCCAGAATATGTAAGTTTGGCCACCATCAACTCTTTATGCCCATTTTCGAGATCTTGAGTATAGCCCCTTGTGATGGAAAACTTAGGTTAAGTTTATCATGACATCATAATCGTAATTTTGTCTAAAATGGTCAATATTTTGGGTTAGTTTTCTTCCTACTAAAATAAGTAGAAAGAATGCACGCCAAACCACAGCCCACAGGACTACTTATATTAACACCAAAGAAAGAACAACTGTTAATTCTTAGCTTCTTTAGTTTCGGAGGCATATAAAGGTACTTCTTTCCCAATATGATTTTTCTAAGAGAGAAAAATTATTGAAAAAATGAAAATTGTTTCAGCAAAAGAGGAACAGGTATGGGGTTGCAGATATTTCCTAGCACCTAAATAATCTATGAGTTAAAGCTACAACAGATTATGTATGTTTCCATTTAAAACAAAACAAAGTTTTTCATGTTTTGAGTCATTTTCACAACATGTTAAAGAGTATAGGATTCAACATTCAACTGCTGGCACTGATTAAGAAACCTATTCTGATTAATGGTCACAGGCAAGGTTATCAACATAGCAAATGTTTGCCCAAACTCAAGCTCATCGATCACTTTTAATATATTATCAGTCATTTGCACACACACAATGAGACTCCATCTGTAAGTTTAATTGTTTGACTACCACATGAGTCAGCAACATATTCCACTCTTTTTGAGAGCCCCATACTGAAGTTTTTAGAATGATCAATCCCCGGGATTCTTTACAACTAGAAGGTTGCTACCATGTTTTTACATTATACTAGCTTGTTTTCACTATTCCCGGTCCAGCCTCTCAACCATTTCACGCAGGACGAATGGATGTTCCTTCAGTTCAGAGTAGTTAGGGGTAAAATGTATCTCCTTTCAGACAAGGTAAAAAAACCCTTCAAGGTGTAACTTTGCAGGATCATTGTGGATTATCCAGAACGTTATTCATCACATAGCATCCATTCAACCATTTCTCCATGTTCTTTCTATGATATTAATTCATTCCACCAGCTGATTCTACTTTTTGTACCATCTCTTTCTTCTATTGCAACACCACCTTTGATTAGTAGCTAGTTTTCAATATTCCCGGTTCAACCACTTCATGCAGGACGAATGGATGTCCCTGTAGTTAGGGGTAAAATATGTCAAAAAAAGAAACTTTCACATGTAACTTTGCAGGATCATTGTGAATTATCCAGAACCTTAACATCACATAGCATCCATTCAAACATTTTTCCATGTTCTTTCTATGATATTAATTCATTCAGCCAACTGAATCCACCTTTTGTACCTTCTCTCCCATCTATTGCAACAACACCTTTGGTAATTCCACATATGCACTTTTACTTCTGCAATACCTAAATACCTTAGTTCCTAAAATCAGTTTTCAAAGCTAAAACTTAGATTTTAGCCCCACACAGCCATATCAATCAATATAAAGCTATTAATGATGCACGTACCATAAACATCATCTTCAGTATGCCTGGTAAGCTTATCTGTTGAGTGTCAATGCATAAAAACTTAGAGATGATCCTTGATACTCTAACCAATAGGTACCTTATCATGCATATTTATAATTGCACCAATGTGTTTACTAAAACTTCCTATTAGGTTCAAATCCATGGTGTTACATCTGTAGAAACTCTATCAAAATCTTTTAAGAGAAAATTCATGTGCAACTGTTCAATTATATCTCTTTTCTCTATATATCCCAAGATATTTTTACGATTATTATCAGGACTTCATTTTCTCCATAACCACATCATCGATTAGGAAAGGAAAGAAAAGGTCCAGAATCAAAATATAGTCACTCCTAATAGGTGATACTCCTACATTCGAAATCCACGGCGGTATGTCATGACACAGACAATAACTACAACAGAGATAAATGGGGACATCAAAACAAAAGAGGACGATCCAGTCATTAGCGTATTGCAAAGTAGAAACAAAAGTGGGATATAATAGCGAGGAAACGGCAAGAATAGCAAGAATGGTTACGCAAAGCTTTACACTCGATAAAAGTATATCAACAACAGTGGTACCAACGAATTTAGAACAGTTTCACCTGTTTGAGATCGGGGCGAGATAGATTCGACATGGAGAAGAACTTGATGGCATCGTTCCCCGTGATGCGGCCATCTCCATCTAATACAATCAGGGAAAGACCTCAAAAACCTCGTGAGCATCGCCGAGACAATAGGGATGCGGAAGCGAACCTGAATCGGCGAAAGAAAACCACTCATTGTAGATCCTCGCTTGCTCTTTACTAGTCGAATAGGAAGGGAAGTCCATAAGGCGACGATCGCGGAAGAACAACGACGGGGGATCGGTTGGATCGCACGCCGGCGGACGAAGGAAGAGGGAGGAGTAAGCCGCGAGAGGAGCCCTCGGAATAACGAAAAAGGGAAGGGCGAATGGTAACAGTTCTCGCGCTTTGGGAAGGAGAGCCTTCGATTTGACTTGATTCGATTTGTGTTTCGATTTGTTACTTTTTAGGCAGCGGATCCTGTCCAACTGAGCTTTCTTAATGGATAGAGAACAATCGTAATATTGAAAACGTGGCTGGCTTTCTATTGTTAGAACATAGCAGCAGGTAGAATGATGGTTGGAGAGGATCCAACAACCATATTGTAACGGGTCGGCGTCAGGTCTTTCGGCCACGGAGGTGAGTCCAAATAAGCGCAAGGCTTAGGCCCGCACTCGGGCCTAATCGTGACGCTTTCTCCGTTAGGCAGACACCCCATCGGTTAGAAATTGTGCTTCTTTTAATTAAGTCAAAAACTTCTGCCGAGGGTTGAGATCGAGACAGATGCCTATTGTTAAAATCGGGAAAATAACTGCTTGTGAAATGATTCTATCTTTAGAGAAGCTAACAGTTGTAATCATTAGTTAACAAACTTAGTGAAGTATTTAGAGGTCAACCTAACCACCTATTTTGTTTTTCCTTTTGAGCTCTAATGAAAAGCTTGAGTTATTATATAAGCTTATTTCTCTATATATGAATTTTATTTTTCAGAAAAATTTAATATTTATATCCCTTCGAAGTTGATAAATTTCATATGGGCCCCTTCAAAGTTTACCTTAGAAAGCTGAAAAAACCGGAACTCAAAATTAATATTAATACCTCTTCTAAACATTAAGAAATGTAATGTGCCAAATTAATTGGTAAAAATAATTAAGGATATTTTGAATTTTTTTTATTTTTTAAAATTTATGATAATCATATTTGATAAATAATTCATTCAAATTTTATAGACAAATGTTTATAAAATGACAGAAAAGAAATATTTAAATATTTGAAGGGATATATACATATATAAATTTTTTAATTTTAAGGAATATGCATGCAAAAACAGAACTTATAGGAGCAAATATTTAATTTCAAAAAATTTTGAAATCATGGATATGTAAAACCTCCTCCATTAAAGTTTGGAAGTATCTGCACAATATGATATTTTATACTGTGTCAGGGAGCGCTTGCCTTTTAATTAACTAGTCCTCCTTGGTTGTCCACTTGTGGCACACGACTGCTGAGAAATGGTCGGCTGCCAATAACATGATCTCATGATCTAAAGAAAAGAAAGCACAAATAGTCAACCATGGTCAGTGCTCCTCAGCCAAACAATTATACTCAAACTTAAGTATGAAAGAAGAGAGAGAGAGAGAGAGAGAGAGTCAAGTTCGTTCCAGTGCACTTGGGATTGAAGACCATGAAAAGCTTTCGACCAAACAAGAAAAGAACATGTATCAAGCACATTGCAAAAGCTTCTTCCTTCGGTCTCCGCAAGTCCGACCACATCAAGACCTTTAACCCATTAGACTCAACAGAAATCACCCTTGTAGAGTCCCATTAACATACTCTTAAAAGAAGATGGAACAAAATGATCAAGTATGATTACCACATCTCGAAATATGACAACATTTTACAAGTCTATCGAGGTGCAAACCATGGACTGTAAAGCCATTCCTAAGGTTGAAGACCGAGAAAAGCCTAAAGAGAAAAGAGTAAGAAGAGTATAGAGTAGTTACTGAATGAAAAAATGTGGACACACCTAAGCGATAAATACGCGGACATCTACCGGGCACATCTAAAAGCTTTCCTTGCCTTTTATCGTCTTCTGCTAAGCTGCGAGTACCAGAACTTTGATAGTCCCCTGGCTGTTGGCTGCTAACATTGTAGGACTGTCACTCTTCCAGCAAACAGCGCTAATAAAATATGACCCAGCATCATCTTCTGCATCATCAAGATCTGAGGATCCAAATTTGTGCCATGCAGCTGGCTTCGAGATTGCCTGCAATTACAGTTGCTGGTTTTTGAGATCAACTAACGAAGGACAAAAGCGAACTAACAACAGGAGGCAAAGGGCTATGTTTTGGCAATTAATCCAGCATAGTAAGTCTGGCTCACCTTATGGTACACGAAAACCTCGTTTGTCTCACTGCCACAAGCAATATACTCATTGTTCACTGTTAAACCCACAAAATTTTTCTCATTTGTGTGTCCCTTGAAGGTGCGCACCTGAATAAATAATCCAACATAAAAAGAAGTCATTAAGTAGGAATTGAATCCTTTTCCACTCCAAAAAGGATTTAGAGGTGCATGGGAAGTATATGGTTAAGTAAATAAAACAAAAGGTATGTATATATACATCTCAAAAGAGGTGGAAGATGTCAGAGAGATGGGTATGAAAGATGATTTATCAATAAGATGCATGAATGACAATCAAGAAGATATTAATGATTGCAAGGATTTTCAAGTCCTATGGTGTTCTAATCAGTTAATAAAACCATCACAGCACTCAGTTTTTAATGTATGACATGGGTGCCAAATCATCTGCTAAATTAGGCATCACCGTGATATCATATACAATGCATAATATGAGCTAAATGATTGTCAATGCTGAGTTTCAAACATTGTCTACAAAAAAAAGGCATCCAGGAGTAGCAGAGAAAGGTAACAGAAAGTAAGAAAAACATCAAAACAAGTATGGTAAAAAACACCAGAGTTACATGATTCAGTCAACATGGCTATATTGGTGTGGAAGTGAGAGGTTTACTATAATTAATGAAAGAGCTTCTTGCAAAGTTAATGAGATCCGCTTGACCAGTTCTGATGAGAGAACTAACACCAACAGTCCAACACAGGAAATTCTACGACACAATGGAAGCCATTATGAGAGACTTTCAAAAGCCAACAAAAAGCAAAAAAGGAACCACTTATAAGAAAGAATTCTTCTCTCCATTTTATTCACTATCCTCTCCTGACACTTCTCTCATTTTCTCCAACTTTATTCACTATTTGGCAACACAAAGGCACAACGTTTGTGCCTTTCTTTTATAGGGAAGGCACTGCTTCTATCCCATTCCTGATGAACAAGAAAGTATTACTCTTTAAAATTCAAACTCATAACAGAGCTGACAAAGGAGTCTGGTTGAGCTCTCTTCCTAGTGGAACATGACCTGTCGAGCATCCTTATACTGGAACATGGACAGGTCCATTTCTTTAATTGAGATCTTGTACCTTGAGCCATGTTTACAACACAAACTACGTTGGAGCTATGCCGCTGTGAATAAAATCTGCCTGTACCCTCCCATTTATAAAATCATTTTAAATAAATTTTAGGAAACTAAGTCAAGCTTTCAAGATATAATTATAGGGATGAAACTTAGGTGGATCAGATTGGGCTTGGACTCAACCCCATGTACAATTCCTGCCATCCCAGCCTCTAACACAAGATTCCTAGCTTGAAACCAACTCCAACACAAATTTCTGAGCTCAGCTTGGAATTTGGGTTCATCTGGCTCAGGGTTTGTTTGGATTGGGTCCTTTTGAAGAATGCATTCCTCACAGAAAAAACAAAACAAAACAAAAAATAGCAACAAAGAAACAGAGATTTTATATATATATATATATATATATATATATATATATATATATATATATATATATATATATATATATATTGTAACTCTGGAATCGTTGTCTTCCGAGATATAACTATGGGGAACAAAATTAACAAGAAATCTGATTGTAAAATATTATCCATACATGAAAGATATGCATACATTTATACATATCAAACCTTGAGAATCATTGAACACATTTCTCATCAAGTTGGAAAAGACAAGTACACAGGAGAGAAGTCGCAGTATAATCAAAAATTTTAATACCAATTGGTTTGATCCAATATTTACAGTCTAATATCTAACTGATATGTAAATCAAGCAATTTGTATCCTACAATTCCATATCAAGCATATAGCTTCGTATTTTTTTATCATACCAAGTGTATCATCAGTAAACATATTGGTAGCAATCTGTTATCGTGCCCCTCATCCAACCGCTTGTGATATATGAGCCCAACAAGGTTTCCTCGATATGTACTGTCTCCTCCTCGTTCCATACACAAATAGGCCTATATTCTAAATTCTGGCATAGTGCCATACAGTTATTATCTGAACTTAGGTGCCTACATATCAACAAAAAGAATAAAAATTCCAAGCTCCACCACCCACTCAAACTCCTCCCTACAGTAATCAAGCAAAAGATCTGTATACACTTTAACTTTGCACTCAAAAGAAAGCTAACAAATAGCGCTGCATAGGAGCAAATGTGAAAATTGTTACTACAGTAGGAGTATTAAACTAACAAATAGCTTTATATTGGAGAAAATTTGTTGTTGCTGCCTTGCTGGAGCAAAGCTGACTGCTGTAGCAGTATAAGCTATCACATAGGAGCAAAGATGCTGTTGTTGCTACGACAGTGGTACTATGGTAGCAAATAGCTCCTCCATATAGGGAAAAAAAGTTTGACATTTTTTTCAAACTAGCAAATTGCAATATATAGGAGCAATACTGTTAATGTTGTAGTAATGGTTCTAAACTAGCCAATGGCACTATATAGGAGCAACTGCTACTGCTGCAGCAGTAGTATTCAAACTTCTCTTTCTCCATTTCAGATGTTATGTTTGTGAAGGAATCAACATAGAATGACAAAACACTGGCACTGTAACAGCATCAGACTCCACTTAGATTCCTCTTCCTGCCCAACAACCCCAATTTTCCATCACAAACCAAAACAAAAGGTAATAAGAATGATTCCTAAGGTAGTTAGGCTTGATCCTGATCAACAAAATAACCCCCATAATTTTAAACAACACAAACCTCAGCATATGTTTTCTCTAAAAGAATTCAACTCAAAGATTAACTTGCAAAAAATTAAATCTGACCAACCACAAATATAGTTTGGCTTGTTGACATTGTGCTTAGATATCTCCTTCCTATTTTAACTAATATTAAAACAACTACTGATTACATATATGACCTAGGAGTTCATGTATACAAAAGAGATCCAATAATTTTCATTGAATTTTTTGATGGCGGGAAGAGTGTAACTTTTCCCATTGGAGGATGAAAAGTGGTTGATAAAATGTTACAATTTTTAATAAGCTATGAGATAAAAAAATAAAGCCAGTAAAACATACTGGGCATGTGTCCTTTACATCCCACAATCGCAATGTACTGTCTGTCGATGCAGATGCAAGCTCATTTGTGGACAGGAATTTCACGTACGAAACTGCTTTCCAGTGTCCCTTAAAAATACGGAGTGGACTACTTGTGTTTCTCAAATCAAAATAGTGAATGTGATGATCAGCAGAACCAACCTGGAAAACGATGAGTATTCATAAACTGAAATCAAATAACAACAAACTGAAACGGTAAAAAAGGAAATGATGAAAACATACGGCAACATGAACGCTGGATCCAGGATTATATTTGACACAACAAATATTTGCTTTCATGTCAATATTGATAACACTGGCTTCCTGCTTTGTGCACCACACTTTGACCTAGTTGCCACAAGATAAATGAAAGTTGTCATCAAGAGTTCAAGACAATATAAGGTTATTTTAGTAATGCTTGCATTAGGAATCATAAAATAACTAATGAAGTTTCTACTTCCAGTTAATACTGTTAACCAAGGTATGCAGTTTCGAGCTTACCGCCTCGGTATGCGGCGGTACGTGCACGAACGCGGACCGCCTCTACCGGCGGATGCGCTGGTATCTCCCGTTGATCATACGATATATCGGTTAACGATCGAAATTCGACCGCTTTAACGGCCGAAATTTCGATAACTTTTAGTAACGATTTCGATGCCGTTATATAAATATCTCAACGGTCAATTTGAAGCCCTTTCACGGTTGCTACACCCGGCGTGCATCGCTTTCGATGCGCAGACCAGACTGCATGTTCGAGCAACTCTCGTACACCGGTACGGCAATTGCGACCCTGCTCTTAACAATTAATCATGATAAGGAGCTTTTACATAACTTTGTATATATGACCATAAGATTCATAAACTCAGATAATGAAAATCAGGAATGCAACACAGAACATAGTTATGATGAGAAAATGTATATCATTCAACCCCACAGTTGCCCTTCATTTTTCGTCAAGCTCATGTTGAACCAATCATCTTCATTTACTTGATAAACCCAATGACATCTTTTAAGATATCATGTAAAGTTCTACAGTTCAGATACTTGTATGTGAGAACAACAAAGAATTGTTGATACAGATCACCATTATTATCATCCTTGTTATCATTGCCATCATCATCTCATCAAGGCCTCTTCCATCAATTTCAGCTGGCTAAAATAAAACTAATTAACTAAACAGAAAAGCTTCCACGGTAACTTCATGCAATCTTATGACAAGAACATCAAACTCAGGTCAAACCTCGAAGATAGAGAACAAAATTCCAGGCCAAAGCAAATTTAAGAAATAACTGAAGATCAATACAAAAAACCAAATTAAATGGACCAAGAAACAATACAAAAAAAAAACATGCATACTAATGAAATCAGATTCAAATATCCTCTCCAAATTTCCTATTAAGTTTCTTCCACGCATATGCAATCAATGATCACATGAATATTCATCCCAGTTTCCAATCCGGCTGATATGGATCAAGATGTGCAACGTCAACTTATTTGGACTAATTTCTTGACTTTGTTGCCAAAAAACAGCCTGATCATTTATGCAAAAATCTACCTATTCAAATGAATTTGGTCATTCACAAAGCTTATATCACCAATGAGGAAGAAAGGGGAGGCACAGTAATGAAAAGAAGAGAAGAAGATCATTGAATGGATTGCAACACTTGCTGGAAATCATCATGGAGTGAGTGCTATGAAGGATGGAGGGAGTTAAGGTAGTCAGTGGAGAGGCCAGAAATAAATATAGAGAGAGGAGAGGGAAGGGAAGAGAAGGGTGAAACCATCTACAGAGAGAGAGGAGAGGGTGTGAGAGTCCACACAATCCTATTATTGCATGCCATGGCATTTTTTTATACAAACTAGATAAAAAAGAATAATTGTAACTAATTATTTATTTCAAAAGTAATGAATTTATCCATTTTTAATGTTGAAATTTTATTTTTATTTTAAAATTACATTTTTGCTGATCCTGATTAATTATTCCAAGCTGACCTTTCAAACATTGATGAACAGGAGGTAAATCCTTCTGTCAATTTTCAACTGTAAGTTCAGACATGCCAAAAAACAATTGATTAATGTAACATAATGTAATGTCTGGTAGACAATCCAAGCATCTGATAAAGCATGCAATATCATGAACATGAATATAGCAAAAAATTTTAAACAGATTAATGGCTTTCAACATCAGTGGACATCACAAACAGAGTCCAGTTAATACGCATTAGATCTTTATAAGTTCCAAAGTAAAGGTTAGATACATGGACCATTCCATGAAAAAGTAAATATTATCTAAAAGGTTATATTTTGTTGAGAACAAGTGCAAGTATAAAAATGAAGAGAAAAAAATAAAAGAAACTATTAACAGGTAAAACATCTTCTGTTGGAAATTATTTTAAGGCAATTCTTTTGGAAAATTTCTCTTGCTGAATTTGACATTACCTTGCAATCATCACTACCAGAAACTAACATTGTTGGTTCCATCCGTGAAAAATCAACACTCCATGCTCTTTTTTCATGTTCTTCATATTCCATCATACTCTGAAAAAAGAAAGCTCTTAAGATATTTTTTCCTAGCTCCACCACAGGATTTGGATCATCTAATATATACTGACTGCATAACAATTTACAAAACAGTTTTATGGTATAAAGAAATAACTACCTGGCGAGTGGTCACATCCCAAACAGTTACTATCCCTTCATAATCACTACTTGCAATAATGTTTTTGGAGTACTTGTTCCAACTTAAGCAACTAAGTTTGGACCGTGTGGCCAATTCTACAACAGGGCAGTTTACATCTGATGGTTCATTTACAACCTGAATCGCATAAAATGGTTTATAATCAATTCAGTATAAGAAGGGACAATGCATTTTGCAGGCTGAAGTAAACTATAACTTACTGTAGAAAATTCAAAGACTTTAATGCGCTTCGAAACACCAGCAGTGGCAAAAAACTCATCATCGCGATCAAACTCTATGCTGCATGAGAGAAACATTATAAGGATGCCTTGGAATCAGATATTAATAATGAGCAAAACAATTTCAAAAATACAACATAATAAAAGGACAAGGGGAGAATGAGAGAAGTCTGGTTTCAACAGAATTGATCACTCAATTACATTGATGTTCACTTGGCTCTACAACTGTATACTATGTTTTAGGTATATCTTGGGTGTTATAGCAATCTTCTTCTTTTTTTTAATGCTGAGAGTAGAAGAGGACTCTGTACATGTATCTTGCTGAAAGTTGCTGCTTCAGCTTTAATTGAAAAAAACAAGAGAAGGACATCAACGTCTTCTTTACAGCTAGATGGTCAACTCCCTTCTTTGCTTTTAAACAAATTACATTAGATTCCTGCGTACTAACTTTACAAAGAAAAGTCACCAAAAAGTCACCAACTCTGCCACTTGGAAACATTTGTGAGAAATTTAGCATTGATGTTGCTCAAAGCAACACCAATTCATGGTCGAGCTTGACTTTCATGAAATGGTGTTGCTTTGAGCAAACTGAAATCATGTTTGACATTCATGAAAACTCAAATAAAAAAGAAAAAAAATATCAGATTAAGAAAAATTATAAGAGATGTAAATTAAATGTTCCATGTGTATAAACACAAAACCAGTTTCAAATACACATTAAAACAGCTAGGGGCAGAAACTAGCCATGCCAACATAGTAACTAAAAAATTAATATCACAAGATAGTAATGTAGAAAGCTAAGCAACAGAAACAACAATAACAAAGTCCAGCTCTTGCTTGGATGTTAGAATCTACATTAAAGAGTCCAAACATCCATGCTGCTGTGGGGGTTGGATACAGAAGCCTGGATAATAATGGTAAGTGACAAAAGACAGCTAAAAATTATCATTTTAGGAGTAATCAAGAGAATGAGATCTGCATTCACAAATTACATACCTTGACACAATATTTGCAGAATGAAATAGATCTCCATGTCTAAGTTCCGCAATATCACGCAACCGACTGAATCAACGAAGGATTACATGCAAAAGGCAAACCAGAACCCAGTAGGCAAAATTACAATGAAAAACAGTTTACAGTTTGTTAATAAAATGATCACTGCAACGAGTATTAACCAACAAAACATTAAATTACTAAAGATTGCATCGACCACCTGTATCTAGTAAATGTGGTTAGCACAGACTGAAAATCCTCAAGACCCACATGATAACCTTCTCTAACTTTGGCATTTGCATCTTTTTCTTCCTGACGACTTGATTGGCTAGCTCCAAGACGCCGTTTTTGTAAGTAACATTCTTGAAGCTCCTTAAACTGCAGGTCTAAAACACATTTTTATATAGAGTATTCATAAAGCAATTCAATAAATAGAGAAAGGCAAAACAAACAAGTTTGTTTAACTATAACATATTGATTTTTTTGTGGCATTAGCAATGACAATAATATTTTGCTGGTGTTATAACAATATGAATCTAAAATGTTAAAGAATTAAAACAAACAAAGACGAGAACTTATAACAGTGAAGTGTTCATCTAGAGGCCACATCAACTTATAACAGTGAATCTAAAATGTTAAAGAATTTAAGCAAATACTCATGTTCATGGTTTGTAATAATTGATAACTGATGCAGCAGCACATGTGACAAATAAAAGATTCAAGTAGAGTTTACAAGCAGTTTGGCCACAACAATCTCAAACCAAATCAGATTTGGGTTCAAATGATTTTCATATTTTATCCTTATTTTTAGGGGTCATTCTGAAAGGGCAAATAAGAGGCTGTTTCCTATTGCTCCTTGCTTGAACAGATATTAAATTCTTAGGAATGTGGTTTTGTAGCTACACAAAACTATTCTTGATACATGATTATGAAAGATATAACCTTATGAAACGACAACTCTAACTATATTTTCCAAATTCTCATGGCAATAATATGACATTTTTTGAAGTCCATACAAAGTTTTAATTTCTCGTGATATTATAGTGATTGAATAATAAAAAGATCAGTTTTTTTCAATATAATGGCAGGCAAGTTTCCTGTGTGTAAACCATCCCAAGCTGTGACAATATAGAAATTAACTAGAGAGAAAAATTTTCCCCTAGTCCTTTATCTTGCCTCTATTTCGTAATTGTTAATTCTCAATATAGTGCATCTTTTTTGTTCTAGCTATTTGGTCTTAATGGCCTTCTTAATTTCTAACAAGTGCTTTCTCTTTGTATTTTCAGCAAGCTCTTAAGATTGAAACTAATCTCAAACTGAGTTTACTTTATATTTGAACTATATGGCACTATCCTGTTCTGTTCAGCCTTAACCTAGTTAATCTTTTATGGGAATAAAATGGTTTTAACTTCGCTACAACAAAGAGATTGGAGATGTGGATCCTAAATTCTTAATTAGTTTTAATACTTGCTGCAACCATTAGTCACAAAAAGCTTTAATTATCAGATTTTAAATAGTTCCATATGTTATTGGAAATGAAAAAGGTGACTACCTTTGTAGTTGTATTACAAAGGATTCGTATCATAATTATTATTATTGACACTCGTATTTTGATTATGATTAACACAATCAATTATACAATGAATTTGTCAAGATGATGACTTAGAATGATTAACTATGGACCATAGTGAGTACAATAAAGGATCACAAAACATCGATGATCAAGATAGACAAAAGAATCATTCAAGGCAAATAGTACCTAGCAAAAGATTAAATAGCTAACTAAAAAAAAGAAGATGAGCCACTTGTATTAACTAACATAGAATTAATTGTGTGATAAACTGGTATGAAACTAGATTATAGGCACTATAGGATACATCTATCAAACAGTCATGAAATATTATATATATACATATAGTAGAAGTTGGTTACAAGTTACATGACTAATTACAGATAAATTATTCCCAGATGGTAGATTCACTGCAATTAGTGAAGAATCCACCAGAAGAATCATCTACACCCCATTAAAGAGATAAAAACCAGCAACCTGGCCCTCCAAATTGTTAACAATATGCAATAGAAAATATTAACTTCGCTCACTGACCTGAGCTTGAATTCGTCTCTTTCTTGCCATGACTCTTCCTGATTGAATAAGGGAATTTGTTGTTTCAGATCCACTTAAAGCATCTTTTCTTTGGTAATCTTGATGGCTTAGTTGAGCTTTCACATCATTACTCTTCACCTGTAAATTTCGAGAGCATGTCCCAACAAGAGAGCTACGAGCATTCGAGACGAGTATGCTATTGTGCTGATCAGCAGTGGAAGACCAAAATTTTGTTGCAATTGGATCATCCAAAAGCATTCGCAATTTCACAGAGTATCTCTCTCTTGCCCGGTACAGTTCTGCTCTGTGTTTCTCTACAGCATTTATATCTTCTTTGATAAATTGTAAATCAGTTTGAACCTGAAAACAGTACAGACATTACTTCTTTTAAGGTTTGTCATCCTGAAATCTTTTAATTGTAATGTAAACATAAAAGGTAATTCTGACGAGCACACTAGTTTTGCATGAATCAAGTTAATGTGATCTACCTCATTAAGCTCTTCCAGCTTTTTCTTCCTAAGACAGTGTAAAAAGTCGAGTAAAATTTGCATATTCATCTCAGCCTCTTGTTGCTCCATTTTCCGCTTTTTATCACTAAGAAGAGACAACAAACCATCGAGCTCCTTAACCGACATCTCACATCCCTGTCTACAAGAAAGCGAACCGTCTAAGTCCATGAATACTCTTAAATTTTGATATTAATGAAACAATTGCAATCACCACAAAGAGGTTCTTAGGAACACTAGATTGTAAAATAATGAACGGACACATTTTTCATGAAAATAAGTTGCAGTCGCCACAAAGATGTTCTTAGGAACTATACATCTTAAAATAATGAATAAAGCATTTTTCATGAAAATAAGATTTAGAGTCTACGGATAATGAGCATATTTACAGTATATGTCATCTTGTTCAAAATCTGCCCAACAAGCTGTCATGCATACCCTTAATAACCACATTGTGAAAAAAGAGTTTGAAGTATAGTCTCAACAGTGTCATGGAGGCTAATGCAATATGTCAACTAAAAAAACCCTTCTGCAAAAGTCACTTGTCAGACTAAGAAAAGTACATGTTCTGAGATTAATATTGAAAAAGGATATCTAGTCACAGTTTCTGATGCTACTAAATTGATCAGAAGATCACACATGAATCACATATAAGAAAAATGGAATTAAATGAGTCTAGTCAATAAATTCTATATATTTTTACAACTATTAATGTCGTTTGTATTCAAGCTTTCACTTCCAAATATGTTGCATTGTCATGTTATAACTAGGAATAGATTCTAACAGCTTCATGGTCAAGCAATTACTTGACTAAGAAAGAGAGATATAACATTGCAAATGTTTTATGGATGATCAAAGCTAAGAATTAATATCTCAAGTAGTGCTCAATGGATCAATGCCCAGGACTATAATGGTGCTTGGAAATATACATATAAATTAAAGCATTTGTTTTGACAGAATACTATAATATGTAAAGGAAAAACACCTTTCTTATTCATAAAGCTGGCAGTCGCACAGGACCTATTATGATGGTTAACTATGTACAGCAATGAAAATACCTTGTAAACATCATTAGTTCATCACCAACAACAGATATGTTACTTTGTTGAAATATTCTTCAGTAATCGGTATAGCAAGCATTTATCGATGCGACAGCCTATCGGCACAGCACATAGACCAGGGTAAACTGGGCGATACGTCTAGCACAGGGCATATACCACCTATAACATTTTTTTTTATTTTTCAGGCTTTTTTCCAAAACTCAATATGTAACAGCATCCTGACACATGATACATTGATAAGGATTGGACCCGCACCAATCTGGGTTAGGTACCCGAAATTAAGAACCTTGATGTTCTCTTTGTCATCACTATCTTTACTTTCTTGACCAGGGAAGGAAAACTAATAAACAAATGCAAACATTCACTTGACCAAGTAAAGAAACCATATGTCTTGACCCAATTCATGCCAAACAGCACAAAGGAATCCAATCTATATTCCTGATCTCTTAATCAAAATAAGTGGACAGATCTACATGAAAGTGAGAACAAGCAGGTGCTCCACTCGAACTTTTTAGAAAACTCTCTTCAATGAATGAGACTTCAGTATTGAGCCCTTCCTTCTAACATTTGCCTCCTTCTTTCTATTACTTATCTCTGTTGATTTAAACTGAATCTAATAAACTTCATAATTTAGATTATGTAATGATAATACTTTTTATAAATGAATTATACACATTATCCATGATGTCCCCTCTGCATAAATATCCTAGCTCCAACACTGACCTACATTACAGAAAACAACGTACCAACAGGAAAGCTGGAGAAATGTGAGACAACTGTGTTATGAAAATGTACAACAGCTTAGACTCCAAACAAGTGAGATGCATAGATAAAGGTACATGAACTAAGAATGAAATGATCTATAATTGAGTAAATTGGGACGAGAAGCCAATGGAATGAAATGAACTTGTACAAACAAAGTTTTGTTCTAAGTGCTTATTCTCAGTATAACTCAGATTTTTTTATTCCATCCTCAAAACATTTTATTTCGGTACATGATCCCATTAAGTTAAGAAAAACTGAAAAATTTTGTTAATCCATTAAGTTGAGAAAAACTGAAAATTTTTGTTAAAAGGAGCCTCCAATGGAATCTTTTAGTCCTGCAAGACAAAGATCTCTTTATTGATTTCAAGTACAAATTTTCAACAAACATTCATTTTACATCAAAAAGAGAAAATCTATACTGTAGATTATTCTGACGATTAATTTAAATTTTTGGGGAAAACAGAAGAAGCAAATTGGTGCTCCCTAGTGATCATCAGCTTGATAATTATATTTCCAAGGACATAATAATTAAAAAGAAAGAAAATGGAATAATGCTTCAGTTGCTCAATCCCAAACTCAATGTTCCATCAGAAAGCTATACCCAACAGTTACTGCACTGAACGACAAAGCAACAGAAGTAATAATATATAGGGCTTTAAAAGTGGTGATTTTTTCAGTTAGTAGAGTATCAAATTAATTATTACAACAGTGGAGAGTCAGAGACTTTGACTGGCCTAATATAAATAGTTAATGTTTACCATAGGAGAGAATGAGGGACAATAACTCTTTAGGAAATATTGGAATTTTGCAAACTAATAAATATTCACATCATCTCATTTCACCCGTGAACCCAGTTTGACACTTTGACAATTAAACATTCAACCAATGTGAAAAAGATGAGTTGGATCATACTATTTTCTGTAACAACTATATGTATGAACACATACATTGACAAAAATAAACAGCAAATGTATTATAGAGTAACTAATAAATAATCATCAAAATAAGCTAAATGACCTTCTATACAACAAGGTTATAGGAAGAATTTTGGTGGGTTACATCAAGCTAAAATTGATATTAGAAAGCAGATTTGATTAAAAAAAAGATTAGCTCAAAGGAACATGCTCATTTAGTGGTGATAACAAATTTACAACCAATATTAGTAAACAAGTCATCCTATTAGCTATTGAAAACCAAATTATGCATGGAAATATCCACATGATGGTTATCACTTATTAGGCATTGATACAAAATAGAATCTTTGGCACAAAAAAAAAAATTGACCTGCTGCAATGCCAAACGAAGATGCTCAACAGGTGATGCTGTTTTTGCAATTTGACGGGCACATTGCTTTTTCAAAAGCTGCATGTTCACAAAATAATTATTATTATAAGAATGGCATCACCTAAATCAAGCACAACTACTGAATGAAGATACCAAAGACCTTTATTATAGGATAAACTTCTTCATGCATTCATTAGTTTGTACAGGTGTGCCTAGAACACTAGTCACATTCATTATATAACAAACTAATGAGCGTGTCTTGTTGTCAATACTGGCAAGTACATGCAATGAAAGAGCAGCTACTAAGTCTGGAACCCAAACAAAAAGACCCTCCCAATACCAATATTCCAAGCTTACAGTGGTTACAGCAACCAAGAAGTACAAAAGAATCATCCAATATCATTAATCCATAGTTGTTATGGGTAACCATCAAAGCATTTGGGCTACTATATAGCTGATAATGAGCTTCAGGAGCCTAGGCTATGATCATTACATGGATCATCATATGTACCAACATAAAATTACATTTCATGTATACTAAAATGTACACTACCACGAAAAAGAAAATATTATTTATGGGTGATTTATAAAGTTACATATTGCTTTAGATATAATTATCATTTGTGTCATTGTAGAACTCCCAAATATTTGACATGTTTATGGTCACTGTAACATGTCATACCATTTTGGAACTCTCTGGTCATATTATGAAATTTGATAATATACTTATATCTGACTCAAAATTGTCAACGCAACTTCCTGCTAATTAATTGCCTATGTTTAGCCTGGTGACAGGGACACTGCCTCAGCATAGGTCCACCACCTAGGATCTTCTAGGCTATTTGACCACTATATTTATACAATTTCATGTCTCCATGTGGATCATGATAGGAAACGCCAAACAATTATGGCCAGTCAAGTCTTCAAGTACTAATATAACTGGCATATATGGTCTTGGTTATACAAAACGAAAGGAAAGAACCAGTCTTTTATTTGGAGATGGCAGAAACTCAAGTATTAATCATGCAACTGTTGGATTATCTGCAGCTGCGCTCCGTATTGTGGATGGGCTAGTGAAGCCTTTTCTTCTCTAGCTAGATGAATAGACTAGTTTCTAAAGAAAATGCTAAAAATGCTTCATCTAGCAACAGAATTTTCACCAAAGATCTAGGATCTTTCCAAAGCATGTTTCATCATATATAATTGGGATATATATATATATATATATATATATAGACACACCCACACACATCCATCATGTTTTGCAATTCAATCATGGTTTCTCCTGCATCTCTCACAGAATATACATATGGGCATGGATGGAGCAAATTATTATCACATGATCTGCATTATTTGGTCACTGATAACCCAAATCTTGGTTTGACTCAGTATAATATACTTAGACAAGATGCAAGTGGTTACTTGATCATCATGTAGGAAATGAAATAGCTTTTGAGTGACAACAATAAATAGTGGACTACAGCTCCAATCTTACACACCCTGGGGACCTATTCGGCTAGCCTGTTAGTAGTTAGTACATTGGTGAAACAAAAGCAACCAAACACAAACTATGCCTTCAGGATTTCCATACTTGCTCACAAAAGAAGAGAGGCATAAACCTACAATTACAAGTTAGAACTTCAACTTGCAGCATCTACCTAATGAAATCTTTTCTAGAGAAAGACTCTGATATTGGATAGGTACATACTTGTTAAATCAGTCTAACCAATGCATGTTTAGCCAGCACACTGTTATATACTTTGACTAAAGGATGATTGGAATGATGGGATACATGTTTAACCTATTTGTGTAGTTTGTGACAGGATAACCATCTATTCAATCACATATTTCCCCGGTAGAACATTTGGAAATTATTTAAAGCTCTTCCTCATATCTCCAACAGAAATATAGTTTCAACATGATTTTTTCTACATTCTCTGTCTAAGACCAAAAAGAACTCTTATTTATCAATGCTGTCTTACTTTTGCAGAACGCATTCCTCATTCCAAAGAAAATTACGAACCTAACCTCTCCAGTGGGTTTATGATATGTAGAACACCAAATCAACAAGCCAAAAAGTGCAGAAACCTTGGTTTGGCTCCTTGCTGTAGCCAGGATCAGAATGATGGATATATTTCATTTTGGGATGCTTGTTCAAGCATCAAACATAATGCAGACTAGTGCTGAATGGTTAAGCCATGTAATTTTCCCACTCTAATCTAAATAAGAAGGAACAGAAATACGTAGAGTACTTATATGAACCTTTGAAAAAGGCCAAGAAATTTGTCCTGGTACGCAAGGTTTTTATTTAATGCTTGTATAACCATCAGCATAAAGTGAAATCTAAAGTGGCTAGCCCCTCCGTAGCTAAATCTAGATAAGAATTCAATCTTATGGTAGAATTGATTGAAGAGAAAGAAAATAACAATCGATGTAACATCACTTGTTCCTCAAACAATGGGATATATGAAACGAATTGGCAGCTTTAGGCCGCGATCTAAACGAATTGATGAGAAGTGAGGATGGCAACGTAACCTTGTTGAGGAGGAAATTGGGGTAGAGGTGATTCTTGGTGAGGTAATTTCCGCAGCAAGGACAATCGCTCTTGTTGTTGAGGTGGGTGACGATGCACATGTAGCAGAAGCTGTGGCCGCAGGCCGTCAGGAAGGCATCCTTGATGACCCCCATGCAGATGGGGCAGAGCAGATCCTTGTCGCGCTCGGCCTCCGCCTCGGCCTCGGCCTTCACCGCCGCCGCGGCCCGAGTTCCGTCGGGGACCGTGGCCCCCTCGGCCGGCGGCGGCACCCCGGCCACATCCGTGGTCTCCGAGGACGAGACGGCCAGCGGGGCGACCGACGCCCCCATCTCCTCCGCCTTCGACACCGACGGCACGAGCGCTCCCGCCGACGCACCGCCCATGGGAGGTGTGCAAGTGGAGCCAAATGAGTGGATCAAGAGGCGGTGGCGCAGGAGTGCAGACGGGCGAAGTTGAGGCGCAGAGTTGCTGTGGCCTCGTTCCAAGCGGTGTGCGCTTTAAAAGAAGAGCTAATTATAACCAAAAACATATGGCCGGTAGGCGAACACCGTTGCCGAATAATTTCAGGGAATACCTTCCGCCACTCCTGTCACCTTTACCCGCCGGCTACCTACGTTGCAATTGGAAGGATCGACGACTTCTCACGTGGATCCGGCGGGCGCTCTCCAGCTGAGATGTGGCTCTCGCTGCTCCACCCGGCGTGTCTCCTCTCCGCCTCACACGTCGCGGCGTCGCCTTTCTTTTCCACCTCCCTCGTTTCTCTCTCCTATTTGATCCATTCCTTCCTCTCCCTTTTGGTGATCTGCGGTTATAGCCACGAGCCCTGAACTAATAAGCACGATTTGTGCTGAGTCATAGCAGTGATGCGAAAACATAAATCAAATGTTACAAAGCTTATAATAATAATAATAAATTATATAGATAATACATTTTTAATAAAAAATAATAATAATATAAGATAATTTTGGAAAAAAAAATATCTCTATTTACAATGACCCCTGAAATATCCCATGATACGGTACACTACACCTTATGAACCAGAATTAATAAGCATAAATTGTGCTGTGCCATGTCAGTATTATGCAAATGTTTATGTATTGCTTAGAATAATAATAATAAAATATTTCTTAGATAATATTTTATACAAAAATAATATAAGTTAATTTTTCCAAGAGGTATCTCATATTTATGATGATCCCTAGAATATCCTGTACATCTTATGGACCAAAACTAATAAGCACAAATTGTGCTGTTATCTGAAAACATAAATCAAATGTTACATGTGCTTAGAATAATAATAAGATAATATTATATAGATAATATTTTTAATAAAAATAATATAAGATAATTTTATAAAAAAAACCCCCTCTTCTTGAGCTTTTTTCAAGAGGTATATCATATTTATATTTACAATGATCCCTAAAATATTCCAATAAATACAAATTATGCAGTGTCATATCAACATTATGTAAAAACATAAATCAAATATTATATAATAATATTATATAGATAATATTTTTGACAATAATAATATAGGATATTTTTTTGGAAAAAAACCTTCTTAGCTTTTCCAAAAAGTGTCCCATGTTTACGATGACCCCAAAATATCCCAATAAGCACAATCATATCAATATTATGTGAAAAACATGAATCAAATGTTACATATGCTTAGAATAATAATAAGAAAAATCTTATATACATAATATTTCTTAATAAAAAATATAGGATATTTTTTAAAAAAATCCTCTTCTTGAGCTTTTCCAAGAGGTATATTAGATTTACGATGATCCCTAAAATATTCCAATAAGCATAAATTATGTTGTGTCATATATCAATGTTATGTGAAAACATATATCAAATGTTACATATGCTTAGAATAATAATATAAAATATTATATAGATAATATTTTTGACAAAAATAATATAGGATGATTTTAAAAAAAAAACCCACTTCTTGAGCTTTTCCAATGAGTGTCACATGTTATGATGATCCGTAAAGTATAACGATAAGCACATTGTCATATCAGCGTCATGCGAAAACATAAATCAAATGTTACATATGCTTAGAGTAATAATAAAAAATATTATATAGATAATATTTTTGACAAAAAATAATATAGGATATTTTTTCAAAAAATAAATCTTCTTTTGAGCTTTTGGAAGATGTGTCCCATGTTTTGATCGGTAAAATATATTATGATAATATTGATTACATTTTATGGACCAGTTCATGGGATGAAATAATTATCAATAGACTGTAGAGTAATCCAATTCCTGATATATAAATTTTATCAGGTTAGTTATGATTTTGAATAAGTTTAGAATTGATACATCAAAAAAAAATTTGTAAAACTATTTAAAAACATTGTAACTCAAATAAATGAACTTAGAACCCAATATAAAGCAACTCATATAAAAAATATGCTTTCAAACAGATATTATTATTGGTTTAAGATACTTGACCGAGATTTGTGGCGCTACTAAAAAACACTTAACTGAGAAATCGAATTGAATCATCGTATAAATCGAACCATAAAGTGTGAATAGATAATGCACTTGTTTATCGAAAGATATTTCAGAAAATGTGACAAACATGAAGCATCACTTGAGAAATATGAAAAAGGGACACCTCTTGAAAAAAGTTTAAAAGAATTTGTTTAAGAATTCATCCAATAATATATGCTTAATTTCGTTAAACGATTAAAATGTAATCTCTTTTATCAAAACTTGCAAAAATAGAGTTTTATACCCCCTTTTTATTAGCTTAGCTGATATCTTGAGGATTTGATACCCCACAAACAGCCTAATAATTTAAATATAAAGAATTTGTGGGAACATTACTTCTCTCTCATATAGTTAATGATTTGATTGTCTACTCCATATAGGCAACTTCACAATCTTTAAATCGATATAAGTTACATTTAAATATGCATAGATAACTTCTCGTGCTGTTCAACTTCAAACCATATATCAAGTGGGTTTTTTGTTTCCTGTGTAAGAGGGTTTTTCAAGCATACTCTAGTTGTTAATATCTTGTAGTATACAATAAATTTGTTTTGCATGAACTTAAATTCGACAATAAGGATTTATCATTATGTTTGGAATAGATAAATTTTAGTTCTTTCTTATTGTTGGTTCGAGCTATCAAAATTGAGCTTAAGCAAACTGATCGTATGATTTTTCCCACGTAATACATGTTGGTTAGGAGATGAGAAAACCTACAAAACCAATCCAAAATCCAATAATCAATAATAAAAAAAATTTAAAAATCGATGCAATATATAACGTGATTTGGTAACTCCTTATCTTCATTCACAGGCCAAATCAAAACCCTTTAATATATTAGAATAATTGTAAGAAATTTGAGTCACTCATATAAATGTGAAGAACTAGTATCGTAACACCCGCTAAGTTCATTAGAGAGAAACTTTTGATGATATCTAAAGTGTCTTGCCTTTTACTCTTAATAAAATCTTGAGACTTTATGTATATTTATAGAAATAAATCATAATCCTCTAATTAAGTCTTCTTACTTAATCCCTAATCTAAATTCAAATCCTAATATGCTAAGGAGTTTGAATTTAAATATAACTCATTCTAAATAATTAGAATCTTCTACTTACCAGCATAATAACATATCTTATGCATGTTATATTAAATTATTATATTTTAATACATAAATGAGTAATATTTTTTTAAAATAAAAAAAATTATATATTTGAAATATGAATATATGTTTATATCAAAGTTTGTCATACCGTCCTATCACATATAGTTCACAGGGAATATGTTCAATGTAGTTTCAATATGTTTATTATTTTTTATTTAGTTTATGTGTCAAACAGGACGTAAGGGGTTTATAGTAAGCTTGGCATTCATATTTTTATTAAATTTTATTGTTGTTTTAGGCTTATACACCATCATATGTGTGGGCATTGTGTAAAGATGAAAATATTCAAAAACAAAACCTCCAATCAATCGGTTTGAGTATTTCATATATATAAACAATTAAACATGTCAATTATTTAATATTTTAAAATTACTCGAGGGACACGATAAGCTTTTGATATAGTATTTTGGGTTAATTTATTTTTTATCTTCTAATAATATCATATGAGTACTTGCGTATAAAAATGATTGATTACCTTAGATCTTTTATTACACGATTGTTCATATTCATCGAGTCTATATTTTTATTTTTTAATGCTTATCAAATAATTATTAAGATTTCAATCTCGAAACTAATAATAATAATAATAATAATAATAATAATAATAATATTATTATTATTATTATTATTATTATTTTCAGATCGTACAGACCTACAAGACTGTTAGGAGCCTAGTATAGATTTAATGGATATATATTTTTTTAAATTTTAAAAATAATATTTAAAACTCAATACAAATACTCTATACAATGGTACAATCCCACTTGGAATCCTGATTGATACATTATCAATATAGGAAGTTCCAAACTTTGGTCCACATAACACATTTTAATAGAAGATAATTGAAACAAAATAATTTTTTGGATATAATAAAGTAAACCTCATTTGACTACAAGATCTTAGGGGAGAATACACATAATCATCTTGCCATATTTATTATATGATCTGGTAAAACTCAAAACTTTGCAAGGAGATTTATGTAAAAATACGCCTTTTAAGTAGACTCAAGTGCCCAATGAGAGGCGAGAGATAGAGTTAGGGTTTGGGTTGTGGGGAGGAGGAAGCGGCAACGATGGCGAACCGGACGGACCCGGCGGCGAAGAGCATCCATGGAACGAACCCTCAGAATCTCGTGGAGAAGATCCTGCGCTCCAAGATTTACCAGAACACATACTGGAAGGAGCAGTGCTTCGGCCTCACGGCGGAGACTCTCGTCGACAAGGCGATGGAGCTCGACCATCTCGGGGGCACGTACGGTGGCAGCCGCAAGCCCACCCCCTTCATGTGCCTCATCTTGAAGATGCTCCAGATCCAGCCTGACAAGGAGATAGTCGTCGAGTTCATTAAGAACGACGAGTACAAGTAATTGGATACGCTGTTTCCGCCTTGTCATTTCGGTTGTTTCCTGTGACCCTCCTTGGGGCCGCTCGAAAAATTTGATTTTGATGTGGATTATTTGGTAGGTACGTTCGGGTTCTTGGGGCGTTCTACATGCGGCTCACAGGGTCGGTGACGGATGTGTATCGATATTTGGAGCCACTCTATAACGACTATCGGAAACTTAGGCTGAAGCTATCTGAAGGAAGTAAGATTTGTAGTTATGATTATTGGCCTCTTTTTTTCTGGTGGTACGGGTAGCTAATTGTTTTCATTAGAACAATTAACTTCTCTTATTAAATTTGTAATCGTTGATGGTTGATTACAGAGTTTTGCCTGACTCATGTGGATGAAGTCATTGATGAGCTCCTTACAAAGGATTATTCATGTGACATTGCACTACCTCGTGTTCAAAAACGGTACTTATGATGCAACTACGAAGTTTTAATTATTGTTGTATAATTTTTTGGTGATAAATATTTGATGAGAAAATGCCATTAATTTGCTTTAACCGGAGAAGCTTCTATTTTACTGATATTGAGATTTTGAAGCGGTGCAACCACTGAATTGTGTGGATGAGGCGTTTGCACAGATGGTCCTATTCTTACTTGGAATTAAGTTGAGGGAGTCATAAAATTAATCAGATGGAAGGTTTCCTTTACATTTTGGCTGGGAACAAGATTCTTCTAACACTAACCACGTACATGTTTCCAGATCTTTTTTGTTTACCTTGAGATTTGGGATATGTTTATGTAGCCTATGAGAGGTTTCTACCATCTACTTATGGACTCAAAGTGTTCCCTTGTTGGAAGGAATTCCATTACATTATTTCATCTGTTATCTTTCTTTAAGAGATCATTGATCAGTACTTATTCTATTTGAAAATATTGAATCATTTTCAATTGTTGGTCTACAAAATTAAAATTGCAATCCAAATGTCCTGCTGCAGATCATATTAGGATAGTTTCTTCTGAATGACAATTGCTGATTTTTGTATGCAATTGAGCTGATAAGCTGCTGTTGTTCCACTTCTGGTTTCAAGGCCCTTTTTAATTGTTTAAATCACGCTCTGTGAGAGCTGCACTTAGTAAATTCAGAATATTTGATTATTTTTTTCCAATTACCATGATCATAGCCAATTTCCTCAATATCTCTTAATCTCAAAATATTTAATTATTCTTTTTTCTATTAGCATGACCAGAAGCAGGAAAGTTTCTTGGAAAAGGCATTAAATATCACTATCAAATTATTTACATCATTATAATGCCATTATTATTTAAATAAGGATGCAATAGGAGCTTGGTACATACTTCCAACCACAAACTGTTCTTGTCCTACAGAGTGATACAATGTTTCACTTTCATGGCAAGGTGATGTAATTTTTTTGTGTGTTTGTATAATTTTTTTTGTGAGTTTGGACATGTCCATTTTTTTATAAATTGTCGTACTGTGGATATATTACTGTTACTATACACATTAATTTGTAATTTAAGAAATATTTTATCTTTATATAAAGCTCTAAACTATTTGATTTCAGTTCTTGTTCTTCAGAGTTCAGACTGAGTGAGCAGTGGACAAATTTTAATCAATATATATGGCATTCTCTTTCATGTCTTCTTTCACATTTTATTTATAGAACTTATCTCAAAAGGAATAAACTTGGTGTATGTCATTCAGATGGACCCTTGAAGCTTGTGGGTTGCTAGAACCAAGAAGAAGTGCTTTAGAAGATGATTTCGAAGAGGAGGAAGAGAAAGAAGAGGAGGAGCAGGCTATGGACTCTGTAGAGGATGATACTCATGAGAAGGCAAGTATTCCATTCATATTCTTGGGTTATGTGGTTAATTTTTATGGTTGACACTTGCCTAATTATTCACCATGACTTGTATCAGAATTATTATCGTGGACGGAGTCCTATAAGGGAAAGGGAGAGGGATAGAAGACGGGATAGGCAGTACAGGTACAGTATACTGCATAAAACTGTCTTACTCGTGATTTTTTATATCATCACCTCAGTTTTAATTATTTTTTCAAACAGAAATTTTTAAAATTTTGGTGTTATTATTATTCTCTGATAATTATGATACCTTGATGCATTTAATGAATGCATGGCTTATCCATTTTTTTTTGCCAGAGCATCTTTTAGTACCAATCAGAGAAATCCAAATAAGGGAAAGTAGCAACTTTGGTCTGACTTTTTGTGCCTGGATTTTTCGTTTGTTATGAGCGGAAGTAGTATAACAGCTTATGCTGCAATTCTTATCATTGGTTTTGTTTGTTTCTAAGGGATCTCAGGTTGTTTTGTTTGGAACTTCATTATTCTTTTGATATGCACAACTTTCCTAGTTTTTACCGAGTTTTTCCATCTTAATCTTCAAGGTTTTGTATGGTTGGGAAGGACTTGTACGGATTAAACTGGTGGGACCATTGAAATTGTGTCCTGTCGATTAGCCCATAGTGATTTGGTTGCTTTGCCAGTATTTACCAATCCACATTCTAAGAAAATACTAGAAAAACACAGTAGACACTGTTCTGGATAAATACATTTAGGCCTATAATACCTATATCATTTCAGAGAGAACAAATTTTGAGGATGTTGGTTGCTTTTGGATACCATAAAGTTTTATGTTTCTAGTTGTCTAAAGTAATTAAAAATTTTAGAAAAAAGAAATCCTGAAAAGGTTATAGTTCACCAGAGATTGCATACCTCTATCGAATTCTTTGAAAAATGTACCAGTTATGTGCATTCAGGGAAATTATTTTTTGCATAGTCATGCATTGTTGCATACACATGACCAATTTTTTTTTTATGCATTATGCATTATTACATTATAGTTTTCATGTTTTTTTTGTTAACAGCTTGATTTTGCTCTCTTTTTCCTATGAAAACTTGGTATGACATGTCTGTTATTTGCACACATTCTCTCTTGTTATATGGTGAAGATTACTTGTTCAGTCTTCTGCTTTACGATAGAAGTCCTGATCATTTCTTCTCGAAAATGTTTGTGCATAAAGATTCTGGGTGATGCAGTTCATGAATTACAGGAGATGAGCATCATGACATTTTGAATGAGCTAACTCTTTCCATCAGAGCCTATGATTTAGCTTTATCATTTATAACCAGTACAATAACATTGGTTATATTTTGTAAATTTTTACTGTTCAATATGCACCTTTAATTGATTATGTGTTTGGCTTCCATTTGCTGTTATATGTTGGATTTATTTTGAGAGTTCAAGCATTAGTTAGTATTCTGATAGTATTAGATGATGTTTAGGGGAGTTCCACTGGGGATGGCTTACTGATATGTTTTGTATATATTTAATTTTGATCTAGTAAAGGTAGTGGAAGCTTCTATTTTAGTGCTTTTCCGATCTGCAACATCGACTTGTTATCATGGCACTAGAACTCAGAGCCATTGGTAGATCAAACAGCTTCCTAAAGTGATCAGCGATGACCCTGCCAGGTTTCTCTGTACTGATAGTGTGCAGTGAGAAGTATGATGGGTCGAACAAGTACAATCTAAAAACCATAAACCTTATGCTACTAAAGATGGATTCTTTTACCTTTCTGTTGTTTAATTGGAGCTTCTCAAATTTCTATGTCTAATTGGTGCATGTTGTACTCTAGGTAAAGGATTCTTAAGACAAGGCTAATCGTAGCCTCAAGATCTTATAACCCATCAAGTCTAGACCAATTCTTGTTGAATAACACACAGAACTCTTTTAAAAGCTTCTTTAATTTTTTCAAGAAAATAATAATGAGAAATATGCAAATTATCACACGCTGCTTTTAATCAAGGACACAATAGAGTGGTGCGGTGGCTAGGTAAAAATTTTCCTGTGCAACTGCCAAAGGGGACTATGTTTTGTGCTCATTCATTCATTACAATGCACTCTTGTTTTCCCTCCCTAGCACTTTGTTCCTTACTTTTTCGGCAACTACATCTACAATTGGACTCTGAAATAATCTTCTGATGTCTGATTTACAGCAACAAGACATTGTTAAACTGATTGAAATCTTCTTTTCCATAACTTAACGGTCCATTAAAATATAAAAAAAATAAATATCAAGCATTATCATTTGCAGCATAATATTGATTTACAGATGAAACCATAGTCATGTTTGTAGTGATTTAATACAACAGAAGTATACTTGAAGAAGACCAAAAATCATGACTGGAAAAATTGTTGCTGGATTGTCTTCTGGTTAAACCGTTTGGATTGTTGCATATTTAGGTTGTTCTTTGATTGCTGGTTACTTCCATAGTTGCACTGAAATGTCCCCTGATGGGATCCTTTCTGTATCCTACCTACCGTGTGACACACCTGATTGCTGGTTCGCTCAACATCTGAGTTTAGAATATAAAAAAGAGTTTTCTTATATCCTTCAAGTCGGTATTTGTGAATGTACCAATTAGCACATTCTAGTAATCCGGCTTGTTCTGTGCGGCTTATCTTACTGATATTTGTGCTGGTTGCCAATAATTTGTTGAATGATATATGATGTCTTGATCAACTCTTTCCTCTGATAGGGATAGGGACTATGAACGGGACTATGGTAGAGGACGTGAAAGAGATCGAGATAGAGATCGTGACAGAGATAGAGAAAGGGACAGGGACAGGGATAGGGATAGGGAGAGAGACCGACATCGGCTTAGAGATGACAGGGACTATGGTCGTGAAAGGGATAGAGAAAGGGACAGGGAAGGACGAGAGCGGGAGAGAAGAGACAGGGAACGAGGAAGGCGAAGGAGCCGTTCAAGGAGCAGGAGCAGGGACCGCCGAGACAGGGATCATGAAGATGGAGATCATCGCAAGAGGCGAACTCGTGGCAGTGTTAGTCCACGGAGGCGGCCGGAGGATGATGGCAGCACCAGAGATGAACCCAAGAAGAAAAAGGAAAAGAAAGAGAAGAAGAGCGATGGTACTGATCACCCAGATCCTGAAATCGCTGAGGCCAATAGGTTACGAGCTTCTCTTGGGCTGAAACCGCTGAAATGATTCCTCCTTTTACAACTTCATATGATGTTTGAGATATCGGCTCCCTTCTCTTTTGGTAAAATGAAGAACATAACAACATAGTTGGTGTGTAGCTTTATGGGGGCAACCTAGCCTCTTACTACATGATTTGTTCAGCAAGTATTTCCTTGAGCATTGAAAATATGATGTACTAAAATCCTTCCTTTTGCTCTTTTCTGCTGTTTGACCATCGACATTAATATTTGTTGTAAATATCTGATCATGGACTTCTCCTATTCTAGATCATAGATTTTCTGGTGGATGTGCCTTGGTCTGCTAGGGGAGGTAGCCCCATTTTTATCTGTCAAAGGTATTGCGCAAAGCATACTTCATCAATGTTGTTTTTACATGTTGCAAGTATTTTTGCAACATTATAGGGAAAAAAAAATGGTTTCTTCTGGATGTGATTATGTCTAAAAATGCCTTAAATAGAAGATCGGAATTCCAAAACATCACAGAACTTTCTTCTCTACCGGGATATGCCCAATTATTCATTTTAAAAAAAAGCTAGTTGAAGGCACAAACCAACATAAATGTAGAACCATTAACTAGGCTTTTACTCTGCAAGCCAAGTTTTCTGCTTAACATCTACTGATGCTATGGTTGGATGTGTTGCATCCATAGTTTGTTCCTCTAAAGATTCTTTTAACCATTTAATTCTTATAACAATAGGGAAGCTATTACAACCAACAGTGAGCAAGTTAACATACTCAAAATTACAATGTAAACCCTGAAAAGAACTGTGAAAGATTTTCACTTCGTCGAGCAGAAGAATAGTTCAATGATTGCATATTTTAACAAGAAAAAAAAAAGTTTACATGAAATGCAACATTCTATTGCATTTTTTTATAGGATAACTGAGATTGTTAACAAGTCCAATCAACACAAAAAAACGCATAGTCCCACAAGAGAGAGAGAGAGAGTGGCGATGGGAGAAAGCACACGTTGGCAGAACACAGTTGCATTTTGGTCAGGCTTTGAACACCACCACCAGGTGGCCTCCTCTTTATCCGATAAGGGCGAAAGCCACAGCTTCCCAACCGTGTGGCGCGTGATGTCCAACATGAAATCTCATTTGGTGCGTACTTATATTTGACCCAGTGGTGACTCATTGCTATGATCATCCACCAACCAAAGTGCATAATCTTTGAAACGCTTTGTTTTCTTGTCGAAACCAGTAATGTAGTTGTTATGAATAATGACATTCATCCCTTTGGTTTCCTTGACCCAGCTCTCATTCTTGAAATACAAACCCCCTGATGGAAATGCAGCTTGAGGTAGCAAATACAGATCCACCTGCAGTTGTATATCTCAGAAATTAACATCATAGACACAGTAAAAGCTACTCGGCGAAAAAGGAAATAAGAAATATAGAGGTGACAAAAGATTTTCTTAGTCACAGATCACAACTATTAACATATTTAAGTATCGAGGTACATGATAGGGTTAAAGAAAGGCCAAGAGGACTAGTAAAAATAAAGATCAGAGCATACAATAAGAAATATAAGGTACAGTGAAGTCAAGGATATAACAATCACTAATCATTGTACATATCCGAGTAGGAGGAACCTACAACAGAACAAAGGACTACAGAGAAATTTTCTGTTGATCCAATCACCATATGCATATAGGGAACAGAGAATAAAAAACGACTAACTTTTTTCTCATTCATCGGATGTAATCAGAGACAGCCCAAGGCACAAGATATAGTTTGTCAATGCATGTTGAACAGGAATCCACATTAATATAATAGTTTCCAAATTTTAAAATGTTGAACTGGAAATAAATTATAAATGGTTCAAAGAAAATTTTCTTTTACCCACTACATTCAGCAGAAAAGAAATAACTGGCATGGTTTGATTTGACTTGTCGTACCGAGTACACTGAACAACCAATTTATCGGAATACGTTTTGAACTCTGATGTGAAGTGGAAGTTTGTGACTCAAGGTGTGGGACAATAGAAGATAGAGTTAAGAGTTCTAATGCATATCAAAGGCCTTCAACTTACCATTATCTAAACCTGAATCAAGAGGAAAATTACCAAAGATTCTGAACCTAAAACAAATCATTCTACTTATCCATTGATCAGTCGTCATCCATTCTCCTTTCTTTGTCAATTCCATATAATGGGCCTCCAGTCATCTTTCTCCTCTTTTCCTTCTAATTTCATATCCAAACAAGATCAAGGTACACTTACCTTCACAAGATAAGAAGAAACATAATTTCCCTCATGCATACATCACTTTTGGCATAAGATCACATGCAGATAAAATTTCAGTTTTAAGTTACTAAGTTTATGTACAGGCATTCAATTAAAGGCAGCTATTTTAAACTTTTCCCATCATTTAGTCCAAAACTTGCATGTTTCATCGATACAAGCATTGTCGTATTCTCTAATGCTATCGGCCATATCTCATGGGATGCCCAATATGGAGTTGTTCACCATTTTTAAATAATTAAATGGCCTCCTTAAACTTGTCTAAAACTTATGGTCATCCTTCATCAAATCTTCAATTGGCACTGTATGAGATTCCAACAATGTAACATGTCAAAAGAACACTAAAATTATATCATGTATAGATGTATGTAAAGCTTTAACAATGGAATCATGTTAACATGCTCCCAAATTTCTAATCATCGATAGTTTTAACAATGGAATCTCCTTGTGAGCTCAAGTGAATACATGTCATCTTCCTTCAACACACATATATGATTTATGTTCTATCTTATTAAATCACTACTCGGCACCACATTCTTCTTTTTTAACAGATTTTACATTCTATACTTGGCACTAACTTTTACAGGCAACAAAAAAATATATAGTATGCATATGAGCTTCATGCATCCCTTGTTTACTCATTTATGAATTAATTCATGACAAGGCCAATTCAGTTAAACAAAAAAAGAAAAAGAAAAAGAAAATACCATTAGCTCGGTATGCTGTTTACACAGAAATACCATAAAAACTCAGGTTGCAATATTTTATCTACAAGCCAAATATAGCGGCGGCGGCTGCTGCATGGAGAACAAATAAGATACTTGAAATTTTAGTTCCTGATCAACAAAGATAAGGAGTCAGATAAATCACCTGCCCAGCAGTTTTGTTGAGAGCCCAGTTGAAGGCAGGCTGGTCGTTCGATTTCCTTTTTACAGACCATGGCTGATTCTGAAGTTCTTCGATCCAGCTTCTCATCACCTCCTTTGCTCCTCTCGTAGGACGGAGAAAAATCATGCAGCTGCATATATACGTGCGCCCCTTCTTCCCTGGAGGCGGCAAATCATGAGGGTGATTTAGAGGCTTCACCTGTTTGCACAGAAGGATCAACAATTCCGAAGAACATCAAATAACACATTACTATTCCACCCTAAGTTATCTGATCCGCAACAAAAAACCAAACTTTTCCTCTTTTTCCTCCGACTGCTAACATAGAACAACACTTACAGCAGCCATATCATCGGTGAAGTAGACGTCGTGCTTCCCCTTCAGATAAGGGAAAGGATCCGCCAACCACACCATATCCACATCATTGTACATCACACTGTATCCCAACTCCAGAATATGTAGCAAATGGCGAGGCCTGCGGGATGTAAAATTGAAGAACCCCTGTCGAGCAACACAATCCTCAGTAACATTGCAGCAACATCAGCAGTGTAGAATTGGAGACACGATCTGCGGAAGCAACAATGAGACCTCTAGACGAGCACCTGAGATCCAAACTTATGGGCGGTCTGGGAGTCGGAAGCGGGCGGGACAAGGACGGCGTGGCCGGGCCACCTCCGGTTGACCTCGTACAGCGTGGCGTAGTCCTCGGCGATGACGATCACCTGGTCTTGGCGCTTCTGCCGGGCGACGCTGATGAGCCAGTTGTTCAAGAAGGGGAGGTAGGGCCGGCTGACGGCGCAGACGACGACGGTGCCGTTGCGGGCGGCGAAGGCCGCGGCCTGAGCCAAAGTGTAGTCTTTCCACCGGGAAAGGGATCCGTGGGCGGTGCCGAGGTGGGAGGAGGAGGAGGAGAAGAGGGCGGCCATGGGGCCGGACCAGGGGAGGAAGACGCCGAGGAGGACGAGGAGGGAGAGGACGGCGAGCAGGCCGGCGCGGCCGAGGAGGAAGGACGACATGGGGCGGTGCGGCATGCCGTAGACGGCAGCGCGCGGCGAGAGCGGGTAGGGATCGACCGAAGGCGGTGGCGGCGGCTGCTGCTGCTGCTGCCTCAGATGCAGAGACATCACCAGGGAGCAATGCTTCGTTGGGTCCAGGGAAGAGGACGAGATCTGCTCCTCCGACTGAGATGTCGGTGATGACACCGGAGAAGTAGTAGAACCCAACCGATGGTGGGGCCTTTGTCTTGTCAATTTATCAGAAAAGCCCCTGTAGTAGGAAAATTATTAAAAAGTACTCTTTTCTCAAACTATCATTAACAGCTCTCTTTTTGTTAAAATCCACACTTAGCTCCAATCAACGTTTTGTCAGCATTAATTCCAATATATTATATACGTTTTCTTTAAATATTAAGTTGTGTCTGTAATTGACTTCCAACCAAAAAATACAGATTATTCCTTTTAACTATGATTACATTGGTTTTATCTAAATTAAAGAAGTCATACAAATACTAAATACGTAAAATATCTTTATTTTTTGGCATCATATGGATTGGAGTTCATCTAAGAGTTAACTTATAATTATAGCTAATGGACTACACTGGAGAATATGTAAATTTTTAGATTTGAAGGGATATATATGTTAAATCACTTGCTTACCCAACCCGACCCATACCAACGTCTTCGTGACGAAACCGGCTCGAGTTGAACCGGTCGAGCGAGTTTGCATCAACCAAAACCCTCGTTTCGATCGGCGGCTTTCGATGTGTGTTGTGTGTTATTCTGTTCTCCGACTGCCCTTGGTCTCGTCGGTGGCGGAGATAGGAAGAGATGGGCCGAAGGATTCTGAACGATGCTCTCCGCACGATAGTGAACGCGGAGAGGAGGGGGAAGGCCACCGCCACCCTCCAGCCCATTTCCACCGTCATCGTTTCCTTCCTGAGGATCATGAAAGATCGAGGTCGCTCCTCTCTCTCATCTTGCTCTCGCTCTTGGGTGTTCTTCCCGTCCTTTCTTCATCCTCGTTGGATTTCTTGGGTTTGCAATTTTTTTGCATTTTTATTGGAAATGCTTGAAAGTTGGCTTCTTTTCTGCTCCCTTAAATAAAAATGTATTTTCTTTCCTTTTATTATCAGAGTTTGCTTATTCTGCGTTTATTATTGAGTGTGAATGGATTATTAGACGAGTCAAGGTTATTCATTTAGAATTTTCAACTATTTCAATAGGTGCTGGACGAGATAAAAAGAAAGTAAGAGGATCAAGTGAAAGAAAAAATAAGTCTCTTTTTTCTATTCAGGTTTATAGCAGAGAAAATAAAGAAGTAAAAAAAAGATTTACCTTCTTTCTTGTGTATCTAGATCTTTTGTCTTATGGATGATAATGAAATATGAATTGTGAGAACAATTTAGTTGATGCTGCAAATTGTTGAAATCATTCTTCTTGAGCCATGTTAGATATCTGACGTGAGATGTCATTTGGTAGCTTTTGCATTATTTCAAGTGAATTATTTGTATTACGTAAGCTAATTTTTTTGCCTTTAGAAAAGGGAATTGTTCTTATCAAAATACAATATCTATTTAGGAGGCCAAAAACATGTTTTGCAGGATATATTAAAGACTTTCAGGTTTTTGATCCACATAGAGTGGGAAGGATCACTGTGGAACTGCAAGGAAGGATAAATGATTGCAAAGCCCTTACATATAGACAGGATATCAAGTCTAAAAACATAGAAGACTACAGATTGCGCATGCTTCCAACACGCCAGGTCTGTTTTACCTCACATTTGTGTCCTGTAAATAGTAAATATAGTTCATAACTTATTATACAGGTCAATTCATATGATAAGATTTAAAACTTTAAGGTGTTTAGTTTCTTATCATGTAATCTAATATGCAAAACCTTTCTAGCTGGCACTTGTAATCTTTTCAGTGAATTTTATGCTTGGCCTGTAATGAAGAATTGGTTCAACAAAGAAACACATAACAGAACAAATAGCAGAGAACTGCAGGAGGCCTTAAAGAGATGATTTCTAGTAAAGTGATACTACTCTTTGTTCTCTTATTTCTTCTCTATATCCTTTCCTGTTTTTTGAAAGTGACAGCAAACAATGAATATAACAACAATGAGGGCAAATAGTATATGATGGCTGAACAAAAAAACACAATAGTAGCAATGTCTTCTTTGTTTCATGTTCACAATCACAAGTTTCTTTGTTTTTCTTTTCTTCATAATGGATTTCTTTCAGATCCTCCTTACTGCATTCCTTCCTCTTTTTCTTCCTTTGATGCTAACAAATTGTCTAGCATTGGCCAAATCTAGCCAACTCCCCTTTTTTCTTTGTTGGAAAGGAATCAAATCACACAGCTAGGGAATCAAAAACAATATTAGAGTTTGTACAAAAATCTGTTGGGAAGTCAGAGCCCCAACTCAAGCAAGAAGGCCTAGACCTAGCAAAGTTAGCCAAAAATTGAGCAACATCATTGAGCCTCCTAGGGAGGTAGCTCCAGTTAATATAGGAAAAGGAGTTAGACAAAAATAGCACGCCTTGGAGAATGGTGTGAATGGACCAATAAATGTGTTTATCTCTTGATCCATGAAATGGCATGCTGAGAATCACAACACATCTTGGAGGATGGTGTGGATGGACCAAGAAAAATGTGTTGATTTCTTGATCCATCAAAAGGCTTGCTGAGAATCAAATCACACTACTAGAGCTGGACTCCTTGCTGTTAGCCAACTCCAGTCATCTACAATCAAATCTAGCTGATTTTGATCAAATTCTAACTATAAAACCAAGAGGCCAATCAAAATTAGGATGGCCTAAGATAGCAATATAAATTGAGTGTATTGTGTCAAAATCTGATGAACTGTGAACCATTCTTAATATCTTTTGCAAGTTCCTTTGGATTTCCGTTTGTTAGGTATCTAATGTTTTCTAAATGTATTCATCCATGATCCATTCTCTTACAATGTTAAGCATATGTTTCTTTCCCCATCAAGCTCTAATTTACTGTAGAAAAATAATATGCTTTGTACTTAACCATAGTATCGCTTTTCGAGTCATTGGGATTATTTTGGAACAGCTATATAATGAAAATACAAGATGCTTGCTTGTTCATTTGCTTTTGACATCCTGAAATTTTTAGTTGATGTTACTGCTTTCAAAGAACTCCAGTCTAAGGTGCAACCTTTTCTCCTCCATAGTATAATGAACAGATTGAGATGCAAAAGAATGTGGTTGGATTCAACCCACAGATTCTGGTAGCCCAAGTCTAGGGTTAGGAAGACATCTTTCTCAGGAAGAGTAACATGATATAGATCAGAACTAAAACTCCTCAAAATTCAATTATCATAGACCAAAATTTCCTTATCGATATGTACTGTTTTTCCTTTTTGGCTATGAAGAATGATAAACAATGTTGACTTATTTTATTCATTTTCAGTGGGGATATGTTGTAATCACAACACCTAATGGTGTCTTGGATCATGAGGAAGCTATCAGGCAGCATGTTGGTGGTCAGGTTCTTGGTTATTTTCATTGATATATTGTAGACATCACATTTCTGAGCTAAGAATCACCTCATATATGTTGGTTCTCCAGTTATTGGTTTTTTTCTTCAGCATCTGACAGAGGTACTGAGCTTGTAGTGTCTTTAAGATTTAAACTTTCCCCGGTTGTGTACGATAATTTTCTCTCTAGTGAATGAAACTTTCTTTTCCTTAGTGTGACAAATGAAAGCTGGACTATTGAGCGGTGACCAATAGGATTTGTTTGTCCTGTTGATGGGATTACCCACAGAGAATGCAAATTATAGGAAAGCTGTTTGAACCAGATTATTATAGTTTTCTATCTATTGGATATGACCAAAAAGCTTTTAGAGTAGATTAGGATACATAATGACATGTAGAAGTGTAGAACCTATGTTCATCAAGGGAAGCACTGTTCATATCTAGCCACACCTGCACCTCACATTCACCCTGAAATTGCTATCAAAATGTAATAGTTTAAGAAAGCATTAATATTGCCTTTAATATCCAGCAAAATGCACCAAAAACTACGTAGCCAACATTTCTTTATTAAACATCCAGTGTTTTTAATAGGTGCCCGGATTCTTGGGTGAGGCGAGGTGAGGTCCAAGTGCCTCACACAGCTTTTGAGTGACGCGCTTCACTGAAGCGCTAACTGGGCACTCGCCTAAGCTCAGGCACCAGGTGGCTTGAGCGAGTGCCCTAGTGAATTGTGATTTGAGCTCCTGCCTGGTTTGATTGAACAGGCAAATTGGTTCGATTGAACCAACTAAACCTAACACTAAACACCCCGCCTCCCTCCCCGCACACCTGACCTACCCTACGACACCACCCAACCCACCTCTGATTCATCGCCCAGTGTACCTTTGTGCACAACTCCCTCTACCTCCGATGCCTTTGTGCACCCCTCTACCACCGATGCCATCATCTGAAGCTTCTGCCGCCGATGCCACCTTCCTCATTTGAAGCTTCCTTTGCTATCATTGCCTTCGTCGGAAACTTCCTACGTTGTTGCCCTCTCCTTCCCCACCTTCCTCCATAGGTTGGTTACTCCTCTTCTCGCGTCTTTAAAGCTATTTAGCGTTCAGTCCCTCTTTAAACTGTTTAACATTTTTAGATATCTTGCCCACAGTTCCAAGATAATCCTAGATATCTTGCAAGTGGAAGTTTGCAAGATATCTTGTTAAACATTTAAAATATATAAAAATAATAACTAATGCTAAACAGTTCCAAAGAGGGGATTAACCAGTGCTAAAAAATGTTAAACAGTTTCAAACAGGGATTAACCAATGCTAAATCCTAGATATCTTGCAAGTGGAAGTTTGGTTTCACAGCTTGGCTTGATTGATGCAGTTGCTGAATGGAACAATGATTGAGCTTTTGGAAACCATTGTTACATCCCTACTACTGAGGTATGCAGTAAAGTATCAATTAGTGCAACATGTTCAGGGTTGCTTGCATTGGTGCCTCCCAGGTGTTTTTTCACTCGTGGAATCAGATCCTTTCTGCTCAACTTTGATCCATAACCTGGGTGCGAAAAAAGATGAATTGCTTTCTTTCTAATAATTTGGATATCATATGTTTTAGGAAATCAAATGGCTCATACATGAGTTTTTCGTTTTAGATCCAAATGATTTGGTTCCATTTCTTTTTCCATCTAATGTAGAAATCGGATGATTACATCCTAAATAGTTGAGATATTACAGATTGTCGTTGTTGTTGTTACTAAATCCAAATGGTTTTGCTCCCAAATCATAAAGGCAGGGATTTCCTTTGTCCTGCCGTTAAATTCAATCATTATAATGTTATGAGTTTGTATGAAAGTTGGTGAAGAACTCAAGGGGAGGAGGGTTTTGAAGATTAAAAGATCAAATCAAATCAATAATTAAGAATAAAAGATAAATTGACATGGATGACTTCGAAGCAACCTTCCTGTATCTTCCCAAATCATGTGCAAGTATGCCTAACTATACAGTTTGCATTATTTATGTGCCCAATAGATTTGTCAATTTGAAGTTGCTGATCATGAATTTTCTGTCCAAATTAAAAATTGCTTATTATGTGTCAAAATAACTTTTCAAAAAACCATATGACCTCTAAAAACTCTCGAAGGTGGGATCCATGCATGGGATTGAGAGAGGCGACCTGTGGGTCCCCCGTACAAAGGTGTGAAAGATCACGCGGTAGGGAAAACAATATACTTTTTTCTTATAATAAATAAATAAATAATATCTCTCGTTTTCATCGTAGAGTTCGAAATATATTTCGGTCAACAATTTTGACCACGGCTTTCGTGTTGTGGTAGACGTCTCTTGATTCGCCACCAGATAATCCGGCCCTTAAAAATACATCAGGATTCGTGACAAGTCTTTTGATTATTTTCTTAGTGAGAGGTCGCGGCGCAAAGCATCAGCCACCGAATAAAATCTGGCCCTAAAAATACATCAAGAGTCGTGACAAGTCTTTCGATTGAGAGGCCGAGTCGCAGAGGAAATGATATGGGTTGGTACGCATAAGAAGGCAAACCTTTAAGCATTCCCTTCTTTCTACGACAGATAAATAGGGTTCCTCTTCTCGCCGCGGACGTTTGGGGCTTAGGGTTTTCGAGGTGTCGAGAGATAAGTGCTTGGAGACCCACCGATACCCCCTCTTCACGTCGCAATGAGCCGATCGGGTCAACCCCCAGATCTCAAGAAGTGAGTCGTCTCTCTATCTTTTTGTCGGCAAATATCTATATTTTCGCAAGTTTCCACTTTGCTTTTGCTGATCCCCTTCTGATTATTGTTTTCTTTCGACGCCTTGTTGTCGCTTCAGGTACATGGACAAGAAGCTACAAAGTAAGTGCTTTCAGCCTATACCGTCTGATTTCGCTTTTAGGTTTGCCCTTATGTTGGTAAAATTCGTGCCTTTGGCTTTGATCTTATGGCGCTTCCCGTAGACTCGAAAAACTCCTGATTCATAGTTTTATATCTTGAAATTATCAGGCTTTACGAAATACAACTTGCATAGGGTCATACGTATATTACTGAACTGACATTAGAAGTAAAGCTAAGCTGAAAGCATTTAGATATGAATATGTTACTTGTGGGGTACGTTATTGTGAAATTTGTGACTTCTGCCTTGATGTTCTCATTGGTTGAATGACTAATGAGGGAAAGGGTAAACGAGGAGATGGAAGAAACCTATTGATCTTGTTGCTAGTTTCACAAGCTTCATATGAAAGTAATTGATGGTTAAATTTTCTTGGAGTCCTTTAATGTTATTTATCTTACATGATCATTTTTCTCTTGTTAAAAGTGTTTTGAGAACATCAACATGATTCTGTTTTACTAAAATGCAAGACTTACACTGAACAACTATAATGTACTGCACAATATTTAAAATCAGATTCAATCAAGTGTACAAAAGATCCTGGATTAAAAAAAATGCAGTATCCATCTGGTGTAGGTGGTACTCTCATGTCACGGAGTCCTTACACACTTGGGTAGACACAAATGTCTGGGCCCATTGAAGTGACAAAAAACCTATATAATGGTGATATTCTACAGACACATCTTACATTGAATATGTATCTTTTCGTAGTATTCTCAGTATGTAGCTTCTTAATGTATGTCCTACCTACAAACTTATTTTTCCATTGTTTAATTACCTTCCAGCTTTGTAGACTAATCTTATTTGATTCATCTTTGATCTCTTTTGGGTCTTTTGTAACTTGTTTGGATTTTTCAACTGAAAATGTCAATGTCCACTTCTGTTGCATCTCCCATTCATCTCTAATCTTTCTGATTGATTGCACATATCTGCCTGTGTTATTTCAGATGTTTCATTTCTGTCATCATCATTGACATTCAAATTTTTTTCTGAAATTGTCCATCAGTTTTTTGGTTCCCGGTGGATCTACTTTGCTCAGCCAGTTGATGTATTTCAATTATAACTTGGAGATACTTGTTTCACGAAGACCTGCATCTGAATATGTTAATGTGTTAAGCTTTCGTATTATGACTATCAAAATTTTCTATTTTCCAGGAAGGATCAGATAAATTAGGAGTTGGGTTGATGACAATTGCAAAAGAAAAAAAACTCAACTATTAAGATATGTTATAGCTTCTAAAACAGAACATTTAAAGTTTTAAACTAACAGCTAGTTCCTTTGAGTTGGACACATTTCCAATAGAAAGTTTATCTTAATAGTTGAGTTTTTACTGACGAATGAAGAACATGCTTTGAGACTTTGAGTTGCACAAAAAAATCATGTAGAACATAGATGAATAAATAACATATACAAGAACTTAAATATTAGATGTAAAGGAGAGAGTCTGAGGTGAAAGAAGACAAATGCATGTAGAAAGAAATGGCTCACTACTTTTCTCTTTACTTCTTTGTGTAAGAAAGTTGCACATAAAATATGTTATAGCTGCTAAAACAAAAACATTTAAACAACCAACTAATTCGTTTGAGTTGGACACTTTTCTAATATAAAGTATATCTTAATAGTTTTTACTGACGAATAAAGAACATAAAAATAATCTTGTGAAAAAGACCTAACAAAGGAAATGTTGTCAAGATAACTAGGTTGTCATTTCAGCCTCAAACACTGGAATATATTCTTGACTCAGATGCAATATTTATCTAAACACCATGAAGGGTTTTCTCTAGACGGAATTGTGTTTGTTTCTTGGATTCTCTGCCCTAGCCTTCATGAAGTGCTGAATTTATCAAACACTTTTTGTAAAAGTATTTTGAAACTGGATTGGCTGTTTCACCAAGATCTGCTCAATTATTGTCACTGTAATCATAATGTCCTCTGATTGTTGGTACTTTGTAGCAAATTGTTCCAAAGTTGAAATATTTCCTCTGCAATGGAAGAGTGTTTGTCTTCTCAAGTTCATCATCTATCTCAGCAGGAGTGCCTTTCAATTCTTTTGATGCATAAACTTATTATAAATCATCAATTTCTGCTTCATCTTTGACATTGATGCTTAATTCTTATTGAGTTTCTTTAGTGCATAATCGGTCTTATGGCGCATACATTTAGCTGTACTAACATGATAGAGCCGTCTATTTGTATGGGGGTTGCCCATTGTTTCTCCAGCTATGGTGGATGGTGATCCATGCTGATTATGTGGATATTTGTCATAACGCATCAGTTTTTAAGAGAGCAATAATTTGTGTGCCCTCTATAGATAATAACCATGGGTACTTCTGTTACCATAGGAAATTCCAATTCTGATACTTAGTTGGGAAAATAACCATGGGTAGTTCTGTTACTAGGTTGCATCAGCAAGTTAAATAAATACCAATTCTAACATTTGATTGGGAAAATCTTGTTCTCAGAAAATTGTAGACCATAACCATTGCAGAAGGTTTTTGAGACGTGGGTGTCACTTTTTGGGAATCTCGTCGAACATATATTTTCAATGTATTTGTTAAAGGTTTCCTGCTTTCTGGAAAAAAAATCCCACTGGCCAAATATCCACTGGCGATAAATTTAAGTATCAACAGGACAACTGCTTGGCGACTGGAGTTTCTGATACCTATACGACCAAGAGGTCGGCCTTCTTTGCAGATTATTGTGAACAGGTTACTGGGAGGAGACTCTTAATCAGAAGCAATATTGTAATTAGTAAGTCCTGGAGCAGATGGAACATCTGCATTATTAGTTTAACAATAATGGAATCCCTCGAGCAAATTTGTAGACAATGAAGATGTTCTAGACATGAGCTTGGTATTAGTGTTAGTTCAGTTGGGTATTGTTAGGTAACTGAGCAATGGGTCAGGGTCTGGTTGTAAGACCGTCGAATAAGTTAACCAAAGCTGCCAACTGGTCATGTCCCATGTGCTTTAAATTATACATTCCATTAATAAATTATATTTAACTCATTGCGCCTGTTTTCTCTCTGTATAATGGGTCCATAATCCTACTTTTCATCATTACTTATATAAATTGTGATTGTGATTTGAACCAACCAATATTTGTGATGCATGAATCTTATCTTTGTAGAGCCACTCTATGGTTTGCCTATGAAGAATATACTGATATAAATTACCACTTATATTTGCAGTAAAATTGAACGGTAACCGAGTTGTGGTTGGCACTCTCCGTGGGTTTGATCAATTTATGAACCTTGTTGTTGACAATACAGTGGAGGTGAATGGCAATGAGAAGAACGATATTGGCATGGTGGTGAGTTCATCTTACAATATTAATCTTACTGGGTTAAGAATATACACATTGATCATTTTCAGACTTTGCTCAAGTGGAAAGCTGCTATCATATTTGTTAATTTTTAACTTGAGGTGTTTTCTTTTCCTATTCTTTCTTAAAGATTTTGAAAACATTTTTCTCTTTAGGTCATTCGAGGAAATAGCGTGGTCATGATTGAAGCTCTCGAGCCAGTCGCCAGAACTTAATATCACTTCTTCTTTTTCTGTCCGTTGACAGTTGTACCAGATATGTTCTTGTTTAATGCTTATGGGATTGTCAAGTCTGTCAGAAGTCACTTAAATATTATGTACCCTTAATGCAAAACCAGGCTCCTACAATGTAGCATGATCTTATCGTTATGATGATCTTTCTTTATGTATCTTTGTCACCTGTCATTAGGATCTTTATACTATCAGCATCATCCTAATTCAATCTGATTCCTGATGAACAGCTGAAAGGGGAAAAAACACACCATCGTATTACAATGATACTCGGTTCATGGACTACTTTTTGAGGTGATTCTTCCACTGTTAGATCTGCAAGTTTGCATTGGCCAATCTTTGTATACTGTGTTATTGAACAAGTTGGGTTAGAGTTGCAATTTGCTTCTGGCATGCATGGAATGTAAGAGAGGTTTAGTGCTTAATTTTGATGATATTGTATGTGATATGGTTTATAACTATATTAATTCAAATTTGATATAATCTTGAAAAAAGAAATCTGAGAGAATTTTGCATGCTTATCAGAGTATGAGATGGTGATGGATACAACCGTCATCAAAATTATGATATAAATCTTTCTTACTGGACGACCCAACGACCGATCTTAATCATTGTTAAATTTGCTTTGGGTAGTGTAACAACAAGAAATGTAGGACCATAGTGAAGGTTACAAGCATGTATGATCTAAAACAGCTCACTTTTGATGTTTTTGGATTAATTATAGATTATATAATTATCATTTATAATGAGTTATTTTTAATTTTTATATTTTTAAAAAATTATAATAAGATTCTTATACTTATGAAAATGAAATATTTAATCTTGTTTTTATCTCACGTTTGCTCAGGGTAAATCCTATGGTATTTCTGTTAATAGAATTTGTAACCTGAGTAAAAATAGGATTAAATATTTTATTTCTAATTTTAATAAGTATAAAAATCTTAATATAATTTTTAAAAACATAACATAATTATTGGGATGCTAAAGATAACTAATTATATGACAGTAATCTATAATTAGCTTGATATCTTTCTATATTATTAAGAATATATAAAAATAATAAGCAATATAAGATATCAAAAACATGAATAGTCGATTAAAGAGATCTTAAAATTGTACTTATGATATATATTTAAATAATTTAGAAATTAGAATATTTGTTAAAGGATGATATGTTATGTGTACTGGGACAACCTATTTTACCTCATCCAAACTTCTCGCAATGAGATGTATGTAAATTATCGTACCAAAGTTTTTACATTCAAATGATGTATTTGAGTATGAACTTTCAATTCTTTGACGATGGCGTATTTTAACTAATAATATATTTTTGTAAATATATATATTAAAATAGTAAAACAATAGAATCATAGTTTATATCGTATATGTTTGTGATCGAGGCAAGTGGGACAAACTTTATGATGCACTCATGAATGAAATATGTCATAATTAGCCTAAAAACATACCAAATTCAACTTAAAAACTTCAAAAATAATATAAAATTGTATCATATTGGTTTGTTATGTTGAAAGATTGATGCAAGAAAGATTAACTTTATGATGTTACACATGTAAATGAATTACGTTATATTCAATCATAAAATAAAAATAAAAATAAATTGTATTATACTCTAAGACCATAAAATTTATCCAACCCGCCTTAAATTTTAATCATCAAATAGTATTTATTATATTTTATTGCTGATTTTAGAATATCTATAGTTCAATTTTATATATTTTCATCTTGACTCTGTGGTCAAGTGTAACACAAACTTATCTGCGAGTGTAACACTATGGAGCTTGTCCAATTTACCTCAAAATTTCATGATTAAAGAAAATATGATATGCATAGTTACTACATTTTTTTTTTTACATTTCGATTATTTTATGATTTTTAATATTTTTTGATGAATGATGAGCTGAACCAATTTATCTAAATCGGCAATTCGGTTAATAGGTTTCTCTTTTTTTTTTTTGTATTTTGGATTCGAGCAAGTAGGAATGTCCCAAGTAAAATCTAGAAAAGAGGGACACATTCGTGTAAAAGAAAAAAAAATAATTGCGAGATAATTTATAAAAGACTTGTCCATCATAATTTCTTGAATGATCTTTAATCATTTTGTCATTCAATAAATTTCTTTTGGAATATCATTATTTTTATTTTTAACATAAAATATCCGGGAATATGTAATAATAACCAAATGGGCTTAATGCTAGAATTTACTTGTTTCTTATAGAAAATTACTACTTTATTTAATCTACGGCTACGATCATCTCAAAAAACCATCAGTCCATCTAAACCCTCCATTCCACCATAAACCTTCGTGAGCCGTCCGATCCTCCCACTTACCACTATGAAAGAGCCCCACATCGCTCCCTCGTTTTTCTAGGGTTTTTAGGGATCTACCGAGGTTTCCCCACACGAGGCGCGGCGGCGAACTCTCTCCTCTCGAATCGTCTGCGCGAGATGGCGACGCAGATGAGCAAGAAGCGTAAGGTGGCCCCTCTGCCGATCCCAATGTTTTCTTCTCTCCTGCGCTCCGAAGTCGCTGAATCTCCTTGATTTCTGCCACTTTCTTCACAGTTCGTGGCGGATGGGGTGTTCTTTGCGGAGTTGAACGAGGTGCTGACGAGAGAGCTTGCGGAGGATGGCTATTCGGGCGTCGAGGTCAGGGTTACGCCCATGCGGACGGAGATCATCATTCGGGCGACGCGCACCCAGAACGTTCTTGGTGATTTATCTGCCCTTGGTTTGGGGTTTGTTCTCAAGGCTTTTGAGAAGTGGTGAGTAGTGTTTGATGTTTTTTGTGTTGGTTTAGGTGAGAAGGGCAGGAGGATCAGGGAATTGACGTCGGTGGTGCAGAAAAGATTCAACTTTCCGGAGAATGGTGTTGAGCTCTACGCCGAGAAGGTGAACAATAGGGGGCTGTGTGCCATTGCTCAGGCTGAATCACTCCGTTACAAGCTTCTCGGAGGTCTTGCCGTGAGGAGGTGGGATCTATATTACATATTATTAATGATGTCTTCTTCTGTTAAATTTCTTTTGCACTCTTGCTTGTAGTTGTTCTTTTCATTTCGTACTGAATTAAGTTATGACTTTTGATATTATTGTTGTCAGAAGCATGTTCCTGCTTTAGTGAGGTTTGCTTTAAAAAAGACTTGCATATCTGTGTGAAAAATTACTGTAGACATTCTTTTAAATCTTGATTTTGCTTGGTTTTGTGATGAACTTGACTCATCTTCGTTCTGTTTCTTGGTTGTTTAGGCCACTCTATATGCAATTTTGTGTTATGTGGCCTACTGATTATTATTTTGTGCGCATTATGTGGCCATGGGAAATTGCATGTTTGTTTCCTGATTTGCAAATTGTCAGTTTTGTGTGCATGGGTGTTAGTTTCTGTGATGTCTTTCATCTAATAGGATTCTAAGTTGGAACCTTGTTGGAATGGAATGTTATGAATTCTGAATTGCCTTTATGTAGCTAGGGCCTTGGTACTTCTTGAGATGACAGAATTTTCTGGTAATAAGTTTGTTCACAAATTTCTCATCGGTTGTCAGGCTCTGTTTCGTTGGCCGGTCTCAGTAAATTGTTGGCTGATTTTCAAACTATTTTTGGGTATTTCTATTTCCTCTCCAAATTGATTTTTTTTCTGCAAACATTTCATTATGGTTTTTCTATCTGCTATAGAGCAGTTGTTTTATGTTGCTTTGTATAATTGGATTGTTTCTGCAAAATCAGCATTGTGATTGTTCTCTTTGTTTTTTCCCTCTCAAAGTCTGATTGTGAATTTCTCTTTTTGATTTGTTTTTTTTTCCATGCTTTTGCAATCTTTTCGTCATCAATATTGACTATTTCAAAGGGAGGCCTAGTGCATGCAACTTCCTCCTCTAATGTGGAGTCTAGGAACAGTTGATGTGTGTAGACTATCGTTGCAAGCGCAGAGGTTTTTTTGGTGGCTTAAATCTTGGTCCTTTATGTTGCAAAGGAGCAACTTTGATGTGGGCCAAGGCATCATCTCTCTTCTGAGCATTCGTTATTCCTTGTTATGTCTTATTGGTACTGATTGATGATTTCCCTTTGATATATATGGAACTGATCGCTTTTTGTTGTTGAGCATGCTACCATCTATTGCATTTTTGAGGAGTTAACATGATTAGTTATATTCTCTGGTAATAGCCTTTCAGTTTTTCCTTCCTGATTCATCTTTATGCTATGGTGCTCTCTTGTCTGTGAATATTTGGAGTTCTTCATGTGCAACCTTATGCATGATATGTTGATCCTTCATTGAGTCTTAATTCCATGGTTTGTTAAACTCAAATCATCCTTTTTGTATGTTAAACTGAATATGTATGACCAGAGTAGTTTTGTTGTTTTCTCGGGGAATTTGTTACTTTCTATATGTTGCTTATGATGTATGTGCTTTTTTTACTTCTCTGTAGCATGTTTTCTGGTTTGTTTATTTGTCCTTGGTTGCTTGTGGTGAACGAAGCATCTGACTATTGTTCATTCCTGTGAACTTCACTGCTTATGATAATAATCATTATTTTTTTATACATAATCCATAAGTGAGCTTTGGAATCAAATTGGTGTCTGATTTGCACATGCTTGTTACCAGGGCCTGCTATGGTGTCCTGAGGTTTGTCATGGAGAGCGGTGCAAAAGGATGTGAGGTATGTTTTGGTCCTACATATGCATTAAGTTTTTTTAAAATTAAGTTTCGAAACTTATTCTGTAATTTGTTTTAGGTGATTGTAAGTGGAAAACTTAGGGCTCAGCGTGCTAAATCAATGAAGTTCAAGGATGGATACATGATTTCTTCTGGTCAGCCAGTCAATGAATATATTGACTCTGCAGTGAGGCATGTTCTCCTTAGACAGGTTAGCTCAAGACATCGACTTTTTTCTGCATCGTATAAACATATACTTTGTTGGCCACTATTTTATATTTGAAATTCATACTTTGCATAAGAAACTAGAAGAATCTCTCGAACATTTTAGAATGTAGTCTTTAGATGAATTCCATTGTTTGATGCTATATGCTTCCAAGAATGTTTCACTGTGCTGCATTTGTGTTGGTTTTTTTGTTTTCCCCTCTAAAAATTACTGAAATGCAACTCTCTTCTGTTTTCGCAAGTCAAAAATTTTAGTGCATAGCTGGATATAACATTATTTTGGTAAAGTAAACTGTGTGGTCTTGTTTAGGGTGTTCTCGGAATCAAGGTCAAGATTATGTTGGACTGGGATCCAAAGGGAAAGCAAGGACCTACCACTCCTCTGCCAGATCTGGTCACCATTCATCCCCCAAAGGATGAAGAAGAATACATCAAGCCATCGCCGGTGGTGGCTCCAGAGATAGCGATAGCATGATATCTTACACTTGGCTTCCTCAGTCTTGGATAATCATCATCTAGGGAGATAAAGGCGCTAAGAAGAGTTAGCTTGTTGTGCTTTCTTACTGTGACTTATTACGTTCTATTATATGTTGGTCTATTTTGCAACGCCTGAGTTTGTTCTATGACAGTACCTTTTGAGAGTAACCTTGTTCTGCTTGTGCTAAGAATAATATGCTGCTTTATAATCATATTCTTATGCAGTTGCTTTGGTTGAGTATGAAAATAAACATTTCTTGAGGGATAGGGATGCGTGCATTGACCCTTTACAGATTGACACTGGAATTCTCATGCATTGTGTTTTTTTCTTATCCCTATCCGTCAAGAGTATGAACATAATTTTAAGTTCCTATGTATTATACTCTTGGTATATCATAGGAAAATAATATGGGGGATATCTACCATTTAGTCCTTTTAAAGTTTTCTGAGTATCATCCGAATATAATAATAGAAATCATTTTTGAGGAATATAAAAACAAAATATTATGCGAGCAATTTCGTCTTTTCCCTTTTTTCCCCCGTATGTTGTCAAGCCACAAACATTGCGCCACAAACATTTCGAATTTTGGATATCCCTTTATGAGCACAAAAAACGCACACACACAAAAGAAAAAAAATTATTTACACCTATTTAACTAACTCGATTTGGCTCCTCTGGCATTAATCGTGGGCTCCATGCGGGGTCTTAGGCAGCCTCCGCGACTAACACCATGGTATATTAGCCGGTGTATAAATAGAGTTGCCTGATCGTTGCCATGGCCTGAGCGCCTTTATACTCAGCCACAGCAGCTACCGATAGCACCTATACACCTCGCGATAACTCTTGTGGGACCCTTGTGGGACCGCTGGTTGCTCGAAGCACGAGGGAAGTACTGACGTGGGGGAGCGAGAGGTAATTTTGACGAAGGTTATGGTTATTAATGAGATCGACGCATTAAGTTGGTCGATTTACTCATATATATATATACATATATATATATATGTATGTATATATATTTATCCATATATATATATATATATATATATATATGTATATATATATTATGTATATATATATATATATATATATATATATATATGTATATATATATATATATATATATATATATATATATATATATATATATATATATATATATATACACACACCAGCAAATATAGCTGCCTGCGAGAACAGAAATAACAACAGCATTCCGTAATACCGAAATCACTACTTGTCACACTTGAATCAGGTCCCACAGGAGGGGCAACCGCAAACCCAATAATAGTAGGGGTAAGGAATACGTAATCTGCAAACGGGTAGCAGAAACATAAATATAAAAACCCCGTCCTAGGGCTGGCTCTCCCCCTCCTTTTCCCCCGTTCTCTCTTCAAAACCTTCCTCCTCTCCGATCGCTATTCATCCTCCCTCCATCTCTCTCTCTCTCTCTCTCTCATCCACCGCCGCCTTCCCCACTTCTTCTCTTCCCTGTTACTGGGCTAGGGTTTCATTGCTAGCTTAGCCGCTTCGCTGCTTCACTTCGCGCCCGATCACGACCGGTATGGTGCTGGTCTCCAATATCGACGGCGGAAGTCAGGTAGCCTCGCTTCGGGTTCGGAAGGCCATCCAGTCCATCAGGGAAGTCGTCGGGAACCACTCCGATGCCGCTAACTACGCCGTGCTGAAGGAGACCGACATGGAGCCCAACGAGACCGTGCAGAAACTGCTCAACCAAGGTTGTCCCTACCATCTTGTTCTAGCATTGTTTTTGGTGTCTTAGAACTGGTCAGGCATTGACTATTGTTCATGGCAGGATGCCTTCGTTTCTTGTATTGGTTAGCGTTTTATCCATGTTTTAGATGGGATTGATGGCAGTTGATGATTACAACTAAAGGCTGTTGGATATGAGGCATTAGTGGATTCTCAGTACCAAAATATATAGATGTAGCATTTGCGTGGAGTATCCAGCATTGAAATCACATGTGACCTAAGCCTTTTTTTTTTTTCACAAAATAGTATACTTTAGCTTCATTTTTCTTATATGCATATATCAAACAGTATATGATTTAAACAGTACAACTTACATTTGCTATCATGTACTCGTAGACAATGGAATGGATCTTTTTGTTCAAACAAATGAGGTACGGTGAAACAAGCTACATTTTAGAATTGTGGTTGGTTGGTGAAAAATGTTGCCTTTGAATTTGATACAGGAACTTCAAAATGTATAGAAGTCTGTTTTAAATTGCTTCGTTCTTTGTTTGCAGCTTATGTTGTCTTAGCGTCTGTTGTATGAATGTTGAACTTTATTAGATTTAGCACCAAATATTTGGGTGGCTTAATATGGTTTCGTATCGACCAACACAGTTTCATATTATTATTTTATTCCCTTAAATCAACTATGGCAACTTGAGCTGTTATCTTTTGAACCCTAAAACCCTCCTTTATGGATATAGAAGTAGGAAGAAGAGGAGTGAGTGGAATTTTCTATTTCTTGTTTAATTACAATATTTAAAGGAGTTCTTAAAATATCTAGCTTCTAAATCTTTTTGCTTTTGCCCATGATTCCACAAATTCTTGTTATGTACATGAAACCCGTTTGATACTCTATTAACAGTGCTGCTGAACCCTAAGTGGGTGAGAGATTGCTGGGGTTTTATTTTGTTCAGGTAGGGGGATCAATTGGTCCCCAGGATGAGCTATCATGTACAAGGATTGAGGCCAGGACTTCCTTGGATCTATGTGACTTTCCCCAAGAAGTGGGTACATAGATGAAAAGATTGGATCATGGAAATGGATCTTATACCAATACTGACTACCTATTTCAATTGTTGTGCTTTCTAAAATTCCATACCACTGTGTTCAAATTTTGATCTTGCCCTACTGCTTTCTTTGTCCTCTTCCCTTCTGTTATGCACTGCTGCTTCTCCACTTGTGCATCTATTGTATTTGGAGGAGCTTGCTTCATGGTTTGATTACCACCGATATGGGATTTCTTTGTTAATTGCAGTCAAGTATGACACCTTCTGGTTTCTCTCAGCTGCATGCTTGGGGCATCAGCTGATGGCCGCCTGTCAAATTTCATGTACCTGGGACAATTATGAGGTGGGATCTATGACTTTGGCAGTATCTTCTATGATGCAAATCTTTGTGATGGCTTTAGTCGAAAGAATACTAGATGTGGTAGTAAACATCAGGCCATCAATCACATTTCCACAATTTTATATTTTACTTCATGTTTTTAATAGATTTTGTGTTTGGGTTGGAAGCTGCAACCACTATTGTCATGCATTTTGCACTTTTTTTGAGATGAACCGAATGACCAGGTCTTGTTCTTCCTTTGATGAATGAAGTACAGCTATACAGTAGTTGATCACTTGCTTCTAGATAAATTTTATCAACTAATAACAATGAACTTTGTCCAAAAGCCTTTTATGGTTAATGCTATGATCAAATCACTTAATTTTTTAGTTATTTATGTGTAAAATGGCTCATCTGTACCTTGCAGATCCATTTCATGAGGTGAAGAGAAGGGATGGGAAGAAAGAGGTATGTGTGGGCCAAATTTTTTCTTGACCCTTAGTTTCTACCGTATATCAGGGTTTAGACATTTTTGTATTTCTTCTTTAAACTATGTTCTACTTTCTATTAGTTATTATCCATTGCATTTCTACAAAAGTATGTTAAATTTGCATTCATGTAGTTTTGTCATTTGTTTCTGAATTTATGTTCTTTTCTTTCTTTTGGGTCATGGTTTTTGGTTGCTGCCCATAATTTCTCATATGCGAACCTTTCCTTTGATGATTTATGATGGTCCTTTATCATTTTGTCATGATGTCCATGTATTGATTTCTATTGCATTTATATAAATTAGGCTTAAAGAGACAGGAGATCCTGTATGATAGAATGCTGGAAATACAACGGGCCGGAGTAGTGAATGGTGGAAAAATGAGACAAACTCTAGCTATGGTGGGCCATTTGTTGTAGAACATTCTGATTTTAAATGTCAAGCTGTTTATGAATTCTTTATTCTGCAATTTTATGTCATATGCATTGGATGCTTTTGCGATAAATTTTGTATCAGTTCTTTTAAATAGCTTGCATTCCATATTTCTATGACTTTGCCTTCATATCTTGATATTATCTGTTGCAGCAATCATATGCCCTAATAATCTGTTGAAATTACATTATTAGATTCAAGCATACTATGTATAATATTGTATTTACATCACAAGTGATCTTACTTTAAATATTTTTTTGGTACTCATTAAAACATCCTCCATAGGCTCAGCACACAGGTTACAGAGGTTTTGCTGATACTAGAAAGCAAGTGGAGCATAACATACCATCGGGAAAACCATATAGATTGTGGAATCAAAATTCTCGTAGAGGAGGGTTTACTCGGAATTTGGTTCCTGGTAAATGCATAGTGATCTCAGGTTTTCTTATCGAATTTTTTGCTATAAAGAAAGTAAGAATATTGTTGTAGGTACTCCGAGAAAGATCACTACCAACAAAATCAAGTAGATGGTATAATGAGTTCCCTCTTGTTTCTTGATTGATTTAGTCATAACAGGTAGTTGTTTCTGTTGTTCACCAATTGTTTGCTGTTTGGTTCTCTGTCAATTTTATAATCTTCATAAAAATTGAAATGTGACAATTAATGATCATTTTTTCATTACTGTTTATACTGTTCTCTTTTGACATTTAAAGTAAATTGTGCTATGCTACTTTGTGCTGTAAACACAAGTATCAGTTTAAAGGACTTCAACCACATTTTAGTTAGGTTTTTTTTGAAGTGTAATATTCTTTATAGGATTCTATTCGAGTTCTGTGCTCTTCCATGTGTAATTCTGTTGCTTTGCTATCTCATGTCCACTAAATAGGACTCACATTTTATGAAGGTATTCTCGATCTTCTTCACATAGGTTATTGTTGTGGTAGATCTGTATTCTAGGGGTTCTGTTACTTTTTCCCCAGGCTATTTATCATGAGGTGCTTCCTTAATTAAAAAAAAAATAGAAGATGGGTTAATGTCTTTTGGCTTAGGCTTTAGAGCAGCACCTTTTCCATGAGTCCTTTTCCAGTTTTAGCAAATAGAAAGATACTTGTACTTGATTTTTCTCCTGTTCTAATTGGTTGGTATACTTCTGTATATGGGAGAGTGTGAATATAACCTTTGGCAATATTGATTCTATTTGTACTTCTTTTATGTTGTTTCTTGTCTTTTATTTGAAATATAATTAAGGATATTAACCAAAACAAAAATATATTATTTAGAGTATTTGATTATTTATTTGCAACTGTAGTTCATCGTCATATTTTGCATCATGTCATAATTTGAGAGCTTTGAAACTTTTACTATTAGATTTATTTATTCAAATTGTATGTAGTGTACTAGACATCAAAAGAGAATCTCTGACAATAATGTATTACTAGATGCAGGAATCAGTCACAAATTCCGCATCATAAGGGACAACAGAGTGAGTCAAAATGTTAATAAGGATGCTTTGCAAGAAGAAAGTAAGCAATTAGTTCCTGGCAATGAGCAAACTATGCCAGATGTTCCAGAGAAGAGGTATAATTATCTCATCTTTGCATTTGCTTATTTAAGTTTAATTCATATTTTGCTTTGGTATCTTGGCTTGGTAATATGTTTTGCTGTCTAACAAAAAAAGATATATTAGATCACTCTGGGGGTTCTCATTAATAATTTCTCCCTATAGTTCTACCAGAGTTCCCTCTGATCAAAAGCACTCTGTTTCTGCAAATTCAGACGAGTGTCTTATATCAGCATGTTATGATGAGTCCAGTCATGGACCTGATTATGTCCAAGATGAAAAGTCAAGTGGTACAAAAAGTCCATCACAACAGGACAAGTGTGAAGCAATAGCATCCGTTGTACAGAATGAAACACAGGCTTCAGGGTTACCAAATAGCTTTATTGGGATGTCCTCTTCATCTTCAGATCCAGTTCATGTTCCATCTCTGGATTCTGCATCACCCGGAAAAGTGGGGGCTTTTCAGCGTGAAGTTGGAGTAGTTGGCTTTCGAAGACAGACTTCTGATCATCCTGAAAATCGTTCATCTGTTTCAAATAGCTTCCTCTCAAGTTCATTATCAGGAGGGAATATTTGTTTCTCAGTGGAATCAACTGGTCATCATGCTTACACATCTAAGAGTCATTCACTAGACCAAATTTCTCCATCTGCCGCTGATCTGTATAGCATGTCCTTGAGCAGACAATCACAGGGTTGCTACCAGAATAGCAGATTACACCAACACTCTCTGAGTCAGCAGAAAGGTATTATTTCTTACCATGTGCACTAAAACTTAGCTGAGGTACATGTGGTTTTTGGGTGTCATATGTCTCCACTGATTGTCTATGTCCTGCCATTACCAATGAGCTGTTATTTAATATATATTTTGTGCACAGAAGTCTATTCTAATTTCTTATAGTATATGCATTCTATTAATAATAGCAAAGAGTCACCATGTATGATAATTTGTATAATCTGTTTGCAGTTCATGCACATTACATGCACTTTTTCACTTGTTTAAGAAGAATTGTGATGTACTCTTACAATGAATTTCGGTTAGTAAATTATGTTATATTTAATAGTTTGCAAGATTGGTGTAATTGGGTTGGGATGATTTATATTGAATCGGTAAGACTGGTCGGATCAGAATGACAAGATTAGAAATGCTCAAGACAATAATTAAAATCTTATTAGACTATATAGAACAGCAAAATATTTATTAAGAACAACTTTGGTAAAACTATGTGATAAATAAAATTATGGCAGACCTTTTGCACGAGTCATACTAGTCAGGGGACTAAGATACGTACTAGTATAATTTACCTCAGCCAAGCTTCAGGGATTTAAATGAAACAATGAAGGTAGGTTCCGGTGCAGAATTTGGGCTTAATTTTGAGCTTTTAGTATTCTCTGGTAAATAGAATTTCTAATCAACTGAAAATTGAATTTTTTTGTTATGCTGGTGTTCCTGTATCCTGATGTGATTTGCTCTGTAAAGCTGTTCAGCCCATCATGAAGTGGAAACCTAAAGCTAGACCAAAACCCAATATTGTCAACAATGGTGTGCCTGGAATTACTTCAGCTTCTCCATCTTGTGCTGTTAGTTCTTGTGTCTCACGACCAGTGGGAATGACCAGATCTGAGAAATTTTCACAAGATTGTAGTTTGAATAGTCAACATGTGATCATACCACAGCATCTTCTACTGCCAGAGTCAGAGTGCATGCAGCTGATATTTGGAAGTTTTGGTACTGGGTTTCACACATCCAAGGGGTTTGCCTCTGTTCCTCAGCAATCAGGAAGTGCTGAGCAGTTGGATGAAGAACCTTCTGACAGGTGTTTACACCTCTTTAGTTTTTTGTTGTGGTTGTTTAATGAGATATTGCTGCTGGGTTTTAACTTTTAATTTAATAAGAAATGGAATGTATCATACTATTTTCAATATTTTTATAATGTAGATTCCACCAAGGCCATTAAAGAACTGGTAGAAAACTTAAGACACTGATCTGCTTGATGTTATTGAAATTCTTGGTTTGGTTTAGTATCTTGCAGCTTGCTTTCATTTATATTACAAATAGCATACTTATATGAATTTTAAAGTTTGCTGGCAGTATGTTTGCACCAGTTCCAGTGGAAAATGTAATTTCTGCAGTTTGCAGGGACAGTTTGCATGACCAGTCTAGTACTTCGCCATGTGGCTCTTCTGTGTCAGCTGCAGAATCACAGGAGCCACCACCTGAAAATAATGGTCGTGTAAGTCCTCAAACTATTCAGACTTATGTTGATATTAGATTGGTGGAGAGCAACAGTCCTCCTTTCAATACACAGGAAGAGCAGCAGCTACAAAATCCTCATAGCTTGCCAAATTTCTCGGTGAGTCATTCATCACGTAAACTAATTTTAGGAGGATGAACTTCTTCATGGTGTACTGCCTTAGATAAGTAACCCATGATTTTTTTAACATAGCCTTAAAGGTGGGAAGCAAGTGCTTCAGGACAAATACATTAGAAAATGGATAGTTATCTTCTGATTGATTTACTGTTGTATAACTGCATCTTTCTTCCTAAAAATCAAATGGAATATCTGAAGCTAGCAATCTCTTTCAATGTGAAACAGGCATATGACAACCAAAGTAGTTATGATGTCCCATTTTTCAAAACAGTAATGCAAGATAATGCACGTGTCCAAGGTTCAACTTCATCATCAGAGGTACTTGTTGACCTGATTTTGTGACTGCCCTTTGCTGTATTTTGTTTTCCAAAGACAGACGATGGCCATTTTGTTTTATTTAGGAGAGACATCTTTATATTTCTTGTACAAGTACTTTCAATATAGCAAAAAAAAAGGAAAGCATATTATGCTTTTTTTAGTCACCATTTATGGCCACAATATCTGTATGTACTGCATTATTTTTATGGAATAAGCCTCATTACTTCATTTGTCCTTCCAGTAGTAATTTATTTTCATAGATTCTGTCCTATTAGCATTTTCAGACTTCGATCATGCTTTGCATTTTCTCCAGCAGGTCTTGAGTTTTCATGCCGCCTGCAGCAGTTTTACTAGTTTGGCTATGGCACAGCAGCAACAACTTGTTCAGCAGCAGCTGCCGATTGCGCAGTTGTACCCACAAATTCATATGCCCCATTTTCCAAACTTTGTGCCTTATCGTCAAATTATTTCTCCAGTTTATGTTCCACAAATGGCCATGCCAAACTATGCCAGCAACCCTGGATATCCTCATCCCTCCACTGTGAATAGTTATGTTCTGATGCCTGGAGGAAGCTCACACATACCGGCAAGCAAGTGTGCAACCACACAGTATAAACCAATTGCTGCTGGCAACCCAACTGGGTATGGAACCTACACCAATCCTGCTAGTTTTGCCATTAGTTTCCCTGGTGCTGTCGGTAACACAACAAGCCAAGAAGACTTGAACAGTGTCAAATGCAAAGACAACAATGTCTTTGTTCCAAACCCACAGGTATAGTTTGAACTGCAGTTTGGTTATCTCTATCTACAATCTCAATTAAATTTGTATTGTCTGCTTAAGAGCACTTATCTAGCATGAAGTGAAACCACCTTGTTTTGTTTAAAAGTCTATGTTTTACCATTATGCTTGTACATACTTTTGCCAGCGATCATTTCTTGTCTTTGTTTGATGCTAGTTTCCTTATCTTAGTTTAAATGCTTTATGCTATTACGGAACTGGCATTTGAGGATTTATTTCATTTTGTTGGTTATTAAGGATTTCTTTTAGTTTTTGGTTCTTCTCTGAACATAGGATCCTCAACGTGTTCTCTTTCTTGTTGAAATTGGTTTAAGCCAATTGCAGCCAAAGACATTTGTTCTTGCAATTATAACAGTTTTATACATACATTTACTTGATTTGAGATACACTAACAGTGGTGTTTTCTGCAGTTGGACACATCTGATATCTGGATTCAGACGTCACGAGAGCTTCCAAAGTTACAGTCAGCACCATATTATAGCCTATCAGGGCAAGCACCACAATCAGCATTCTTGCCTGCCCATGCTGATCTTGCTGCTTTTAATGCCACACCACATACTTCTCATGTGCAGCACCTGGGCTTGTACCCTCAACCTCAGCCAGCCTCCGCGGTGAATTCACATTACTTGCTGCAGCAGCAGGTCCCACCAGCCCTAGGTGGGAGTCTTGGACTCAGCATGGCATCTCCCGGGCCACAGGTTGGTAACTATCAGCAGACCCAGCTTGGACACCTCAACTGGGCAGCCAACTTTTGAACGTAGAAATCAGTTTGTTGTTAGGGCTGTAGTAGGTTTATATATGCATAAATGCATAAGCCTTGTTTGTAATGGAAAACAAGCTATCACATTTTAATAACTGGACAGTTTTTCTGAATCAGTAGAGCTTTACTTCTTGTTTTCTTTTCATTCTTGTATGGTCTAACTGGCAGCCAGATCACAAGACCTGATCAATTTGTACAGACCATTGTGAACAAGCTTTGGTAATCAGACAACGATACTTACCCTATCATACGTTGTGAAGCAAAGATGGTAAAGAAAATTTCCTGGATTCTTGCTTTAGCATTCTTTAACCTGGCATATTCTTTTATAATTGCTATCTATTCGTTCTGATCCACAGGAAAAAGTTTGCATGTGCATCAGAATCATAGTTTTTGCATGTGTGGGTTTCAGGTCAGTTCTCTCTAGGCAGCCATTATAATGTTGGACATTTTGATATTATCTTGCCACGACATTCTTAACATTCTTGCATCATTCTTAACATTATATGCTTGCTAAAGAGACACTGGAAGCTTGTAAATTTTCATGATTCATAAGTGGTTGATTATACTTTGCAAGCGAAATTTTCATGACTTTTTTGTAGATCATATCCCATTTTCTTCCATATGGTCCTTTTGAATGGATTCTGTGGCATTCTCTATTATTGGGTGTCTTATTTCCTAACATTACACAAGTACACTTGCGTTTTTTTAGAAGTGCAAAGAATGAAAACTATAAGGATAGGTTGCATCGATGGAAATTAATGTATTGGTGGATCTCAAGGGGAGGAAGAAACAATTTTAGGTAAAAAGGTAGTGTTTTTAGATTTTAGAGTAGTTCTTAAAAACCATATTGAAGAGGACCAAGTAATATGCAAGAGGTCTGAAAAACACACCTCTATAATTTTAGAGTACAATTATATATATAGTTGCAAGTTTTCTAAATGGATAAGGATGTTATTACTGGAAAATTTAGGCTAACATAGTCAATAGATTAAGTTAATTATTGGAAAATTTAATTATTATCTGCTAGTTGTTATGATTTGTTTCATTTGTCATTGTGATGCATGACTTTTGCTATGACATGTGATCTATTTCATTTGTTATTATAGAGAATGAGTTCTCTCCTATGACTGTGGATAACATGTTTCATTCAGCATGTTGAATTCACAATGGAAGATGTACCATCTATTGAAATTATATTATGAATCTAACAAATGAAGTCCTATAATTTTTAATTTGAAGTATTACTCGTCCATTGAATAGGGATCAAATTCAAACTAGTACATGAACATATCAATTTGCTTCTAGATTTTTTAGTTAATGTTCTCAAACAATATGAAACCTACTACTCTTTGGAAACACTTACTTGACTGATGCTTTAGTATCAGAAATGATTTGATGTAAATTTGCAGTTAAATATTCATTTCTTGATCATTGTAAGAATATCATATATGATGTATGATGCAAAATTTTTCTTTTGGGATACATGATACACAATTGAATATGATGAATCTTATTCTTAAATATTCATGGCTAATATAATATTGTTGAAAATGGATCATCTTGATGATTTTTATTGGACAATATTTTAGTTTGAGAAAATTGGTGACCATTGAAACCTCGATCAGAGCTAGGTCTAAAACTGACAGAGTTGCCTGCCTCATCTTAGGATCTATTAGGGCTATGAGCAAGCTGAATATGGAGGTTAGTAATAAATAATCATATTAATTAGTGAGTTGTGACCCTTAAAATCCAAACCTGTGAATGTTCGCCAATAAAAAATAGACAAATATGAACTGACTTTGAGTCAGGCCATCAAGATGTTCTTACATAGCTTGGCTTCTTTGCAACCCCAGTTGGACATGCTTTCTTAGGCAGGGAATAAGGTTTTTAATTTATGGTACAAAAGTTTGCAATCTTATCCACTTGGGAATATCATGAATAGCAATTTATTACAATCATGAAAACATCAAGATTAAGGAAAGGAGATGTGAAGTGGATAGATACATGAACCTCTTCTCACTGTCAGACTAAAGGAGAAATAGGGAAAGAATGATCATGAAAACATTTACACCATCAACGAGTCAATGCTAAACTTACCATTTTACTGTGTTTTTAAAGGTGAAATTTGAGTGGTAAAATGGCAGAGACAGCTAGTACTAGGTCTAGGTGGAAAGGTGAGGAGTCTTATAGTACAGGAGCAGATAGTGGCATCATAAGCATTTTTGTGGACTCCAATAATTGTTTCATGACACGAAAGTCTTGAAAAATTCTTAAGAGGATGGTTTTATTTTTCTTCTTTCCAGGTGTTGTATGTTTCCTACATCAGAAAGTTCTGTTTTCTATCAAATAATCTAAATGTATATGAACAAGTTATGGTTATGTAGGACAGAAGAATGATGCAGATGGAGGACACAAATAAAGAGGACAGTGACAAACTTAATTAGTCTGTCCAACTAATTACTGCTGCCAAAAACACATTATTTGCAAGGGGACAAACATAATATGTTTGGTCCATCAAACACTTGTCAGAACTCATCTTCTGTGCAGTATCTGACATCAGTACATAGATGAAATTGTAATGACTGTTCGAGCATTTTAAAGGGACAAAGATTCCTTCAAATGTGTTACTGATGATTTCCTTACCTTGTGAGATGACAAGGAATTGATTCAGGTGGATCCACAGTGTCCAAAAGTTTGGTGACCTCAATTTTGACCTATTTTTTCATTCCAAACTCTGCACATTTCAAGTTTGTCTTGTCCTGCAGAAGAAATTTTTTCTCCCAGGCTCTGCCAATATCTGGATCTACTGTGACAAAAGGAAACCACCTTCAAGTTATGATGTGATCCGACTCTTCTTCTTGTTCTTTCAATGAGGGTTCTACAGGATAGCCAAAGTGAGGTAACTCCATGAACAGTCTTTTTTGGGGCTTCAAACTCTGCTTCAAGAACATTGTATGATTTCACTTGATGTACAAACTATGCAACCTTTGCCAAGCACCTATCAGAATTCTTCAATGCAGGCACAAATTGTACTCAACCACCAGTTTAGTTCTTAGTCCCTTCTCATCGAATGAAGTTTACACGCTTTTGTTCCATAATAATATGCATGATTTATAGTTTCAACCTTCAGAATATTCAGATTGGAGATCACGCCAGCAGCTTCACAATCTTGATCAAATTTCTTCTGCAAACAGCCGCTTATAAAAGCATCAGTACGTTCTGTGGCGCTGTCGCAAAAACATGCATGTTGATTCAGCTCATATTATTCCACGGGTAGCCTTCGTTTCAAGACCTACTGCTTCAAAAGCAGGGGTGATGACATGGACTTTCGGCACCTCATTACTTTCCAAGTAATCAATCGTCACCCAAAGCTTTTCCTAGATTCCCCACCAACACCATGGTCGGTCGTACGTGTCACTTCTGGATTGGTCACTCCCTCTATTCCATCAGCCGCGTTGCAACACTTTGGACATATCTTTCCGGCCTCTGAATTGTTGGAATCCCCACACCCCAAGAAAAGTCTCTCTCTCTCTCTCTCTCTCTCTCTCTCTCTCTCTCTCTCTCTCTCTCTAGTTGCTTACTTGAGGCTTTAACCTCTATAAAAGCCCACACACTCAGCCTGTTTCTCCCTTGTAGAAAGATATTGAGGAGCGAGCAATGGCTAATGGTTACTACTACCAAAGCAGTCCTTACTCCTACAATCCTTCTTACGCCCAATCTCCTCCCCTGCCGCTCCACCTCTGCTTCTTCCTCCTCACGCTCTTCATGTTTATAGGCCTCTCATGGTACATGACCTATGAGTCGGTGTTCGAGAGCTTGCTCAACCAGATCAAGCTGCTGCTCATGGTGTCGCCGCTGCTGCTGCTTCTGGTCGTCCATTGGCTGTCGAACGACCCTCGGCGAAGGGTGTCCTTCTTTGCCCCCTTGGCGGAGAGGGACACCTTGCACCGTGACGGCGGATCCCCGTGGGGCGTCGCGCTTGCTTTGGTGCTCCTCATGTTCATGATCTCCTACCAGTCCTACTTCCACGACCGGTGGTTCCCCCTGCTAAGTCGATAATGTTGTCGTATCATCCATGGCGTGGTTGCAAGAAGAAGATGAATAAGAAGAAGAAGAAGCAGCAGCTGTTTTATGGAATGGACTTTCGATACTTAGTTATGTATGTCGTTCGGCTAGTAAGATGATGCTGTCTATTCTGCATATGAATTAAGGCATATTTCTGTGCCATCTTTACGGCTTGTATCCACATGAATTCTGGAATTTGAGGAAGAGTGTATCTACTCGAATCATCGAAACAAGCACCAAGTGTTCACTGATCGCTACCTTTAAGATAGTATGGTAATACGGC